>JAGTXR010000233.1:0-617873 GCA_022606575.1 Glossosoma conforme | reverse complement strand
GACTAAATTTGAATTCATATATTTTGATACAGTAAATTCAGAACTGTAAAAAAAATGTTTAATGATTAAAAATTATCATTTTTTTGTATCTTATACTGTCTCTTTTTTTTAAGAAGTTCATTAATCTTACATAACTGCTCTGAAATCTAGTCAAATAAAATGTGACCTTACAAACAAAAATAACACAAATATGTTTTAATATCATCATTATTTTGTAATTTATTTTATTCGCAATTTTTTAAATTAAAATATAAAAAGCATACATTTTGAATGGAAGACGGTTTTTAATTTGTAACGTAGATTAAATATTCAATTTTTTATTCTAATTAGGCACATTTTTTCATTAATTGTGAATATTTGTTATCCTTTTCATCCACTTTAATATTGGATTCAATATTCAAAGAAAAACTAATATGAATTCATTATTTTCATAAAGATAACATTGAGTTACTACATTTTAAAGAAATTGAATGATGAATCATGTTCACTGTATACTTCAACATCTATACTAACGACCAATCCACCCCCAAAGACACAGAGTCTTTTATATATGCGGATGACCTAGGTTTGGCAGCGCAAGCAGTAACGTTCGAAGAAGTTGAGGATACCCTAAGCCAGGGACTAAATGAAATGTCCCATCACTACGAAACCAACCATCTCAAACCTAATCCATCAAAGACACAAGTCTGTTCTTTCCACCTTAGAAACAGGGAAGCTAACAGAAAGCTTCGTGTCACGTGGCAAGGTAGACTACTGGAACATAGCGACCATCCAAAATACCTCGGAGTCACTCTAGATCGCACCCTCACCTTCAGGCGTCATTGCAGCAACACCAAACAGAAAGTTGCAACAAGGAACAACCTCATCCGCAAACTGACCAACACTCACTGGAGAGCCCAACCACCCCTTCTTCGTACCTCAGCTTTAGCACTTTGTTTCTCAGCCGGAGAATATGCGGCACCAGTGTGGGGTCGATCAGCCCACTGTAATCAAGTGGATACTGCCCTGAATGATGCATGCAGAGTCGTCACAGGCTGCCTCAAACCAACACCCATTTCTAAACTATACCTCTTGGCTAGTATCGCACCACCGAACATAAGACGCAAAGTCATATGGGCCGAAGAAATGCGTAAGGCAATCAACCAACCGTCCCACTGCTTGTATAATCAGATACCCTCAACACCAAGATTGAAGTCTCGAAGCAGCTTTCTGAAATCCACACAACCTCTCACATCCGGCACTGAAAATGAGAGACTCCAACTCTGGCAACAAATCGCACCAGAGGATTTCATTACTCTAAAGGAAGGCCTCCCAACTGGCAAGAGCCTTGACTGGCCGACCTGGAAATCCCTAAACAGATTAAGAACCGGAGTTGGTAGAACAAAGGACAACCTCGAGCGGTGGGGAATGCTTCGGCAGGGAGAGACACTATTGTGTGACTGCGGAGACCTGCAGATCGACTCACACCTAAGATCCTGCTCCATGTGCCCAACAAGCTGCACGCCTCAAGACCTAATGCAAGGCAACACACGGGCTATCGATGTTGCCAGATACTGGGCAGAAATAATTTTACGTCGCTGACACGAAGAAGAAGAAGATTGTACACTTTTTATATCAGTTTGAGTGTACACCAAACTATGACAGAATCTCTCTTAAAGGAAAGTCAAATGTAATTAATTAATAATAGACTTATAATATTTAACTCATTAATTTTATATACAAATACTCAGTTAATTTAAAACTGCACTGCTGAAACACCCCATAAAATAAGTGACAAAATAATTGCAATATAAGTCACTGTGATTAGTTGCAAGTGATCCTCCAGATGCAGCGTTGCACTTTCTGGAAACGGCAGTTATGGAGGCTTAAGCACTGAGCTTCGGGATGCTGCAAAGCCTTAAAAAAGTAGTTCTCAACCAAGAAAAACTTGACTAATGAAAACACAAAAGTCGTCGTTTATATACGGATTTCATGAAAATACATGAAATATTAACATAATTATTAAGGTCTGTTAATATATATACAAACAAACCTGCTTAATGCAATTTTTGGTGCAAGTCAGATAAAAATATGTAAATTTAGATGATGAGAAAAGCATTATATTGTTGCCTTGATCAATTACATGATTTAAAAAATAATATAATTATAACATTTCAAATCTTTATGGAAAAATAAAATATATGATTCTAAATATGAACGTTAGAACGTAGAAAATGATATAACTTATATTAATAACGATCACACTGTTTTTAACATTGTTTACTCACTTGCAGAAAAACCAATATTGCTTTCAATAAAATGTATATAAATAAATAACAACAATAAAAAACCACCAGTTATCTATGGAGAAATTTAAGAACCACTGCTTACAGTATGGAATCTGACGCTAAGAGTCTACATGGAACTTCCTCGTCTCCCAATAAAGTACGGAAGGTGAACGTAAACGGTGTATCAACAACGCTGAAGTTTCATAAATTTATGGTAAGCCTACTGTAGAAGCACCACTATACAAGAAATATAAGTTTGCAGAAATTGTGCAATTTTTTCAAATTAAAAGTATTTTAATACTCTTTTGTGATATTGTTTCTACATTCATTTCCCTTATACGAATGAGAATGAGCAAAAGGTTTATTTGTGTAAACGCATGAAATCACTGCCTGTAGGAAGGATATATGGTTAATAATAATTGATAATATTATGTTTGTGTAAAGGTTGAGAAATTTATAATGGAATATAAATCTGTTTCTTGATATATCTGTATTTTATGTACGAAAAAGCACGGATTCCAATAGCGTAATCTACTAATAGTGGCATTTAAGAAAGAGATCTTGCATGTTTCAAATTTATATACATTAGTGTTATGGGTGATGCAAGATATTTTTTAAGAATTCAGAAAATCATCATCAGTAGTAAAAGTGTCAATAAAATTTAAGTGAATATCATTTTTTCTACTTTGTGTTCCAAAAGCTGGATTACTTATTTTTTATAAAACATTTGTAAATAAAATCAGTTGAATTTATAGTAATTTATATTTATGTATAGTATATGTACATTTAAGTAATAATAATATTGTAATATAGTCAATGACCTATAAAAGTAGATTGGAATATTGAAATAATAAAATAATATTCTAATAAAAATTTAAAAAATTCATATTACTTCATAAGTTCACAATCTTATTTTGCTAACCGCTCAAAATGAGATTTTTTATAAAAATTCGTAATTTTTTTAAGACTATGTATTTTTTTACCTGCCTACTACCTGACTGAGCTATCTCGACGCCCCCTAATTTTCTTTGTTTGAAACGCCCACAAAAGGACTCAAAAATATACTGGACTGATTATGTTTACTTAAAAAAATAAAGCAAAATTTCGTCCAGAGCATATTTTACAAAGTATCTCTTTAGCTTACAGTTTATTACTTGTTGTAATAGTTACGAAATCTTCACGGATAATGTGGAATTATTCTTTTAGTGACCCGGATCCACAGACGGTGGCTTTAGAACTTACCCAAGGCATAACTTATTGCAGACAGAAGGAAAGGCTTTGATTCCAGTGGAAAAGTGCTTTTTTTTGTTTCTATTTTCACTCTCTGGCAGTCCAGCTATTAGCTGAAGAAATTTTAAGGCAAAAGACTTGTAATTTTTAGTTTTTTCTTCTGTTTTCCTCTGCCGACTGGTGTTGTATTTTAATTAAAAGCAGTTTTTTCATTATTTCTTCAGCGTAAATAAAAATAAAAAAGGAATCTGTAGGCTGTAAAGATAGTAGAGTAATAGAAATATAAAATGTAATACAGCATTGATAAAAAAGTGATACATAAAACATAATAAATGTACTTCAATTGAATAGTTTAATCATCATATACGTGCATATAAAACATCGTAAAGTTGTAGACTAAGTTAAATTTCAAGTGAATATTCATTATTTCTGCTGTAGTGTTCAAGTCAGCTCTTTAAGATCTCGGGCTTTTACCCTGATGATCGCCGGGAACCAATAATGTTCCCAGGTGGATATTTGAGTGCCTTCAAATGTCTTGGAACAAGGTATGGATAATAACAACTGAAAATTTAGCGCCAATTTATGACCATATTTTCTAGGTGTGGAACGGATATGAAAATAAAAAAATCGTTTAATAAAATTGATCATATTTACATAAAAACTAAATATGCTTCAATTTAATTTTTTTTTCTGAATTCGACTAATAACAACACTTCTTTTCAGTCATTATCTTGTTTCATCATCATCAGCCTGTGTCCGTCCACTGTTGAACGTAGGCCTCCCGCATGAGACTCCATCCTCTTCGATCCACCGCCTTCCGCATCCAGGTCACTCCCGCTATTCTTCTTATGTCGTCAGTCCATCTTGCAGGGGGTCGGCCAATGCTTCGTTTGCCAGTTCTTGGGCGCCATTCCAATACTTTTCTTCCCCATCGACCGTCGTCTCTTCGACAGATATGTCCTGCCCATTGCCACTTGAGTGTGCCTATTCGTTGGGTAGCATCCACTACTTGAGTTCTTCTGCGTATTTCCTCGTTTCGGATTCTATCTTTTAGCGACACTCCGAGCATGGATCTCTCCATAGCACGCTGGGTGACTTTTATTTTATGGGTAAGACTTGCTGTCAGATTCCACGTCTCTGCGCCATAAGTTAATACAGGGAGGACGCATTGGTTAAACGCCTTAGTTTTAAGGCATTGCGGAATTTTCGCTTTAAAAATGTACTTTAGTTTTCCAAATGCTGCCCATCCCAGTTGTATGCGCCTGTCGATTTCTTTTGAGAAGTTATTTCGCCCTAGTTGTATTACTTGTCCCAGATAGGTATAGTCGTTTACAACCTCTATTTCTGTTCCTCCAATGGAAATAGGATCAAAGGTCTGTGAAATATGACTATTAATCATGGCTTTTGTTTTATCCATGTTCATTTTCAGACCAATTTTGTTCGACGCTTCATTGAGGTCGTAGAGCATGTCTTGGAGCTTGTTAGGTGATTCGGCTATTAGCACTATGTCATCTGCAAATCGGAGGTGAGAAATGTACTCTCCGTTAATATTTATTCCACATTTTGTCCAGGATAGCAGTTTAAAAATATCTTCTAGGGCGTTTGTGAAGAGTTTTGGAGATATAACATCTCCTTGTCTAACACCTTTGTTTATAGAAATTATCTTGTTTATGTTCTTATTATCAAACACACATTAAATAGTATATTAAAAATACACTTTTTTCAAGAAAACCAAATATCGCAGTGATTCATTTTAAATTCACCGTCACATATAAACACGACATACCGAATTTGAAATTGTTCGATTGATTTCTTTGACTATTAAAGTCTCCATACAGTCTTAAGCCCCGCCCTGCTTCAGCTTCAGGCTGAAGGAGTTCCGCGGAATAACGTTCGCCTGAATTATTTAAATATGCCACATTTTCCTTTACTTATGCCGAATATAAAGGTCGTATTATTTTTCAACTAGAGACGGGAAGCGGGACTTTGTTAGAATTTCTTTGGCTGCGATCAAAGTAATTTTCCCTGCGAACAAACGGGCACAAGGAGAGCATTCTTATTACTCTAGTTCTCATATTGCTTCATGTGGTAAAGGAATCGACATTTTTTTATTAGTATACAGGTTTTATTAGTACCTGTCTATGAAAATATGATACGTAGAATTGTCGACAATACGAAAAAAACTCTGTATAAAACAATAGATTTCGCTATTATTTGTCTAAGTCTGGTCTCGCATCTAAAAAACTGTGTTATTCATATACCTGTAAATTATATAACGTCAATATTTGTTAATGAAAAACTTCTTCTTCTATTTAACGGACAGCTCCACAAAGTTACCTTTAGTTTGGAGCCCCATATATCTTCTAGATATAATTGACTCGTTTCAAAAAAGATAAATTATTATGATAAATAATAGCACTGTAACATCTAACCTGCAATCAATGGAACACATACAGGTACGTAAGGTTAGTTCACTTAGTCTTTTTTACCATTACTACTACGGTTGCTGCTTTTCTAAACTTTAGGAGTTTATTCATCTTGCAGCCATCCACAACCAATAAACTCATCTCACACTTGCTGAACATCCATACACGGTTAATATGTGTCGACCAATAAATGGCAGCTTACAAAATATCTTCATAAATGCCATTGGGTAGCTTTAATATGCTCTTTCAGCGTCTGTATTTCCTCCATAATACAATCTGAATATCTACAAATATGTATCAATATACCTTTGCAATCTTCACAATCAACACATAAACACATTACACGTTTACTGCATGCAGCATCTAGTCGCCCTGGCTGAACGTCACAGAGTGTTCTGGTTTCGGCCGATTGTAGTTCTATCCACTTGATTACAGATGCGGTTGGCTGAGAAACAAAGTAAAAAAATTTTGTGAGTAATGAGGTTGTTCCTTGGCAACTTTCTGTTTGGGGTGACGTACGAGTATATCTACAAGAAGTGTCAAAAATTATCGATGAAAAAAAATATCTCCATTTACGAAAAATATATGTGAAATATTATATTATTATATACTCGTTTGAAATCCGATTATGAATTATTATTCTTATATTTTATAATAAATATCGTTTTTGTTTATTACTGGTAACTTCTTATGATATATGAGGTATCTAAGAACCGAAAACAAACTATTCCTACCGATAAGGAGAGAAATATCAAACAGCAATTATTCATTGTATAGCGACTTAATAAATGCGGAGATATAAACTTATTGTTAGGCTTTTGGCCTCGTACCCGTTACGTGGTTCAGGGCCGTACTTAGGGGGTGAGCGTTTGAGCTTTGACACAGGGCGTCGAAAAAAAAACGGGTTGCCCATAAATGTATACAATTAAAGACTATAGTAATACAATTACATATTTAATATTCACTTGGGAGCAAGAACATTTTTTAATTTTTTTTTTTACTTTTATCTTTCCAAATTTCGATTGATAGTTTTTTGCTATTGTAATTAATCACAAATAATAAAATTATATGCAACTCTTTTAGATTTAAGCCAAAAAATTACCAACAACTTGAACTGACATTCGTAATTTATCTTGGAAAAATATGATTTGAAGAAAAACGGAACTCGTTTACACTTTAAAAAACCTTTTTTTCTTCTTCTTGCATATTTCCTTCCTAAATTGATCATGGAGTGGGAATTTTTTTCCCCTTCAAATTCAATCAATCGCCACGGCTCTGGTTTCATTCAACGTAAGCTCTGCATCCAAAAAATCCACAGAGTACACAAGTATAGTTTCCGATTGCCTATATTTTAAATATATTCAATGCGCACTAAGTTATAAGAAAGGGCAGTTATATTTTTTTCTGTGGGATTTATTCAACATGTACTGGCCAATTCTATCATTTTATATTAAGATACTTAACTTGTATAAGTCAGTGTATGCTCCTTTATCTTAATTCTACCTACAACCTTATATTATGCTTTGATATTTAATATTGAAATGGTTCTCAAATTAAATGTTAAATAAATATATAAAACACCAAATACTTTGATTTTTATTAATTTCAGGATACGAAACTGTTCAAAAGTATGATTCTGTGATAAAATATGTCCTTCAAACATAACATGTGGGCACCGCAAAATTAATATTTGTAGGTGCCGTAGACCCTACAACCGGCGCTGATTATTTTTCGCCTCATCCCGGGTAACAACGTCGAGTGGGCAGAGGCCCGCTTTGTTATTTAAATGATATTATACGCTTTAATTGTATTGTTTTAAGTCTCGTTCGAATTTTAATGATAATTAAGTTGTTCTCGTTCGCGAAACTTAACCGAAAAGGAAAAGGATTGCGTTAATTGTATTTTTTAATTAATTTAAAACTTTTGCAATCAGTTTAATAAAATGTTTTTGATTGTTATATAATTGTTCGGAATTGTTAAGGCAAAACTTTTTATGATAATTACTAAAATAAATACCATTAGACCTTAGGTATGTGTTTGAAAATTTTATTTTAATAATAATGTACTTAAAAAGATATTAATTGATAAGATATGAATTTTGAATGAACAAGGAAAACCATTGTATTAGTCAAATATAAAAAAGGTAATTAGAAATAAAAAAATAAAATAACGGAAGGTTACTTTAATATAATAGTATTGATTAGTTTCTAGCTTAAATTATTTGTTGAAAATATTTGCACCATGTGGTAAGAATTAGTATATTGTTATCAGAGAAAAAAATATATATTATGCTTAATTTAATTGATAATGTCTTTAAAAAGACGACAGGTCGTGGGTTTGTCACGTGGCTGCGTGAAGGAAAATTGCAGGAGCAGATTACCAAGCAAAAGACATGTTTCGAAGCACACAAATACTTATTTCCTTATCCGACTGGTATTGTCTTTTGCCTTACCGAACGAGAGTTCAATGACAACCCCGGAACACTGTGACACGCAGCGTCGCCAATGATCACGGCAAAAAAGCAAATTAAAGATGACAGTTGCACCAACATGAAATGGTACAGCTGTCATAACAAATAAAATGGCGTATGCAAATGCCGTGTAATATTATATAATTTAAGCTAACAATTTTTCATGTGCATATCAGGCGAGCGAACAAAAATAAGAGACGAAAGATAATTTTTCGAGGCATTACAACATCAGCCTAAAAGAGATATATCAAGCTCATTACATAATATTACAAGATTTACATTATTCAAATTAAAATGATTTATTGATTTTATTTAAAAAATGGAGCTAATTAGGACAGGTGACAGTATATTTTAACAGAGAGTATACTACTGCTCACTTTCCTTCAGTCCACCGGAATCTCGCTGTACTGGAATGCGGTTATAAGAAACTATACGTTTACTGAACTAGGAAAAGGTTCTGGAAAGCAGGAAAGAAATGAAGTTAGACTAGAACCAAGGATGAAACATAACTTAATGGCAGCAGTTTGAAAACCATATGTTTCAGTTATGGGATAGATTTGTAATAATGACGATGATAGTATTGTAGATCTTTTCTTCAAGTTAAAGATAATTTAAATAACAACTGGTAACAATAATATTATAAATAACTAGCATCGCTTTTAAAGAATCAATTCATAATTAATATTTTGAACAACACACTGGTAACTAAGTTCATAATACAACATTTTAATACCTAAAGACGTAATAGCTCTTATTTTTGTGGTTTGTGTAATTGATTTTGTAAGTGAGTTGTCTCTAAGTACTAATTAATATATTATTTCAGGCATTACGATAAATCTATTAAGTCTGAAAGAAAATAAAGTTTGTTTTTATTAAATGAAAAAAGCTTGCTGTGGGATTAAGTGGTATAACGTCACATTATTATCGCAAATCTTTTTTTCTAGAAACTTCTCATTCATCTCCTCTAAGTGTTATTTATATTGTAACAAAGGATTCGCTCTCCCGGAGATTGGCGTTGATATAAAAATTCTGTTCCAACAAAAGAGGTCCCCTGTATGCGGGCCGATTGAATAATACAAGAGGTCAAACCGAGGAAACATTACTTCCAAATCATAGAGGTAACAAACACGAGAAAACTCTGCTGACAAATCATGAAAATTTAAGGCTTAATGTGAAAAGAAAACTTAAAAAAGAGTTAATATTTGAATAGATGTAAATTATGCATATGGAATAAAAAAATACAACCCATCAATAAAAGCATGGACCTTATAACGAGAGCAGCATAGTTTCTTCCTTAAGAGCAAAAGTATAAGAAAACAATGACGTTCCGTGTCTTGCACAAAACATTCACCTATTCTTCATGTAGTAAGCCTATATACAAGTATCTATCTCTCTAAGGTTCAAGTACAACATATGTTTAAGCTTAACTAGTTATACCTAGTATCGAATACAGGTTGTACATTGGTTTAACTAAGTGAGAAATGACGAGGTAAGAAAGTGGTCAAGGGAAATATGCACGCCTAGTAAGGGAATCCATTGAAAACCCAAAAGCCACAAATCCAAGTCTGGACGTAAAGACCTAAGTAGTTATACATACAATGTACTCTGTGATACTGCGTGCAGCACAGCTGTCTAATGAGTCGTACCTAATAGCGTCACAGCACTAGTCAAAATATTGGATAAAAACACTTTATTGAGTGAAATCGAAAGGACATAAATGGTTTATACATCCTCCTCTCTTTCAAAAAGTGTTATTTAGTCGCGTGAGGACATGATGAGGAGCAGGTTAGCAAAACAAAGACTTTTTCTGAAGCACATTGACATAAATTTACGATAAACTTTTAAAGCTTTCGGCCCCTTCACTATTGACATACCAGCCGGCTGTATTACGACCTTCTCGGTCGTCAGCACACAACTGCCGTGCTCGTAATGAGGCTCTCACCTAGCACCACAAACGGCAGTCTATATCACTTGTCCTAAAAATGACAATATGGCGGACACATTCATGTCTAACAAGCGAACAGAAATAAGAGACGAAATATTGTATTTCGAGGTTTTCGGTACTAGTCAGCAAGGGCTATTACATGCTGATGTCAATATTAATAATTTAATTTATGACCTCCAAGAAAGGCTTCCATAAAATTGCATGATGAATTATGAATCATTCAAATATTTTTTAATG
This sequence comes from Glossosoma conforme, assembly GCA_022606575.1. Classification (NCBI taxonomy): domain Eukaryota; kingdom Metazoa; phylum Arthropoda; class Insecta; order Trichoptera; family Glossosomatidae; genus Glossosoma; species Glossosoma conforme. Next base: position 607,298 of record JAGTXR010000233.1, on the reverse strand, counting down.
TTTATAGCTATTTGTAACCAAGTTCTAGAATACACTATAAAAATGATAGTTTTTCTTTAAAATAAAATGACTATGTTGTGAACATTTTCAGTTCCGGTCATTGTTCCGCCTGTGGTGTTCAGTCGTTTCAGCGCAAGTTTCAGCGTCCTAGTGCCCCAGTTGGCCGCCGCCAGGTGGCGCCACAAAGCAGCCGATAACTTTCAGCCATTCACTGAAATCGACGGCTTCGGGCAGAGCTGATAAGAAAGCCGCTGCACCAGGAGACAGAAACCTTTCCGATATAAAATTGGTTCCAAAAAACTTTTACCTTAGTCATAAATTTATGTTATTTTTATAGTATTGTTCTTGTTTTGACAGAACTCTAAACCAAAATATAATTAAATAAAACAAAAATTATTCATCATTAGTTTGTATTTGTCCACTGTTAAACGTAGGCCTCCCGCATGAGTTTTTATCCTTTTCGATCCTCTACTTTGTGCATTCGGGATACTTTTGCTAACCACTTGATCACTTAATTAAAATGAACAAGATTCAGATTATATATAAATGCAACTGGACACACTACATGTAATTTATAACTAATAGTAAAATGCAAATGAAAACCTTAAATAAGTTACTAAATCATTTTAAAAAAAAGTTATTGTAAAATTTACATACTTAAAAGAATAAAACAAATAAAACCTTGTAAGATACGATTGAGTTTTAGTTTAATAATCAGTCTACCCGTATCGGTGACATGTCACCCTTTTCTGGACTTTAAAAGTTAACATAAATACAAAAAAAAAATAAGATTACAGAAAAATGGAGGAAAGAGAAGGAGTGTCAGGGTCCTCAAAAGACAAACTAGTTGAACGGAATGAATTTATTGGAAACATATAAAGTATAGGGCTTTACGTTACAAGCAATTGATTTTCCAACTATTTATTGTTTTATTCTTTAAACATGACAAAGTTACTTTGTTGTACGAGTATTAAGATACTTTGATTATAATGAGAAACATCGACTTAATAACAAAGACATTTTATTTATTAATTAATCAGTAACATCATTTGAATTACATTTGATTTACCACAAAATTAAGAAGTCCTTATCAACATCATTATTCACAAAATAAGAAGTCAGTTCCACGGTGTAAATTATCTGCTTATTATGAAGAGAGCATAAGAGTAATTAATATAAATCCTGAAGGCTTTTCAGGAGATTTTTCAGGCCACTGAAGGTTCCTGCACCGGCAGTTGGTGTTGCGAGTTGTCGTCCTATCCTGAGGCTCTGACAGCGGCCGGACGAGGGTGGGGGGTGACGGAAAAATGAAACTTTTCAGCGCACTTCCGGAAAATCATTTCGGGCCGGGTTATTAATGAACGAGCGCGACTTCTAGCGAGGGAATCGTGAAACTCCTGAAGGCTACTCCACGATGATCAGTGCTATTCAAGATGTCCACATTCGACATTATCTTTATAATAACTAAAAAAAAAAAGCTCTTCACTTTAAGTGTATGTCCAGATGTACCCATCGCTATTTCTGATCAAATTTGAGACACATATTCGTCTACTATCAAAAAAAAATCTACATCTTAATTGAATGACAAAATATAAATATAAATTTATACAAACCTTTAAGGTGTCAAAGATCATAAAAACCATGTTTTATTTTGAAAAATATCGTCTCGTCTATATTTTTAGTAAAACTTTGTTATATGTTGCTGATGTTTTTCATCTTTTTAATATTAAGGCTTAACCGTTCTCGAAAACCGTCGAGAGTCTTTACATATAATGTATTCAATAAAGATCCAGAAGGAGAAAATCACCTTGGGATTGAGCAAGGATAATGGTGATTGACGGAATCTGCGGTGACAATTTATCACATCCATATGCTACAATTACTTTAAGTCAAAAATTTGTGAAATTATAATTATGATAAATTTTACTATAAATAAATTAACTGTTGATAAACTGTACTGAAGTATAGCAAATTTTTTGTTACTTTGAGATCAACGGTGAAATAAAATATTCAGTTCCAAAAAATTTGCCGTAAAATTACCTGAGTATAAAGAATAATGAATATTGAAACGTTTAAAAAACAACAAATAATATCCACATAACAACACTGATATGTTAGATAAAAAAGTTGTTTTACTTTATTTCATTTTAAATTAAACGAATCAATGATAACATACGTATTAATTTCTCGACCTAGTAAGCGAAGCAAATGGACGTACATTAGCGTTGTGTGATAGAATGAACATAGCATGCAAGGGTTTGTGATTTAAATCCTCTCGTATATCCTTTATATTTTTTTTGATTTAAGCCGAGAGAAATGTCACATAAGATGGTGTTCTTGCGTATCAGTTTTTGAGTTTTTGAAAGTATTTTATTTTTATAAATATACTCTTTGCATTCTCGATTGGTATTTTTTCTTCTTGATCTTATATTACAGGTTTCAGAAGCTTTGGTGTACGGTCCAGTCTGGACCCTTGATACCCCAGTGGATAAAAGCTTTGTTTACTTGCGTCATGTCGTCGGCTTTTGTGCTCTCGGACCCGCCGGTCAAAATTATATTAACTCGAGAGCTTTTTTTTGTCGGAGATTCCCGGTGTGGAAGCGATAAGGAAATTAACAAAAATCCAACGCCAAAATATCTGATTGAGCTTGTTTTGTGTTTTTTATCCGAGAATGTGAGTGATAAATGATTTTTCGGCCTTTCACGAAAATGTAAAAAAAATATTTTCATTCGTCTATAAATTAGACTTTTGCGCATTGTTTTATGAATTTCGTTTTATCAAAAAGTAGGACGAATTTGCAGTAGTATGCGTTAAACTTTTTAGTAAAGTTATTGCAACCAGATTTATATGCAACAAATAATTAATGAAAATAACACTGATTTTTAAATAACTTAAAGAACATCTACCCACAACGACCATCGACTACAAAACGTTTTTAGATTATCTTTAGGATGACATGCTTAAAATAGTATTCAAGTAATTGAATCTGAGGCTTTGTGTTGTTAAATGCATCATGTAAGGAGCAAACATGGCTTAAACATGAAAAATATAAAAAAACTATATGGAATTTAAAAATGCATTTTTAAAATTTAAATTACCAGATCGGCATGAGTTACAAAGAGCTTCAATTAATCACGTTATTGTTCGACTAGCAATTTAACTTATCTAATAAAAAAACCTCTGACCGGGTGCAGAGGGTGTATTTTTAACCGCTACAAAGTGAATGATTAATGAGACGCTTAGTACAAATCGTTTAGCAGCAACCTAACGATGGACCAAATTACTTCCATCTGTCACCTACCCCTCACTTACTGACCAGTACAGGCCTTTTTAATACTATATTATTATACATAGCGAACACACGAGAGCAAAAATTGGTCCCAATATATTACGAACGGCTATCAAACGAGCTGTGCTGAAAACAAAAAATAATTACATTTAATTGTCGATTGCTTCAATTTACTCGAATTAATTGTTTGATAATTTTTTGTATAGTTTTGAATCAATATTATATAAGTTCTTCAGCTACAAAATATCGTTTTGCATACATGCTGAGTATTTTATAAAGGCTATTTTATTTGTATTTTAAAGTCAGTTGTCATATCCAAAGAAGATTTCAGTAGAAATATATTTCAATCGAACACTGTTTGTGAAACATACACTTGCTTAAGAAGCTGGATATGTTTGGGGATCGGCCTAGGAGTATTTTTCTTTTAAGGCTTAGTGAAAACACTTATTCAGTAGACTTTATTTTTGTAATGCTATATTAATATAAGCCCTAAAAAAATGGTTGATCATCCGATAACCTTAAAAATCCTTGATCATTGAACACCCAAATATTTTTCTGGTTCAACAGCCGCAGTCTATGATATTTTAGGCGCTCTAGCCTTGGAGGCTCCCGGGAACGATCTATGTTCGCATGTCTCCAAGATTTCTGGGTATACAGGTATTCTGGGTCAAATTAAGAACAATATGACCGTACAGCACAGTAAAAACGTCAATTCGCGGTGTCCACGGATATGGTTAAAGAAATGTTGTTATTGTTTCAGTAATATATTTTTCGTTATTCATGAGTGTAAGCTAGAAATGCAAACATATGTGGTAGCTTAGTTTGTCTTCCAGATAGTGTTTCATTTTCTTTTTAATGTTGGGTAATTCACCTAAAGCCTTCAAACGAATCTTTATTGTCTTCAAAGTTTTCTTATGTTAACCGTATTTAATTGAAATGTACTTACTACTCAATGTTTGTGCTATCAGTTGTTATATAAGTCCTTGGAAGTATTATTATACCGGGAGATGAGACGACATACCTGAAAAAATTAAAAAAATAAAAAATAATTGGAGCACTGTAAAATATACGATCAATATTAAATGTGTTAAATTTAATTTCGCTTTAACATTAAACATATTATAACGAAAATACAATGTTTATGTGTACTTGGCAAAAACTATCAGCTTACCACGAAGAAGTGATAATTTTATTTTAATTCATCAAATTATTTTATTTAGACTTTTAAACAAAAAATTCACGATTAAATTTTCACGTTGATAGAAACCTCAACACTTATTTATTTTGTAACCAAATTTGTGGGCCGCTCTCATTCAGTGTTAGTTTAATTGACGTGTGTTGGGCAACACTAACAAGGACGCTTGCCATTCAACGTGCCCTCAACGTGCACTTATCTGCACGAGTCGTCGCGGGTCGCATTATTTCGCGCTCTGTTGACGCGAATGCTTTGCATAATTACATAGGACGGGAGAGTGCAAGTTTAATACAGTATTCACTGAAAACATAATAGTTGACTGTAAGAGGCTGGAAATCTAAAAGACTCCTACCCCCTCTTCTACATAAAATGAGTTTGACCACTTATAATGTACTATCGCATCTCAGTTATCTCTTAACAAGTAATAGATTAAGAAAGGTTACGAGTTAGTTGAAACTGCAGTCTCCTATACAGAGAACTTATCTTACGTGATCCATCAAAAAACAAGGTAAATAAATAAATATTTATTAATGATGGATCTTAAAGTGAATGATTAATACACTGAAAAATTGACTGTTTACATTTTAGCTACGAGTTAAATGTTGGTATACAAATAAAAAAGATACTAAACCTAGTTTTTAAAAAAATATTAAAAGTATTTGTAATAGAAAATAATAATTTGTTAATTATTAAAGCACATAACAATACTTCAAGTAGATCTCCAAAGTTCCAGCTCCAGAGCTTTACTAAGAAGATTATCATTTGAAATTTATAATTTAATCCGAGGGCATTTACGAGTAGAAGAAAGCTAGAATTTTCAGAGATTTTTTAACAGATATAAACATGTTTTAAGAGCATATTTGGGATTTTTTTTATTAAAAACACATACAGAAGACCACATCAGAACGATTTTTAAGAGATTTTTTTAAAATATATCATATAACGCCTGCTACTTTCTGGTGAAGCGTTATACGGATGATGATTTCAAGATATTATGAGAGAATAAAGCACAACGCATCTTCCATATTTAGTTATTACATGATTTAAAAAGATTAATTGATTTATGAATACTTCTAGATATTAATCAAATCATATTAATAAAGGATTTTATGGATGAAAAGTCAGTCATCCATAAGCTGGAGATATTTTAATATATTTGTGAAAAGTAAGTTACCAAGAAGATTATAAAAAATAAATAATGGGTACGACAATCTTTAAAAAAAAATTAAAGAAAGCGCATTGAATAAGAGTATAAGTTTTAATAAAAAGACGTATATATAAAGCGCATTAAATAGTTTAAAGCAGAACATGGCTGTTAACTAGTCCACAGAAAAATACCATTATGAATGTATTATTATAGGTATTATTTTATAACAAATACAGGAAATACTGTCAAATGGTGATGGAGAAAGTACATAGAGATATGTTGTTTCTATGATGCTAACCGTTTTAAATATAGTTAATCGTTGAATGTGCAATGTTGATCCAGTAAAGTCATAGACTACAGCCCGGCAGTCACGTATAAGTATTGCCCAGCTTAACATTAGTTCACTATTAATGGGTGGTGTTAACAACGCGACTTTGTCTACCATCCAAGCCGACTTTGTCATTATAATTCATAAGAATTTTTTTGAGGCATTAAATTCTCAGCAGGGGATGTTTATAGAAATAATAAATCAATAAAAACCATTTTTATTTTTATCTTCGTCGGCGATCAAACCATCTCGTACCTTCAAACGTCGATATGGTAAGAAAACGATTTACCATCAAGCCATACTCGTTGGAAAATATTTTACAATATTTTAAACTTCATAGAGATTCAACTCGCGATTTCATACATACACGTTGATCAATTTAATCTATCTGCCACATAGCTCGGCAAATGTGGTGGGGTTTTCTTCCATAATAATGCTTTAAGCCTAAATCTCCAATTAATACCGAAGAGACGTTATTATTGCTTGTTCTAATGCCAAAACGCCGGGATATCCCGGGATGTCCCGCCCTGATCCCGGCCAGATTATGTCCCAGACGGCTTACGTTCCCGGCGAATCATCGCGGGACGTCCCTGAAATTAGCTCTCTCAATAATTATTATAAATAAAAAGATTTATTATTGTACCTTTTCCACGACACGAATTTTCAAAGAAACGTTTTATCCAAAAGAAAGTTCAATAATTACTTAAATTTAATTTAAATTTTTATAACATATTTTGAGATCCATTTCAATATTGAATAAATGAGTATTTCAAACTTCGTTTTAACAACACACTGAGATATAATCCTTATTCTCCAAAATATTTAGTAACTCAGTGTGATCCATGTTAAAACAAGGTATGAAAAATTTATCTGCAGCTAAATTACAGACGTTACCTCTGTCTTTTAAAAGTAGTCAATTTTATTTTATCCTTTGCTAGAATACGCTTCCCCAGTTTTCAACTCTAATCACTCTTTCTTAATTTTGTCCCACGTTTAAATATCTATCTTCGGTTTTTCAAATGCTACATCTATCTTGTGTTTTAGCTAAACTCATTTCTATTAAATGCCTATAGCAGACTTCAAATTTCAATTGGATTTTGGCTCTTTAAAAATTTGATACAACTATCTGTTTCTATTGTATTTATTGACACAAGCAATTCGCACAATAATTATGAAGATATCAGAGAATGAACAGTTTGTCAGACACGATTATGAATTTCTAGTTTCAACTTAAAATAAAAAAAACAATAATTAATATTTATGTCTAATATATTACTGTCAATAGACCACAGTGACGGATTGAGGAAAACTACAAGTTAATTGAAACTGCAGTCTCCCAAACAGAGGCCGCAGACATCGTGATCCATGAAAAAACAAGGTAAATAAATAAATATTTATTATTTATAATGCATCTCAAAGTGAATTCTAAAGACATTGAAAAATAAAACAAATTCGAAACTCGTTTAATTTTTTCAATAGTGTTTGATAAAAATCAAATGAGGTTAATGAATAGAATTGTTTTATCAAGTGTATTTCAAAATATTTTTCCTGTATTTAATAAAAAAAATATATCTAAATCTACCGTTTTAATTTGTGATTTTATAAATCGTTGACCATGATGTGTGCAGTGAAAGTTATTACAAGCATTCTCTGAAGGTTTTCTGGTATAACATTTGAGAAATAAAGTGGCTGCTAATGTCTTCCACTAATTACATAAAACCATAAATTAATGTTAATAATGCTTAAACAACCCCCGCTAATAGATTGAGCCATTTACTGAGGAAATTTCTGCATACTTTGCAAAACACATTGGTATAAAGCTTGAAATTGTGCTAATTTATTGTAGCGGAATATTCTTATCTTTCTTCATACTTATCTATTTTTTTACTGGAATAATGTTAAATGGTCTATATGTATAATAATAATATGGTCATCAGAAAAAGCCGCCAAAAAAGTAATGTCAGCTGCCACTATCTACATTTCATCAGATGTATCTTTTTGAAATGCATTATAGGTTTGTTCGAGCGTTGGTCTTGAAATAGCCGGCATATTTTATGCTCTCCTGGGGCATTGAAAAAACTTGACTTACATCACCTTTGTTTCTTATAAGATAATAGTTTCTTAAGTTTAGCGTTCCGTACAAAGTCAAAATATCGTTCCCCCTAATATTCTTCGTTGAAAAAATTAGAATTTTAGAATAGAAGAATTCAGTAATGATTGATGAACGAAATTAAGCGTCTAGTTGTTGAATTTCAAAGTGTTGTACTAAAAAAAACTATTATTCTTAAAAATTGAACTTGTTAAATTCTAGTTGTGTGGTTTATTTAATTAACGTGATTGTAACATCATTTTTTACAAGAATATTATAGAAGAAGAGCGCAATTTTCAATTTATTTTTCAATCAATAATTATTTACGTGTGTTACGTGCAAATAAAAAAAAACCTTTACAAACTTTCAGTGATTCTAATTTTAGCATACAATATTATTACTAGTAAATATGAATTATTCAGTTTGAAAGTCTTTGATCATAATGAACGTAGGACTTAGCAAAGAAAATGGTTTCATACGAGAGCCAAAATACGTCACTAAAATTAAAAAATTATATATTAGGTAATTCGTAAAGAAATGACCATCTTTTTGTGTCACTTTAACGTCAGTTTGTCAACAATCATCGTTCAGTTAGCACGTCGTGGTTGGTATCATTTTAAAGCTCTATTAGTACTCTTTCTATTTTGATATTTTTTTTTTTGCCGCTGTTGAAATATGCAAAAGCCTGAAATTGAAGAAACACATTTGCGCCATATCATGCTGTTTTCGTTTGATAAGGGACTGAAAACCAAAGAAGCCACGCAGACCATTTGCCATGTTTACGGGGACATCGTGAAGCTTTCAAAGTGCTTTAGATGGTTTTAAAAATACAAAGGTATATAAAAATGGACCATTTTGTGGATAATGATGGCAACAATTTAATAGAATAAGAATGTAAGATTAATATTTAAATAAATTTATTTTTTAAATGAAAAAAATGGTCATTTCTCTCCGAACGATCTATTATATATATTCAATTCATTCGAAAAATCAATTTATAAGATTTTTATTACTTTATATATACTATATACTATATATTTATATTATTATATAAAATTATAAGACATGAATCGTAGGATAATGTACCTATTAACGAACTGTCTGTAAGCGTCTATGCTCCTAGTACCCGGCCGTAGTGCTCTTCTTACCCTAGTGTGGTGGTTTGTTACCCCCGGCATACATCAACTAAATTGCGGTGGATTTGCATGCGAATACTGCGGGACAAAAAGGGAAGAGGAAACGATGATTTTATTCATAATCTACAGCGGTTTTCATTGCGCTTTTTGAATTTCTTATTGAAATCGTTAGCCATATTGTAAAAGCGAATAAGTTATCAATTCAGAAGCATATTGGTGAACGAAATAAAGAATTTTAAATTATTTGATATAAGAAATCATTTTGATTTATTACATATTTTTGTATATATATTTTTAGGTTGTTATTATAAAAATAATAAAACAATTCTCGTTTTGCGGCTGCGCTGTGTTAAGCATTTTTTTTTCTCTATGTAAACCCTTTCATTACGGTTTGGTTTGAATACAAATTATACTATCATTTATAAAACTAGTATTTTAAGCATAAATGTACTTATCTGGTCTATTTTAAAATGTCAGATTGGTTTTTGTATCCTTTAGCTTCGATGCTGCTCCATATGCCCAACAAGTTGCACATCTCAGGACCTAATGCTGGGCAACACACAAGCTATCGATGTTGCCAGATATTGGGAAAAAATAATTTGACGTCGCTGACACGAAGAAGAATATCAGATGATACATTAAAATCTATTCTAAGAAAGTAGCAAAACGATGTATCACGTCAACCGATGTGAAACAGTCAGCGAATCTTATGACGGCATATGCCGACAACCGATGCGAAAGGGTTAAAGAGAAAAGGAGAATTTCGTCAGACAAATTCTCAACCCAAAAGCCGTAATACTAAATCTGAACTTGAAAACCTGCGAAATTATTTTAATTATATATTGGATGTATTTTATTACAGCAAATTCTCGCGAGCCTAACATTCGCAATGTTTAAAAAGTAGTTGACTATTCTATTTTTCTTGTTGTTAAGAATTCAAAAAACTCAAAATTTTCTATTTATCTATGGGAAAAACGTTTTTCTAAAGATGTAAGAGATGTGTTGCTCTGCGTTTAAATCAACATAAAGCAAATAAAGTGAATGGCATAACTAAATATAAAGTAAATGGCATAACTACAAAAATAAACTTCGAACATGTTTTAAATATAATAAAATTAAGTATATAAGTTGTAAATATAAAAAAATTTAATTTCAAATAAGGTGATATATTTTTTTTTATATCGTGGTGATGAACTCAACGTTTAATTTAAGTGTCTCTTAATTGCTACTAAGCTGAATGATTGTATAAATTTCTGTCACATTTTCATGAAAAAAAGATTGCTATAAAAGCACGCTAGAGGCTTAAAGTTGAAAATAATTAAATTATACTGCTCGTAGGACGTGTTGCACTGAACTAGCAAGTACTTGAGTTTATTATTCAGCTCAACCTCATTCTTTTGTACGTGTTCTTGGTTCATGCATCAGAAACAGTTGCATGTAAATCTCTCGCATAGTAAAATATGATGATTGAACGTTGAGGTATGTGGTTTTTGTAAGCATATGCTTATATATAAATATGTTGTATAATTATAAAGTACTATCAAAGCTTAGATATCGCTTAACGAGTGATGGATTGAGAAAGGCTATGAGTTTGTCAAAACTGCAGTCTTCTAAAGAGATAACTTATCTTACGTGATCCATGTAAAAAAAGGTAAGGAAATAAATATTTTAACTAATAATGTATCTCAAAATGAAGTTGAAAACATTGAAAAAATCATATATCACTGTTTACTCAGGTATGTGTTCAAAGCATTAGAAGTTAAGGAGCTAATACGCCACTATTAGTTTGACACTATTAGTTTTACTAAACTGCTCTTTCAAATCTATAAGGAATTTTGAGCATTCAATCCAATAACTACAGTCGCAATGGTTTTTCATTCGTTTAGACTTCATCGTTTTTTATTGATCTAGAAAAAACATTATCTTTAAAGTACGTCTATCTTTTTGAAGCAAGATATGATTCGGCTTTAACTAGAACATGATAAATTATTATTGGTGTTTGCATTCAGGCATCCCTAGTCTTTTCACGATGCGCTCTGCATGCAAACTTTGAAACGTAGAAACTTTTCCCGTTGTCAGAAACTCATTTTTCAGTTTTTCAGGTTTCACTCAAGTTCGCCTCATCTATGGATCGCAAGCTACTCTCTCTCTCTCTCGCCTGAAAAGTTTTTCTGAACCTAAAACCCCCGTGAAATATGACGTCTTCATTGAAACGCTTCAAGTTCCATCGTCATGACGTGTGAAGTTTATTCCATTACGAAAACACTTTTGATGTTTGTTTTCAAAATACTATTTTATAAACTTAGCTAAGGTTTTATTTAATGAAAATTTAACGCAAACGAAACATGTCGTCAATAAATGAAAATAATTTGGAATGATTAGAAGTATTACCTTATATTTTTATTTTTTATTATATTTACACTTTTCTTCGCTTAGACATTTTTTCCCCCATCGTAATCTCAAAAGTTAACTTTAATATACAATATATGTATATAAAAAAAATCAAACAAGAGGTTGCATAATATTTGCATCTGATAAATATTTTTTGACGACTTTTAAATACTTATTCCTTTAAAGTTATGTTTCTTAATATAATATAATATTTTTGTTATTTTTGTTTAATTCTTGTTTCTATTGTGATTGCTTTGCTCTGAGAACCAACTTGTTACTTTCATATCTCCTTATTTATTTTATCTAGTAACTTTTAAAAAAATAACCAATTATTTATTGTTGTTTTTAATATAAATGTTACTGTACAAAATAAAATAAAATAAAAGCTGTCGTTATTTAAATTTTCACTATGCTATATTTTTGTTGTTATTTATCTTAAATTCCATACCTTTAAAATTGTTCAAGAAGTGAATAATGAGGTGTTTTATGTTATTTGTGCATTTAAAGTGTCTACACGTTGTATTTTTTTAGGTTAGAAAAGCAGCAACTTTAGAAGTACTAATAAACAATATTAATTTAACATTTGATATAAGCATACTTTTATTTATAAGAGACAACAATCTCTTTTAAAAATATAATTATGTACTTTATTTGTTTTAAGAGATAATTTATTTTCGTTGTTCTGCAAAAGCAATTTATCTTATAATACTTTACATGTATCGTGATTTTCTCAATAATATATGTTACAAAACACATTAAATGTATGAACACCCGCGAGCCCGGAGGCACTCGCTCTTGCCGGATGTTTATCTCTAGTATATTGTTATTAAAGTCTACTTGGAATGGAGTCAATAAGTCCATTACTTGATCGCCAAGAGATCCATAAAGCACAAAACACACCGAAACTCATAATTTTCACTGAAATCGCGATGGGCTCAAGTACAGGAGCGGTTCTAGCAGGTTTAATTAAACGAAGTATGTATTAGATTACAGCATTCCTGGTCTCAAGCCTGGAAAAAAAAGTTTCTATTTAAGATCAGTAACATATCTCTATGGCAAAAAATATCAAGCATATAACTCTTTTAATCAAGATTCAGAACACAATAGATTTTCAAAACTGACCAAATAATGCAAAAGTTAATGATTTTCGGAAACAAAAATATGTGTGTCTGACTTTCCGGTAGATTTTTTAAAAGATGTAGTCACAACTGGCCGTTTGTTAAGCAAGATCAAGCTCCAAGATACAGGACGAAGAAAATAAAGATACAAGCACATATAGTAATAAATATTTTATCTTTAGTAACAAAAAATCATATCGATGGCGATTAATGTTACTACATGCACTGCGATTTTCCGATTATTATTTATTGTTTTTTTTGACTATGCAAACTGTGTAACAGAAAATACATCGTTTTTGATATAATCATAATGTAGACCGTAATTTTTGTTGAAACTCTTCTACCTTCAAAGATTAATAATTAATTACTCCATAAACTTAACATGTTTAAATTACAATCTTGCATTTGTTTATATTTATTGATAATTATTATTTCAATATCCAGTATATTTAAATTCCTTATGACGGTTCTGTATAAGAAAAATCTCTGGAGACCTGAACAGCCCCAGCTGCGAGGTTTCCTGAAAAAAGCTCGCATTAAAAGGTATAAGAGATTTTTGCCCCAGATAGCGACCACTTTTGCCAGAATCGCAAGTCATGCGTCATTCAGGCGAGTTCTAAGAAAACATCTTTAAAAATAACTCACATTGTTTAACCACTTTTATATTATTCGGAGTGCGGCTGAAAGCTCAAGGTGCTCGACTGCCTTACCAACAATCGTGGTATCGAATGTTATGAATATATTATAGTACTTAAATTGATATCAAATAAATCATCAGCACCAAATTTTTTATGAGTTTATATTCATACTTTTGATCTATCCAAATTAATGCATATTAAAATACCTCGCTAAACTAGAGGCATGTATAGCAACAAATAATAAAAAATTTAATTTAATTTTTTAAATAATTTTTCTACATTAGAGTCATCTTTAAATGTACAATTTAAAAGTCAAAATTAAACAGAAAGACTGCATTTAAGATACAGAGATAAAATAGCTGTTAGTAAATTTGACGTATAAAAGGTCAATCGTTTAGCAGTTCTGGGGAAAAAAAACACCAACTTGTTGATGAATTTGGAAAGGTGGACTTAATTGATTAGGTTTGGAAGAAAAGTGTTTACAATAATGGCGATAAAAAATGCTAACCGAACTGACCAAAAGTTTCTGCTCCATGACTCTACGACGATATTTAAAACTAAAATGCTTTTGCGCTATCTGCTCTTTTTTTTCTTTGAATTGATCTAACCAAATATAAAAACTGTAGTTTAATTCGTGGTAGTTTTAATTGTAATAAATAACAAGGGTTAAGTTTATTTATGATTTTTAATACGGGTATGCTATTTAGATTAAAGATCATTTGTAAGAGTGTAACAAACTAGATTTATTTAAAATAAACCAATATTATAATCATGAACGAATAGTACAAGTTTATAAAACGAAAGCTTTAAGTGCCAAAAAATAAATACAAAAAAAAACATCTTTTTGTTTTGCTTTATAAATGTTAAGACCGCATTTCTTGAGATATATATCCTTCAGTAAATCTGCTGACTGGCTTATCGCAAGCAAAGATAAAACAAACTTTTCCTGTAAATCCGCTTTATAACTTGATATGTTAATTGTTTCAAATGCGAGAAACAACAGCGAGTTTTGTTTATTACAACCTCAAACTGCGTAAGTTAATGCTTTAAACACAAAAGGTACAACTAAAAGGTTAAAGCGAATGACTGTCATGCTAAAGCCCGTAGGTTGAATCCTCCTCATACAAGCATATAATCTTACAATATTTTATAAAAATCAATTCATATGGTCTAAATCTGTTATGTTTATACATAAATCCAATGTTTCGATCTAAATATATATTTAAATTTATATAAAAATACTTGTTCTTGACGGTAAATAAATTCCCCTTTTCCTTATGATTCTTGCAGTTAAACTATCTAAATTGGTTATAAATGAAGAATTACCGTAAAAATACTTATTTGTTGATTAAGGCATTTATTTTAATGGGACGTGCGTGTTAGATGACATTTAAAAGCAAACATTTCAGTTAATTAACGTATGATGAGTAATTTTTTGTGGTATTTGTGAAAGTTAAGTATCTTAATGTCATCGTTGATGGCAATGTAAGCTTTGTAAATAAATTATTGAAGATGCAGTCCGAAACACGTATTCACTTAAAATGTTAAATCAAAACTTAAATATATACATTATTTTAATTTGTTAATTCTTAAATTAAAATTATAACTCTTAAATATTTGATAAAAATATAGTTTTTTTTTTTCATACAAATTCATTGAGATAAGTTGACTTAAAATTTTTTGCTTTGTTAGGTTTTTATGTTTGAATAACCTTCCAATCTTGCCATGTTGTGCCAAGTTACTTTGCATGGCAAAGCCAAGCTAATGTATTGGTTGAAGGTGAGTACATCAGCTTTGGTATCAAACCTTCTGCTTTGCAACCTCAAGGCAATGTCACAACTGATGTAAGAGGACGTTTCACGATACCGCGCTTAGATGCATCTTCCGGTACAAATATGCATGGTGTAGGAAATGTCGTCACAAGGATTGGTAACCACAATTCTGTGACGCCTTCTGGATCAGGTATTTGCAGAATAGTAACAGAGATCACAAATATATTATCTCAACACAACGCTATATCTTTGAATTGATTGTATTTTAAATGCATTTATTTAAGTGACAGTTTCGTCTTTGTACAACAGTAAAAACATTTAAGAGGCGCATTTAAAAAAAAAAAAATCCATTTTTTAAAATATAAAATTAAGTCCTTCTCACTTAAGCTGCACACAATTTAAATGAGGTTAAGCTAACTGATCTATATTGCCTTTTTTGTCCTTAATAGAACAAAAGATATTATTTATAATTCGGCGTACCAACATTAAAAAAAATTCTAAAAGCACATTACATGGGATGAGGAAAGAATGATATGCAATCATTGTGAAATGGAAAAATTTAGCAGTTATATGCTTCAACTAGGGAGCGTATTAGCGAGAAGAGCAACATGATTTATTGCCGTCATTAGAAAGAATAATTAAAATCGTGCGCTGTTATTATTTGGTGGAACAAAAGACAAAAAATATGCATACGCTTCAGACCTTTAGCGGACCATTCAAATCTGCATATTTTTGCAATTATTTTAATGTCTACGTGCGCTCTGCAAGTCTCCTAGGTACCTACCTAACATCAATTTCCCTAAATTAATTAAGAATTTTTCATGTTTTACTTTTTACAAGCACATATCACAGAACACTAACAAACGGGTTAACTCAATTGTCAATTCTGATAATTGCTCCTTTTGTGGCCATGGCTACGCAGTGTATGTAAAAAGTTAGTACGCAAATTCATATGGTCTCTCGTTCAACATGTATTCCAATGCATATCATGATCTTCATCATTGCTACTCTTTATGGATTTGGGCTTACTTCAATCAAAATCATTTTCAACAATATAATAATGTTTTGTTGATATTTTTCTACTTAACATTTTTTTAATATGCGTTGAGCCACCTCTTAAAACCAAATGATTTAGGCCTCAGAGCGTCCAAGCATGCACTTTCAGTAAATAATATACTGTTTAACAAACGCCCAAAAAATGTAAGGGTCTTACTTCAATGATATTGTGGCTTTTGGGCTTAGCCGTGTGTGGCGAATTTCTTCTATCCGATATTTCGACTGCCATTGCAGGGGTCTTCTTCAGAGTTGATGACTTTGTTCGCCACACACGGCTTAACCCAAAAGCCACAATATCAAATCTGGTCGTGAAAGCCTAAGAAATTGTCTTACTTCAAATACACACCTTACTGAAATTTCAGTTAGTAAATTAATGCGTTAGTAAATTAATGGTTTGGGAACGTAATTTTTTTGCTTTATTACTATAACCATATTAATATTACTAAAGGGGAAGTTCTTGTAATACTAGATTTCTAACGATAATTTTTAAGGTCTTTCTAATCAATACGAGTATGTATTTCTTCCTACACCTGTTACATATGCATTTGCTCTCCGCCTCCAAAGGCTCATATTGTCATCGCATGTTTATTAGAGAGCAAGTTAACACGTGAGATTGGATTGTAAAATGGAGTGGAAAATCTGGTCAGGCTGTGGAGGGCCGATAAGCTGTTACTGCTTGGGACTGGAAAAGCCTAACCACCATACCGTGATACTGAATTAAATCAATAGCTTATGTATTATTAATAATACCCACTATGTTATGGGAGAGCTCTATTTACCATGTATATGTTATTAACACTTATTGTATAATTATTATATAAAAAATTGAATGGTATAAATAAATCGTGTGTTAATCACATGTTCAGTGTGTTGTTCTATATGACAGATCTGTTGACACCTTTCTTCATATATGTAAGGTCATATTTATCATAGTCACATCTATGTTATATCATTGCCAATGCATGACAAATAACTTGACAACTTTGATGGATTCATTGATGCTTTGAAGAGGAGTAGTCATTAAGTTTTGTAAAGGCTTAAATTATTGTATGTAACAAAATCTATAAAATCATAAACATTTGTGGTTATAACTATCGCAAATTATCGTTAAACAGATCAACTTCGTTATCTTAAGAGTATTATAAAAAATCAAAACGAATTGTACCGATTAAAAATTATCAATTTAGGCAATTATATATACGTTTTTTTTTTAATAAGTTTGAAATGGAAACAAACTTATGTCTACTTGCATAACAGTTTAGTGCTTAACCACTGTGTCAAGTCCTTCTTCAAAATTAATGAAAATAAAAATATATTATGTCCGTCCCTTGTGACCGTTAATTTGGCCTCCAGTCCGCCCGACGTTACAGAAACAATTAGGCAAGCTTGCGTTTGTTTTATTTGCCTATTATCGTGCCCGGCCATTGTTAAAAATGCCAATTTGGAAGCGAGATGCGCCGAAGGTCCGAATTTAATGCGGACCAGATGTACTCGCAATATTATATAATGTGTATATATATATATATATATATATGTATCGTTTTATACTAATTAATTGTGCGGTTGTTAGAAATTGCTAATCTAGAAAACGAAAAAAGTATTTAAAATCAATTCTCCTAGTTGTGCTGCAGTAGATTTCTGTTTTATATACTACGATAACTTTACTCTTACAGCCAAAACAATTTAACATCTAAGACCTTTGTCAACTGACAGATGTAAACATAAGTATTCAATTGGTTCTCCATTTTAAAGCCAACAGAAAACCTTGTATTGTAATCGCTTTTTACTTAGAGAATACATTCAAATAATCTCGACTTTTGATTATTGTAATAAAAACAAGAAAAAAATTACACTTCATAACTTAAAACTAATCCTTAAACTGATGAAATATTTATTGTGGCAAAACTGCGGTCTTGCAGTAAGTGATTAAGCTGTTTTATATCTGATTTTTTTTTAACTTAAAAAAATGTACAAAAAAATACATATAATAGAAGTCTGACAAACAGTTTAATAACATAGGAGCCTTTTCTATATCGGCCTCGTTTACCGCGCGCATAGCTCTGACAATATTCTTGATGTAGCTTAACAGCAAACGACTATCAGAACTAAGCAGCAATTCATAAAGGTCTTTCCAATAAATGGCAGAGACTCTCAGGCAGTGGTAAGTGTGATCCATGTTAAAATAAGATACAAAATACTTATATTGTTAATAGTAAAATTAATCTGTTAAAGTGAATGATAAAAATATCATATATTTAAGAGTATTTTGATTTGTTTAAGTAGTTCTCATCATTTTTGATAGTGAATGCTAATGATGTGAGATTCATTAAAAAAAATACCGTTATATTAGGTTATAACTATTCATGTAACTGAATGTTCAGGTATTTATTGGGATTCACAGAACGAATTCTCATATTTTTAGATAACTAAATTGTCTGACAAGTTCACATTGTCAATAGCTGTGGATAACGAGTATCTTTTTTTGCTTGCATGAGACATTATATTTAACAAAAAAATGTTTAATTAAGTTGACCTTAAGAAACCTGTTTAACGTATTTTTTTTATTATTTTTTTTTCTAATTAAAATAACTATCCTCGGTCATGCAGTTTGTAAGATACCCAGTTTCATTTGCAAAGTATAACTTATTCAATCCATGGTAGACATCTTACGAATGGAAGGCAATCCCGGTACTAATTTAATTACATTAAAACACTTCAGCAGACCTATTCCCTACCCAGGCGGGTATTAAGGGCTGCCTTATACAAACGGAAAAAATCCCGGGATTTTAAATGCCCTTTTTTAATTTACACCCCAATCCAGATGAGTCGCTGTATACCAGAACTTCTCAAACATATTTCAATTCCATGAAATATTTAATAAATATATAATATAATGTTATTATAATAAAATAAATATACTCATATAATGTCAGCAATAAGATTTGTAATGCTCTTTCATGATATATGTTCCTTCTTCAAAACAAATATATATATATATTTTTTTTAATTTTGTATATTTACGTTCACTTTTACTCGTTAACAACCATAATTTGGATATAATATTTAAAACTAAGAACGTAAATAGATAGTAGATTCAATAATGATCATTTTCAGTAACCTCGAATTGGAATAATTGTTACTTTCATACAGTGACGAATTTCGGAGACAACCATCCTTCATCGACACAAGTTAATTTTTGTGTTAAGCTTAGATATCCTTATTTCTACTAATCAACATATTACTCAGGATTGATACTAACTATAGTTTTACTTCACAAAATCTCATTTGATTAAGCTTATATTTCAAGTTTATCTCATCCTTATAGTAATGTTATCTCTAAGCTCAAATCTGAAAGATAAAAAACATCTTTCAAGTGTTGAGAAAATTTCATACTGAGTAATATATATTTTTTTTCAACAAAAAAGCTTCATTTACAAAAATATTTGGTTAAGAGTTTTTTTTATAAAATCTACATCAAAACTCAAAAGTTCATAAACTTAAATTGTATAGCTCAGCAAATAAAGCATTTGCTTGGAAAGTTGATGGTATTGGGTTCAGTCCCCGTTGGAGATTAAAAAATAATAATTTAAACGATTTCTGAGCTATAAAATACCCCTGGTTGTTGTAAATTTGATCTTTCACCCGTAAAATGCCAGTCATAGTTTGTTAATCATAATCGGTGGTAGACGAAAGTTGCCCTGTGAAGACCTGCCATTTATAGTTAATTTCTGTAATCATATGGATGATGCAAGAATGTCGGGCTGTAGCCTGGTTGGGCTGTAGACACTGGCGGATCATTACTTCACATGCGGCGCTTATCCATATGAACAATAGTTGGTCTCATAGAATCCACAGATGAAACTTCAAAATCAATATAATTATCTGCTGGTATTCTTCTGTATGTTCTTGCTTAAAAAAACTAAAACATGAACATCGAATCAAAAGTTTAATAATCGTCTTTCTGTAGTGTAAATGTTTTGCTTGCTAAAGAGCTCATGTACTGAATATTAGCATCGACTGAAAAGCGGTTTTTCATGAATTTCAAAAAATAAAAAAAGACGAAAATCCTGAGGGTGTAACGCGATATCGTTATTAAGAGGATGTGGTTGATAATGTGGATGAAAAATATTAGCACGGCGCTTCTAATGGCAGATTATAATGTTGCTTTTCAAGTAGAATATTTTTAAAAGGCGTTCATACATTGTGTTCATAAAATATTACACGTGAGTTAATTTCAAAAATTATCAAAAAATATCTTACGATATGAAAGCCTTATTTAATATTAAATATAAAAAATTTAAAGCCATATTTAATTAATGAACACTCACTCAACCTTACCTAATCTAACCAAGTTACAACATCAAGTATCTTTTATTTGGCTGATTCATACTTTATGAATGACATAGTTTGACAAAAATATTTGACATATATTTTTAAGGCTCCGAATTCTCGAAGAGACAACATGACAAGTGATGGATTGAGGAAGGCTGCGAGTTTGTCAAACCTGCAGTCACCTAAACAAATAATATATCATACGTGATCCATGTAAAAACCAAGTATAAGAATAAATATTTATTCAATAAATGTATTTCTGACATTATGCAAGAAAGTTAACTAGAGATGAAATTATGTCAAGCATCAAGGTTTTTTCCATTATGAAAATGTATGGAAAATTATGAAAAAACAATCGTTTTTTCAACAACTATGATGACATTAACTATTGTCAACCATTTTGACTTATCTGAATACTATAAAACTCAATCAAACTTACGAGGTTAGTTCTAAGGAATATTGACATTTAATTGAGCGCGGTATGTGAAATATTATTCCACCAACATCGATGACTTTTAGAGAGGCATTCACGTATTGTGCATTTTTATAAGTTCTTTTTGCTCAGAATATTTTATGACGTATATTTTGAATTATGACGTAAGGGATCAGTTTCAAAACAATAATATTTATTCATAAATTAGAACAGTTTAATGTTTATTTTATGAAAATTATTGTTTATTACTAAGCATGATTAGCATCAAACTTGAGACATCTTACTTCGTGTCTTTTATAAAACAGATAAAAATTATAACAGAAAAAACTAAAGAAATTACAACTGTGATTTCGGGGAATATTAAGCGAACAAATAATTTCATTTATTGAAAGGGTGATAATATAAGTAGTTGTACAATACGCTCAAAAGAATATTCCTTTTTCCAATATAAGAAACGAAGATGATTATATCGCCTGTTATAATTAATCCTGAAAGAAGTTGCCGGCCACTTGTGAAAGGCTACCATTTCTCTTCACGTCTTAATTCTTCAGGCTGAAAATCGATTTGTAGAGGAAGTAAGCAATTTGGAAACTAAAGAAAGGAAGATGCGGCTGGACCATATTTTAGAGATTTTTCTACACACGTACAGAAGTATAATAATTGACTAATAAGACTACATATTTCATAACCTTTTGATTTTTTTAATTGCGTATTTGAACATTACTACACTACAAAAAGGCACCATGAAGCTTTATCAGATGCCCAGTATTACCACAGTAATTTAATTGCAAAAAACTCAACGCGCATGACAATAAACCTAAAAAAAATCCTGCTAATTGTTCATTAAATACAAATGAAAACCTAATAAGTTATTTAAATACAAATCAGTTAATTATAAATGTGGTCACGTTTCTGATAAGCTCAAGTATTTAGTTATCTTGGTGTAAATCGATTGCAGTGATTAGCAGATTGTGCTTGATTTTTGTCGTATATTTAAGTATAAAATAAAAAAATTAGTTTTGGAAAATTATATTTTTGCTGAAAATTAATCATCAGGAATCAAACCCAGACTACGCACATGTCTGTTGAACGCGTTACCTTTATGCCACAACCCACTTTGCCGGACCGTTTCTTTGGTCCGATGTGAATACATATTTAATGATTCCAAATCTCTCTCCCTGAACCACTCTTAGTTCTTGTTGGGTCTAAGTCATTGAGAGAGATTGGAAGAGATAAAACGACCATAGAAAAGAGAATCCGCAGTAACTTAATAAGCAGCAATTTTATTTATGAAGCAAGAGGTTTCGAGATCACTTTTAAGTTACTAAATCCATGCAATATTTTAGCTTGTACTTTTTCCAGATGAAAGATTAATTTGTTTAAACATATTCGTATAGAAGAGCACTTGAAATTTGTAGTCCTACACAGAATAGTAGAAAAAACGCTTACGAAGTATGTGAAGTAGAACCTTTAAAGATATGTTGAGTGAAGGTTTTCGTTATCTAACAGCAGTAATCCACTTTAATCCAAGCTGTTGTGTTAATACTTTATATTTTTGATACGCAATCTGTTAATTGAATTCCACTTCAAGTATTGTATTTACTTAAAACACATTAAATATTAGAATTCATTTATTTAAATATAATTTAATTAATATTTAAATAAAAATATCCATTCTTAAAACAATTTTATTTGCGTGGCTTTGTCTAATTTGTATTATACAAAATATAAAGTGTACACGCTTATAATTAAACTGTAACCGCAAATTAAAGTTAAAACGGCAATAATCTACCGAAAAGCTCATTTTAATAATAACGATATCGCTCCCTTTATGGGCCGAGATAAAAGTTTGTTTCAGGCTCGTTTTCAGCAATTTCGTATACCTTCACAAATAAGTTTCAGACACTTATAGAAGCTTACATACAGGAAAATACAGTCAAAGGATGTTGAACAGATTTTATCTGAAAATACTTTGATGCCTACCGTTATAAACATGGCTAAGCAAACGGTGCAAAATAAATATTGAGTAAAAAACATGTAGTAACTATGCAACATTTAGACATCAAAACATTTTCATTAACAAATTCGTGAAACATACACAAATATATTGCCAATCCATTACATTTAGCTTAATAATTTTGAATAATTTCTTATCACACGCATGGAATTAAAGGGGTCAACATGGTCAAAGTTCAGCCTTTAATTCACGCAATGTACATCTTTTTATAAAAGCGTATGCAGGAGAGCACAACCGGTAAGTGTATTCTACGACTCTTAGTCAAGACAATTGGACGCATCGTGTGGGGAACTTTTCTTGTGCTTGTGTATGCATATGAGCTGGGGTATTGCCATTGTATATTGACCATTTTATTGAAGATATCCAGATTGTATGTTGGAGGAAACACAGATGATAGCAAAACATTCCTAAGCTTACCGGTGGCATTTAAGAATAAATTTTGCAAGCCTAGAGTTTTTAGTAGACATACGAGTAATTTAACAGTGTGTGAATGTTCAGCATTTTAATACAAGTTTGTCGCTTGTGGTTAAATGCAGGTAGAAATTCTTTCAATTCAGAGAATAGAAGTTGTTAAATCTGTTGAAAAAACTAAGTGCACCAATCTTACGTCTGTATAAAAAGTATTAGAGGTAAGACATGTGTATCATTTTCATTACGCAAACTCCCCTTTTTTAAACTGAGTCTGCTAAGTCGGGATTTAAAAAGAATATAAATTTTAAAATTTCAGAACCAGATATATTTTACATAATTCTAACTTGAATTCTATAACGATAAAATATATTTACAATGATGTTTACTTTAAATATTTCCTCATTTTTTTTTAGCACGGCAGTCAAACGTTTTAGCCTCTCAGTCCTATTCGACTACAAATAACTTTCATACCCCGTAAAATTATCTTTAATAGTACTGCAAGCGATCGACTTTCTGTAATATGAGGGGTGTTTCTAATAGGTTTTTGCGAAAATGATCGCAATCTCAGTTCAACAAAAAAAAACATTTTTTATGTAATGGCCTCGTGGAAGGTAGTTATCTTTTATTCTTTCTCGAAATTCAATAACTGAAACGATTCTTACTTTTTACTTCTTAGCACTAAACTTATTTAATTTGGGTGTTTTTTTTTTAAATTTGCATATATCAGTTATCGCCGTACTTGTTAAACAAATTAAAATTTTCTGAACATGTTATTTTTTCAATAATTTATAAAATCTTTTAAAAGTGTTGGTATTGCCACAGGGTAACACAAACCAATGTCCTAGTTAATCTTAATTACAGAGATTGTTAACTCATTTTGGCACGAATTGAAATTGTATAGATTATCGCCTGTAACGACTCGTTGGTTAGGTTTAGCCGTCCCATTGGACCAAGCAGATCAGATCTCGGGAGCATCAAGCTTCTGCAGCTGCTTTCTCTTCAAGCTTCTTGATACTATTACTAGAGGTTATCGGGAATAATGAATAATACTCGTATGTGCCTTTACGTTTAAGCTTAAGAAAAATACAATTTGCTCCAAATTTATTGGATATATAAGATAAAAAAGGAAGAAAAAATAATATCTATATTTAATAAAATAAATACCGCAAATACAAAGCTTTAATAACTTCGAAGGTTTTAACGGGCAGACTTGTTATTGTCACTTTCGGGTTATACCGTGTATGTCGAATTTCTGTGCAACGATATTTTGACCGCCATTGCAGAAATTTTCCACACACGGTAGACCTAAAAGCCACAATAACAAAGCTTTATATTCACAGATTTACTCAACGACACTGTGGATTGAGTATTTGCATATAACATATATAATTGTAAATTTTCGTATACGGTTATAACATATCGCCTAAAGTTAGATTTTATAACATAGTGATATCCTCCTCTTACATTTAGGACATCGATTAACTGGATGAAGGATGCAGGATCAAGTTCACAATATAAGCACTTGTTTATGTTTCACATACACGTTTATTCGTCAATAAAGTCGCCCGCCACAGCGAACGCACAGGACGCGTGCACTGTGACGGATGCGAGTCAAACTTCAACTGCCAGCCCACGGCGCGATCTCACATCTCCACGCTACCAACTGCCAATATGACAGTCCTACCAACCGGCAATAGGCCAACTGTCATAACAATTATTTTGGCGTATGCAAACACCGCTTAACATTTGATGTAGATGTCACGCAAGCGAACCAAAATAATAGACAAAAGATCGCTTGTTGAGGCTTTACGGCATCGGCCTTAAGGAGCTATATCAAGCTGATATCAATAGTTATATCTTATATTTTTACATTCATCGTGATAATTATCAAATATATCACTTAAGCAGGTACTTTCTTAAAACACGTATCTGTACAGTTTTACCTACTCATTGTATTTGTTTGATTTTATTACATACTCGTATCTTAGTATAATTGTCAACTCAATTTTCAAACATTTTTAATAATCCCACATTATTTTAAATGTAATAAAAAAATCTTCCATTACCTTTTACCGGATATACTATTCTGAATATTTCCGGCACCTGTTTGTTGAACGGTTTCATTTCTGGAGAAAATTCGTGTTACCTGTGGCGCGTCTCTGCAACGTTTTACGTTTGCTTTTGATCGAAATTGGCGGGTCCAATTGTGCTAGAAGAAAAATGGTTTGTCGAACGAATGCAGGTAAAACCTCGCCCTGCATACCTTATGAACAACCATTGAGAGTTTTATGCAACAAATAAAAATCTATTTCAGTAACAGGATTTATTCAAGTTTAGCAATGCCTGCTTATTGAAAAGGCAATAAGTTTGCACTGAATCTTTATGACTTTTATTCGCCTATGCAGAAAGATAATTTGATTTTATTAAGAATCTTATTCAGTAGTTTTTTATATAGTTTCAATCTAACGGTTGGCAAAGAAATGTAGGTAATTATGTGAATTAATTAAAAATAAAATCTTCTCATTTCATTTCTATATAAAACAAATTCACGTTCAAATTTAACATCATAAATACTCAACCTATAGTTTATATATATATATATACATTTAAATAAACCGTGTCTAAAGACTTATGTTGTATGGAATAGCTTAAGGAAGTGGTTTCCAAAGTGATCCGTAAGGACCCCCAGGAGTTCCTGAGATCATTCAGGGGGTCCGTGGAAAATTTTAGTTGGTTTGGGGGTCCCTGAACAACGTCAGGGAGTCCACGGACGGTTCAATATAAACTAATATAAAAGTAGTAGCGCATATAAGTGTATTTCAATAAAACTTATATATTTTTAAATATTTTAGAAAAAATGTACTCGATAATGATTAAAAAAAATTATCATAATTTTCAGTACATACATTTATAACATAATATCAGGATTTTAATAAATGATTCTTCAACAGTTTTATTTTTTTAAATTTAAATGTCACAATTTACCATATAAGACGTCAAAGTTAATTTTATAATTTTTCCATTATGTATTTGCACAGTTTTTCATCAGAGAGGTCCGTGGCAAATTTTGTGAATAAAAAGCGGTCCGTGGGTCAACAAGTTTGGGAACCACTGGTTTAAATCAAGCACCAAAACATATATCCAAAAGTGCAACAGTGAGGGCAAAGATTGGATAAAGCACTTTTATACAAAATTGCTAGTACCATGATGATGCGTAGTGTATGATGTCACTACATAAAAGGTCTGTTATTTTACTTGTTTAGAGATATTTATTGATAAAGCGTATTTTGTTTGCTTGATAACCTTTATAAATATTTCCTATCGACAACGTCTGAAATTATTGAGTCTCGGGTCTTTATATCACTTCTGGGTTTCGCTTTGCCTTATTCTTGATCCCTAGGCTCCCGTAGAAAGCACAGGTGACCGCAATAAAATGGTTTCTGACAGAGCCTTTTTTATGTAAGCAGATTGAAGAGAATCACGCCATTTGGTAAAGGAGAAAGAGCTTCCAACAGTTATTCTTCTTCAAAAGCTTTGAGAGAACAGTTATTTGACCATAATTTGTTCTTTCCCTTTTGTTTCTAACCATAATCAGAAATCTAGTGCAAGTAAATAAAAATCATAATTTGAATGCAATTAAAATATATCATTTTAGAGGAATCTGATGTTATAAGATACATTATTTAGCAAACATTATAATTAAATAATATAGTGAAATTGAATTTACAAAAAAACTTACTTAAAAGTTCTAAGATTAAATAACAAATAACTATACCTGTATACCTGTATATATAATATTTTAAACGTATTTTTGTGTTTTTATTTATTTTTTGTCAAGAAATTTTGTTTTTCCAGTAATTTATCACTTTAAAATTACAAAGTATTAATTTGGTTGTAAAACTGGCCATTATTTTAGTTTCTACTGTGATTTTAATTATTTACTCAGTAATTTTTACTATAAAGTTCAGGCCATAACACCTTTTTTATTTATTTAACCAATCAAAAAAAAGTTGCATAAAATCATTTCATTAATACAGGTCACACTCTACAGAGCAGTGGTCCAGATATTGCAACGCCCGGCGTCTACGTTGCTACAGTACTACGGTTCTAGAGTGCTACAGAGCTACGGTGCTGTACGCAACCGTGAATCTCGACTAGTTGGCTTTCTGGCTGGTCGGGGCATGTGCTGGTTCCCAGCTGCTAATGTGTGGAAGTTGGTAATTAGGTTGGCGACCGCGGTGCAAAGCTCGGTGCCTGCCTTATCCGGGCAGCGGTACTCCACACTTCAGTCTATACCGAGCTTGATTCACGTATTTACTTAGAGCTTTAAAGCTCTGAAATTTGTACCGAAATTAAAAACTCTTGTACTACTTTTTGTACGTTAAAGAAGTAATTAGAAAATTCACGTCTCTTACTATTGTACAGGTATTGCATATTTACAAAAAAACAGGCTTTCATTTTTTAATATATTCGTGTAATTAAAAGCAATACTTATTAACATTAGATAAATACATATGCATTTAATTGTCAGTGGTAGATATAAAAAATAATCGAGTATCCTAAAATTCTAAAATTTGATATTTCATTGAAGGTCTATACTAATATTTAACAAATTGATAGGTTCATACAAAATATATCATCCCATATGACATTTTTCTCATTAAATATTCACAGAAAAATAAGCAATCAAAAAATTTTTTTTTTTTAAATAAAGATTGAAATTCAATTTGTCAACTTTACTAAGCAAGATAATTTCATTGTCAACTAAGATAACTATTTTATTATTAAATCATCGCCTTATCGCATGTCAGATCTGCCTTCCGTATGTACTGCCTACCCAGTACATTCTATGCAATGTTCCAGCGTTAGTTGTGTAGTCTTTAAATAATGGTATGTACTCTTTCAACAGTTGGTTTAATTTATTAATCTATCTTGAAATTGCATTCAGTTTTATAAGTTTGTACTTTACACAAATGCAGTAACAAAGTCGTATTGCAGGTTTACAATTTTCACTGAAGAAAAGACATAAATCATACCAAAATATTATATATTTCTGTCTATAGTTGCTAAAAGTAAAAGTAAAAGTAAAAATAAATTCTACTTATTTGACTGCAATTAAAAAAAAACATATCTTGAAACACGGTTTCCAAAATCTGCTTAGCTCCATACGTACACAAATAAGCTGCGGTGAACCTATTGTTAGAGCTTAGTGTCCGCTTAGCGACTGCAGCGCGACCGGGATACTGCCAGTCCTGCCCATCAAATCCCGGCCAACGAATTCCGTTATCGAATGTCGGCGCATCCCGGCCAACTGCGACCGCATTTAGCGGGTCACCAGGTCGATAAGGGTTGGCGTGACCGGATTTACATGCCAGAAGTCGCAGTGCAATGTGCGTGTGATGAGAGCACTGCTAGAGCAATAGTGCACGTCAACACTGTAAGCCAACCTCCCCGCATTAAAATGGTTAGCAATGCATGTCCCTCTGTCCTGAATAACAATGATTGTATTCGCATAGTATACTTCCAGTACTCATTTTTTTAAATTTAAATATATACTTTATTGTTTGATGGAATCAATCTCTACTTTTTCCTATCTTATTCATAATAGCACCAACTGGACCAGTGTACTCTATAACGTTCAATCAGGATAACTGAAAACTGTATGCAGAAAACGTGTGTTTTGCTTGTGGCTGTGTGTAAGTTAGGAAGATAACAAGAGTATATTAAGCTGTTTCATGAAGAGTTCTACTCGTTTTTTGTTTAAAACAGAAAACACTGATACTAGAAAGCCATTTAAAAGCTTACCAGTGACATTAAGGTATACATTTTGGAAGCTTCTGGTTCTTGGTCAACATACATTAACCATGTATGCATGATTGACAAGTGAAAGATGATTTTTTAATTAAGTTGGATGAAGGAAGGACTAATTATTTAAGTTCAAAGGAGCGGCATCCGTAGTAATAACAATAGAAAAGACAAAGTGAACCAATATTACGTACATTCTAAAGATTGGATAGAAGAGTGTTGGAAGATTTTTATTTTATATTATTAACTGTATAAACTGTCATGCATGTTAACCTAGGATTTGAGAATAATACTGTTTATGAGCGTTTTTAAGAATACGTTTTTTTTTCTAACAATAACTATTTCTAAAATATAAATACTGAAACATTTTTATGTTTTTTTTTATATGTAAAAGATTGTACAATAAGTTACCATTGAAAACAATAATATATGTCAGTTTTTCAGAATAAACTACATCGTCATTTCTACAAGAGAAGATATACATTTCTATAAGCGAGCATTTTTAGAGATTAATCAATTTTCTAATTTTAACAAACTGAACCGTTGGGGTCACTATTGTATTTATAGAAACCGGTGGTGTCCTTTATAATTATAAACTCACAGACCATCCGTCTAGCCGAGTCAGAAATACACAGCCAAATAGGGATTGCGACCTTATTGGTGGCAAAGTTGTGACCCGCAATGATTCGAAAGTTCATGTAAAAACAGAGTCGTTGACGTGTGAAAGAAAAATATACAGGTTCTTAAAAAAAGCATTAAATTGTACGTATAAAAAATATTCGTGGTTATTTTAATTTATAATTGTTTTTGTTAACAATTTTTTAAACAATTTAAATGATATATAATAATTCCAAGTTTTAAAAAAACAGCTTCTTAAAAGATTTTTCTTGGAAATTTAAATCTTGACTAGAAAAAATTTAAACCATTAAAAAGGTTAAAGACTGGAATCGGAAGAACTTAACTTAACGCAATGAGAAGTTCAACCAACCCAGCAAAGGGAAGTGAAAATAATAATCATCATCATCATCATCACCATGTCCGCTCCCCTAGCAATATCGTATAGTTGTCTAGAAAGCTCGGTTAGCCAATAAAGTCCTTGTTTTATCCCTTAATAGTTCTGTCTGCCGCAGCTTCATCGAATACATTCTATGTATAATTCCCGATGGATTTCCAGGACGGCGTTGCCTGGAAGCTTGAAAAAAAGGCAGTTATAATTTATGCTCTTCTACTACATCTCCGAAACAGGTTCACCTTCACTTTTTGACTTACTGTTGTACGGAAGGTTTGTTTTCTCACCTTGAAATTCTTCATAGAGTCAAACCATGGTACTCCCAATGCTCTACACAGATATCTGCTTTAAAACATCATATAATTGCATTGGCTTTTGGTGAGACGCTAAGATTTACAGCCGGAAAAAATAATGGGTACGATACAAAATAGTCTTTTAAGTAGAATAAATTTGAAATCAATTTATCATTAATTTATTATAAAATCAATCCATTTAAAATAAGCAATCATGAATAATGAATCATTCTTCAATATACAAAATTACTTCACTTATGAAGGCTAGTTACATTATTTTTGTTAATCTTGCTAAGAGGATTGTTAATAAGAGCCGTAAAGGAAGGGTCCAAATTGGCCAAAACTATTTCCGCCCTGCTCCCAAACTGGCCCTATTACGGCCCTGTTAATTAAAAAAGGACCCTCTTCCACGCCAGGTGATTCCGAAACCCACAAAGATGTCAGGATAACGTAGTATTATTGAGAAACGCAGCCTCTAATGATTTCATTATTTAGAGTAACGGGGAATTTTTTAACCCATCATTCCATGGAAGAGATTTTTTTTAACTCAACCACACGAAAAATATTTTTTTTCGTTTTGTAATTTTTTTCTTTCTACTATATAATAGCTTTCCACAACATCATATGTCTACAGCAGATAACAAAAAACTGTTTGATGCCAGTTTTTTGGCGTTTTCTCATTTCATCTTTGCACTACAAATATCATCGAACAAAAACATTCATTCAATTTTATTTTAGTGTATTTCATGACAGAGTGAGGTAAAATATTTATCGATTATTCAAGAAATTATCAAAATGTATTGAAAAATAAAGTACAACTATATTTCCTTTATTTTAAATATCTTGATTTATAATTAAAATTGTTTGTTATAGATAAAATACTCCTATGGGCTTCCCTTCCGATATGCATTCTAGAAAAATACTAAAGTAAAACATGGGGCATTTAATGAAAATATTAATGTGTTTTCAAATATTTTTATCCAGTAAGTTTATTACATAATGATGGTAGCTAATTACAGCAGATTAAACCAAGTATCGTCTGTGCCATATAAAAGAAAAAACGTTTGGATATATGTAATCTCTATACCTAAAATCCAATTTAATGTGAATGAATGTATTAATTTTTCATGAATATAATAACAATGATTATAGGTCTATATATTACAACTGTTCAACATATATATATATATATATATATGTGTGTTGTATATATACATATATTTTAAAATTGCTTTTTAAAAATGATTTCGATAATAATATTATTCGTATACCTCAATCTACCCGCTTCATAAGAAATATACTTATTCTGAGTTATTGTGATAGATAAAAAAAAAAATTTCAATGATGCTGTCAAAATATAGTCATCATTGTTTTTGTTAAATTTAATTACTTTGAATAAATGAACTGTCGTTTTTTATTAAACAAATTAGTTTATATTTTTAAATTAAAATTATTCACAATTGAAATGTTCGGTAAATTTAAATTCGTCGAACGGACCATGTGGACGTGATCTATATGCCAGTCGGGCATTGTATTAGTCCATCCGCCAACAGGGCGAAGAGTATTATATAATTTCTAATGGTCCGGCCCTGGCGCATACATCAAATAGCCAGAGGGCGCCACAATGCAACGGGCAAACAGGCTCCGATATTTTCCGCTGCCTCTTAGATTTTTTAAAACATCCATTAATACTGGATAATTATGATGGTGATTATAATGATAGCAATTTATTAAGATCGATCAATGAAAATCGGTGGCAAACAAGCTCATCTTGTGATCACTACTCATTCGTAATTCCAATGCTGTAATTGCGTACAGTATTCAATCATTCACGCAATGGAAAACTTAATAGTTTCTTAAGGAAAGGTTTTACCATCTTCATCAGTATTTTACTGTATATGTATACGAAGAATGGAGATAAAGATACAAGATTCTCTTGCTGCAAATCAATCTACCAGATTGATACTACGAAGAAGATGTATACGAGTATATTATATTTAAATACATGGAAAGAACTTAATTTATTGAACCCGGGACTAGCATAACAGTACGGCACCACTGTACGTTGCTTTTTGGTTCATATATCAGATTGCTAAGTACAAATAACGGCACCAGCAAACCAGTCCGTCATATTACATTTTGTTAATGCAACTGAAACAATGTGGAAACGAGGAGATAAGCGACAATTCCCTGTCGTATTGTCTCAAAAGACCGAGCAAATTTGATCTTTAATTGCACAAAAATTAGTTATAACAGTTTTTCAGCGATATTGCAGAAAACAAAGTAAAATATTAACTTGTGTTTGAACAAATTAAATACACAAGTTGATCCATATCATATCCAATCACCGCCATCAAGTAAAAAATATTTTTCTAAAAAACAAACTCTTTTCTCCGCTCACTGTCCTAGATTCGTCCAAAAGCCCTCGTTCAGACACAGCAATGCCCTCGACCATTCACTCTAACGTCTCGCTTGCTTAATTCCGGGTTCAGACTCGTTATGGCGCCCAGCGCGAAGTGGAACCCCGGAAAATGGAATGTTCCTGAAAACTTTATTTTCAGGGATTGACATCTGACAATTTTCAGAATTTATTTTTAAAAGTCATATTAACACTACTATCAAGCATTCACGCAATAAATTTCATAATTTAAAAAAGGTTCATTCTTTTTACTTTGTTTAATCATCATATTGAGCACAGTTTAACAAGTTACTTTGAGAGACCAAAGATTTCTTTCAAATGTAAAATATTAAAAGAGTTTTGAAATCTTCGAATGAGTAGTGAAAGCATTGTTATCTTTTCTTTTTTGAAAATCAAGCCTTACTCTTCATTATTTTTGGATAAAAATAATTAGGGTGACAATCTTCTATTTTGTTTTTAGCAAATTTGCTTTCCTTGATGGTGAATTAGCCATTTTTTATATTCAGGATTACCTAATTGTTAATAAAAACTTCAAAATTATGAATTATAATTCAAAAAAAGTATTTTCAGAATAAAGATTCACATCTCGCCGAAGCTTTATACATCATACTAAGGGGTCCGCCATCTAACGTTTCTTTTTTCAACTAGTGCTTATTTCGTGAATGATAACACTTAGCTCATGTCTGATTTGACAGATAATTTGTTTTATTTTTCCGCTGAATGAATATGGTTGTGTAAACGCTTGAACAACGCTGGAAAATATTGCGATATTACTTTGAAAATCAGGCTATTTTTCTTCGAAAATGAGCAAGGAGTGGCCGTTACAGTCAACGGCGATCGTTATCGGGCCTCTTTTGTTCACAAAAATTATAGAGGATAATATTGGCAACATTTGGTTTCAAAGGACGGCGCTACGTGCCACACAGCCGAAGCTACACTCGATGTTTTGCCCCCTATTTTCAAAAAAAAAAGTTATTTGGCGGACCCTTTATTAACATTAAAAGCGTAAACATAGTTTGCACAAAATTTATGTTAGCATATTTTAAAATTAAATTTGATGTTTAATTCACATAAATATCATTTTGTTAGCATATTTATGTATATATTTTTTCAATTGTGGATTCAATATATATAAAAGTGTGGAACATCTCGGTTGACGGAGTTTTACGGTGGTAGTTTGTGACGACTATATGATCCAATTTAGGGGGTAAAAAATATACAAAATTGATGATGATTTCAAATTAATGCAACAAAATGTATAAATTTACAAAAAAATATATTTTCGTACATAACCAAGCAAATTTTATCTTTTTTATAAAATTAGACTTTTTTTTAAACTATCATATTAAGATTTACCTTAGGTTGAACCCGTGACTTTGTGCACGATATTCAAACACTTACTGCCATACCGATTCGTTCTATTTTCAAGGGGGCGGGTGTAGGCGGCGTTCACCCATCTGTGGGCGGAAGCTCGAAGGACGCCCAAGAATGCGCATTCCGGCACCCTCGGCTAATTCCCTCAGAAAGGACGGATATATTTTCCAGGCTTAACTGTGGCTATTTCGTCGCCAAATTGACGAGGTTTTTACGTGATTTTTACTACTCTATGACGCCCGACTGTTAATAAAAACACAAAACAGGACTTCCTTTAAATAATTAGTTTTTACAAATTATGTTATATCAGTTCCTTAAATTTATGTTCTTCTTGAGATAGTAAAACAATGTACGGGTACCTTAACGAATGTAATGGAATCAAAGTAAAAAGTTTATATTCAAAATGCTTTCCCATTTTCTTCTTTTGAGTTCTTCAAGACGTACTTTCAAAGACGTAGTTTTTGTATCCAATTTACCCGTTATTTAAAAATATACCCAGTGTTTTTTTTGCATTATGAAAGTGGAGTAATTATTTACAAGTGTACATTTTTTTTATATATTTTTAAAAGTCAATCCCTATTTGAAAGCAGAGCGAGTTTGCAATTCTAATAAGCCTTTTAAGAATAAATAAGCAACAAAACGTTAACGTTTCATGACAAATTTGGTCAAGAGACGAAAATGAATTTAGTAGAGAGCTTTTTTCCCGACCTCGTAAAAGATCACATTCTACTTTTTTTTCTTCAAGCCCCCGGTTTTTCAACCTCAAAGCCATTAGATTCATTTAAAGGATGTATAATGTATTATACTTTTGGGATATAAAGTCGACTTGGAAAGAGTCTCTAAAGGCCATTAAAAATAAAAGTGTGTAGCAAAAATATACACGTACTAGAGAACAGGTTTAAATAAAAAGACGATGCTTATGTTTGTGATTAAGTTTTTAAAAATTAAGATAATTCTCACATAATTTTTTGCATTTTTTCATTTCAAGTAGAGCTGGTTTCATTTAATTTTACAACTCTGCAGTTAATTTGATAAGAAGAGAGAAAGATAAAATAAACAAAATTTGCGCCTATTCAAATGTTTACAGCCTGCAAATCTTAAGGAAAGTCTTTTAACATTTTACTGCTCTTGATATAACAGATAGTGTAAGTAAAAAGATCTCCATAAAAGACTCGAAAAGTCGTCTAAGTGTATGAAATAGTTTTTCTCTTCAGATCTTGTAACTGCTTTTTTTTCGAATAAAGCAAGAAAGATAAACATCAATTTGCTTTTAATTTTAATTCTAACGAGAGTTATAGTTTTCAATTAAACAACGTTATTATGCCCAATAATAACTGTAAGTTTTTTTAAAGCAATCATCTGTTTTATTCTATTCATATTTTTTTCCTCGCTGAAGCATGTGGTCAACATAAATTGCGGCCATATAGTTCAACAAATATATCACGTAAATTATATCAATGATTAAATTTGTAATTCATGATAAATGTTCTTCATAGCGAAAACCAGGGGATTTAAAATGGTGTGTGCATTACAGTACCATTCAGGATTTTTTTAATTCTATGCCCATTTAATACGAATTTTTGAAAATAAATCTATCCGATAAAATAAGTTTCTGGTGATAATTTTTGCTGAAATATTCTCTCAATTTATGACAACACAATAATTCATAGTTTCGCAATGTTTTTGTTCCACTTTAGCTTGTAAACAAGTGAATAAAAAGATCAATGTCCACGCTTTTAAGGTACAGTTCATAAAAAAGGCAATAAAATATCATTTTATAAAGTGACAATATTCGTTAAGTAGCTAAATTAAAATACTTAACAGTGAGAGAAGTACCATAAACTCGACTAGCAAATGGCGAGATATTTATTAGATAGTGATTAATATAGAGACCTATTTGTAGCAGTGGATAACATTAATTCCTAATTATGATGACGATGTTTAAGTGTCGTTTATATTTTCACCCGGAACAGTGTTATATTGTTTGGAGGTCAAGCGTCGTAAAACATCCGCTAACTAGAGGGGCGCTGACTGTCAATTGGCGCGTGACGAGCATGAGCAAGACCCCTAAGAAAGAAGTAAAACTGTACTGTAACTATATTCGGAATGCCAGAAAATGGTGGACAAATTCTTGGACATAAAAAGTTAGGTATAATATGTTTGTATGTAAGCATATTGAAGGTCGTGTTACATGTGTATTACGTAGTACGTACTTGCATTGCATGTAACAAGATAAGTTGAAGTTTAATTAGTACATTTTACTTTCACTGTAGGTGGTTCGAATTCCGATGAATTTTAAAATATAAATAGTGTCTTAAGAGAGTTTGGGACAAAGCATGGACAGTGAGAATTGAACGCCCTTAAATATGAAGAGACGATAGTTATAATATCCAAAGCATATCTGAATTAAGTGCTTGTTAATGAACGTTTATAATAATATCGGATGGTTAGACCAACGGTCCCGAGGCCTCCACCATTAGTGCTACGAAACATGCTCATCATTGTCAACGTGTACGTTTTTCTAACTGTAGCATATGGTTGTCTTGAACTGTTTCCACAAAGCTCTGTCAGACGGTATGATCCTCGCCTCTGTAGTTCCATTCAGTATATTCAATCCAAAGAAAAATACAGAAAATCAACAGATGGTGACGCATACATTTTTTTGTGCGTGTTAAATCTTGCTTATTTTTTTTAATCACACAAATTGCGTTCATAGCAGGTCTTTTTTATCGGCCTTTAAAAAAAACGTATTTTTCAACTTGATCAATTATGTTATTGAATTAACTAGTAAATAGTTGCACAAGCATACACTGTGAAACCATTGTTCTACGATAATGTCACTAATTGTGGAGCAGAGACATGGACCCTAAAGCATACTACTTGACTATTCAACAACTGTAAGTGCCGCAGAGAGCAATGGTGCACTCTTTGCTTAGGTTTATATCAGTGACTGAATAAGGAATGTTAATTCGGAGGAAGAAAAGAGTTTTTGACATTGTGTACGTAGTTGTACGGAGAAAATATAATTTAGTGTTCCAAGTATCTAGATTCTAGACATGAAGGTGGCATGTGAGTGAGAATAAAAATAAGGAGTGGCGAACAAGAACTGGAACGTAGAAAAGTGAAGCAACATTATAGGTTAAAGCCGACCGCTTTTCATGTGATTTCACTTAGCTTTGGATTGGAATTTCGGTGTTTTAAAATGGTATTGTTATTTAGTGAAAATTTAATAAGCCTTATATATATAATCGTGTCAGAAACAACAAGGTCAGATCCTGTCTGCCCAGAGGTGGGCGACGTCGATGGCGTTACTTCTGGCCATCATCAGGTCTTCCTGGATGCAGCTATTCGGGCACAGCGCACACTTTAGAAGGTGTGACAGGGTCTGCTCCACGCCGCAGTCACATTCAGTCGGTCCACTGTACAACTGCCAGGTTTTCATTTGTATCCTCGTCTTGCATACTCCGGTTCGAAGTCTGTTAAGGGACCTCCGTATATTCCACCCTTGGTCATGTCCAGGGGCTAGGTCCTCTTTCGGGGCAATCCAAGTATTCCCCTCAGTTGCCCTTTTCCACATGTTCAGCCGCTGGGTGGCCTCAGGTATCACCAGTTCCGTTGTCGACTGTAGGAAACTTCTTCTTGATTTGAGCCGTGTGGTTATCTTTTGATACCCCAACATAGGGTATCAAAAAATTACACAACACATCGAAGATAGGTTTGAGAAGAAACAAATAACGGGAGCAGCCTTTGTAGACCTAACCGCTGCCTATGACACAGTCCACCACAAAACCCTCTTGCTTAAACTACAATAAGCCTTGAATAAAAGTAGCTGAAGTTATATTTTATTGATTAACACGTTACACACATTTTTTAAAGCATTGTTGAGATGAAATATACATTTTCTGTCATAAATTAAATGAAAATTAAGCGCTTTTAACCACTCCACTCATATTTCTAGTCAAATAATTACACTTGACTAGGATTTGCCTCGAAATGTTCCAAAATTTCAAAGCAATTTCAGCTTCAGTCCGTCCGCTATATTTTAAATTCACTTTATATTATGTACGAGCACTACGTGCACCGAGTAAGCATTATTTAATGCTACGTGTTAGAGAAAGACATCTTCGAGAGCTTAGAGCTCTTAACTGCCACGCAAGATATCATGAGTTCCATCCTTGACGAAGCTTGGAATAAAGACATATTTTATTTCATATATAAATTTTCTGTCTAACTAATTGTTCAAGACCGATGTTAATCAATAATTTTTGTACAGAAAAACTATTTACAGTTAAATGTCTGCCTCAATCAGCTAAACTCTTTGAAGCACAGAATTTTTGGTGGAAAAATATACCCATGTTGCACAGATTTTTTGATTCAAAAATACTTTCTGGATCTAAAATAATAAAAAAAAATATTGCAAAATAAAAATATTAAAAAGTTCTTGACATATGAACTAAGTAATTTCGGATGGTGGAGTAAATTTTAAGCTGCTGTGCTTGTAAAGTTGCATTTTTATTGGGTGGTTTATATAGTAGTATCAATATATCAGTGGGACACGTTTAAATACCGCAATGCCCCAAAGAGTTAAAGTGACACCAAAAACTAAGAATTATAAATTCCACATATAAGATTTTTATATATCCGTCTGACGGTATTGTTCTCTATCTATTCGCATAAGACGATATTGTTATATGTCTATACAGGAATTACATCCACCGGTATATTATTTATTATACGCTTCAAAGAATGTATTTGTAGAGAATAGAATTTAAAAATTAATAATTTGTCCGTTGTGAAGTACAATTTTGCGCAACTTTTACGTAGAGACGTAACCGTGCACTTTGTTACTTCAAGAAAAACTGTATGCAATTTGAACGAATGTAAATTTTTTGATTTTATAATACATTAATAATTAGCCTGTCGTCTTTTTTCATACTCAATCAAATACGTAATAACTATCACTTTTTTTTTTTTAATTCAATATCAAATAAATTATAATGAATTATTTTAATATGGATCACACTGAACACTGTTCAGGTTTTCAAAAAAACTCTTTTTTAAGCTATATCCATCCCTTCTTCTTTGCTCTCCAATAAACATTCATATTATTATTAAAACATTGTAGATTATTTACTTAACTTATCCTTAGTATTCTTACACACGTTAGGAACTGATGAATGTTTTATTGAAAGCCAAACCATGATTTTCCAGCAAGTGAATAAACGGTAATGAGTGTAATCCATGTTTAAACAAGACATGAAGTTATTACTTAAATATACATATACTATACATAAAATTCTTTTTTCAACGCGTCAATCCAAGCACAAAAATAACGGCAGAAGCGGGATGCGAACCGCGGACCTTGGAAACCAACTATGCCCAGGTATTCATACCGCTCGGCGAACTGCGCCATTGCTATGCCCAGACTGACTCGCGTTGAAACTAGTATTTATATCATTGTTATCATCGTTCGATAGATGTCGCTATAGTATATATTCAAAGTATGTATATTTTTTTTTTTTATTATTCAATCAGTCATCATTTATTCACAAGCTTAATAATATTACTTTCCGACAGTCTATTTATTTTAGTAAGTACCACTCGGGTCTCGATTTCGTCGTTTCTCATCCATTCAGTCTATAGTTGGGTTCGAGACCGGGTATTCATATGCCCAGGTACACCTATGCCCAGGTATTCATACCGCTCGCCGAGCGGTATGAATACCTGGGCATAGTTGGTTTCTAAGGTCCGCGGTTCGCATCCCGCTTCTGCCGTTATTTTTGTGCTTGGATTGACGCGTTGAAAAAAGAATTTTATGTATAGTATATGTATATTTAAGTAATAATAATATTGTAATATAGTCAATGATCTATAAAAGTAAATTAGAATATTGAAATAATAAAATAATATTCTAATAAAAATTAAAAAATAATTAAGACATGAAGTATTAACTTATTTCATATTCGAAATGGATCTCAAATTAAATACTTGAATTTAGACAAGAATAACATTAGCTTATGATTCAAATAAGTTTCTAGTACATTGGCTTAGAAATTATATTTTTTATTGTAAAGAGCAGCTAGTAGATGTTATTTAAATTTTTCTCATGCTTATTTATAAATTTGAATAAACTATGTTAAACGTAAAACATATTTTTATATTGTCTATTTGCATCTCCACAGGTTCACCTGATTTATTTTCATGGAACAACTTTTAATACCGTTTTCTCATCTAATGTCATAAAAGTATAAGAGGTCGTCTAAGAAGACGATGCGACCGAAGCATTTGCTTCTCGGACTTTCTCAGTGGCCTGCAATGAGGTCAGTAATGAAATTTGCTGTAAATAACGTTCGTAGTTAGATAACATCGATAATATTTCACGTCCAATGCATAGCCATTTATGAAAGTATAAACGTAATTGAATTCACAGATGTAATATTATCAACGTTGATCTTATCGATTTTATGATAACAAAAAAAACTATTCAACATATAATTTCAAGTAACAATCTCAACACAATTTTCATGTAAAAGATCTATTCTGCAATCTATAAACTTGCAATGAGTGAAGCGTTGATTAATCTCAAAGTTGTTAGTCTGCATAGAAATACTAATTATACTCGTCTATAGGTAGTTTTCACTAATACTAGTAAATCATTTTTTTATTAATCTTCTTCGTAGTATCAATCTGGTGGATTGGTTTGCAGCAACAGAATCTTGCATCTCGATCTCCATTCCTCTCGGTCCTCCGCAACCCTTTTCAGCTCAGCATAAGCGCTATAATTCATGTCCTCGAATACTTGCTGCAAATACTCCCGTCTAGGGCGCCCTCTACAGTTTCTACCCTCAACCATCCCCTCCACAATATCGTGAAGAAGACCATCGTGGCGCATGATGTGACCAATTTATCGGGCTCGCCTCTCCGAGATGGTTCTTATTAGTTGCCTATCTTCATTGATTATTCTGAGAACCTCATTGTTCGTGACGTGGTCCCTCCAGGAAATTCCGAGAATTCTTCTGTACGACCACATCTCAAAGGCCTCTAGTCTTTTTTATCACTTTCAGATAAGCACCATGTCTCACAGCCGTACATTAAGATGCTCCAAACAAGTGTTTTGGCAAGTTGCTTGCGGAGCCTTAAAGAAATATTCCTTGACTCAAGAATTTTAGCTTTTTTATTGAAAGCTAGCCTTGCTTATTAATAGACTGTGATAAAATAAAAATAAATGGATTTGGATATTTCATAGACCTAAGTGATCTTTATTAAATCTTCTTATATAAGCTCTCACTTACTAAAAAATATGATCGTCATAAACTGTCGTAATGATGTTCCGTTTTCATTGCCATGGTTTTCCTTTCATTCTAAGAAAGCTCTGCGTCTCGAAATTTCGTCGAGTACTTTTTAAGTAAACTTTGTAAAGAGCAAACTAAGCATGAGAATCCTGGTGCTTAAAAAACTGAATTGTTCAAGGAAAAGTTAATTTATGCGTTAACATCACTTTTTAAATTGATATCAGAAGATCAGACTCACGCCTCTTAGACGTGAATAATTTGTTAGAAACGAGCGACTCATCCTCACTAAAAATCATTTATAATACTCGTGTATATGCATTTTTTAATTGCAGTTAATTATAAATTTACGAATTTATTTTCCTATGACGCAAAACTGCATAATACAAGTATGATGTATGTGCCATGCAAATTACCAAAGCTCACTTTTCCCACCGAAAGCAAAAAAATCCTTGCTGTTATAACCGCCCTGGGCTTTACGTTGCTTAATACAAATTTTGCTGGCTCCCTGGCAAAAAGCGCAAGTTGCTGCAGCGAGCAGACACCCAATTTTCAGCAAGACCCACGTTTGTGACCTCTACAGCAACTTTGATGCATGTGCTCAGGGCCGTAGCTAGTATATACGATATTTACAATTATAATATTCGTATATGTTTATTTGATTTCGGGTGGCCTTCATACCTGAAAAGATAAGGGAAAACCACCTAAGATGCTATGGGAATGTTACACGGAGAGATGAAGAACACATGGTGAAGAGAGCCCTCAACATACCCACGCTGAGAAGAAGACCTGGAAGACCACAAGCAACCTGGACTGCAACTGTAAACAAGGATCTGAAAACTCTGGGTTTCACCCAAAATGCAACGCAGGACAAACAGACATGGCGAATGTTCACAAGAAGAGCTGATCCCAGATGATGGGAAATGGCTAGGCTAAAGAAGAAGCTTACATTTATTGGTGCCGCGGTGCTTATTTGTAATAGGTTAAGTCTAATGGTTAAACGTTCATGATCCTCATATTGAAATATAAATTATTTTTAAGTATGTATTAAGTATCATAATTGTAGAGCTATTCTCACACCAGTAAAAAGCCTGTTATAACATATTTATGTGTTAATAGATATCAGAACTGGTAACATACATAGTCTATACAGTATAATTTCTTTAAGAAATACGAGTAATGTTAAAATATAACGAACAACATGGGATAATAATTTGAAAATTAGATAAACCTCTCGTCATATAGTTAAAAGATGTATCTAATGTTTTTTGTGTCGACATCTTGAAATATTGTTTCAATTTTATATAAAAAAAAGTATGAATCTGGGTCTTGAGTCCATTTCAGAAGGATGCTTCCGTTTTCAGCTCTCTTATACTCTTATGTTTAAACGGCAAGTTCCAGGCCATTGATACCGTAAAAATAAAAGTACGATTGCCAAGGACTATCCTAGGACTACCTATTATCAAATACAGGTGTTTTTACTTGCTTTGACTAATCTGAGTGTCTCTCTACGCGCACTTATGCACAAAACATGCATATGATATTTTATTCCGAGATATGGTAATTTTACTTAGTTGTGCGAAATTTTTTTCAAACGTATGCCACTTGTTACGCCACTGCATGCGCCCCCCAGGGGAGAAATAGC
Source organism: Glossosoma conforme (assembly GCA_022606575.1). Taxonomy (NCBI): domain Eukaryota; kingdom Metazoa; phylum Arthropoda; class Insecta; order Trichoptera; family Glossosomatidae; genus Glossosoma; species Glossosoma conforme. The sequence goes on along the minus strand of JAGTXR010000233.1, from coordinate 564,111 downwards.
AGCGCCCATGGCATGTTATGGCAAGGCCAATTCGCATAATAATTCAAGACTGCCAGAGCTTTGCGAAGCCACCCATCCGGTCAACGCTGGACATAGAAATAATCTGCTTCTGGCAACACCAGCGACCCGAAGAGATATCACTGGTGGACTGAGTAGCTCTGAATTATAAACAAGATAATTATTTCATAAATAAAGTGAATAATGCTCTTATTTATCTTCTTCTCACATATCCGTTACAGATTTGGAACATATAGTAACCACAATTTTCCGCCATTTAGTACGGTGAGTTTCCATTGTCTATTTATACTGTAGCTGCTTTAATGTGGATTTTTTTGTATGAATACGCAAAGTTAGTTAATTTATATTTAAACTTACTTATCGTAGGAATGATGAATGCCTTTTTGTTAGACGATATCATCTGCGTTTGAGAATAACATACCTAGAAAGAAAGAAATAAATCAATTAAAATATAAATAGTAGAAATTTCATGTAAAAAGATATTCATGTAAAAAAAATTATACGTTCTCCTCGTTAACTGATTTTCATAGAATTGAGACCACTCAGCGCTTCCACAGTCATTCATACAACACAGTGAATACTAGTGCATATTCTAGTACTCAAAAGTTACTCAACGTGTTAAATATAAAAATAAAGTACAATGTTTATATAGTACGTTTAATAATCATGAGTTTTTGTAACTCAAGTATTTATTTTTTAATGTTATTGGACAATATTGGTAAAAATAAATAAGAAGACAATGTGAAGTGCGAGAACATATATTAGAAGATAAGACATTTCAGTGGATTAAGCGAAATATGTTTTTACCGAAATGTAGTTTTTATTTATTTTAATATTAATAAATAAAAAAAATACATATTTATAAAAACTATGTTTTAGTTTTTGAGTGGACAAGTTTTAACAGCGCACTTAAAACTTTGCGACAGTTGACAGTGATAAAATTAAGACTTTAAAAAGTTTTAAGATCATCGTTGACGCTTCAATAAAAAAATAAACCAGCACATTTTCATATATTTTTTTATATATATGTTAATATATTTGTGAGAACGTTTTTTTAATGTCTGTTTAAGACTTTTGACAACGCACGATAAATATTTGAACTATAATAAATTATTACACATTTTATGATTTTAAAACGTTTTGATAAAACCATAATTTTTTTTAACAATACGAGTTAATACTTTTTACGTTACACAACTGTTTTATTTTTCAGTTCCTGCGATCGCTTATTGTTGGAATAATTCCATAACTTTAATGCGGTAATTAAATATGTTTTAATGTTTACTATTTCACATTTACTGAAGAAATTGTGGAATCTAGTAAGCAATCACAGTAAACAGATTTGCATAAATCACTTTCATTTTAAATCTTCGCAGGCAAAAAATACGTTAACTACATAAAAAAATATGAATTTCAGTAAAACACAACATTCAACAATTAAAAAAATGCTTTTACCTATTTATACAGTTTCTCGTACAAATATTTTTCATCTAGCAATTCAATTATGTGATTACAGTCGTTACATTTTTATCTGAAAATAAAATTAAACCGTTTCTCACGTATTATTGCTAGTCTTCTAGATGACGTTAATGCCAATCAGTTTCATTGAAAATGCAAGGAAACGTTTTCGGTGCGATTCCATCGCAATCCATACTCTTACTAACAATGCTGACCTGGGGGGAGTTGTGGGTTAGAATGGAAATTCACTGGAGACGGCGATTTGATTAGATAGTCATGTATGGCAGATCTAAGTAAATGGAGGATCACGGCCACTGTGGAGTTGGAAATTTAGAGCACAAGTGATGAACTATTCGTTGAATATGTATAATTCCAGTTCACCTGGAAAACTTCAATTTATCGTATTTCATAAGTATCTGTCTGGCGGTTTTTGAGTAAATAAACGGTGTTAGAAACACGACTATTTTATATGCCAGTATATATATGTGATTACATTAGTAAAGGGTATGCTTTGTACAAAGTTATACTGTTTTATAAGTTTTTATTTTTTTATACATTATAATAAATCTCCAATCACTAAGATCTATTATAATATGCTCATTTTTTTTTCTATGCCACTTTCTCTTCTTATTTGGAGTAAATAGTCTTAAAAGACAATCAAAAAAGTAAGATAGGTAATCATACTTGTATGAAATGTGGTAAGAATATATTTCAATTAAAAAAATCATAATCATATTTCAAATATCTCCATCTTTACGAAGATTGTTGACGTATTCATTTACTGAGAACTGTTAAACAGTCGAAAAACTTAATGATAATTTTTTTTAATCAAAAGTCGTGAAGTGAGACGTTTTTATGCTAAAGGTATAAGAAGAAATAAAAAAACCTATGAAATAAGACCACATATCTGGTAAATCCTCTATTGAAAAGTGTCTAAAACGAAAACACGTAAACCTTCATTTAAACCTCAATCCTATATTCACAAACAGACCTCACCTGCTGCAGCATTCTGTTGCAGGACTTTAGGAAAAGGAGCGTAGTCAGGTACTGGCTGAATGATTAGAGACAGATCCAGCTCAAGGGTATCCGAAGCCTACATGTCCAATGATTTCTGCCGCCAATAAACAGTTTCTAGTAGCGTAGTAGCGTAGAATGAAAACACAGAAGGCAGGAATTTTATATAATAATGCGACGGAATAATTTCATTGATTTGATTTCATTGATATATTGTTTGCTGCTGCTCATCTGACTGACTATAAGAAAAAATAGGCGTAAAATTAAACGATTTTATTATCTTATTTTCATGGATAGTAAAATTATCATTCAGATTGTGTGACCAGGACTATTACAAAGGGTATTTTTTTTAAATAATGAGATTTAATTGGGACAAATTTATAATAACCAAAATATTATATACCTATGAATTTTTTAAATATTTATTAGAATATTATTTTAATATTTCAATATTCTAATTTACTTTTATAGATCATTGACTATGTAACAATATTATTATTAATTAAATATACATAGACTATACATAAAATTCTTTTTAACGCGTCAATTCAGGCAGAAAAAATAACGGCAGAAGCGGGATGCGAACTGCGGACCTTGGAAACCAACTTTGCCCAGGTATTCATACCGCTCAGCCAACTGGGCCATTGCTATGCCTGGACCGACTCACGTTGAAACTAGTATTTATGTCATTGCTCATATCAAGAAGGTAAAGTTATTCATCAGTAACACAGGTAAATGATTGGTTATAAAGTCCAAGTTGGAACTATAAGTAGTCGTTTCTCATCCATTCAGTCTATAGTTTGGTTCGAAACCCGAGTGGTACTTACTAAAATAAATAGACTGTCGGAAAGTAATAATATTAAGCTTGTGAATAAATGAAGACTGATTGAATAATAAAAAAAATAAAAATATGCATACTTTGAATATATACTATAGCGACATCTATCAAACGATGATAACAATGACATAAATACTAGCTTCAACGTGAGTCGGTCCAGGCATAGCAATGGCCCAGTTGGCTGAGCGGTATGAATACCTGGGCATAGTTGGTTTCCAAGGTCCACGGTTCGCATCCTGCTTCTGCCGTTATTTTTTCTGCTTGAATTGACGCGTTGAAAATAATTTTATGTATAGTATATGCACATTTAATTAATATTATATACCTTTCTAGAGAATAATCTTACAGGAGTATCTAAGCAGAAGTTTGAAATAACTAGGTCGTAAATTTAAGTACCATATGGAAAAATATGAAATGGATATACAACTTAATATGGAAAAACATTGAGTTGCCTAATCATCTCTTTAAAAAAAAACAATAAACAAACCGCTTAAGAAAATGTCCTTGGATATTAAATTTGCTGTCTCCTCGAATCCTTAGACTTCTGCACTGCAAGTTATCAGGAACCATATGATAATCTATTTCCAGATAGACCTTCATGGAAGGATGGACTATGGATACTAACCAAACTGAATGCCAGCAATATGTGGTGATCATGTTTCAGATATGAATAAGATATGGGTAGAAAAAAAAGTAAATTTATGAAAAATATTTTAGCCACGCACATTATTTTTTAGTCGTAGTTAATAATAATTACTAAATTAAATTTTAATGAAATAATTATTCACATACAAATGTTATGTTATTTTATTAAATCAGAGTAATTTAATATACATAGTCATTGAAAACAAGGTTTTAATTTTTTTTTGGCTGCCTAAAAATTTGACCGCTCCCTTACATTGTTCACATTGCCTATAAGATAGAAGCAGACCTGGCCGTGGACTGTTCCGGGATTTATCTCCAAAGAAAAGCAATATTGCTGACTGGATGCTGGATGGCTCAAAGGAGATCTGGATGCGGCGTTTATTCCACTTCTTTAAAATTCAATTCGGATGCTGCGCAGATTTATTTTACGCCGTGGAGACGACGTCTTTGAAGTTTATCGCTGCACCGCAGGAAATATGATTTGTTTGTTTCAGATATTTACTTCCTGAAAATGCAAGACAGGTATGAGACGTTTATTTCAAACAATTTACGTCTATTTTTCTCCCAACCTAAGCTATATTGCGCCACGTAAACTGGTTTGTTCAACCATCTGTTCACAAACAACCAAAAACTTTATGTATTTAATTTTTTCTCACATCCGTTTATTATTTACAACATATGATTGCCACAAATTTCCAACATTCATAAATGTTACTTCCCACTTTCCATGCCTCATTTTCAGACATCTCTTTGTCAGAAAGTTCACTTTGGAACTGTGTGTTCATGTGAACTTGAAAAGTCGGCCGTTCACATGCGAGGCATACTTTTGGGTGAATTTTCAATCGGATTTTATAAAGAGATTTGAGGATTACTCCATCGATCCCGAGGACTAGATCATTTGATTCTAAGGAGCGGCTCAACTCAACCAGCAATACGCGGTTAGAAATAAGTGGTAAGCCTTTCAAGTTTTATTCTGCGTCCAATATTGCTTATCTTCGGTGATTTAATGAGCCCTTAAAATACGTTTTTTTTCATTGATCAATGAAATTTAGGTATAAATTCGTAATGACCATATTTAAGAAAAATTAAATGAACAAGGAAAGTGGCGCCATATCAAACGTAAGTAATCAATGTAAAAATACATCTGATATACAATAAATAACAAAACTACCTGTACTTTAACCAGATAGGTATCTGTTTTATAAACGTGGTCAAAGCTAAGCTAAATTACACCGTATCATTGTTACAAAGCTCGAAAATCTAAATATCATTAATGTATTTAAATACAAATGTGACAGATTCACTAGACTCTGTACAATAATTACTAATTACCCACGCAATGTGTTCAAAGAATTGTACCATTTATGTCATTCTACTGGAAAATTAATTAATTCCAGCTAACTGTTCTTACATTAATTAATAAAGCAATTATATAAATATGAATAATTAATTAAAAAAATATAAATAAAGTGGCTCAAATAGTATGATATTTTTATTGAAAATATTATGAGAAGATTTTTTGTTATTGTGCAATCTTTAGCGCCTTGGTAATTGAAACAGTTCAGACTTGATCATTTCATTAGATTTTATCGACATTTTCATCGATTGGCCTTCCAGTACGTGATGCATCTTTGACATAGAAATTACCGGAACGGAATCGTCGAAACCGAAATTGCGCAGATTATCTGTTCCATCATAAGGACCATAAGCAGTTTTTCACATTTTCAGCCTGGCTTACGTTTTTGCTGTTACTGTAATAAATGTCGTATTTTCTCTTTGCTACTGTCCATCTTTGACGCGCGTTCAAACAAAAGTGAGTCGACTAATCAAATAATTTCTTATTTTTTAAGCACAAAATTTCATCTTTCTAACGCTATATAATGTAACCCGCTCGGGTCTATACAATGCGTTTTACAGAAAACTAAAGCTATCGATTTGAAAAATCATCTTATTTTTCTTCTTCGTGTCAGTGACGTCAAATTATTTTTGCCATTCAGTATCTGACAACATCGATATTTTGGAAAAAATCAACTTGTATGATTTCAAGTACACATAGAAATTTAATATTTTTTTGCTGTTTTACCACTAGGCAAAACAATAGGGCACATTGTGTCATAAAGGATATTACAATAATAAATTACAAAGTTAATTAATTATAAGCAGTGGCTTAATATGCGTCATCTGAGCTACGCATTAATCTCGCCGTCACGGGGATATTACACAGCAGGCAAGTTACTTTGTATCCAGCCTGTGGCTTAGTGGTTAGCGCGATGGATTACAGAGTAAGCCGACCACCATTTATAACAGCGCAGAGACTCATTTCCTGAAAGAAAAAACTAATAATAACCATCAAAACTATATGTAAATCTGATTTCGGATTTGCGGGTTCATTGAAAATGTATAATGCAGCTTATTGTAAGTAACAATTTTATTTACTGCTAATTCAATTTAACTTACTGCTACAGCCTTGAATTCGTTAATGAACAAAGAAATACACGTCTAAAAATAGTTAAATTTACTTTTGTCAAATTGGACATTTTTAAACATTTCATGATTATGAAAGAATACTGGACGATTTTTAATAGTACCATACATAAAGATATTAAATATTAACATAAAAAACAATAATGGTAATACTCGTACATTTTCAAGAAACAAGTATTATGTATTATAAAATGGTATATACTAATTGCCAGTACCTCTTAAAAGTGCGCATTGCCATTTAGCATTACCTGCATAATTAAAATGCATTAAAAAGTTCATTTAAAAACTGTCACGCTGCAATCCGTCGGAGCGGAGAATCTCATTTGGCGTTGTAATCAAACGGGAGCAAAGAAAAAGGAAATTAAGACATCGATTGCAAATGCAGCAGTGCACTCTGCTGCAACGGAAATTCTATTTTTCCAGCGGCGGGGGTCGCAAATGAATATAATAATTTAAAAAATGTTTAATAATTTATATGTATGTTTTTCGATGTATTCCTATAACGGCAAACATTCATTATATTTTCGTTCAAAATATTATGGGAGAACCGTATGTATAGCATTGCTCAGATACCGATAAAATAAACCATTTTTGTTAGTTAATGTAATTTGTAAAAAAAAAGGATTCTCACAATTCAATGAGATTTATAAGTAATAAGTATTGCGTACATCGTGAGATATAAAACTTATAAAATCGTTTTTTTTTACAGATGCAAATACTGGAATTTTATCAAAAGCCAAAACAGTTGTAAAATGAAACGTTCACATAAAAAAATAAAGCTATAATTGTTTTACTCTGATATAATTATGACCAATGTAATGTCCGAGTAGGACTTACAAGAAGTTGTTTCTCATACTTTCAGTCTATAGTTCGGTTCGAGACCCGAGTGGTACTTACTTAATAAATAGACTGTCGGAAAGTAGTAATATATAAGAAAGCGAATAAATATTGACTGATTGAATAAAAAAAAAAAATAATATACATAATATGAATATATACTATAGAGACATCCATCGTTATACGACGGTAACGATGGTATAAATACAACATCTTTCGCGTATCCGTGTGTGAGAGAGAAATAGTCGAATGGCCTGCGCGGTGTACAATAATTGAGCAAAGGTTGGTCCCAAGGCTCGTGGTTCGAATCCCGCGTCTGCCGATATTTTTTCTGAATGAATTGATAAGTATAAAAAAAAAGATGTATAATTGTGTGTATATGTGAAATTACTAATTATGATCAAGTTGAGCCGCTTCTTAATACCAATGATCCAGATCTCGGGAACGTTGGGCTTATCATCCGATATCCTAAAAAAAAATCCGATCAACAAGCAGCTGCCGCTTATTCAAATTCTCAAGCTGCCTTAGAGATTATCAGGGACTATGCATGCTCTCAGTTGGACCTTCAAGATTTGGGACGAAAAAATGGCAGTGGCAACTGATAGAACTGAGTTGCATTAATATTTAGTTCCAGATATAGAACGGATTTGGGAAGAAATAAAAATGATTAATAACAAACAACGTCACATTTTTTCTTAAGAACTGCACTGCATTTTTCTCATTGAAAATCTGCGATCGCAGCTCCAATAAGTCCTGCACAGGAGAGCATCGGCAGAGCAGGGAAATCAGGTTCGCGGGATCGTAAATAATTGTAGGAGGTCGCTGGGGTCCATGGGGTGGAGGCTGCGGAACCATCTTCGGGAAACTTTGCCCTCAGGAGCCTCCCGGTGTCGGGAAAATGATAATAGTTTTCTTCCTACTTGTTCTCGTGATATAAGCCGTTATGGGAGATTTTTGCTGAAACTTCTTTCCAAACACTTTTGAAACTAGATAACGCGAATCTTTTATGTGTTCATCGTAGAAAATGCACGCCACTGCGGCAATTCTCCGGGGATTTAAATGCATTAAATGCATTTTTTTGACTTGACAATTTCAAAGTTATTAGGTAAGGTAAACCTCTTATATAATTATTTTAAATTTACATTTAAATAAAATGTAAATACATATATTAAATTGAAATAAATTTCGAACTTTGAATGACTATTTTACGTCTTGTCTTAAATGTTTTCTTTGATATCATGATAATGATTTTGCACAAAATTTATGTTTTTTTCATATAAATAAATACAAACGTTTTTCACATATTCTCTTAAAAACTGGAGAAAATGCTCATTATAAATTTTCACCAAAATTTTTTTCGTCAGTTGCAATGATCGTTATTTTGACCCAATCAAGCTCAGTACCTTCAAGTTTTTACCGCGTTTTTTATAATAAATTTATAATTTTTATATAATTTAATATTTTTAAATTTTCTTTCAAAAATTTTGAAAAAAAGAGACTATGGTATTTGGAGCATTTATGCGTGATAGTTTTTTTTATTAAATTTCATCACATAAGGACCACGCCCGAGTATACTCGGGCGGCTATTATGTGTGAAAATTCTCGTACTGAGATAACTCGGGCAAGCTTTACCTGCACAGAAGCTTACTCCAGAATGTTCTCGGGAGAAAACAAATGATTCATGGTATGTGGAAGTGAATTTAATGCATACATGGAGTATGCATTAAAATATCAACTTTCAATCCCATTTTGGAACCGAAATATTTTTTTGAGTAATTTATATGGTTTGTAAATAAAATTCTGATGACGCTTCCATGACGTAAGCCATTTTAAGAAATTGTGTCTTATTACTCAAATCAGTACCTTAAAATATGTACTCATATATCAAATGATAATAAAATTGTTTCTTAAATGAAATCATTTATTAAATTTACACTCGTACAAGAGTTTTATTTGAAAAAGTTATATGATTATTATAACAAAAGACAAGATTCACAATTATTTTATGTAAACGCACACAGGAAAATACTGACATATGGTGATAGTGATGGTTAAGTCTCATCTATGTAATTCTCTGACGTTTACCACGGTGCACATGGCTATGCGCTGCATGTGGAGTGTTCATCCGCCAATGTCATAGACCACAGCCCGAGATTTACGCATCATCCTTATTATTACAGGAATTTACTATGAATTGATGGTTTTTACGGGACGACATTCGTCTACCACGAATTTCGATTAAAAAGCTACGACTGGCAGTTTACGGGCGAGGGATCAAATTCACACCAACCAAGGTATTTTAGAACTCAGAAATCAATTAAAAACAAAAAATCTCCATAGGGGATTAAACCCACGACCTTTGGCTTGCAAAGCAAACGCTTTGACCATTGAGCTATATCCGCCAGCTGATACTCGTAATATGCTAAAAAGTCCCCTGTTTCATGGTGGTCGGAAAGTTTGTGTTTCATCTGAGGTTCTTCATACAAAGCTCCACTGTAATAATGGGTTTTAATAGGCGTCTGACAAAACCTAGTAGGTGCATCATCAGTTAAAACTTTCCACTTAAAAGTCTAAGTTTGCCGAACCGCGAGCCGCTTCAGTGGAGATGCGAAAACTGAGGAAGTGTGCAGAGAAGGTCTGGTCCACCGAAAAAAAGACAATGAAAAATTAAGCAGATCGGTTTTTAAAACTTGTTAAGTGCAAAGTAGGAGAGAGTCTCAAGAGCAAGCGTCATGAAACCTTTTTTTTAATAGTAAACCATTTCGAAACACACTATACAACAAATAAAATTTCACGTTATGATGTAATTTGTGTAATATAATGAAATATACGTCATTTTTAACCACAATTTTCACGTAATTTTTTTGGACAGCCGGAAATTTTTTACATTATTTACTTGGTAATTTTTACCGCAACATTTTGATTATTTAAGCCGATTCATTGAACTATATGAAAATTGAGTATTTTTACGCGTCATTTTCAAGTGCCAATTATTGCGTAAAAAATGGATGCTGTGTAGAAATATCGTGATCGGTTGGTTACTTTTGAATTAAATATCTGGTGATATTTTTTCACAGTTGAAAAATATACTGACTTAATATTCAACATTTATATAACAATGAATGCCAAATAAATATTAATTATCAAATTCAAACAATAACTATAGGTACTTTCGACAAAAAAAAGTCTTGTTAAAATAATAAGTGTATTACTTTTGTTTGCTTAGAATAATGGAAATTTGATTTTATTATTTTGAACGTAAAATACGTTTGACTAGGAAAAATCAACTCAAAATTGATGACTTTACTTTAATGAACGTTACGAAAATCTAAAATTTAAGGTCTGAAGATAATAGAGGGTTAAAATGTGACCTGAACACGTTAAGGATGATGGATTGTTAAATGTTATCATAATGAATAAAGGTTTATCTTATCCTAAGTGAGTTTATCGTTCCATAAATCTGCTGGGATTAATGTATCCGGGGTGGGGCTCAAGTAAAAGTCAATAAAAATCTGAATTTTATCATGACGCAAATCAATGAACACTTATTCATCTGCTTACTATCAGTGCACGCATATTCCAATGACAATAATTCTGGATTAATTTTGCACTTCTTTTTTTTTTAATTTTGAGTCCCTGTACAATATAATATCTTCATTTGAATCCAATTGGCAACCAAATATATGTATTATGGATGAATATTTCATATTTTTGGCTTATAATAAATTAAAGTGTATTTTATTTTCAACGTGTATAGGTTAATGGTCAATAAGGTGATACAAAATATATTTCAGCATTTGTTTAATAAAATCAATGAAAAAAATGAAAAATATATTTCGCAGTTCTTACAGTTACTTTCAAGCTGTTAATTAATTTTTGTATGTATGTTTTTTTAACAAACACGGAAAAATACTGTCATTTTCTTATCATTATTGTTGATCAATATTATGTAAAAATCATGTTTCGGATAACAGTCTATTCTATTGATTAAAAACGAATTTCTTCCATCTGGACCAAACCTGCAACATGTGGCATGATAAAAAAGCGTTTGAGTTTTATGAATGACACAATTGCATACGTTGCTTAAGTATTATTTATCACCGATAGTCTGTGTTTAATCCTTCCTACAATCTGGATCTCTTCAAGAAACAGATAAATATACAGCTGCAATCTCCCCAACCCACACACAAACACGAACACAACACACGTTTCCTGCATGCAACGTCCAGCCTCGCTGGCTAAGCGTCATAGAGTGCACTGGTCTTGACCGGGTGTGCTCTCCTACATGCGTTTACATAAAAAAAAAGTGGTGATAGAGATTTAACCGTCAATGGATACTTATCTTTACACCTTTTTCTACTATATTATGTTGTTTATTTTTTCATATTGTGACTTTGGAGGTATCTTGTGTTGATCTAAGTACTTCTATGATTGATATTACAGTTGTATTTCCAGTAAAGATAATCTGGTTGGAATACGCCAAGTAATCTTCTCACTTTGATTTATCAATTAAATGTAGTTTTTTCAAGATAATCCGATTATCGTCTGGCAATTTTAATAACCTTAAAATAAGTCTTTATAACGTAAAATTGTTATTCTTTTAAGAAAGTTCATAATTTTTCAGTTCTTCAGTTGTAAGTCACTGATGTGAGTGAAGCGCGTGCGTCGGCAAGTGTTATATATTAGTTTGCTGGGAAACTTTTGCCACAAAGAAAAAATATATTGCGCGGAGGAAGAAAACTCGGGGCAAGTTTGCCCGCGGGCGAATATTATTCTTGAAAAATATGAAAATATGTTGCTGTAATGTGAAATATTATGATAATACCTTATTGATGAACACTTCACCGAGCGAACATTATCATAACGTTTATGATATTATGTTGTCTGCGCTAAGAAATTTATAAACCGCGCAGAGTATCAAAAGGTACACATTGAATTCACGACACATTTTTGAATAGAGAAATTCGTTCAACAAATATTATTGTTTGTTGAAAACATCACTGAATTTTAGGGTGCCTTTCAAGCTTGGCAGATACGTCTCAGCAAGTGTATTTATGTAGGGAAAGAGTATTTTAAGCACTTGTATAGGTCCAATCCTATAAAATTTTATGCATTTGCAGCAATTTCAAAATGACCCGTGTAAGTTTGTTAGTATCTGAAGCACAATGATTTTTATTACACGATGAGATTGTTTGTTTGTAAAGATACCTTAAGTTTAAGGGCAGCATACTAAATTTTGAACCACATTGCGTGATTCATAATCGCGTATTTTTGCTCACTCTATTCATCTTGCTTACAAAATTAATATGTATTTGCTATCGATGATAGTGTTTAATAGTAACCATCAAAATATTCTCCAAAATGCAATGTCCATTATAAAAAAACTATATTACATCGCAAAATAATTTTACTTTACTGCAAATTGAAACACTGTTCAATTATTTACTTTTCAGTATCTATATTCCAAGTCTAAATGAGTTAAAATTAAAGGCAATAAAAAAAATTCACAGTTTCACTAGGATTATAAATAATATAAGCAATTTATAATATTACAAAACACTATGAGTGACAAATCATACATATCTGACATCCTTAGAAAACTTAATATACTCGTACAAATATAATAATAAAGAAACTAAATTTTGATAAATAAGTTTAATTACTTTATTCCCAGATGTCTCATTTTATCGTCCACAATTTTCTCTATTACCGCCAACTTCGTGGCATTACTCTACAATTTCATTTTAAATTAACTTCTCAAATGCTATCAAATGCAGAGAAAAATATTTTTTTTTTAATTATAAGTAAGCAGTTCCACAAAGACATTAAATAAAAATTACTATTTTGATGTTTCACCAAGAATTCTAATTTAATAAATTAACTTTGTTTCAAATATTTTTTCAAAATTCTCTTCCCATATCTGTTCTATATATGCAACACATGGTCACGAAACTTTTCCGCCGCAAAGTTTCCATACCTTACTCATAAATATCTCTGCACCCAGAGGTCCACCTAAGGGCATATATAGGTCTCGACGAACTGCTGGGTGGCCTTATGAATTGATGGAGGAGCAGCTGTAGTATACAAAGCATAAATCGAGTGTTTTTTTTTTGTTGTTGTAATATATAAGAAAATTGGATGATAATCCCAACTCTATCATGGCCTGGATCGTTTGATTTTCAAAAACGGCTGAATCCAACCATTGATACGAATTAAGCCACAATTGCTTACCTATCCATGTTTTAGTCCTTTTACAACGTTTGAAGATCTAACAAGAACCACGTTTAACCACGTTTTCCCTTGTTGTTTTTTATGATTTCATACTGCACTTTGAAAAAAATTACAACGCTCCTTTATTTTTACAATAGACGACGCATTATTTTGAAATGCCTTTCCGCCCTTTTCGTTCTTTTTTTATACTCCAGAGCTTTCATCCACTAAATAAATATTTAAAAAATGTTGCTGAAAGAGTACTGAGAGAGACTAAATAAGTAATGAATAAGATTTCAAGATCATAGGGACGCTTTGTAATACTTTCTAATTAACAAACTATCATTCTTGACCCAGCATCTCAAGACCCACTAGCAATTCTTAAGCTAGTTCCCTTCCGCCCACTAAAAATATATATTATATTAACACTCGTTTCTGGTATCCTAAATAAACACCATTCAAATTTCAAGGACGATCGCTTCAACGTTGCGTTGCAAAAAAAATTTCGCCACACCCAGTTAACCCTGCATCGGTGGAAATACGATCAGACAGATCAGGTGACACTTTTATGGGCACTGATCCTTGACCAGATTTACAAGCGCACCCAATAGTTGCTTCTTGACTCGAGCGTGGCCCTCTGAACCTGTACAGTCCTTGTTAGTGGCCAATCTGCCTCAGCCACGCGGAATATGTCTGCATAGAGTGTAATCAAGTAACAACTTCATACAAGGTATGTTGGGGTACATTGATCTGAAGACAAAGAAGTATGTGTGCTTTTCTTATGCATTTCTTCCAGCTGTTGCGTGACTTCGGGATTCCTGATATTTCATTTTAAGTCGGGTAATATGTCCCTGACAATTATCTAAGCTTAAGGAGGCACAGATTGTTTGTTCTCCCAAAGAGAAAGGCTTTCCTGGCAGATACTATGCCTCTTGAGAGAGGGATCAGACCGTTCAAACACATCGCTTCGGATGTTGATATAGTCCACGCAAGGGAGGCCCATTTCAGGCACCAACTTCACGAATTTGTTTGGAACGGTAATTTGATGGATTGTTTATTTGATGAGCATCGGGACTTTCTGTTACTTGTATTTATTGTAAAAAATTTATATAGTACTTAATCATTACTATCTATATTTATAAATGGATTTTTTATCTAATTTTAGGATTGCATTAAATTTAATTTGTAACGTTTTTGAAAGAAATATATAAAATTGTAAATTAAATTAAATACAAATTTTAAAAATTCTGAGGGTTCCAATGCCTCCCAAACTGAAGAAAATTGTTCTATTAGTAATTAAATAAAACATTTTACTGCTTTTTAATATTTCTTCTAAGATTTTTTTTTTGATAACTAAGTTAAGAATTTTGATAACACTATTGTGATGGATGAAAAAAAGTTGTTATTAAATTACGTTACATTATACCAATATATATTTTTTTGCTTTATCAATTTCACTATATCTCTAAGAAGATTAATTCAAAAGGAAGTTCCCCAGTTTTAAATAATGTGGCAATTTAAAGTTGTTTATCTGTCAGGCTCATTATTGGGATTGACCGAAGGCGCCAAAATATTGCGACCGACTGAGGGTTAGTCGATGAACCTCGGTGCATGGTCCAGAATCGCAAGATCCGCTCGCTCGGTTACTTCCCGCCCACTCCATTCCTTCCGCCCACTAAATCAATATTTATTGACAGTCGATGCCGGAGCCCCTAAGTGACCATCAAAGTCCGGGCCGCATTATTATGGCAGCCACGTCGCTGCTGGGCGGCAATCCCGAATTTTGTTTACAACTCGACCGCTCGGTAAATTTGTTCGGATGAAAAATTCACCAGTGGGCGGGAGTCTTGAGTGGGCGGGGCGGCTAATGCACCCTTTGATGTTGGAAGGAACACCCAACTACTCCAATAGTCGCACCAAACACTTTTTAAAGTAAATTTTTAAAATCGAATACCACTGCATTCTTCTTTTCTTAGCGTCAGTCTAACGTCAAATGGTTTCAGTCCAATATCTGTCGAAATCAATGGTTCGTGTACTGCACAACATTAGGTCATAATATGTGAAGCCAGTTGGACATATGGGCCAGGATATTAGGTTTGAGCCGGTTGCAGTCACGCATCAGTGACTGTCCCTGCCGAAACACTCTCCACCGCTCGAAGTTGTCCTTTATTCTGCCGAATCCGATTCTTAGTCTGTTCAGGGATATACAGTTCCACCAGTAAAAATTCTTTGTACTTTTGAGAATTTACTTTTGGCTAATGAAATCTTCTAATGCGCTTCGCTTTCAAAACTTGATTCTCTTCATTTAAGGATCACACTCTACAACCAGTAAAAATTTTTGTCCAAAACAGTTGTTGTAGAATTAAATGTGTCCAATTTTTCATCAAAATTTACATATAATAAGCGCATTTCTCGCTAGATTACCGAAGTAAAGCAACATTAAAAGTGTACCGAAACTTGGATAGGTCACAAGGTAGAGCTGACATGGGATGAGACGAGTACAATAATGGTTTACAAAACTTTTTAGGCGCAGTTCATGATGACTATATGCTCCAGTTAGGGTGGACATTTTATTGAAGCTTTTTTTTAATTCAACACAATTTTAAGAAGGCAATTCCACTTAAAACAAGCAAGAAAAGGACACCGAATTGGTGGTAAACATTCGTACATTTTGTAATTAGTGACTTTGACTCTTTGGGTAAAACTATTATATATTATATAACTGTAAAAAAACATCAATTAAAACATGTTTTTCACGTATATGATTTTGCGTTATTTATGCCTCATGTAACTTCATCTCAATAATGAGAAGGCAATTCCAATTTTAACAAGCTAGAAAGGGACACCAGATTTGTGACCAACAGTTGTACATTTTGTAAGTAGTGACTTGTATTCAGTAGGCGGCTCACGTCCACTACACGGATTGGAAACGCGCCCTACAGCCGCCCTTACAGGCGCCGCCCCCCACCACCTCTCGCCCTTCCCGCCCTAAACGACTCCATCAAGGTGAAAGACTAACAAACGAAAAAAAAAAACAAATCTGTTGCGTTTCAAGATACTTGATTTTCATAAAGCTTTTAATTGACAAAATACTTTTTTCTGGGTCAATTTTAGCTTGTGTAATACGAAGCAAACGCCGGGATTCAGACAGCGAACTTAGCACTTTTGTGCTATTCTATACACAGCGCTGGACCACTTAGTCAATTGCTTTTTCTTAATGTCTTGAAAACTAAGATATATTTGTAGTATTGATACGTATTATTGCAGATGGCACTCCATGTAAATTGCACGTGTATATTTTTATTAAAAGTAAATATATTTTTTATTCATTTAAAAGTATTATTTCTAATATAAAAAATATTGGTACAGATCTTCAATTATCAAACAAAAAACAAACATCAAACAAACATCCTCAACTCGTAATTTATTGGTAAGTACTTTTTTAGTTTTCTAATCGCACATGTTTATTTTTTAGTAATACGAAACAACCGTGTATACACTTTAAAAATATTAAAAATAATTATATTATCACAGAACATGTTGAAATATAAGTAGTATGGTGGACACAGAGTAATTAATATTATCCAAAATTATAGATAACAGATAAGGTGAGGCCATTGAGGCACAGGATTTTTGGTGAAAAAATATACCGAAGTTGCACAGATTTTTTTTATTCAAAAATATTTCTTAAAAAAAATTACGCAACTATTTTCTGGGTCTATATTTACAAAAAATTATATTTTAAAAGAAATTCTCGAAGTAATTTTTAAACTGCTGTGCTTGTAAATTTTTATTTTTATTGCGTGGTTTATAAAATAAACCACCATGCAATATAAATATCAATAAAAGTAGGACATATTTAAAACCACAATGTCAATAAGAGTTAATTAAATTATATTTATCATGTTCCTGATATTCTTCTGATGTGAGAGTGTCTGGATGTAGAGAGCAGAAGATCGAGAAGATTTGAGACTCATGCAATAGGCCTATGTTCAACAGTGTACGGACACAGGCTTACGACCATGATGATTTTTTATGCTCAACGATTTCGTTATTTTTTATAATCGTATATAGAAACAATCGATCATTTTTGCTCTTATATTTTACTTCTTCTTTATCGTTGACTTCCTGAAAAAAATATACAAATTAGATTTTTTTCTCAGGGAACCCGCTTCAGCATTTTTAACCGAATCAAATCTTCTTTAACCGTTTGGTCTTTTGCTGAGACACTTACTTCTACAGTGCAAACGCCAAAGTTGACTAATCGAGTTAACTCTTAACCGCAATGATTATTGGCTAGTTAGCGACGACGCTCACAACGCGGTTAAATATATATCATTAATTAAGTAATTGATAGCTAATTATTCATTTAAAAAAGGAGTACACATAATGAAAAATGTGTGATTATAACTTGTGCGAAAACATATTAATACATCCATGTCAATCGTCATTAGACTAATTATTTCAATAAACAAAAATAAGACTCCCAACTGGCAAGAACCTTGAATGGTGGACCTGGAAATTAAAAAAACAGATTAAGAACCGGAGTTGGTAGAACAATGGACAACCTCGAGCGGTGGAGAATGCTTTGGCAGAGAGAGTCACTATTGTGCGACTGTGGAGACCTTCAGACCGCCTCACACCTAAGATTCTGCTCCATGTGCCCAACAAGCTGCACATCCCAAGACCTAATGCTGGGCAACACACGGGCTATCGATGTTGCTAGATACTCGGAAAAAATAATTTTTCCTCGCTGACACAAAGAAGAAGAATAAACAAAGAAATCATTAACATTATTTGTTTGTCAATATACGTTTCTAAAAATTTCAGGAAAGTAAAAATATTTAAAAATAATATTTTGGGCGGATTATTATTATAAATTGCATTTGTTTGCGCAAGCATTGGAACCAACTCATACTTTGAAATAAAAAAATCGAAAGTAGGTTTCTAAAATAACTTCCATCTTAAAGAATGACCAAATATGTGTAGTGTTAATGCCACCAACCACCAACGCTATTTCACTTAGCCTCAAAATCATCCAATAATCATAAAAACTAATTAATTATTAAATTATGTACGTGAATTAATGTTTGCGAGATGAAAGCTTAATAAAAAATACGCTATAATATAAAAATGAGAATATTTAACTTTTTGTAAATTAAAAATAAAGAACCTCTGAATAACTTTGTATATAAATAAATATTTTATATATTTATATGCTTAAGTCAGTGCAAGAAATGTTAAATTAAAACAAATGTTAATTTATTTGAATTAAAATTTTAATAAAATTCATTTGTGTTGCTAATTGGTACACAAAATCATTCCTAAAATTACCTTCATCAAAAATGCCTAAATTACGTATTCATTTTATACAATACTCCTAGCGCTCACAAAAAATTGCATTAATTGACTTGATATATAAACACATTCAAATAATCACTTATTTATATTTGCACATTAAATATAGCATAAAAATGCCTAATGCCTGAATTGGCTTTGCAAAAAGTAATAATAGAGATGAACGTTGTAAATATCACCTGTTTCACGGCAAGTGGGAGGTTATTTAATGGCTATAATTTTCCTCGGGGCGGAACTAGCTTTGGAATACCGTCCGTAGGTGGGCAATCATTTGAATTTATAATACAAGCTCCGCCCGGATAAGCATGCATAATAGATTTCCTCCCCCAGGTGAGCTTAAAACAGAGAGAAAAGAGAGTCAGACGGTGAGGGAGCTTTCAAAATGTCCCCGAAACAGATCTAAGGACTGACAAATCTTTTTGAAATAAACATTACATTTTAATGCGAATTATTATGTATTTTTGTACATAAAATACCACTGTTTTTGTTAATTGAACCAATAAATCGTTTGTATAAATGAAACAAAAGACTTCAAGTATAATTTCAGTAGGTGAAATCAGTGTCAAGATGGGTCGCGCTGTGTGTAGAATAGAACTAAGGTGCGTAGTTCGCAGTTCGAATCCCAGCTTCTTTAGATTTTTGTTCTCCAATATTGATGCGAGAAATGTCATGAAAGATTTTGATGTAGAATTTCATATTTGTATTAATTTATTAAAAACATTGGTATCGATCAATTATCTAAAAAGTGTAAGAATATGGAAATATATTCTAAAATTGTTACACGTACGAATCAATAACAGGTGCAATTAAACGCCATTATTTTTAATCAATTAAATATACATATACTATGAATAAAAAATCCTTAAACGAATCAAATCATTCAGAAAAAATATCGGCGGGAGCGGGATGCGAACCGCGGACCTTTGGAACCAACCATTTTGCCCAGGTAATTATACCGCTCGGCCACCGGGCCAATTTCTTCCACCTGAGATGACTCGTCTCTGATCTTCTATATAAGTTATCATCGTATGATAGATGTCGCTATAGTATATATTCAAAGTATGTATATTTTAATTTTTTATTATTCAATCAGAATGCATTTATTCACAAGCCATTATTTTTAACAATTAACCAAAGAAATGTTAACAGCAGAAATACATAAATAATTAATTCTTATAAAAGTATTGTGAAATCCTTTGAAGTGAACTCGTTTCCTATAAAAAATTAATAAATAAAATATATGTTGAACATAATCCAAGAAATCAATTACTATATTCTGCATTTGCACATCATCAAGGACATTTCACTGTCTTCCGTTACTATACGGGTATCATTATCAGCCTGTATCCATTCACTGTTAAAAGTAGGCCTCATCAGTATCCACTCTTCTCAATCTTTCGCATTCCGCATATAGACTAATCCCGCCATTGTTTTGATGTCATCACTCCATCTTGCAAGAGCTTAGCTAACTCTCAATTTGCCAGTTGTGTGACGCCACTTGCGGATATGATACTACAATTCAGCTGCCCAAGAGTCAAAGATGGACCTGGTATAAGCATATATATACGGAATGCTGCAGAAGTTTAAAAACTACTGTTGATTATTGTATTCTTTTACATACCTTTATGCACTCGTTTGTTTTAAACTTGCTCGAATTTTTTACAAGAAGCATGAAAATATCATAGCAAATGGCTTAATTTTATCGAAATAATTGTGACCATCGTACGCTCTAGCTAGGAATTTAATATGGTAATAAGTAAGATTAATAATTGAGATGCTTAGATGAAGGTGGAAGCAGCATTAAAGAGAAGATCAGCATCATTCTTGGCCAAACTTTTGTTACCCTTAACACTTAACTCCGGTATGTTTGCAAACAAATACTGTACCCCCTTTCTATCGCCATCAGGTCTGGTTGAGCAGCTAAGGTTTTACGGCGGGAGGCACTCCGCATCCAGGCTTTGAAATATTGTTCAAGTTACATAATCGCCAGTAATTATACTCGCCGGAAGTGCGCGCCTGTGTGGAGGCTGCGGAGGTGGTGTACCTACAGACAGTGGCGCCACACCGGAAATATAAAATATTATTTTTATTATTGTTACTATTGAGGATAAGAGCTCAATTAAAGAAGACTACACAACGAATATAAACACTTGATTGGCAATGGGCAGGACATAAATGTCACAGAGATGACGGTCAATGGGGGAAAAAAAAGTAAGAATAGCACCCAAGAACTGGCAAATGAAACAGTCTGCATGGATAAGAAAGGCATAGGATCAAAGAGGATGGAGACTCATGCGGGAGGCCTACGTTCAACAGTAGATGGACACAGGCTGATTATTTGATGATGATCAATTTTTGACAATCAAAACTGATGAAACATTCTTAAATGGATAAATAGTTGACACTTTGTTTTAGCATGGATTACACTGAGCACTGTTTCGCTTGCTGTTAGACCACAGTTATGCCATCAATAAAGACTTTATCAGTTACAACGTGCTTAAGCGTACTGTAAATATAAATATTATGAAGCATTCTAGATTGCATTCAAGCATGATGCAAGATTTTGTTGCTGCAAACCCAATCCACCGGATTGATACTACGAAGAAAATAAGCATTCATTGAATGCGAAACTGTGGACTTCCAGCAAGTGATCAAACAGTACACAGTGCAGCTCATGTTAAAATAAGGAATGATTTTTTGTAAGTTTTAAATACATAATTATTTATAAAACTTCATTGTTTTAATGTTTTTAAATAAAAAATATAAAGTAAATTGATTTCACAACTTAATATCACTTTTTTCTGAAACCAAAACATTGCTTGAAAAAATACAATTCATTTAAATATATATTTAACTAGCTGACCCGGTGAACTTTGTTTCACCCGAAAGGCAATAAATGAGCAGATTTTGGATTTTATTAAGTTGAATTTTTCGGTACATATGATATCATATATTTGGTCTGGTTGAATTCTATTGCAGTAATCGACGAAACTTCAGAAAGTAGTTGTCAGCATTTCGACGAATAATCAAACGATATGCGTAATAATTCAGCGAGCTAACCTTCTTGGTAGATTCTTCACCTGAAATTAAGACAATAGATTTGCTATTTTGTATGTAAAGCTAACATCTATATTTGTAGCATAATTATAAAGAGGTGAAGATGAATGATTTTAAATCGTGTGCCGGTTATTTGTCCAATTTTCTCTAAACAAACATCTTAATCTTTAAGTCTGTTATTTTCCTGGTAATAAGCAGTGTAATTGGTCATTTATTGGAAATATAAAGCAAAACCAAGCACTGTAAAATGTATGTCATAACGGAATCAAAACTATGATATTGATTATATATATATTGATAACTCACCATTCAATGGATTTTTCATTTTGATTTTGAAATAATATCCATCTTCTCCTTGCCAAAACATCAGTGGGTATAGCAACGTGTCATATGAACGACGTGTTTCAGATATCTGTTGTAGTTGCCCAGTATCACGACGTGTGTACCAGATGGTCGTTTATCCGCTCTGATCACGACTTTGTAGACGTCGATCAAGTTCTTCCTCCAAATTGTCATTGAAGTATATTTTTACAAATTTATGCTGTGCATCTTCGAGAGGTTGGAATGATCCGATTCGATGGTGAATCTGTCCTTGTATCTACAGAATCAAAAACAAAGACAATATAACTGATTTATAAACCCCTTTTTTAGAATAAGCATTCACAATTCAAAGTAATAAGTGTAGTATGTTATTCTGTTAATTAGATTGTGTGTAAGTACAAAAATAAATAAATAAATACCTTGAATGTCGGATTAAATCCTCGTTCATTCTAAAGTTCGTGCAAACGGATCGCTTTGGCAGATGCTAAAGAGACTTGTCAATGTTGTGGCTGGAGGTGTTTCACCACGTTGAACATTTGTGGCCGAGAAATATACTTAATGACCATTTTCCAGATGCACCGCCAAATGCACAACAGCAGTATGACGTTCGTGATTAGGGATTGTGAATATACGCCTAATCGCTTTATACCGACCAATTTGAAAGCGCGCAATTTCATTGTTGGTATTCGAGGTTTTAGGATGCCACAAAAAATGCCTCACTTTATTCTTGTGTTAAAGAAACGCGGCATTGTTGAAGCGCCATTTGTTGTTGTTCGTCAGTCCTTTCGTTTGCAAGGTTTCGAATTCTAGTTGCAAGACGGCTTTGTCGTGAAAGATTCGATCGACACTCAAATGCTCTCGAAACAAAACGTCAACCGATAGACAAAATATCTATCAAACCATAGACAAAAAAACGATAGATGCACATATTACATATTTATTTATATACAGAATCGAAATTACAATTTTTTTTTCACAAATATTTAGAAACATAGAGTATACATAAATAAACAATAAATAGAGAAAATAATAAAAAATAAAAATAACACAATAGAATAAGAAGATGCCCTTCCATTTGCGTTTTGTTATAACATTTTTAACAAATAAAAGATTAAACTGATATTTAGACTAATATTTATTTTGTTTTTGTCTTTTTTTTTTCCTGTCTTTTGTTTTTTTTTTGTTTCAAAATATTCCGTACCTTACGTAGGTACCTACTTACAATACCTACTTTTGCGTCATTTTTAGTTATGGCGTTGGCTATGGCAATACTTTCTCAAACTGACAGCTGTCAAATGCCAATAGTCTTGTATGAAAACATGTGTACGTAAATGTTCAATATTTTTTCTTAATCAAATCAATTTTGAGTATCTTTTATGTTTTTTTACGGTTCTACGCTACCTTTCCATCAATTTTCAGCCAAGCCGGTTCAGCCGTTTTTGAATTATAGAAAACCGTACTTAGACGACTTTCTTCTATATATATAGATTACCAAACATTGATATTAAGGTTATTAACTGACAATACTTGGTGAAACTGCATAATTATAATTTTAAAATAATTTTAATTAAAAAAATAATTAATTTAAAATATTTAGTTTTGATTCAAAATTTATTTTAATGATGACATGTTTCGGCCTTCCTGAAGACCATCTTCAATAATGATTTTATATTTTACTTGAATTATTAAAGATGGTCTTCAGGAAGGCAGAAACATGTAATCATTAAAATAAATTGTGAATCAAAACTAAATATTAATAATTTGTTATTTTTTGTAATTAAAATTAATTTAAAAATTATGTTTACATTACATTGAATTATTTACTTTCATTATTGGCAATAATTTTTACATCATTTTACAGCCAACACAAAACCCTAACACGATTCTGTCAGACGCTATTATTCATAACATATTCCAAGTCATATGTACACCACTGATTAACTACATGAAGAACATACACGGTTGCTAATGGATTCCAGTGCAAGAATACAAGAGTTTCAAAATAAGGCAGCTATGGTGTCAACATAATTAATTTCTTAATCAAAATTTTAAGGAGATTGGATATATTGATTGATACTCTTTAAGCCTGGATCATTTTTATTTCATAAAAACCTTTCATTTTTTAAATAAATTAGTAACGTTAAAATCTACGCCCATGTTAAATAACAGCGTGTTTGTTCTGGGGCAACCGCCAAATTTCTCCCTAACCCCTTCGGCCCTGGTAGTGTGTGCGATGTCATAAATTAAGAGCGAATTTAAATTTCTGTCCCGCCTCCGATGCGGCCCTGGACTTGAGCTCCGCGTAATCATTTCTCACGTAACTCATTTTGACTTATTAATTTTACGTATATAACTTAAAGCTAGCAACCATAGTTAACCGTAATACTAGTTATTATTCGACCATAAAAGTTAAAGTAAAAGTAAAAAATCACGGAGAACTTATTTCACTGATGACTGATAGGCTAATGATTGGGTTGAGCCACTCGATAGAATGAAATGACCCAAAATGCTAAATATCAGATTCTTTGTATTCCATGTTCAAAATTAACTTCAAAAATATATGAATATTTTCAGCTTAATTAGCTGTGTGGATAAAGTATACAGCTGCCCTTTACTTCAAGTAAAGTACGACGTAAGAACCAAAAACAGCTAAAAGAAATGGAGCAATGTTATTACTTTTGAGAACAAGTGTTGACGCAGAAAATAAACTGTCAAAATAAAAAAAAAATAAAAAATATATATTACTAACATGTTTTAGCCTCCCTGGAGACCATCTTCAAACATGATTATGCAGTTTCACCAAGTATTGTCAGTTGATAACCTTACTGTTATTAAAAGTGACATGGTTATACGAGCTTAAAGATCAGAATGGGAAATATTATATAATAAGTCAGTCAAGTGAGTAAATTGTGTAAGGTATTGGAACATTTCTTTAATTCTTTGAAACAGCTTAAAATAAAGCTCCCAAATACATGTTTTCTCGGAAAATCATCGAAAACGCACATACACTCGTAATATCAACGAACTTTTATAAACTCTGTAATTTAATTTAAAGGTGCCTTATATTAAAAAGAAATGAGTATGAAACAAAGGGAAGATCTTGCAACATCATTAGCTTTAGATTAGAAAGCTTCCACGTAAGTCCTACTTTTGAATATAGCGTCCATTCACCAGATACTCCACACAAGGACGGTGCATCCTCATGTATTGTGTTGGTCAGGTATTGTTTTATTTGACTCTACCAGCATCCGATTCCCAAAGACACTCCAAGCATTTTCTTTTATCACTTGACCAGTTTGTGTTTCGTTATTTTGTATCTGCAATCGTGTCTTTGACAGTATTTGTAAATTCCATCGTAGTCTTTGGAAAGCGGATACATTGAAGAATGTATCGAAATACAGTCTTTGAGATGTTATAAGTAAGAGAAAAAGTATAAATTTCTTTGCGAGAAGTTGCTGATATGATCTAAAATTAAGTTTATTGTTTTTTATTAGTTTATAATATAATATACAAATACGTCAATATGGCATTTACTCGTAATAAGTTTGTTAATTCCGAAACCAAAACTGGTCAAGTACGTTAGTCATTCTGTAAATACCAATATTTAGATTCGGCTTGTTCATTTACAAATATTTTAACATCAAATATTAATTAATTGTAAAACAATACATTCATCAAAAGATAAAATAACGTGTACGTCTTTGTGAGCCATGTTTTTTGTTCGAAAAATAATTAGAGTATATTTAATTTCTTTTTTTTGTCAAGTTAATAAAAAAATTAAAATGTTGGATATAGGTTTTGAATCACAGACTGCTTTGGCTTAAGCTTTTTTCACATTATTCTTATTTGATTGAACGCGCATCAACTTTACATTATTATTATTCACGTATATATTTAAAACAAAATGTAAAAAATGCTTTTAAGATATAAAAATATCAATAACTGCTGAAAGGCCGCTATTTTACATGACACTCTTAATATCGTAAGTAAACTATTTATTTATTGAAAATTCGTAAATGAATCATTTGACTACTCACTTTTCCGGTAAGCTGAAATGGAAATGCAAGCAATTGGCTCAAGGCCCAGTTGGTCGGCTCTATGGTATTACTGTCTGACCAACTAGGAGGGGGGGGGGTAATGTTCTGGAGAGTAATCTTGATCAACATGCTTGGAAATTAAATTTGAGCAAATAGTATGGGTAATGGCTTATTAGTAAATTTCTAAGTTTCATATATTTTTTTAGGATGTTTGTTGTTGAGCCTCATAACTAAATGGTACAAGCCCTATGAACATTGAGTTATGATACAGGATTTTTTATAAGCATTTAACCTCGAATATAACAACTATTCTTCAAATCAAAAGGTTTCCAACTCAGTAACTATCAAAAACAAAGTTTAATATTTTAAGGAATAAAATAATTAATAAAATAAAATAAATATCCTATTTTCAGGTATATCCTATTTTACAGGTATATATTATCCTATTTTAAAGGTTTATGATTATTTCACATTGATAAATTGTTTATTTTTATTCATATTGTCAAGAACATATACAGTGTGAGTATTATCCCCATTTTTCATTTCGGCTGTCAATATTGATAACTTACCAAGAACTAATTCAACTGTGTCCGCTTGTAATACTAGGGGTACGAAAGTTAGATTTTGTGAGAAATAAAGAGTTACAAGAGCGGACAAGGCAACATTTTATACAACAGTCGGTCAAGAGACAAGATAAAAAAGGTAAGACTCAGAAGATCATAATCTACCTTTTCTTTGAGCCCAGCACTCGCTTCGTACTGAAAAGTTATTGAAGGCTTTACATAGAATGCAATTGGGTGAGGTGAAAACCATGCGGGCTTATCAAATTTTGTGGCGGCAGCACGTGATGACTATATGCTCCAGTTTAGGTTATGAACATAGTGATGTTATCTTGGACAACATTTTTCAGTTATCACTAGTATTTATTATTTTTAGTATTATCAGTATTTATACTACCTATCATTTAGTGAGCAAATACAAAAAAAAAAAAAATCTTTTAAAGAAAACCACATATTATTACGTCGATAAACAGAAACGTCCTTATTTAATTACATAAAATAATTAATTCAAGCTTTCGTTATCGATCAAAAAATTAAAAAAAAACTTAATAAGACCGTACAGAATATGTTACTGATATGGATAAAACGTCAGTGAGATAAATGATTTGTAAGCTTTTTCAAACATCCTTGTTTGTAGAGGAAAAAGCTTTGATTGGGGTCGAGCTTTCGTCGGGCCCCACGGGAGAGAGAAAGCTTTTGACCACAACAATTCTGAAAACCTTTTCCCGTGATTATTTATTCTTGACAGTTGACTGGGATATTTTCTACCTGCATGACACCAAAAATGACGTGTAATTGATATTTTTATCATTCACTTTAAGTTCCAATTTAAGATAATAAATATGTACAAATAACTTCATTATGAAATAGGTTTCAATGCTTTTAAAAGGACTAAGAAATATTCACGAAACCCTAGATTTATTTTAAATAAATATCATAAGAGCTAATAATGAATTCTTTTTTGAAAGAGAAAATAGTTTGTATAATATTTATTTACTAAAAAAAGTTTCGTCAAAGCGACCAATTCTGCCTGGGCAGCTTTCAGCTGGGATTAGCTCTCGGTACCTAAATAATGTATCACCGCTAATTAGTGAACCACGTACTGTACGAAAATTTAAATTAATATGGCGAAATTTAATCCTCCCCGCTTAAATTCCTTTATTAATTAATAATTTCGCATTTATTACAGATAGTAGTGGGTGAGCTTTGTAGTCGCGAGCTTAAAGTTATTATCTTGTTATACGTCAGAGAAAGTTATATTCATACTGAAGAACGGGAGGCTTTCAGATTTTGAGTTATTTTTGATTAGATTACTTTGCAGATAATAACATCATTATTAAATGGAACACTGTCTTTATATTCTACATGATGTGAGAATAATGTAATGTTGCAGAGATTTTAAGTTAAAAAGATATTTGAAGTTGTATAGTCTGGCGGCAATAGCAGAGTATTAGCACGGTTCTCACAATAGGCGGTGTCTAAAACGTGGATAGGTCACCGCTTGATGCTAACCGCGTGCTTAGATCTGACAGTTCTTTGTGCTTGATAAATACATCAAAGATATCGTCGGAATTAAGCACACAGTTAACGAGGCTGACAAGAAATAGGCTTTATCTCACCATATTACGTGGAACAATTTGTTCTACACTTTTTTGTTTAAAAAAAATACTGCCTATCGGTGGTCGAATTGAGCCGATCTTTAAAACAATTTGTTCCTCGGAAGCGTCAGACTAATCAACCGATCTTCTTAAAAATATATGACCAAGAAATCATTCAAAAATATGCCTTGGGTACTATAGCTGCCGTCTCTTCAAGCACTCTAAATTCTGCCTTGGAGTTGATGCAAACCATATATTGGAACCTAGGTAATATTTTGGATGCAAAGATGTCTTGGAAGTAGATAGCTGGTAGACCAGCAACATGCGGTGATCAATAGGCAGTGACCCATCCAAGTACTTTGGTACGCGTTAAATTTTGCTATACTTCGGTGTTCTAACGAGAACAGCAATGATTTCAATGTTTCATTGTCGCTGGATAAATGTATATATTCAAGTGAGTTATTTCATGGAATTTTCCTCTGTATAGTTTATGATTCAGTAACTTTGGTCAATTTAACTGACTGCTCATTGTTTTCACTTCACTGGTACCAATTTTGAGTTAGTGTTTCGATGAGAATAAGCTCACTCCAGTGCAGCATTACAGTCAAATGAGTAATTGTAATGTATTTAGGTGAGACTCCAGGGGATTGCCTGCAGTTGCAATTCCACTAAAGAACGGCAGCTGCAATTCCACCAAGTTCGGTTTCAATTCCACCGAATAGCCTTGTTTTCAGTTATTCATCTTTGTTCAGCTGGATATAAGCAATTATGTATTGAACATGTGAGCTGAGGCATTTCAGGACAGGACCGAATTGTACCCTCAGGTAGAAATAAATGAAATAAAGGTAAATTCTTAAAATATTTATTGATTTTTTTACAAAACTAATCAACATACGTATTATTATAAAAGCATTTATAAAGCGGATGACCAAATTCTCATTATAAAAGCACTTTTTTTCGTCCCTTCAGGCAAAAAGGTGGGTCTTAAGTCTGCCTTGAAGAATTCTTCCGTTTTCAGTTCTCTTATATTTTCCAACAGCGAGTTCCAGGCTTTTAGTGCTGTGAAACTAAAAGGACGATTCCCAAATACCATGCTAGAATTACCTCTCGTCAACTGTAGGATACCACTTCTTGCTCTGAGTGATATGAGTGTTTCTCCACGTGTACCTATGTTGCCTCATTTATTTTATAGGCGCCTGATAAAAATATAATACCCTTTGTTATGTTTTTAAAAACACACGTTTGCGTAAAACATTTAAAGTATAAATGACTTTCTTTGTTAAGTGAGTGAGAGGTCACAGCAGCCTTCCATCTTTTAGTTTGTCAGCAGGCAAAAGTGCATTTGGTATGAACATGTTCTTCGGATACCGTATGAAAACATTAACAACTGTTTATTTAATACTTGATCTTTATACAATAACTGTTTGAATTATTAAGGAGAACTATTATTATTATCGTTTAATTAAAATACGCTTTACTACCATACAGTAAGGTTAAAATTAAACCAAAACTGTTGTATTTAATGTTCCTGTAAAAGACAAAGACAGCTTTAAGATGGCAAATTGTAACAACCATATACTCTTCGAGTAAAATCTACATAGCGAGACACGAGACAGAAAAATTGCGTTAAATTATATTCATCTTTGTACATTTAAATGAATAGAAAAAAACACTCTTCTTTACGGCTTCATTTTAGTATAAAGTATTCTCTTAGCAAATTATAATGACTGATAAAAATGTAATATGCTTACACCGTAAATATTTGGTCTTACTATCATCCACCCCTGACGTGGACTGAGTCTAGTGCTAGCATATGGACAAATGTTCTTCCAAATTGGCCGTAACGCATATTAGCTGCATCAGCACCTCCACTACAGCTAGACATACCAGTGATAATATAGCAATAGAAGTAACAAATGGTTTCGTGTTATATGTTTCACTGGACAACTACATCATGTAAAAACACCGATTCTCTTGTAATCAAATAAGCAAAATAATTTTATATAACTAATCATCTTGGCAGCAAAACTGTTATTATTTAAGTTAACCCTGCCGAAGGACAAGAAAGATAAGACTAGAATAGCGCCAGGCTATCATTCAATCTCCTTAAAAAAAATAGTAAGAAAAATATTTTGTCATATACCTGTAAGTGTAACAAAACAAGGACATTGACTGCCAATAAAACTGTGTGGTGACAATATGTATCGACTACATGCTCTAGCAGAACGCGGATATGAATGAAAATAAAACGTTTATTTTCGTAAGTTTTCGTCAGTAATTTTTTCATTTAACGTCTTGGGTTGAAATGCGGGTTAAAGTTATTCCTTATATTTTGAATTTGATTCGAAAAACGGGACCACCAGGGAGTAAGTGGTAAGCAAAGTATGTATACTTTTTCGAACTTATATTGAGATTAAGGGTTTTGATATCAGTTTGATATAGATCTTACAGACATATGTGTGTCGCCATATTCCTTGCTTGCAAATGTAATTTTGTGAATCTTCACTGGATGACTTACGTGTCACCGATTAAGAATGCTAGGTCGCTAGCCGTTAGGTCGCTAGTCTGTGTCTGCTTAAGGCGTTAAAAACATGTCATTCCTCAAGCAGACCGAAAGTTTTTCAACCTTTAAATTAAATATATATATGCCGAAAAAGACTGTGTGTTAATCTGATCCACCACGTATCCCGGCGATGTGAAGTCATTCTTCCTTAGTAAAGGGGGTGTTAGTTTCTATTAAGTTAGTTTTGTGATGAAAAAAAAAACATTTTCAGTACCGTAAACGACATCAATTCTTTATTTACACAAGGAAGTCAAACCATCATGATTTACAAGAAAATTATATTACAAGAACGAGATATAACGTTCTTAATTTTTTAATATTTTAGCACGTACTCAAATAAGATACACGCAAAACCCCGTCAAACAACATCAACAAATATTTTGTGCAGCATTTAGTCTTAATGACATGGAGTCTATTAGATTGCCAAAGGCATTTTTGGGGTTTTTTTTTTTTTTTTATGGTAGTTGGGCTCCGTAGATATGAGATCGATATATCCAACCGGTCCAGACTTCTGTTGGATTACGCTAAGGAGCCTTTGCCTCGCTAAATCTAATATTGGACAATGCCACAGAACGTGTTCAGCGTCCTGCAAGGGGCTGCTGCATGGGCAGTCTGGACTATCAACGAGGCTAAGCTTGAAGAGTTTAGCCTTAAAATTGCCGTGCCCAGTCATGAATTGACTAGTCCAGTGGTTTGGAATAAGCCACGGCATCTCCATTCTATCGAGGACAGAAGGAAAGAAGGAATATGTGTGTCTACCCATGAGCGGGGTCGACCATCTGCTCTGCCATGCTGTGAGCTTTGGGGATTATTTGCGCTTAAAACATGTTGATTTATTTGCTTAATATTGCAAGCTTTGTTTTAACATGGATAAAACTGCTCATTCAAAATATAACCATGCTATTTCGAGTTGGCGCTTATGATGACCACGAATTCACGCCATGACATATTTACGCCCTATCAGTTGCCGTGATTTTGATTTCTTACTTATGAGTATATCATACATACTTATGTCGCATCAGCCATTATCGAAGATGAAAATCTTATGATATTTATCGAAAAATAGTTGTGATTTGTAGTTTATGCTCTCCTGCGGCATCCGGAGAACGTAGAAAGAGAACCTGCAGCGAGGCTTCCAACCAGGGCCGGATCTAACGACATCCCCGGGAATTACAAATGGGTCTGTTTTATTGCGGAATTATGCCGTAACTTCGCATTAACGATCCAGGCAACAATGTTTGTTTACAGGGTTGTTTGCCACCCCCGTTTTTTTTTATCCCCGTGGACGCGGAATTTTTTGATTGCGTTTTTTTCGAATTGAGTAATCAATCTCAGAAATTCAGGAGCGTTATTTAGAAAAATCTTCCTCCGAACAACGTTTTTTACTCCCTTAATTAAGACCTTTAAGTCCCTGTTCGTTTAATTTAAAAGAAATGTTTGTCGTTTTCAATTTAAAACTGGAGCTGTTAATTTTTATTTATTTTAAGCAGGATTTTAAATAATAATTTTCCGCAATAATAAAAATACATACATCAGCTTGATCTTAATTATAAATATAGATATGGACAATTTTGTTTTATCCTTATGGGATGACTCAACCCGGGGGTATGTATGGAGCTAAAATTTGATTAAATAACTTTGAAATAAATCAAGCTTGGTCGGGATTTGAACCAGCAGCGTGTGAATTACAAACAAACGCTTTTACTAATGGCTTATGCCACCCGACTTATCATGCAAACATTTATGGTAATAAAATCTTAAATTAAATGGAAGAAAGAAGAAAATTTAGTATTTAAGTCATTAACTGTATAAACGAGCCTAGTAAATTAAACTCACACTAGTTACTGAATATGTAAGTAATATAAGTAAATAAATAATGTGTACGATTAATTACAATGTAATAACATCCTCCTCTCTCAAAAAGGTTGTTATTCAGTCACGTGGTGGCAGGAGGAGGAGCTGATTAACAACACAAAGACTTTTTCATAAGCACATATATATTCCGATAACTTTACAACTTCCGGTCCAAGCGGAATAACATGCCGGACCGGCCATAATGCGACCTTCTAGGCCGTCGGTACACAACTGAGCTCGTGATGGGCTGACGCCTAGCACCCAAGTGGCGATCTTTATAACTAAAAGCACACCCGTGAACGGTTTTGTCCAAAATGCCAATATGGTGACACATACATGTACGACAAGCAAACAGAAATAAGAGACGAAAAATTGTACATCGAGGTTTTCGGTACCAGCAAAGGCTATCTCATGCTGATGTCAGTATTTATATAAATTATACTCACACGCACATAAATTATGTACTTTTATGATTACCAATACACGTAAGTCGCTTATCTTTATAATTGACAGGTGAAGTGTTGATGAAGCAATATTTTTTTATTGCTGAAAAGTAACCGATTCATTATATGATGGCTTAAATTGAATTAATTACTTAAATATAAAATAATGTACAATAAAACCTAAAACATAAATGTTTTCATTAAATAAACATACCATCACAATATACACAGCATAGATGGCACTTAATTTATAATGAAATATTTTATTCAAACAATATTAAGCCGATTTTAGATTTCGCTACCAAGACAAGACTACCGTGCCTGTACACATCTAACTTTGTACGGGTGTATGTTGGAATACAATGAGTTGAGAACTAGAAGATATGTGTGCTTGAGTATGCATTTCTTTCGGCTAGTGCGCGATGTGCTCAGAAATCCTAATATTTTGTTGGAAATCAGTTTGTTTGTCCCTAACAATTATTTAAGGATAAAGAGGCATATATTGTTTGTTCTTCCTAGAAGTAATACTAACCTGCCAGAGACTATGCCTCTTGGGAGAGCGATCAAACTGTTCAACTAGATCGCCTCGAATTTTTATAAATTCCACTTGAGAGAAGCCCAGTTTCGAGATGAGCTCCACGAATTTATTTAGAAGTAATTTCGTGGAGTCATCTGTTTAGCGAGCTTTGAACCTTTTTAAAAATTGTTATTAATAATAGTAAATACCTTATTGTCTCTTGTATTATATCTTATTTCAGGATCGTATTAAATATAAATGTAATGTTTCTGTAAGAAATAAATAAAAATTTAAATTTAAATGAATCAGTAGACATCGACTTATATTTTTGAAATCGTTCATTGATACTTGAACAATGTTTTAATCAAAATTGAAAAATTCGGGCACATTGATAATTTTGATATATTTTTTCATTCTCTGATCAGTCCCAGAAGTTTCACTGTACCCTTTTTGCGGTGTTTTGGTTTCGGTGTGCTTCTGCCTCAATGGCAACTTTACCACTTTGACAACTTAGTCAGTGTGATAACTTTACTGACGTGACAACCTTGACAGTTGTCAATCTGTCTGTGGTCATTCTCCATTCTTCAACAATCAACACTTCCATTAACAACACATTTACAGCCATTAACACATTAGATAATAAATACAGGTTACCTGGTGGGATGTTGTCAAACGTGAAAAGAAGCAAAAAAGTTACACTCCATTAAGAGAGCATTTCTACCATTATTTATTTAAATTATTTTCGTAAATCAAATTACGGGTTGTAATTATCGTCATCAACATGTCTGATCACCTATCTGGAGCACATGGTCGTCACGAGATGTTGCCACAAAGTTCTGTCAACCTTTGTGATCCTTGTGTCATCCCAAATCAGCAACTCCCGCACCTCCACTGAGAACATTCGATGCATTGTTTCCAATGTCATTCCAGGACGGCGCAAGCCAAGAATCTCGAATAAAAGGCGGCTGTTGTTTGTGCTCTTTCGCGGCATACGTAGTGTATGTCCTTCATTCAATTTCACCTCTTGACCGACTGTAATGCGAAAGGCTCGCTTGTCCGCTCTCACACTTCATTATTTTTCACAAAGTCAAACCATCGTGCCTCAGTATTTTACGGAGCCATCTGCTTTCTATACCTACAATACGGCTGTATTTACTTTTGGTGAGATGTCAAGATTCACACTCGCAGAGAACAATAAGAACAGGCCCTGTATAGTTGCCACTTTTTTTTACCACGTTTTGATAGAGTAAAGCTACGAGTCCAAGATATTGCGCATAGAATTAAAAGACGCTAAGGCGTTTCCAAGGCGGGTTTCAGAATCCTTT
Source organism: Glossosoma conforme (assembly GCA_022606575.1). Taxonomy (NCBI): domain Eukaryota; kingdom Metazoa; phylum Arthropoda; class Insecta; order Trichoptera; family Glossosomatidae; genus Glossosoma; species Glossosoma conforme. The sequence continues at coordinate 528,974 of JAGTXR010000233.1, read as the reverse complement.
TAGAGACCACTGTTCTCAGTGAACTGTACTCCATGCAATCTGAAAAATATATATTTTTCAAATTAACGTAGACGTATTTTTTTATTTTTTTATTTAATATACTTTAAATTATTTTTAGACGCATTCAACAAAGACGAAAAATATATCATTATTTTCTTTATTGAAAAAGAAATAAATCAGTATGAAGATATTTTTTTTATAAAATTAATATTTATTTTTCATCATGGATTTTTTCTGAGAAGCAACGCCGAAAAATATTACATCGCCAAGAGAAAGTAATTAAGAGTCATAAATATGGCCGGAAAGAATATTTTCTGAATTAACGTACAAAAAGTATGAGAACGATGCCAATAGATAAGGCTCCATCAAACTGGCAAAGTAAGGAACTTATTAAATAATACACCCAAATTTCAGGCTTTCGGCTTGAACTGAAGGAGGCTTTGCATGTATTGGGAACAATTTCAGCAGCGGCGTAACACGATATTTTATTTATTTATCGTTTAGTTCGATTGTTATATTACGATATATGATTATATTCTATGAAAGGTGGGACTCCCGGTTGGAGGGGCACTGGATACGCCTTCATGTGGCCATCCAGCAGGGATCCGGTGCTCCACTCACTGAGTAGTAGTTGTTAAAATGTTTGAATGTTATTTACTACCTTGTATTTTCTTTTTATACGTATGAAATTCTAATTTTTATGGCTCTGGTGGCTGAATAAATTATTATTATTATTAATAACATCTGGAGTACAAATTAAACAATAATGAAACCTTGATTTTATAAAAAACTATTGAATTTAAAATACAAAAGTGTAATCATTAATGACCAAAGAATGCTAGATTTCGGTTTCAACTGCAGTTTTGATGTCGGACGAAGGTTTCGACTTTCTCCGATAATTTCGGTTCCTTTTCTCACCAAAAACAATTCATAAGATTATTTTGATTGGCACAATTTATTAATTTAGTAAAAATATTTTAATTAAATCATCACTCTGAAGTCAAAACAACCCTGAGATTAATAATATTTGGTAAGGTTTAAATTTGCAAGCGAAAGTTAAGGGTTCAAACCTAATTGGATAAGGGCAAATTCAGACGTTGATGAAAATTAATAATTATTGATTGTGATAGATGATCTATTACTGGGTTAGGCTAGTTCAACCTTTATTGGATAATGCCAGGTAGGAATTTATAAATTTGATAATCATTGATAATTGAAGGTTACGTTAATGTTGATTGGATAAACCATTATTAGATTTTAGGGTGCTTAATTATAATACTGTATTTTTTTATGTAAACACATACAAGAGAATACCGACAGATGATGATAGTGATTCTATAGTCTCATCTGTAGATTCTATGACGCCTACCATGCTGCATTTGGCTAAGCGCTTTATGTGGAGTGTCGATCCGCCAACGTCATAGATTAAAGTCAGAAATTAACGTATCATCCAATTATTACAGGAGTTCACTATGAATGGGTGGTCTTTACAGGACGACTTTCTTCTACTACCACCAATTTTTATAAATAGGCTATTACTGGCATTTTACGGGTGAGAGATCGATTGAAATACATTTTTTTAATCTCCATTGGGGATCGAACCTTGACATTTGGCTTGGAAATCATACACCTTAACTACTGAGCTATACCCACCGACAATTTTTTTTCTCAGTGATACTAGATTTATATATTCAGTATCACTTACGAATTTTAAATTCAAGCCTAAGAAATGGCATTTTGTTACCTAAAATAGTTATTTGTAGATAAATATGTTTATAATAATGAGTTAATACGGACTTGAAGAGATAATTCTTGTAATAAATACTTTAAATTTATTTTTATAGAGTGCTCACATCATGAAATAAATTTTTTACGAAAAAAAACTAAAAATACGTGTTTACGAGTATAATATAAGTTTAATACATAAAATATACCTGCAATCAAGGCATAACAAGTTTTATTCCAATATAAATTGTCATTACATAAATCTCAATAAATTCTTATAGGATTAAGGACTAGTCATAAAACAAACTATAAACACTGTGAATTACAAAAGAAATGTGCATTTATGAGGATAAATAAATTCATCGATCGGACCTGAGCAAATGTTTTTTAATAGATTCCCTCTGTATGGTTGTAGAAGGAAACATATCTGCTACGCCTGAAAGACACTCAGGAATGTCTCTGAAGAACGTTGTAACATGTTTTTTGATGTTTTGTATGGTCTTCGGAAAAAAGTCACTCTTAACCAAGTGGGACTGACTAACGGGGTGTTGCTCTACGCCAGAAAGTTGGTAGCGATAAACGACGCATTATTTTCATAATAGATCATGTATTATCAATCAAAAGTGATAAAATATTCAATTTAAATTCAAAAGTATCCTTGTAGTACTCTAATGCTATTGATCATCATGATTATTGCTAGAATCGAATTATCCTTTGTTAGTATACGAATACTTTGATTGCTATTATAATGAAGTTGATTACTGTGATTGTCGGACGCTTCAGTTTCATTAGCCAACGCTGAGTTCACTCAAATCTAATTTGTGTTTAATGATCAGAAAATTGCATTATTATAATTATATCGTGATAAGCATCGATTGAATTGAATAAAATAGATACTCTTCTTGAAATATTTTATAAACTTAAAATAACTGAACATATAATAAACGATTTTTATTCAAAATATTAAGATAAAATGGTTTTTATTTATTTTGACCGATACCTTAAAACTGCATATTTTTTCAAGAAAATCATTCAAAATTACATTAAACCCAAAAAAAATACTGTTTTTTAAATACCAACTCTTATAATTTAAAATATTCGTGTTTTTCTGCGTTCAGTATTCGATAATAAATACTGAAAAACGAGTGTTTTAAAATAAGATGTTCTAAAAAAATTGTCTAAAAGACATGTGTTTTTTAATTTAAGAATTTTTGTATATAAGACTTAACACATGATACACAAAAAACAATAAACCTACGATCATAAAATAATATATGCATCAAAACATAACAAATTTTTCTTTACACACTATATACATTAAAAAAAACATTAATATCCATTACTTCTAATATTCACAATAAGGCAGAGATATATAAAACGATAGCTAGATTTGAAATCAAACGTGCAACAGTACGCCTCTTAAACCAAAATAATTTTTAAATTTTTTATGAATTTTAGAATATATTTAAAAAATTATTACTTTCTAAGCCATTTACGATTTAATGATTAGAGAAATTTCATGTACGTTTGCTTTGAATTTAAATGTGTATCAGATAGGCATTTTTTAAATTTAAAATATAAATATATTTTTTATGACGGTATGTAGATCCTGAAGGCTTGAAAAATGTTATTTCACAAACACTCATTTTTCAGTGTTGAAGGACGCCCTTGGTTTCTCCGCACGCTCGCGTCTTGGATGAGATTGTCCGATCACAGCTGAAGGCTTTGATGGCAGATGCGGCCGTTGCGATAAGGCTGTAGCGGCTGGGGCTGAAAAGTTTCCGGCTAAAATTTCACCCATGAAAAAAAATCAAAACTTTACTCTAAAATTGAAACAACGCAGCTGGTTTTTTTGTGAAACTCATCAATATCTTGCAATTTCATGAGAATCAAAGATTTAAATAGATAAATATTTGATACCTTGTTTTAGCATGATTCACACTGACCAAAATCATATCAAATTGTAATCATTTAAACTGAAATAGATGTTAAATGAATGCTTCAAATATAAATACAAATTAGGGAGTTTAATAAATATTTTCTTATAATTTTAAATGAAAAGTCACTCTCAACACTTTTTATTGACTAACTTCTAACTTTTCTCATTGGCAAAATGATAAAATGTGTTGTTATTTACCACCCACGTACGCAAGAATATTGATTTTGTAACAGATAATATAGCATTTGTAACATGGGTATCGAAAAAAGGCTTTTAAATGTTTCAACGACTCATGTAATTGCTGTCAAAATGTTCAATAAATTTTATAAGGTCTTGCACTGAAAATTGGTACACAAGTTACCTTATTTTGGACTACCTTTGTTACCACTTTCCTTGTTCAATAAAATCTTAAATCTGTATATATATTAATATTTGGTGTCTTAAATTTGCTATTTACTTCACTTCACACATTCAAAAGAGACTCATTGTTTCAAAGAGTGTTTTGCTGGTGTATGTAAATAATAATTATACTCAAAAAATACAACAGAAATTAAGATCCATGTGTCATTATCACAAACCGTTACATTGAAAATAAATAATTTAATTATGTTTTAATAGTATGAATACACATATGCTTACATTCAAAACCAAAATGATGGTCTTATTTTCCAAAAGTGTTCAGAACAAGGTTTTGCTGCATGTTGGATGGTGGTTCTCACAGATTGCTCTTTACCTTCATCCATTCTCATCCCTCAGCCACCCCATCATTCATCTTCCGCCCAGCACTCCTTCCCGCCTATCCCTTATTCCCGCCCACCACGACAAAAGGACCTCTTTTCGGATTACAGGCTGAAATTTTAAGATACTCACGCGGTAATGGCGCGAAGTTTCAGCGGCGGAAAAGCTCAATGGACTGTGATGTTTACTACTTATCAACGCAAGAAAGCAAAAGTATTTGAGGATTATAATATATTGACTAAAACCACACTTCAGTACCAAATAATTCACGCTACAGAAACATCAGCAAACAAATTCAATATCCTTTAGAAACTCCAATAAAAAAATTACCAATTATGATGCAGAGAATACAAATACTTTATCTACTTATAAGACCCATTGTCATAAAGAACTATCAGTTAATAAACATAAAGTTTACAAGTAACTACTTAGAAAGCAGCAATTTCATATTTTTCATCTTGTTGGGGAATGTAAAAAGAAATGTAGACTTTAAGAAATGAAGAAACTAATAATTATTTCATTAAAAATCGAATTCATTATCTTTATACATTAATAAAAGTACATATCGTCGTTCGTAAAAATATCTCCATCTTGATACTCAGCATATGTTCTCATTTTTATAATTAAATTACTCAATTATTAACATTCACATCATTATTGCGTTAAAAGAAGGATTAAAATGCATTTTTTTTAAACATATATAACCATGATTGTTTTTAAATATTCAAACAGTTTGAGGAGTGATTCTTAACCAGCGAAGTTTAACATTTGAAATTATTTTTTTGAAGCCTTTAACATGACTTGTTCAATTCAGTTTAATTTCAATTTACGATATCTAACTGACGTTTGTCAAATTTTCTGAGAGAAAAATGTGATATTTTGTTGCTCTGACAACTCGTTAAAATGAAAATCAGCATTGCTTATAATAATAATGATTTTTACAATACGGAATCGGTTAAAATTTGAGTATTGAATTTATTAAACTTTACTAAACCATGCATGTGCCAAATTTTAATATAATACTATTGCAAGTTCACATGAATATTACATTTTCGATTCTAACTCTTAATTGTCGAGTAATTGTTAACTAAAAAAGCTTTCTGACACAAGAAATGCTGTATTCGCCAAATTTATCCTCTTCCGCTTCCTGGAGTTTCATTTTTCATTTTTCGCCAAGATCGTAAAATTTGTCTAATCATCCATTTCTACAAGCTTTGCTGAAGCTTTCCATTGAAGAAAGTCCACCCCGAATGAAAGCAACTTTAAAATTTTTTATTGCTTACAGTTATCAAAAAATAAATTGTAATTTTTAAAAACATAAATACATTAGATATTTCTTTATTTTTTATAAAAAATTTCCTTTATATATTTCTTCTACAAATAAGGAGTATAATAAATTTATTTGCTTAAAGAAAACGAAAACATAACTCTTAAATGCAATGTTAATATAATAGCTTACGTAGTGCATTAAAGGTGTTCCTTTTTTGCATATTTGATCTATATCTGGAGGAAAATATCACCACAAATTGCCGCTTTACCGTTCTGTGAGCTCTCATACATATATGTTGTCTCTAAACATTTCTGAACGTAGAGATCCACCTGTGAACACTTAAAGTTCCTAACATCTTCCCGAACGATAGTGTGAGCACTTGGAAAGGTAACACATTTATTAAACGAGACAAATTTGGGCGTTTATTAATGAGAATTTAATAGAATAATGATTAGACTGACAATTTTGTCATAAAATGCGACTTGAAAAAACACGGTTAGCAAGAAATGAAGACTTATACATGTTTTGGTCCGCTTCTTATGTTGATCAAACAAGAACTGCACTTAAAGTATACTATTATTATATGTCATTTTGCAAGCTTTTTTACTTTGTTTTAATATTAAGCACTTTTAGCAACATTAAATTAATTTTATCAAGGTATTGTTTTCTTGAAGCATTTTATTAGCCATTTATTAATACACAATTTTAACGAGAGTATTCCAGAGAATAAATTTTGTATTCATAAATAAACTACACCTGAATTTTACCCATGAAAAAAAAGCTTCTGTTCACTGTCTATAGATATTTTCGCTGCTTAGCGGTGCTATCCGCGTAGAAGCAAAGCAGAGCATTCGTATCCTTGTCGTTACATTATTCAGACTGGCGGTTCCCGAACTGTGAGCGAGTTGCACCGGAACACCAGAGAAGCTGCCAGTTTACAGTTTACTACCGAGTTTACTGCGATGTATCACTCTACATTTTATTTTTTACGACGTGGTGGGTAATTTAAGCGGGGCGCATAGCAGTGATTTCACGCTATGGTTGCAGAACCAGATTACAGACTTAAACAAATATAAATTCAAAAAAAATATAATTATATTCTACAAGAGAAAAAAAAATTAATCTACGTATGCCGTGCGTATTGTTCAGAATGTTATTTTGAACATAATCATTTTGTTTTACACATCCAAAAGTCCTTAAAGCATTTATTACAATCAAACTCTCTATCTAAGATCAATTTTTTTGATTTATACAGTCAGGTACGATACAGGGCATTGACCATCGCAATATTTTTCCACTCTATGTAAATTGAGGGGATCAAGGACCAAAACAACAGGTACCTAAGAATTTGTGGTGTGTGAAATTCAATGTATTAATATTAAATTTATAAATGCTTTCTCATGTTGTGTACTAAGATATAAAGGGGGCTATATTATCAAATAAATTATAACCAATTAAATTCTGGTCTTTGAACTTATCCTCAGTGCCGGAACCTTGGTATTCCGGCGTCACCATTTAGCTGACGCTGTAATTTCGGGACCGCGATCTCGGTTCCGGAACACGTACTGTAGTTAGTCTTTGATAATTCACTTAATGACATAACGTAAATGCATTTGAGCTACTTTATAGACCAAATAGTCTTTCAAGCTTAGTAAACGTTTTTCTAATTTTCCGTTTTCCTTTCAAATTAATATGCCATATATATGTGTATATATATATATATAAATATATATATATATATATATATATATATATATATATATATATATATACATATATATATATATATAAAAATAATTATGCCCGAATTTGACAAATTATTTTACGGAATTTGAAGTTAAAATATAATATAAAATAAAGAAACCATGGTGGTAATGGAAAAAAATGTTTTGCAGGCAATATAAAGTGGTCATACTCTTGTACTGCATAGTAAATAATGAATAAGAAACAAGCTTCTTTAAAAGCCTATATTTGTTGGCCATGGTTTTTTTTTTAATTTAATACAATTCATAATTGCTATAAAATCGTGACGAGCACAGTATTTTGTCACTTAGTAATGAATGGCATGCAAACTCATATGACTTCGTGTACACATTAATATTATAATTATCACGTTTTTCTTAAAAATATTTTAATGTATTAATTTTCATTAAAATTCTATAAATTCAACATTTCCAACTTATTAAACTGTAACTAAAGCATCATGTTTTTAGCGAGAATAGATTTTTTGAAGTTGATTTAACGCAGCTTCTTTTTAAACGCGAATATTTGTACAACTAGTTTTAATAATAAATGTAATATAAAAATATGTACACGTTGAATATTTTCATGGTTTTCAGAGATTTTTCCTGAAAGCCGGCCGGCTCTGACCGCTGAAACAGTCGCAGAAGCTTTTACGTCAGGCATCCGGCAGCCCAACACAATGTTTCAGGAAAAGTGAGGAATATTTGTGATTTATTCCGCTGCTGCTTGTTTCGTATTGAAAAAAAGACGCGCCTTAGAGATGTCTTTGCAGTTTTTCAGGAGCTTTGCTTATGTTACTTTTATGTAAACACATTCGGGAGAATATCATCTAAGGGCGAAAGCGTTTTTTTTTGTTTTTAACACATTTATGAAAAAGGTAAAGGCTTTCTCTTAGACTCTTATGACATTCAGCCAGATCAAATTGATAATATTTTAATAAAAACACACAAATAAAATTACTATTATTATTATATTAGTATTTGTATAGCGCTCTTTTATGACCAAATGATCATTCCAAAAGCGCTTCTTTGCCTCTCTGAGTAAAAAAGTGGGTCTTGAGTGCTTTTGAAAGATGCCTCCACTTTAACCTCTCTTATGCTACAAAGAATATACTGTACATACAATTCATTGGTAGTAAAGTGTTTTCTAAGATGCTCGTTATTCAGAAAAAAACCGATACTTAATTAAAGGTGTTCATTAAACGTTACAAGAGTCAAAAATACATGCGACAGTCAAAAATATTATTTGAATAATATTTTATAAAATAACATACATTTAAAAAAAATTGTGTCATTATAGTTCAGAAAGGCAAATAAATTACGTATTGTTTAAAAAGATTTTTTATAATCGTAAATCAACGTGGATTTAAAACGTAACCGTTTGCATGACACTTGTGCACCTTTCAGTTTTATCCTTTGAAACCGTTTAAAGTATCTGTTTTCAGTCAGGCCCGTGGTTATATATCAGTTTTTGTGTTTGCATCACAAAACTTTTGCTTTCTACGCATGTTTTCTTTTCTGTTTTTTTCTAGTATATCACTTTCGTGTTATTATTGCATAACTTTGATGTTGAAAGAAAAACAAAAAAAAATTGTTGCTTACCCAACACCATATTTAATTTATTGTATTTTTTCTGTTTTGGGTGGCATTTTTAAAACATACAGGTATCACCTATAAATGATCATTTTCAATGTTCAATTCAAATCAATCAAATTAACTAAAATCTGCGTGTAAGCTGATGGTTAAGATGATTTAAAGCATACAGTCTGATATTAAAAAAGATTCACACTTAATGAGAGAGTGTACAACTGACCAAATCAAAAAGTTGACCTATATTGTTGAAGTTATAATGTTCATAAAATAATTAACCTTAAAACTTTTATCCCACATTTAGCTTACAAAAATACCAGTTACTTACACAACGGGATTGTATATATTTAAACAACACCTTAGTAATGATTTCTAAAAGACGCAGGTATTGTAGAGTTTTCTCATTTGCAGCCGACAGGCATAGCTTAGGGGTTAAAACGATTGCTTGTCACACCAAAGGTCGTGAGTTTGGTTCCAGAAAGAGATTTAAAAAAATCAATCACTCTATAAATACTCCCAGTTGGTGTGACTTTGATCACTTACCCAAAATGTCAGTCATCTGTTAATTAAAATTGGTGGTAGACAAAAGTCGTCCCGTGAAGACGAATCATTCAAAGTGTATACCTGCAGTAAAAATGATGATGCGTGAATGTCCACTCATTTTTTCCGCATCGATCTTACTCACGTTAATATGATGTCATCGCATTCTGTCTCGGACAAAAGTTTTCGTATTGATTTGTATTTTATTGGAAAAATATCACAACGGCGTGTCGCAATAATAATGCAGCGTCTCGCGAGTGACATTCCCGCTAACGGTATCCCAAAGTGACGAGTCCGCATGATCGCGTCTGCTCGGTGCTGTATTTAAATCGCGACATTTCTCCGGCCTGTACCTACCTTCCAACAGGAGCACTTAACCTTTAAAAAAATAACAAAGGTAATATACATCCTTATTACTTTCAATGGCTTCCCTTGAGAATATTAAGTATCAATATCCATCTAAAAATATACATAATTTAGATATATGAAACAACATTATACAGTATATTTACTGAGTAGTTCAATTATTTAACAAAAAAGTTTTTTTTTGATATTACCGACTGATCTCTATTATTACTTAGAACCAATAAGTTATTTCCTTTTTTAAATATTATATTTATTTTTGTCGTATATTTATTATAGTAGAAAAAATATTGAATTATGACTCGTGAAGTTTTTTAAACGATTATATAACATTTGCTTCGAATTTGCGGCATATGACCGGAACAATCTACTAACAAGTATCTTCAGTCGATAAATCCATATCTTAAATCAACAAAACGTCATAAAAAAATTATGTAGTCATTCTGTAGTCTAGAACGACGAAAGATATTAAAAAATTAGTCTCCCTCTATCTTTGTTGTAGAATATTAAGTATTAAAATCTTCATTGATTATTTTAAAATTAAAAACAGAGTAGATTTTTCTATTCCTATTGTGATAATGACGTTCTTAAAAAACTTGTCATTAATTATTAAACATATTTCATGCATAATTTGCAACATCTTTCTAAATAAGAATGAATGTTTATTACATGTTACTTGTTGATGCCTTTACTGCTTATTCAATCACGATACAATTTTGTACATATCTTGGTTAAACATATGGAATTGTTTCTGTATAAAGAACTATTTTAAAACTCGATTAACCCTCCCTGAAATGACAAATATTTCAATACTAATAGTTGAAAATCTGGCGTTCATTGATTATAGCCGCCCTGGTTACGCAAGTAGTTCATAGAATGACTCGATTTACATACTTGTCTAATAGTAAGGGATGATATTTTTTTTAATAAATTAGAATAAGTAATAATATTTATTGCGATAAATGAATAAATACATATTATATTCATTTAAACTCTTTATTTTCTCTCCTGAGCAATGCCGAGTACAATGCACTAGTAATGTAATAAATATCACATTTTTCACAAACACTTACTGGAAAATGCCGACAGATGGTGACAGTAATGTTGAAATCTCATCTGTGAAAAGAAATATGATTCTATGAAGCTTACCATGTTGCATATGTCAAAGGGCTTCATCCGCCTACATCATAGACTACTGCCCAATATTCACGCATTATCTGTTTATTACAGAAATTCACAATGCATGGCTGGTGTTCGCAGGACGACTATTATTGACCACCGATTTTGATTTATAGGCTATGACTGGCATTTTTCAGGTAAGGGGTCAAACTCACACCAACCGGGGGTATTTATAGAGCTTCTTTTTCGTTGTATCAATCCGGGGATTGGCTTGCAGCAATAGAATCTTGCATCTCGATCTCCACTCTTCTCTGTCCTCCGCAACCCTCTTCAGGTCAGCATAAGAGCTACAACTCATGTCCTCGAACACTTGCTGCAAATACTCCCGTCTAGAGCGCCCTCTACTTTCAAGGTATACAAACTCTTTTGCATCTTTTACGGGTACTCCTAGCATTGATATATTAATTTTCTGCTGCTTATTATAGCTTACTCTCATGACTTTGGTTTTTGTGCTGTTTACCTTCATGGAAAACATATTTAATTCTACAGGGCTTAGAAATTTATTAAATACCCTTTTTCTAATATCTGTCGGGAATCGAACCCACGACTTTTGGTTTGGCAAGTAAATTATTTTACCACTAAGATATTACCTGCTGGCAAACATAATTTAATAATGCTGGTAAAATGCATAGTGCGTGAGTTAAATATCTCATCTATGTAAAATATAATCTTTGTTTTAAATTTTCACATTCGACTGAAAAATATTTCATGAAAAAGAGCGCGGAAAAGATTTTTTACGCCTGCCTTATTATATCGTCACTATTCACACTGAAGCCATCCTTCTTCCCCCAAACTTCCTAGTCCTACAGCTTCCACACTTATCCAACAGAGAAATTCTCTGAAACCGTCCTTCGTCTACTTTCTCTCTCCTTACGCCCTGCCTACAGAATGCTGTGAATCCTGGTGGAAAGGGTGTCCAATTAATTTGGAGATTTCTACGAGTCGCGTTTTTTTTTTAGAAAGGACCATTTTCAAATATTTTCAGTATTGAGGGTTGATACATAGATGCTTACATATGTCCTTTTTTGAATGGGTGGTCTCACGACACGACTTTCGTCTACCACTATTTTTGATTAATAAGCTACGACTGATATTGTACGAGTGAGGGATCGAATTCACACCAACCGGGGTATTTGTTTTGTAAAATGATATTCTTGTTTTCTAATCTCCGTCAGGGATTGAACCTACGATTTTCGGATTGCCAAGAAAACCTTTTATCCACTGAGTGGATAAAAGGCCCGCCAGTGAGCAGCATAAAAGCAATTATATAAATGTGATTCAATTTACTTAAGTTTTCAAATTAAAATTCTCTGATAACTAATTAATATTATGTTATTCTACTTTTAACGAATAAGAAAAAAAGATGTACGAAAAAAGCTTAATTCATGTCCTTTATTAAAACATTATTTTAAGAATACATTAAAACACAAAATAATTCTACTGTACATTATAACTACAAAAATTTGACCCAAGAGACTTTTAATAAAAGTTGTATTATTGCCTGTATATGACATCAAATATGCATAATTATTGACATGTTTTGTAACAAAAATAAACTGTATTGTAACAAAAAAAAAACACGAATTATGCTAGGTATTATTATTACGAAAATAATCCCCTACACTCCGAACCCGTAAATATCACACCGACTATTCTTACCATATCCGTTTCATATTTGGAACATATGGTCATTACAAATTACCGCCACCTAGTTTTATTAGCCAGCTCAATCCATTTCTCATTCTAAGACATATCTGCACCTGAAAGTCTACTTGGAAATATGGTTCCCGACAACCTCCAGATCAGAAATCTTGCAGAGAACTTAGCTGTTATTATCCGAGGTAAATTTTAGAGTATTCTTTCGTCGTTTTTTTTTAAAGAAATCAGATGACTAGCCCGATGTTCCTGAGACCTGGATTATTTTGTCCTTAGAGGTGGCTCAACCCATAATCTGTTGACCTAATGAAATTAAATTACATTTCAAATATTATCTCTATTCACGTCATTTATTCCTTAGATTACTGCATTATATTATCCTAGTTTATCCATTTATACAAATTAATAATTTTAAAAATCAGTATAGTAAACTCAACTGTGGTTTCATATATAAGCAAAGATTCAACGTGATCGATGTTAAAACAAGGTAAAATATGACATAATGTAAAAATGGTTGCACAACTTTTTAAAAGTACAATTTTACGAGCAAATATATACTTGAATAACACTGAAATTATTATACATACAAAACTCCGTGTAAAGTAATCCAAAAGATTAACAAGAAAACTAAATTCATTTAAGCGTCATAATGAATTCGTCTTCCACACCGGACTGACTAGCAAAAGCGTGTTCCTCCTGAAAAGCAATAACAACGCCAGTACATCAGCCGGAAAACTTTGTCTCGCACGAAAAAAAACTGAAAAAAGCTCGCCGCTGAAAGCTCGAGACACTTTAGTTTTAAAGAAAGCGCGCAAAGTTGAATCCTTAAAAGATTTTCCTCCGCTTTGTCCGCTTCTTTGCGTTTCTTAATGTAAGCACATACAGGTTTTACTACTATGTCAGGGCACTCAGTTTTAATGCAGGCATTTGAGGGCTCAAATCCTGCTGACTGTTATTATTTGAAAAACATATTTTTTCCGGCCATTACTTAAGCATGTTGTAAGTCTGACTATTTTGTTCGATCACCAAAGTTAATAAATATTGGAATCGTATCGTATACAAATGCTGGAAACTTAAATACATCGTTTTCCGTGTGGTGAAACATTTGTCTCAAAATCAGATTTTATTTCTTAAATTCTCATTTATAATCTCGCCTCGGATCCTGAAAAAGTCTCTATTTGAAATAAATTATAATTAAAAACTGCACAAAGTTCTTGATAGCTTCCATGACAACGATTCAGGGGCTTGAAAATTAATTCTACAATAATAGTAACCGGAGGGTAAAATATGGGACAGCTGTTTGAGTGAGAAAGGCATTTGAATGTTTGTTGAAATCAGAAGAAAAACCTGACAACGTTGAAACGTTGCAACAATTATTTATGCCTTGTCCTAGAATACTTTTATATTTAGAGGTCTACATGAAACATGTTTTCCGGGAGCTTTTGAGTCAAGAGTCCGTAAGCTAGCGTAGAATGTGACTGTACCAGACAAATATTTGTGTGCTCTATAATCAGTGTATTTTTTAAGGAAATCAGATGATGAGCCCAACGCTCCTAAGGCCTGGATATTTTTTTGTCCTTGAGAGGTGTCCCAACTCTACCATGGGCATGTAAAGAGATTAAATTTGATTAATATATTTAAGAAATCATGCTTTGTTGCATAGCGTCTTGATGACAATAATTTAATCACTGGACTGTGCCGCCCAGCTAAGTTTGGTACGAAAAACTTCACAACATTCAAAAACGCAAGAACTATGTAAACAATATATATGTTTATAAAATGTTATTTTGATAACCTTACACTAAATTCAATTATTGATAAATTTAGTCAAATAATATGTTGCCATAGACTTAGGCAATTTTATGATTCTTAAAAAAAACTACGTAGTTTAAATAAAACAGAGAACTTGTGAGTATTATAAATGTTAAAAGCTCAGTAAATACTCTAGAAAATACATTCTTCTAATATAAAATATATTTACACAAAAGTAGTATTTTTAAACTAAGTGAATTGAAAACCAATATTCTTACGCTTAAGTTAAGTTACTGGATTGCTTGTTTTCTTACTTCAGTTAAATAAATTCAGACAAAAGTCTACATTGAACTTAGTTTACTGAGACTAATAAGATTTAGCGCATCAAGATATGTTATTAAAGTAAATTTCAACTCAAATGTTTCAAAGAGGAATGTACATATTATTGTTATGCAAGCAAACGCAAAAACACAAATTCTTTCCTGAAAAACAAACAAACTTGTTTTAGAGCAAAAGTTAAATTTACGTAACTAAACACGAATGTGGTATTTTGATGTTGGCAATAACAATGTTTGCATCTCTTTATTTTTTTTGGCCATCACTTTCTATTTTTCTACATTCTGTTTACCATTCAACATATTGTTTATGTGAATTTATCAATTATTTCTAATTTGTTTATAACCAATGATATGATTTCGATAAATTCGAGTATAAAATTAATTAACATGGAAAATGATCCATACTAATGCCACTTAAACTAAAATTATATATATATATACGAGCAAAATGATCATTAAAATTTTGAATAAAAAGTGAATGATATGTAAATCAATTGAAACATAAATGAGTCACATTTGTAACTGTTCGCATCTTTTTAAACTAACCATAGGTGAGGAAAAATTTATCAATTGTAGAATCTTTGATAGAATGAATTTTGAAAAGAAAATTACAATAGCATGTAAAAAGACTCACTTTAGTTTGTTGATGTTCGCAGAAATTTTTTTTTTGGGAATCGAATGAAGCTATCACTTACATAATAGAAAGCGCTTTATTTTTCGCTATGTATCTCATTTGATTGAATAAATGAATTGATTGCTTACTTTTCTTCTTATAAGTTATCAAATTACTACGCAAAAATGAACAACTATACCTTCCATGCCTCAGAAAAAAACATGGTTTAATTACAACATTGCTTATGCAAAAATAAAAACTCTTGTGTTTCGAAAAAACACTTGATCTGTATAGTAAGCTAACGAAAAAGGTTTCAGCAAGATTTCAGGAGATTTTTCAGGAGGTTTCATTGGTCTTATGTGCATTGGTCACGTTTTATGAGAAGTACTTGTGAGCTGGTGGAATAGAAAGTATTTTTAAGCAACAAAGACACTTAAAGCTTAAAACGCTTTCCGTCTCTTTTTATTTCTCGTCCTACATATATGTATTTTGCTATGTACCTGTTATATATGTTACTATAAATTCTCTTTATTTTTAAATAAAATCAATCATAAACGCAAAGTTACCTGATTTTTTCAAAACAATATTTCAAAAATCTTAATTTAATATAACAATAAATTTGACGGCTTACAAAATATTTAAATGCATGCTTCTAGCAATTAAATTTAATAGCAAATGATAACTAATTGCTTTTATAATAAAAATAATAATTTTACTTATTCAGATCCATAATTAAAATTTTACATAGACATACAAAAAAGAAAAGAAAATACAAGTGCATAAAATTTATCTATTTTACTTTTAAGGAATAACTGACTGTCAGTGAGTGGAGCACCGGATCATCACTGGATGGCTACGTGAAGGCGCATCCAGTGCCCTTTACACGGGGAGTTCAATAGTAAGATATAAATATTTTTAAATCATAAGATTTTTGAAAACAATTTAAATAAAATCTCTTATATATTTAATTATAAAAATACACAAATTTAGTAAGATTTTATTTTAATAAATTATCTGAGAATACTACAATATATCTTCTTACTTGTCGTGTTAACAAAACATGTAAGTTGGTTGCCCTTTCTTTTATCTGCTTTTGAGAAGATCATACCTGAAATTAAACAAAATAGATAATTAGTAACTAGAATAATGAAATATTACACAAAATTAAGATTAATTATTGTAATACTATATATACAAATTATAAAAAAAATGTTTATTTAACATTTCATTTAGAATTCGGACGACTTAATTAAGTTTTCTTATCATGCTTTTATTTCTACAATTAATAAATTCAAATCGTGGTAAATGAGAAGATAATTGGTTTTATGTACTGAAATTATAGTGATGATTTTTATATTTTTTGGTAAAAATGGATACGAGTTTCAACTTGCTAAACGATTAATGCTGACTGGACGGCAAAAGATTGTTTGCTTGTAAGTAATGCGGGGTCGTTCCGCTTCTTCATTTACCCCTTTGGGGGAACTGATGCCCCATCATTTATGACCTTGTTCCCGTATATTGCGTAGGGACCGCTAATGTGACAGTCCACGACTGATGCCGACGATATCTCCAGCTTTCCCATTCCCGGGTCTTCTCCCATCCTTCATCCTGCCCCAGTTGAGGAGCTTTAGTTCCGCTGTAAGTTGAACAGCCACCCTTGTTCTACGAGACGAGAGCTTTTAAAAGAATGGCAGCTTTCGACGAGCGATTTTTTACGCGCCGTCTATCGCTTTGAAAAGATCTTTTCGTCTGTTAAATGTAATGCGATTCATATTGATGTCTTTTTTTCTTACAAAAAATGTATTTATGAAAGTAAATATTTAATTAATAACAAACAAAACGGGACTTTATTGTGACTTTTGGGTTTAGCCGTGTTTGGCGAACTTCTTTTAACCAATTGCAGGGGTCTTTTTCAGGATTTATGATTTATTTAGTTTTGAGTTGGTTTATTCAGATTATATATTTTTTTGTTGTTGTTATAGTTTCCATGGAGATATAAATCAATAACACTCATTTAAAATATATACTATCTGAATAAACCAGCTCAAAACTAAATGAATAAATCATAAATCCTGAAGAAGACCCCTGCAATGATGGTCAAAATATTGGTTGAAGGAAGTTTGCCACACACGGCTAAACCCAAAAGCCACAATTTCAAATCTGGCCGGGAAAACCTAAGAAGCTTGTAAAACAGGACAATATTCAATTAAAATATTCATGCTTTTAGCTGTTAGATAGCTTATCTCAGTAAGTAATAAAGTCTAAAAAGCAATTTATAGCATGTACGTGTTTTAATAAAATACTACTTGACTATGACTTCTTATATTACAAAATTCAAAAGTTTTCAATGACAGATGACTTCATCATCACCATATTTGCTCTCCTTACTGGAGCATATGGTTGTCAAGAACTGTCAGTTACCATTGCACTTGTCTCATTCCATGACATTTTAACCTCCCGCAGCTCGATTAAGAATATTCTATGGATTATTCCTGACGCCTTTCCAGAATGACTGAAAGGCGGTTTTTGTTTATCCACAACCAGGTTTTCTTTGGCCTCTTTATCGACTATAGTATGAAAGGCTACCTCATCCGTTATCTCACCTCATTATTCCTCACAAAGTTAAACCATCGTATCTCTAGTATTGTACGTTGTAGGTTTCTGCTTTCATACCAATGAACTCTCTAAATTAAATGTCCAATGTGGTAATTTTTGTAAGAAAATTATATTTAGTAATATTAGATGAATGTTTTTAGGATGTAAAACATATATTTTGTATTACTTAAATATACATATACTAAACATAAAATTCTTTTTTCAACGCGTCAATCCAAGCACAAAAATAACGGCAGAAGCGGGATGCGAACCGCGGACCTTGGAAACCAACTATGCCCAGGTATTCATACCGCTCGGCGAATCACGCCATTGCTATGCCCAGACTGACCTGCGATGAAACTAGTATTTATATCATTGTTATTATCGTACGACAGATGTCGCCATAGTATATATTCAAAGTATGTATATTTTTATTATTATTCTATCAGTATTCATTTATTCACAAGCTTAATATTATTACTTTCCGGCAGTCTATTTATTTTAGTAAGTACCACTCGGGTCTCGAACCAAACTATAGACTGAATGGATGTGAAACGACTACTTATAGTTCCGACTCGGACTTTATAACCAATCATTTACCTGTGTTACTGATGGAAAATTTTTACCTTCTTTCTTTCTTACCTTTATGTTTAGTATATGTATATTTAAGTAATAATAATATTGTAATATAGTCAATGATCTATAAAAGTAGATTAGAATATTGAAATAATAAAATAATATTCTATTAAAAATTAAAAATTAATTAATAATGTCTCCTTGAGACAATATCAAGAAGGTAAAAATTATCCATCAGTAACACAGGTAAATGATTGGTTATAAAGTCCGAGTCGGAACTATAAGTAGTCGTTTCACATCCATTCAGTCTATAGTTTGGTTCGAGACCCGAGTGGTACTTACTAAAATAAATAGACTGCCGGAAAGCAATAATATTAAGCTTGTGAATAAATGAATACTGATAGAATAATAATAAAAATATACATACTTTGAATATATACTATG
The DNA here is from genome assembly GCA_022606575.1 of Glossosoma conforme. Taxonomy (NCBI): domain Eukaryota; kingdom Metazoa; phylum Arthropoda; class Insecta; order Trichoptera; family Glossosomatidae; genus Glossosoma; species Glossosoma conforme. Next base: position 509,914 of record JAGTXR010000233.1, on the reverse strand, counting down.
GCGACATCTGTCGTAAATAACAATGATATAAATATTAATTAATTTTAATTTTATTAGAATATTATTTTATTATTTCAATATTCTAATCTACTTTTATAGATCATTGACTATATTACAATATTATCATTACTTAAATATACATATACTAAACATAAAATTCTTTTTTCAACGCGTCAATCCAAGCACAAAAATAACGGCAGAAGCGGGATGCGAACCGCGGACTTAGGAAACCAGCAATGCCCAGGTATTCATACCGCTCGGCGAATCACGCCATTGCTATGCCCAGACCGACCTGCGATGAAACTAGTATTTATATCATTGTTATTATCGTACAACAGATGTCGCCATAGTATATATTCAAAGTATGTATATTTTTATTATTATTCTATCAGTATTCATTTATTCACAAGCTTAATATCATTACTTTCCGGTAGTCTATTTATTTTAGTAAGTACCACTCGGGTCTCGAACAAACTATAGACTGAATGGATGTGAAACGACTACTCATAGTTCCGACTCGGACTTTATAACCAATCATTTACCTGTGTTACTGATGGATAATTTTTTACCTTCTTGATATTGTCTCAAGGGAGACATTATTAATTAATTTTTTAATTTTATTAGAATATTATTTTATATAATATTGTAATATAGTCAATGATCTATAAAAAGTAGATTAGAATATTGAAATAATAAAATAATATTCTATTAAAAATTAAAAAATTAATTAATAATGTCTCCTTGAGACAATATCAAGAAGGTAAAAATTATCCATCAGTAACACAGGTAAATGATTGGTTATAAAGTCCGAGTCGGAACTATAAGTAGTCGTTTCACATCCATTCAGTCTATAGTTTGGTTCGAGACCCGAGTGGTACTTACTAAAATAAATAGACTGCCGGAAAGCAATAATATTAAGCTTGTGAATAAATGAATACTGATAGAATAATAATAAAATATACATACTTTGAATATATACTATGGCGACATCTGTCGTACGATAATAACAATGATATAATACTAATTAATTTTTAATTTTTATTAGAATATTATTTTATTATTTCAATATTCTAATCTACTTTTATAGATCATTGACTATATTACAATATTATCATTACTTAAATATACATATACTAAACATAAAATTCTTTTTCAACGCGTCAATCCAAGCACAAAAATAACGGCAGAAGCGGGATGCGAACCGCGGACTTAGGAAACCAGCAATGCCCAGGTATTCATACCGCTCGGCGATTCGCGCCATTACTATGCCTAGACCGACCCGCGATGAAACTAGTATTTATATCATTGTTATTATCGTACAGCAGATGTCGCCATAGTATATATTCAAAGTATGTATATTTTTATTATTATTCTATCAGTATTCATTTATTCACAAGCTTAATATCATTACTTTTCGGTAGTCTATTTATTTTAGTAAGTACCACTCGGGTCTCGAACCAAACTATAGACTGAATGGATGTGAAACGACTACTCATAGTTCCGACTCGGACTTTATAACCAATCATTTACCTGTGTTACTGATGGATAATTTTTACCTTCTTGATATTGTCTCAAGGAGACATTATTAATTAATTTTTTAATTTTTATTAGAATATTATTTTATATAATATTGTAATATAGTCAATGATCTATAAAAGTAGATTAGAATATTGAAATAATAAAATAATATTCTAATAAAAATTAAAAAATTAATTAATAATGTCTCCTTGAGACAATATCAAGAAGGTAAAAATTATCCATCAGTAACACAGGTAAATGATTGGTTATAAAGTCCGAGTCGGAACTATAAGTAGTCGTTTCACATCCATTCAGTCTATAGTTTGGTTCGAGACCCGAGTGGTACTTACTAAAATAAATAGACTACCGGAAAGTAATGATATTAAGCTTGTGAATAAATGAATACTGATAGAATAATAATAAAAATATACATACTTTGAATATATACTATGGCGACATCTGTTGTACGATAATAAAAATGATATAAATACTAGTTTCATCGCGGGTCGGTCTAGGCATAGTAATGGCGCGATTTGCCGAGTGGTATGAATACCTGGGCATTGCTGGTTTCCTAAGTCCGCGGTTCGCATCCCGCTTCTGCCGTTATTTTTGTGCTTGGATTGACGCGTTGAAAAAAGAATTTTATGTTTAGTATATGTATATTTAAGTAAATATAAATATTAGTTTCATCGCAGGTCAGTCTGGGCATAGCAATGGCGTGATTCGCCGAGCGGTATGAATACCTGGGCATAGTTGGTTTCCAAGGTCCGCGGTTCGCATCCCGCTTCTGCCGTTATTTTTGTGCTTGGATTGACGCGTTGAAAAAAGAATTTTATGTTTAGTATATGTATATTTAAGTAATAATAATATTGTAATATAGTCAATGATCTATAAAAGTAGATTAGAATATTGAAATAATAAAATAATATTCTAATAAAAATTAAAAAATTAATATATTTTGTATTTTATGTTAAAATTTGTAAAAAGTATAACAGTATAACATTAAATTTATGCTTGATGATACTTGTTTTATTTTTTAATGAATACCCTTCATTATTTTGGTGTAGAAAAGTAGTTTACTGTAGTCTAAATTTATATAAAAAATTGACATATTTATGATTTAAATTTAAATTGCTTAGTATTAAAGAACAAAAACCGTAGTGATTTTAAAATAATTTATATGTAAGGTATATTCTAAAGATAAATTAATATAATTGGATAATTAATTAAGAAATGAGTACAAAGTGAAAACGAAAAACAAACGATTGTTATACTTGTATTGTTTCCTACAATTGCCTGTTTTCAACATAGATATATTTTAAATAATGCTAATATATTAAGTTGAATAAAAATATTTTCTGCATAAAACTCAAGCGTGAACGTGATAACATCTTAGGCACAGACTTTTTTCTCAATTATTCCACTTCACAAATATCTTTTTCCAAGTAGCATCTTCCTTATTATCCTTCACATGCGCCACAACCTCACTTAGGGGCTCTCCTAGAGCATGGAAACCGTGGGGTTCCCGCAAACAATGTAACAGAGAAAAGATAGAGAGAGAAAAGATGAAGAGAGAAATGAGAGACATTAGAGGCACAAAAGTGCTAACATCACAAGAACCCATACTTTCCCCACAGTTCTGTGTCTACCGAAAACCTCAACTCGTTCAAAATGTCTTGAAACCTCTAGGACGTTTATTTAGAACCTAAACATATCACAGTCTTATGTGAAGAAGAAACAAAAAAAAAATCCTTAACGATTTTTTCAAGAATTCTTAATTAATTATATTCTAACATCATTATAGAACACATAAATTTTGTGATTAGTTATATTTAAAAAATAAAACAAACTAAGTAAAACTTAATAAGCATATAGCTCGATTCTTAATATGTTTCCAATAAATTCGCTCTGTTCAACCGTTGCGTTTATAGAGGTTTCTAATACGTATCCTTTTCTCTCCACTTATTTATGTTAACTTCATTACAATAAGTTTAGTTTTTAGAAGCTCTTGACGATGGTGACACGTCACCAAAATTGGTAGAGCGATTAACAAATTATAACTCAGTAATTTCATACAAAGTCTACTTGTGTTTTTCTTTAATGATTCTTTTTATTATCATTTCGTCAGCATTGATTTGTTAAGATATCACTGATTATCGAAAAAAGTATTAATAAGCAGACTCCTATGCATACGAAATAATTAATTTCACTGTTTTTGAGATTTAAAACATTTAAAGATGGATAATGCCACTGAATGTTTACATCCGACCTGAATGGGTTAAAAATATTCCTGTGGGCTTATCTCTTCAGGAGTGTTTTATTTAACCTTTTTATATGTAAATTCTTCTCCTGAAATAACATTACAAAATAATGAACCATGAACATTTTTTATTTATTTTTCTTGCCGTAATTTAATTTGCCGTAAATATTTTAAAGCTGTATCGAACACGTGTTGCAGGCGCTTAACGATCCTCATTAACGAAGATTTGATACAAGGAGACTTCAACAATGGAGTGGATTCATTTTTAAAGCATATTTCATATTTTTGCATATATTTTTTATCGTTGTACATTATCTTTTGACGATAACGGTAACATGCAATGTATTTTATCAAACATTGATTTTATTGAATGATTAAAAATGCTTATAAATTTTATTTTCGTGAGCGTTATTGCTGAATAAGCTTACATTATTTTTATAGGCTTTTTGTTATTTTTTTATAATACCAAAATATTTGCAATAACAAAATTAATTTATAAATAGTATTATTTTAAAAATATACGTCAATAATAAAATAATTGTTTTTTTTTTTAATAATAAAAAAATATCTTTTAGATGTTCAAACATATTTTATTCATTAGAAAAGTTTTGATTTTGTAATTCATTTTATTTGTCCATGTCCGCATCCTCAACTGGAGCATATAGACGTCACGAACCGCCGCCACAAAGCTCTGTCAGCCTCCATGGTCTCGTTTTTACGACGTTTTTATTTTCACACATTTATTGTTGACATATTTTTTCCAATTCTCAGAAAAGCTCTTCTTACACACGTAACTTAACAAAACCAAAAACAAATAAACAACAGAAGAATTGTAGAATTATTTATAAATAATTCTTCTTCTTCTTCGCGTCAGCGACGTCAAACTATTTTTTCCCAATATCTGGCAACTTCGATAGCTCGTAGGTCCTGAGATGTGCAACTTGTTGGGCACATGGAGCAGCATCGTTGGTGTGAGGCGATCTGCAGGTCTCCACAGTCGCACAATAGTGTCTCTCCCTGCCGAAGCATTCCCCACCGCTCGAGGTTGTCCTTTGTTCTACCAACTCCGGTTCTTAATCTGTTTAGGGATTTCCAGGTCCACCAGTCAAGGCTCTTGCCAGTTGGGAGGCCTTTCCTTGGAGTAATGAAATCCTCTGGTGCGATTTGTTGCCAGAGTTGGAGTCTCTCATTTTCAGGGCCGGATGTGAGAGGTTGTGTGGATTTCAGAAAGCTGCTACGAGACTTCAATCTTGGCGTTGGGGGTATCTGATTATACAAGCAGTGGGACGGTTGGTTGATTGCCTTACGCATTTCTTCGGCGCATATGACTTTGCGTCTTATGTTCGGTGGTGCGATACCAGCCAAGGGGTATAGTTTAGAAATGGGTGTTGGTTTGAGGCAGCCTGTGACGACTCTGCATGCATCATTCAGGGCAGTATCCACTTGATTACAGTGGGCTGATCGACCCCACACTGGTGCCGCATATTCTCCGGCTGAGAAACAAAGTGCTAAAGCTGAGGTACGAAGAAGGGATGGTTGGGCTCCCCAGTGAGTGTTGGTCAGTTTGCAGATGAGGTTGGTCCTTGTGCAACTTTCTGTTTGGTGTTGCTGCAATGACGCCTGAAGGTGAGGGTGCGATCTAGAGTGACTCCGAGGTATTTTGGTGAGATTCGGGTTGTATCCCCTCCTCCATCTGCCGCTGTTAAAAGATGCCGGTTGCTTAGCATCATGCACCAAAGATAATCGGTTAGCCTCAAACCACTCTTCGAGGGCTTCTCCATTGAGGTCAGTGTTGTTGTATCCCCAGAGAATGTTGTGGCTGTTGAAGTCGCCCAGGATAAGTTTTATATCTTTGTTTCGGAAATTTGCTGGTTCATGGAAGTGGAAATCTTCATTTGGGGGCTTATAATACGATGTGACAGTGCAGTGGTCCAATTTGACAGTAAGGGTTTCAATGTTATTAACCTCTGTGTGGTCAGTCGAGGTGACCGTCAGGCCATCCCGTACAAAAATTGCGCTTCCATATTGCTCGTGACAAATAAGAAAAACCTTCAGCCAACAAGATATGCCACCTGGAATGTTTGAACATTACTGCAGAACGGCGCCCTAGACGGGAGTATTTGCAGCAAGTATTCGAGGACATGAACTGTAGTGCTTATGCTGAGCTGAAAAGGGTTGCGGAGGACTAAGAGGAATGGAGATCGAGATGCAAGATTCTGTTGCTGCAAACCAATCCACCGGATTGATACTACGAAGAAGATTGCTCGTGAGGTCTTTCCAAAACGAGGCGCATTCCCTCAATGGATGATCTTTTGCTTTGTGTGCCGCGATGGGTCTCCTGCATGCAAAGAACATCGCATTGTATTTGTTTCGTCATGTGGCAAAGTAGTTCTTCTTTGCAGGAAGATAGTCCTTCTATGTTGATGGACATGGTGGTGAGAGCTGGTTTGCTGCTTCTCATTTTGTTTTTGTTGTCGCTGGGTTGAAAAGATTGGCCGGAAGAGGAAGTCCGAAATTCCGTTTCCAGGGGGCACCGCGTGGAGGTTCTTTTCATGCTCCTCAAATAATTACAAAATCATGAAATATTGAAAAAAAAATGTATTTGAACTTACTTAGATCAGATACTTAAAAGTACAAGAGTAATTTTTTCTGCGGTTAACAATTTCAAGAGGATATTAAGGTATATTGTCTAAGTATCCATTAGTTCATTAATTTTTATTTGTGATTAATTGATATAATAAATATTTAAAATGATATTTACTTCTTAGATTTATATTTGTAAAAATAATAAATATTACATATACCAATAACAAATAAAATAAAATAAAATCTCTTTACAAATCTGCAACAATGATGGTCCAGCTCCATGATAGCACTAACAATATTTCTATAAAGAAAGGTGTTAGACAAGGAGATGTTATATCTCCAAAACTCTTCACAAACGCCCTAGAAGATATTTTTAAACTGCTATCCTGGACAAAATGTGGAATAAATATTAACGGAGAGTACATTTCTCACCTCCGATTTGCCGATGACATAGTGCTTATAGCCGAATCACCTGACAAGCTCCAAGACATGCTCTACGACCTCAATGAAGCGTCGAACAAAATTGGTCTGAAAATGAACATGGATAAAACAAAAGCCATGATTAATAGTCATATTTCACAGACCTTCGATCCTATTTCCATTGGAGGAACAGAAATAGAGGTTGTAAACGACTATACCTATCTGGGACAAGTAATACAACTAGGGCGAAATAACTTCTCAAAAGAAATCGACAGGCGCATACAACTGGGATGGGCAGCATTTGGAAAACTAAAGTACATTTTTAAAGCGAAAATTCCGCATTGCCTTAAAACTAAGGCGTTTAACCAATGCGTCCTCCCTGTATTAACTTATGGCGCAGAGACGTGGAATCTGACAGCAAGTCTCACCCATAAAATAAAAGTCACCCAGCGTGCTATGGAGAGATCCATGCTCGGAGTGTCGCTAAAAGATAGAACCCGAAACGAGGAAATACGCAGAAGAACTCAAGTAGTGGATGCTACCGAACGAATAGGCACACTCAAGTGGCAATGGGCAGGTCATATCTGTCGAAGAGACGACGGTCGATGGGGAAGAAAAGTATTAGAATGGCGCCCAAGAACTGGCAAACGAAGCATTGGCCGACCCCCTACAAGATGGACTGACGATATAAGAAGAATAGCGGGAGTGACCTGGATGCGGAAGGCGGAGGATCGAAGAGGATGCGGGAGGCCTACGTTCAACAGTGGACGGACACAGGCTGATGATGATGATGATACCAATAACAAACTAAATTTTAATTATTAATAATTATTTAGTACGAAGGTAAAGGTAATTTTTGTTTGTTTCTGAACATCAATGAGATAATTAATTTACAGTTTAAAATATCATTAATTAAAAATTATCACTTGAGTTCACTTCAAATAAATATCGTTTACGCCAGCGAGCTTTCTTTTCACTAAAATCAGTCGATCAAATTATTTTATTGATTTTTAAAATAAAAAAATTCAACTCTGCGTAAATAAAATATAAATAAAATACATTGCTGTGAATATATGAATTATAATAAAATGATGATTAGCAACGACGAAACACAACTGCTGAGAGAGCTTTCGAAGGAATTCAATGCTTTTTTTTATGAAAACGCACGTAGGAGAGCACAAGCGATCAATTCCAGTGGTCTCTGTGACTCTCGGTTCGGATAACTAGATGCTGCACGTGGGAAACGTGTGTTGTGTTTGTACATAGGCTGGGGAGATTTCAAGTGTTTATTGATATGTTTTTTAAAGATATCTTGATTATATGAAAGGGAAAATGCTGGAAAGCATTGTAGAGCTTGCCGCTGGCATTTACGAATGAATTTGTAAACCATGATTCTTGGTCGACGTACAATAACTAAGTGTATGAATAAACTTTAAAAAATGAGTAACAATCGAGTTTGTAAAGAGTTAATGTATCTTCTCTATTTTAATATTAACGGTTACAAAATACGTAAAACACAACAATTATAGTGAAAAGTAAACAAAAACACTTATTGCCAGCAAAGTACTCAGTGTGACGACAATTTCACTCGAAAGCGGTCTGTATAATTGTTTCTTTTTTAGTAACGCTCTTCCTGACGTCTAATTTTATCAAACTCCCGATTAATTAACACATGGCTTAGTTTTGTGAAGAATTCTTGTATTATTTTTAATTTCAAATAAATTGCGAGTTACGGGTACCCTGGCCATTTTCTCTATGTGTTAGCATTATAAAATAACAAGTAAGTTACATCCAAGTTGTAAACCGTTTTTCGAAATTGTCACACGCGTTTAGGCAAAGCTGCTATTTGTAAATAAATCCTAATTAACGACGTCCTAAAATAGATGAGATCTGCGCGAGCGAATGGGGTTAATCCGTGATGCTAGGCCGAGTGTTGCGTCAGAAGCTTTCGGGTGTCATTTCATTTAGGAGCTGAGCCAAATTAGAGACTCTTTAAAAAAACAAAGGCGTGAGTTTTCAAAGCTCTTAATAAAGAACTTGGGGATTAAATGATGTAATGACGATGTGACACTAAACACGTGGAGAGTAATGATTTATTTCAGCTTGATAACGTCACTATCGTGATATTTTCACGTACGTTCTATGAATTGAAATAATAATAATACTCAAAAAATAGATTAAATGTATGTGTTTTTAGGAATATTAGGGCAGCAAGAAGATGTTGTTTATATTTTATTGTATTCAAATACGTATCACATATAAAACGTAAATTGAATGTAACTAAAAGTTTATAAGTTATTTGTTATGCTTACGAGTATAAATCGTCTTTGCTATATAAGCGTTGACCAATTGATGAGAATTCTCGAAGAAACAGAAGTTATAGGCTTTCTGAGCCTTCGATATATAGATATACATTTTTGACGTAAGAAAAAACGCAAGCACTACTAAAGGCTGTCCATATAAAAAATGCTAGAAATGTGTCACGACTTGCTTCAAATTAAGAAACCGTTTGTTATAATTATTGTCCGATTTCACCAAGTTTCGTCAGTTTATAACCTTTCCGTTACGAACCATTTTGAAATAGCAATTACTGCATACGGATATGGGACATATTTTATGGGTGTTGTTTTTTTTAGTTCTTTAAAGTTAAAGAATCGGTATGTTCTTTATATAAGCTAGTATAGCGCACGTCAATCAAAACGTTAGTAATATTTGTTAACATTTTAATTATTGAATTTGCAATTAATTTCAAATATTAAATAAATAGATACTTTTCACCTTTTATTGTGCTTCATTTAGAGAGATCCATGTTCACACTAAGTATTTATATATTTCTAGGCTTTAAAATTAAGATAGATCCAGTTACTTCTTGGAGCCCCTCCTGAAACAGGCTTTATCACAGAAGGAATCTGTGCTAACCTAGGGAGAGGCTGTTCAATCGGGGACAAAAGACAACAACACTGCATGGACTAATCAATACCTTGCGAACTCATCACCCTCTCACAACAACTGAGGAAGCTTAATATACGCTGAAGGTAATTCGTTATTTAGAGAGTTCTAGAAGAGTTTTTACGATGTCTATGCAACAGTTTGAACATGTTTTAAGTTGAAGAACATTATTTTTTTTCTCATAGATTTTAGGTAAGATAAGTTTTTTTACGAAGATTTATGTGAGAGACGTTTGAATTACGAGCTCCAAAAGCTGCGTATGGAAGAGAGAAAATGAACGTATTTTGCTAGTTTTTGTGTCATATTTTTTACATTATAATACTACAAAAAACATACGTGTAAAATTAAAAAAATTGTTTTATCAGCACAATATTAATAAACAGGTTGTTCCTGTACTTAAAGTTACAGCAGGTCATAATTATTTTTTTATTCTTACACGTTTGCAATCGTATTAGATATATTATCAATAAAATGTATTTTTAATTGTTGTTATTTATAATTCTATCCAGCGAATTGTAAAGATTAATTTAATCTCCTTAATAACGACCTTTCACTTTCTTTTTTGGGTGTTCAATGATCATGATTTTTAAGGAAATCGGATGATCAGCCCGATGCCCCCTTGGCCTGATTTTTTTAAATTTATTCTCAACCCTTTAACTGCCAAAAGCGTCTTAAGACGCATAATTTTCTGTGAACGGAGCGCCGCTCATACAAAAATTGCGTCTTAAGACGCACCGGTTCAAATGAACAATCAACAATGCACAATGAGCAATTAATTTAATGATTATGGATAAATGACTGCACGACTGGCGCGCTCTTCATTTATTTGGTAAGTTTTATAAATAAACTTTATTACACTTTCAATAACGATATGTTTAGAAGGTTTTATTTTTGTCGTAAAATTCGCGGCGTGCTGGGTACCGCCATACATGTACCTGTCGGCAATTAAAAGGTTAAGAGGTGGCTTGACCCTATCGGGGGTATGTAAAGAGTATAAGTAAATGATTTAAGGAAATTAAGCTTGGTAGGGATGCGAACCATCGGCGTTTGAGTTAAGCGTAAAAGTTTGCGGTGTCCATATGCTCCAAATACAGAGCGGATATGGTAAAAAGATACTTTCTTGCAACATCTATTTGTAGGTATAAAAAAGCAAATAACGATATAAAGGCATTTTAATGAAAAAATAGCAAATCCGATATTAAAAAAAGCTTTGAAGGAAAACTTGGACAACTACAACATGATAGCTATCTATTATTAAGAAATAAATTCATTTTACCCATTATAGTTGACTATGTGAACAAAATACTGTTACATCAAGAAATAAATCGTCTCATCCAAATAATATTTTTCAAAAAATTACATTAAAAATATAATATTATTTTCAAAAAGTATTAAAAAATACAAGTACTTAAAAAAAACATTTTTTTCTTCATTTCATTTCACTAATATTAGGAAAAAACTTTTTCATGCTCGATTATATTAATTTTTATTTGACAATATAAAATAATATGAACAATTTATGTAATTATTGTTGAAGTACACCATTAGCGCGTTATACTTAAATATTTCGTATAATCAGAAATTGTCTTTTCAAGAGGAGAGGGAGTCTTTCAGCTGAAGGCCTGAAGCGATCGTTACCACCAATCATCCCGCGCTGAAATTCAATACGCGAATAAAAGAGCAAATTTATTATCATAAATATTTATTGTATCGAATAACGCCGGTGTTTTCTACGTAGAAGCCACTCGTAGCGGTCGTCGATAGGGATCGCAGAAATGAAACATTCTTGCAAAATACCGATATTTCACTGTTTTATTTCAAGAAAAATCAATTTCCTGCAGGATTGTATCTTACTTTTACCACATTGGCTTTCAATATGAAGTATCGTACCACAAAAAATAGTCTGAATACGTACAACTTATAAATTAACACGTCATAATGTGATAGCAAATATTGAATAATGAAATCTATAGTACTGAAATTATTAACAGATATAAAAATATTAATTATTTTGCTGCTATTGCACACATAAGTACATTTTTAGAAAAGAAAAATCGCAATATCTTGAAACTTAAGGCGTTTAACCAATGCATCTTCCCAGAATAAACTAATGACGCAGAGACGTGGAATATATCAGTAAGTCTTACACATAAATAAAGGTCACCCAACATACCATGGTGAGATCCATAAGAAAGTATCTGTAAAATAAAGAATCCAAAACGAGGATATTCAAAGAAGAACTCAAGTAGTGAAGGCTGCTTATCGAATAGGCACACTCAAATGGCAATGGGCAGGAGATGTGAAAGAAAAGTGTTGGCCAACGGAACGTTGACATACCCCCTGCAACATGGACTAACGACATCAGAAAAGTAGCGGGAGTAGCCTGGATGCGAAAGACGGAGGATCGAAGAGGATGAAGACTAATGCGGGAGGCCTACGTTTAACAGTGGACGGACACAGGATAATTATTATTACATACTAAATGGAGCATATTCGTAAAATAAATGACAAATAAGGATACTTGGCGGCCGAGTTTGATATTTTTAGAAACTGAAAAATATTTTTGTTAGATAATATAAGAGATAGTTATATAAATGCATTAATTCGCATTAAATATATATACATATAATAAGTAGAATATTTTGGCTTAATATCCAGACAAGACTTATGACAGCTTCTACAACTTAATGACTAATTTGTGCCAACCATATTCTCCGACCACACAGTGGGAATGGGAACAGATTGAAGTAATAACATATTTGTCATATTTGAATACCAATGTACACCAAATCTGGTATTCGACTCCCTATTTATTCCTCGTACTACCTTAGAGTACATATTTTCTTTGCTTTTCCTGGAAATGTTTTATTATTCACTATCATTTACATTCAATAAGCAATGTAACTTCTGCAAAATTAAAAAATAATATTTCTATTAAAGAACAAATCTTTATTCTCCTCATTCTCGCATGATTATTATATATTCTATACATGTAACTAATTTCTTATTTTTTACATTATTATTCACTGAATGTAATTTTTTCACCATTTTTTTATTTATAGATATTCTAGAAGTTCTTGATATAATAAATAATGTGTTTGGCGGAACTGAGATGAAAAATAAAAAAAAATAATACATAAATAATATAAGCCTATTTATATGACAACATTGCAACATTAAAATCAATTATCGGCTTATTTCGGCTATATAGATCGTCGTCTTTGTCTGATTTAAAGCGATATACGTGAGCAGCTAGAAACGCTTAGTAAAAGTAAAAAACAATATAACATATACGTATGTATACCAAAAGTATATTTATGATAAAAAGTCCTACCTATAAGTAAAACGAATATTTTGGATACCTTTAGCTGGTGGGTATAGCTCAATGGTCAAAGAGTTTGCCTGGCTAGCCAAAGGTCGTTGAATCGAACCCCTACGGATATGAAAAAGAAAAAATACTTTTAATCGATTTCTGAGGTCTAAAATACTCCTGTATGAATTTTATCCTTCAAAATGGCAGTCAAAGCTTATTAATCAAAATTAGTGGACAAAAGTTGACCCGTGAAGATCAACTATTCACAGTGAATTTCTGTAATAATAAGGATTATGCGTGAATGCTGGGCTTGTAGTTTATGATGCTTAACCATATGTAACATGGTAAGCGTCATAAAACCCACAGATGAGACTTCAGCATCACTATCACCATCTTTCAGTTCATGCCCTCAAGTTTTTCGCCTCGATACTTGTAATGCTTAAAGAAATTATTAATTGATCGATGTCTCAATCGAAAGTAGGTGAGGCACTCCACGGAAGAGAGGCGTGGGGTACGAAAGCGGCGTCTGCATAATTTATTATAAACTTTGCCTCACTAATGCAGGGCCCTTACCCCTGAAACGATAACGCCCCTCCCTACACTACCCGCATCTCTCTACACAAGATGATCGATTGGTCCATACAAGATATTTACACGCAGAGAGAATTCAGAATGAGGAGTATAGATCACGCCTTTGAAGTGAGAAATTAATGATGACGCTAGACTTTTGAACAAGCATGACATCTTTTTTCATCCAATTCTTCTATATTCCCTTCCTACCTGAGCATGTATATTTTTTCACCATATCTCGTTCCGTATTTAGAGCATATGGAAACCGCGAATTTCCGTTTCTTAGTTCTGTAAGCTAACAGATTGTCTATGCCTTCTCCCAGAACACCTGTATAACCGGAGGTCCACAAGGGTATATAGATGGTTCCCGGGAGCATCTAGGGAAAGAGGCTGTACTACCAGAGAAATTGTTTGCGTGTGAAATATCCAGGGTTTTTTAGGAGATCGTTTAATCAGAAAAACGCTCTCGAGACAATAAATTACACAAATTATTATGCATTCTGATGATATCTGTATTGTACAAAATTATTTGCATATTAATTCAGATTCACGTTCACATATTATTACAAAATTAATTTTGCGTAGAATTGAAAAATATATTTTGAATTCTATTAGAGACTCTCTGAAAATAATTGTTTCATCTTCCTGAAGTAAGAAATAAGCTGAACAATAAAACAATCCGAAGAACTGCGATATTAATTTCAGCGTGCATAAACAGTGACTCCTCCTAGACTGGTTGCAGCGCAAACTTATGCAGGTCGTTACAAAGTGTAATAAATAACTACAGTAATGCAGGTAGGGGTGCATTAATGCAACTTTTATCCGGCTAACCCGGGTATCTCAAAATGAGGCGGTCATTATTTCATTCTTATAACTTTAAAACTAAAATGAATATTCCAGATGAATTAAGACAGAAAATTGTACAAAAATTCAACATTATTTTACGTAAAATCAAAATGAGGAATGTCAACTTACGGAATCAGTGGTGTTTTTCATAACTTTAGCGGTCACTTTGAGACTATAATTCAAATCGATTGACATATAAGCATGCTTAAACTCGATCAAAACTGATGAAGCTTTTATTGAACACCAAGCTAAGGTATTCCAGCAAGTACTCAGTTTGATCCAAGCTAGAGACAACAACTATTTAAAAGAAATTTGACCAAACAACTATGACAATCATTTCAATGTTGGGAGATGGTCTTACACTTAAAAGGATTTTTTCGTAGCAATAATTTAAGATAAAAAAATAAGACAAATGAAAAAAATGTTATGCTGAACAAATCATTTTTAAATATATGTATTTATATGAAAAAAATTATCCTTATACCATGTCAACTACCGGTTTGTAACATATTGTTAAAATAAACTGTTAGGAAACCTACACTGGCTTCATATTTAGCTACCTTCAAGTCAGATTTTCATTTTAACGTTTCAGTGCTTAACGGTTCTTATTTTCAGTCAAAATAATAAATGAGAACATTTCAGCTCGCTCATAAATATTGTATCGATACCTACTTACAAACAACTTTCAGGGGATAGGTGTCATCATGAATATTTATATATTAATATTAATCTTTAAAGCAATAAAATAGATAGAGATATTTTAAGTAATATTAAATACAGCATATTTGTTTACTTAAATTCTGAGTCTCTTAAATTAGTAAAAAGATACTTGTACTAACGACTTATATTTCCATAACTTAAAAAATAATATTTAGTAGCGTCCGGTAGTGGATCACCGCTTGAGACCTATATAATCATCAGCCTGTGTTCGATCACTGTTGAATGTAAGCCTCCCACATGACTCGCATACCTCTTTGTTCCTTAGTCTTCCGCATCCAGACTACTCGCGCTATTCTTTTGATTTCGTCAGGCCATTTTGCAATAAGTTGGCTAACGCTGCGTTTGTCAGTTCTTGGACGCTACTCAAACACTAATTTTCTCTATCGACCGCCATTTCTTTGACAGATATGTCCTGCCCATTACCACTTGAATGTGCCTATTCGTTTGGTCACCTCTACTACTTGAATTATTCTTCGAATATCCTCGTAGTGAATTATATATTGTAGAAACACTCCGAGCATGTATATTTTCATGTCACGTTGGGTGACTTTTATTTTATGCGTAAGACCTGCTCTAAGATTCCACGTCTATCCATAAATCAATTCCAAAAGATGCATCGGCTTAATACCTGTTAATTTTTTTGTGAGTGCAATTTCATCTTAGTTGCATTACTTGTCCCAGATAAGTTTATTAATTATAACCTCGACTTGTGTTCTTCCAATCGAAATATGCTCAAAAGCTTAAGAAACTTGACGCATAAATTTTTTTATGCAATAATACAAGCTTTGCTTGCAATGCTCCCGTATACGCAGTGTCTCGTATACATTTAGTTATTGCGCGACGTCGGATTTTATACCCAGGTTCCCCGTAGCTTTCTCGCCAGGTGACTTATGCCCGGTACGAGTTTCGCTTCGGCGCCTCTGAATGCATTCTCTTGCGAATTAATTCGTCTCACCTGCGAATGACCCAACTCCCACCTTTCTCCTGAAACACGGGATGACATAATTTTATGGCTTGAAGCGGCTCTTTGTCTCCGCGTGGTGATAAGTTGCCGCAGTCGGCAATGTGAAAATGGAAACGCAACGCAACCTGCACATAGAAGCGTACAAGTGTTGGATGGAAAATTTTCCGACAGCTTTGTGTGTATAGTAAATAATAGTTGTACGTGAAGAGGATATAAGTATTTGCGATGCTATACGGCAGTGAAGCAGTAGCGTTAATGTTGTGATGTAGCGTATTCATGAATTCTTGTGACAGAATTAGCGTGGAAATAGTATTAAATTTGAAACATTAGATTTGTTAGTTTCATTTTTGGAATATTGTTTTTTCTCTTCAAATTCTTTACCTTTTTTATTTTTCTAATCACTTTTGTATCCGTGCAGGATTACGTGAAATGACGTGCTGGTAGTACTTGGATAACTTATTTGAGGCAAATTTAAGCGATCGTTAAACATAAATTGAGAAAAAGTCTAATGATGCCATGAGGGATGTTTGGTTTTACAGAAAATCTGAACTTAAATTTGTTAAAAACTTGTTTTTTCTTTTTTCGATTGCATTAAATCATAATGCAATTGATTAGTTAGTGGATTGCTCGTGGGATAAAAGCAACTTTTCCAGTTTATTTGCACAAAAACACAACCGTTCAATAAGAATAAAAGGGAGCAAGGGTGAAGCTTATTGGGGAAAAGGATAATTTAGCAAAAACAATATTATTGTTTATTTGAAAAATAGAGGATCTATATGTAGTGGGGGCCGTAAGGAGGATATTGGAGCAAGCGAAAAGCTTTCAATTTGTACTCTTATTCGAACCTATATACTGCTGTCTCACTCGTAACTATTATAGTGCCCAATGCGTGTACTTTCGTTACCACCCGATCCATGACATCCTGTTTTTGTGATACGAGTGAGCAAATACCCAAACACACCAATTCCACTCTCCCGAAAACTTTTCTTGCGGATCTCATTCGCAAAATAAAATTGTCATCACAAAATTGACCTGACTTTTTCAGGAAAATGCATACAGAAAAATACCGCCAGAAAGTAGTGTAGATATTTTATCATAACATTCTATGACATGTATGTATGTTAAGCAGCTGTCATCACGACACTAGCCGGCAATCAATAAATTTTATTTTTGAAAATGTTCTATCCATATGAATCTTGTTCACGGGACAACTTTTGTTTACCATAAATTTGAATATTATTAAAACTTTTTCGTCATACGAAAAAAAGTTACTGTTGGTGTAAGCAATTAAAAAATAATTATAAAACATATATTAATACATAATAAATACATTTTTTTTATTTAAGCAAATCAAGAAAATACAACATCATCATCATCATCACCATATCCGCTTCCTTAACCAGAGTATATGATCGTCACGAACTTCCGCTAAAGCTTTGTAAGCTATAATGATTCTCGCCTCATCACGTCAGATCTACCTCCCGTAGCTCTCCCATTCTACATATAGTTCCCGGCAGCTGTAATTTATGCTTTCCTGCGGCATCTGAAATATATATTCCACTCCGAAACATTCGGAACTATCTGCTGCCAGGGAATCTCTGGTGGAGAAGATGAACATGTCTCTTGAAAGGGTTTCACGATGGGGCGACCTCAACCTCGTCAGTTTCAACATTTCAAAAACCCAATCATGTAGTTTCTCCACCAAGAAGTCTGCTATGGATCCTGTATCTTTGAACGGTTGTTCTCTTCCGAAAGCAAGCTCCATCAACATGCTTGGATTATCAATATCGAATAATGTCAAATATTACGAGTCAATTAAGTGTAAAGCCGGTCTCGCTTCCAAAAAACTAGGTGTATTATATAGATCACGTCGGTATTTTAACGATAAACAACTTCTTCTTCTATATAAAGGACAAATCCGACCTATCCTTGAATACGGCAGTCACCTTTGGATTGGAGCCCCAAAATACCTTCTAAACTTAATTGACTCAGTTCAAAGAAGAGCAATTCGTTTGATAAACAATGACACCCTTACGTCTAATCTACAATCAATGGAACACAGACGTAAGATTAGTTCTCTTAGTCTTTTCTACCGTTATTACCACGGTCGCTGCTCTTCGGAACTTAAAGAACTAATTCCTCCTGCACCCACTAACAGCCGACAAACTCGTCTTACACTTGCCGAACATCCATACACGGTTAATATATGTTGACCAAGAACTGGCAGCTTCCAAAGTTCCTTCCTTAATGCCACCGGTAAGCTATGGATTGCTCTTCCAGCGTCTGTATTTCCTCCTTCCTACAATCTGGATCTCTTCAAGAAACAGATAAATATATACTTGCAATCTCCCCAACCCACACACAAATACGAACATAACACAGTTTCCCGCACGCAGCGTCCAGCCTACCTGGCTGAGCGTCATAGAGTGCACTGGTCTTGACCGGTTGTGCTATCCTGCATACGTTTTCATAAAAAAAAAATCAAATCCACCTTCAGTTCTTGCCTGACTAGTTAGGAATGCTGCATTATCGGGCAAGTTTTCAAAAGCTAAACTTTGTGTCCTGGCAAAGTCAAACTATTGTATCTCTAGCATTTCAACGAAGACATTGTTTTCAAAACCCATTTTACGGTTGCATTGGCTTTTGGTAAGATGCCAAGTTTCACAGCTGTAAATAATAATGGGGAAAATGCAGCTCGGTATCTATAAACAGTATTTTGAACATCTTTTCACCTGAAACGTTATTTGACAGGTATTTTACCCGCGACCTCTTTCTTGCACGACAGTACAACACTCTACCGCTTTGACTTTTAACCATACTCATATCTCTTGGTGAAACTGTACTCTGTGAAAGATACCAAGACGATTCTTTTATTCGGACTCAACTTTTCCTCCCTCTCTTGATTTCCGGTAGAACAATGGCCGCCTCCGAAAACACGTATCGCCACTTCATCAAATTATTTTGTAGGCGGAAATGGCTATTTATATTGTTCCGTCTTTATGCGAGCAGCGCGGGAAGAGACCGGAAGTGTTTCATAACTCTGAAAAAAAACGCTGAATATTTTTCTCGTCAAAAATATGAGTGCAAGTTTTGAATTGTAATATTTTCGTACTCCAAAGAATCGTTTTGTTATTTCATATTTCTCATTTTAGTCAATGGCGTTTATATTTTTCTTGACGTAAGATCGTGATTAAATTGTATAACGTTTAATTTTGGTACAACCGCAAAAAGTGTTCGGGTGAACTTCGATATACATAGCAATTTTTTGTGTTTTTCATGTAAACGCATACAGGAGATTACCGACAGATGGCAATAGTGATTCTGAAATTTCAGCTGTGGATTAGATAATGTTTACCATTCTACATATAGCTAAGCGCTGCATGTGGAGTGTAGATCCGCCAACGACAAAGACCCGATCCATAGCCCGATATTCACGCAACATGCTTAATATACAGGAATTTACTATGAATGGGTGGTCTTTCTTTAAATTCTACGACGCTTACCATGCTGCATATGGCTAAGTATTACATGTAGAATGTTGAGCCGCCAACGTTATAGACTTCAGCCCAACATTCACGCATCATCCTTATCAGTATAGAAATTCACTATGAACAGGTGGTCTTCACTAGACGACTTTAGTCTACTAACCATTTTGATTGATCGGTAAACTCTCATTTTACGGGGGAGGAATAAATTCACACCAACCGGGGGCATTCTCAGAGCCTAGAAATCGATAACGAATCTTTTTTTTTAAATCTCCATCGGGGTTCGAACCCACAACTTTAGGTCTTGCAAGCAAACTCTCTAATCATTAGGATATGCACGCCGGTAAATTTTACATAATACTTCTTCTTCTTTATCCTAGCCATTTCCCATCATCTGGGGTCGGCTCTCCTTGTGCACGTTCGCCATGTCTGTCTGTCTTGCGTTGCATTCTCGGTCAAACCCAGGGTTTTCAGATCCATGTTTACAGTTTCAGTCCAGGTTGCCTGCGGTCTTCCAGGTCTTCTTCTCAGCATGGGTATGTTGGGGGCTCTCTTCACCATATGGTCCTCATCTCTCCGTGTCACATGCCCATACCATCTTAGGCGGTTTTTCCTTATCTTTTCAGGTGTGGGGGCCACTCGAAATGAACCCCAAATATGCTCATTTCAAACTCTGTCCACTCTAGTTACACCGCCCGCCCACCTCAGCATCTTCATCATAAAATTTTACATTATACATTATATATATATTTTTTAAAGTTCCAGACTGAAGGTTTCTTACCGTGGAATAAAGGAGAGTACCGATAGATCGTGGCGAAAAAATCTCATCGGTGTATTCTATGTCGTCTACCATTTTACGTATGGCTTAAACGCTGCATGTGAAATACGACGCCTAGTGTATTTTTTTATCTGGAAGGGCCAAATAATAAAAATATATCAAATAAGTTCACGTAGAAATTATATAAACAGACAAAGAAATAATGCATTTTATGAGCGAGTTATTCTGTTTTAATTTTTCTGTTTATGTTTATTCAAAAAAGGTTTCTTTTTTGTTAGTACGAGTATTTAAAAAAAAATTCCTCTCTTGAAGGCTTTACAGGAAAACATTCGAGATTGATTATGTCCCTTGCGGATTAAAAATGTAACGTTATTATTCAGGAACATGAATATTTAAAAAATATGTATTATGTACACTTTAATATTGAAATACTGAAAAAATTTCAAAGCAATATTAACATTATTTGCCTGTCTGCCGGATGCTTAATACTAAAAAATATTCTGAATAAATATATTTTTAATGATATTTTTTATTAATGATGTTTATTATTACATTAATAAAAAATCTCGTTTTATAATAATTTCTACACGATGTTTATGGTCAAAAAAAATATGTGAAAAATATTAATCAATTAGTTATTATTAGTATTCAATAAAGAAGTATTTTATAAGATTATACATAATTTAAAAAATTACCATTTTTAATAGGAAATATAATCGTTGTATTGCATTGGTATTAAGAAACAAGATAATAATTTTAATTGTAAATTTTAATTAAAAATTAAAAATATTTAGTTTTTTACGTCATTTTAGATGTTGCGGACTCCGTCTAGTTCATACTGAGCAATGGCCTAACTCTTATCTGACAAACGATTTTATATATAAGGAATGTACAAATAATACATATGAAAACCGTTTTATATTTACAAAATCATAGTATCTAGGCAAAAAATCAGTAAGTTTAAAGAAACTGTAAGATATAAGATAATTTTTGTAGTTCTGTATCATTTCATGTATCTTTTGATACCAGCCGTACCAGATAGTACGCTATTAGCGCCACATATTATCAGTGGTAGACGAAAGTATTATTTTTTCCTGGCAGCCCACCAACAGAGACAGTGCCCAAAGCAAGGAACTACCCCTACGCGACCTCTCAATTAGTCGGGTACCGACCACCACAAGGGGCGCGTCATAGTTGCGGTGATCTTGCTGTTATTTCACTCTCCTGACATAATGCTGCCCTCATGACATTTATGCGTGCCATTGTCTGAAGTCTAACCTTGTATTATTTTAATTTAATTTCTTATTAAACGAGAGTAATTTGAAATTGTGGCGTCAGTCAATTACCCCTAGATACCTTTTTTAATTTGTTCTACTACTTGCATACTCTGGGACCCAACATAAGTCCTAAAAGTTTCATTTCTTTAGGATCTACAGATTTTCTTTTAGAATTCAAAAATATTCTTCAAGCGCTAAAATTAATTCTAAATTTTGTTCGCGGAAAACAAAACAGTGGACGGAAAACGGAGGCGGAACGCACAACAAATGAAAACTCGCTTTGTAGAAATATTTTTTATATATTTCTCGTTTTGTGGAAACGGCGGATGATACACTTAGGGCGGGGCGGATGGGATGCTGAAGTAATATTCTTTGCTGAAATAATATTCGGCGTTGCGTCTGAGACAGGTTTGCACAACATTTCTGGACTATTGTCAACATTTTTTTTTAAAAGGCCTAAAATAGTGAATAAAGATGATTATTTGTGAATTAATATGAAGAGAGTTAAATAAGTTAGCTTATGTCATAGTGAAATACTTGTTTGAATTGCACCACAGAAATATCTTACACCTAGAGCATTTTTGACTTGACATATATGATTCATATCGGAGTTATCATAATATACTTTGAAATTGACATATTTACAAAGTACATAGTCAATTACATAATTAATAAAGATTAATTGAATATTAAAAAACAGATTTTTATTCTTCAGATGCTTTAAATTTATCAAAAAACTCTCCTCTTAAATTCATACATTTGTGTATACATTTTAAGGTAACCGTAAAACTCTTCGATGAAAATGTCTCTAAGAAACATTGTCTGGTGCTTTTGAATGTTTTCCAAGGTCTCCTAATAATAATATTGTAAAATTTTGTGTTCAAACACATGATAAGACTTTAAGTAAAAAAAAAGTCAACCGATGGACTTGCTTATAAAGCAAAGTTAATGGGGAGAAGTGTCAGTGTGAATTTCTTTTAAAATTTAACAGCGTGTGGTAATGAGAAGAAGTAACGATCATAGTAAGTTGTTTAATGAATTATAATAACTGAACTCATATTAATGTGTTATCATAAAATTAACTGCCGCATATAGGAACCAACAACGTGACAGTAAAGTGGTTTATTTTATAGGTTGTGTAATAATAATTATCATTCATTATTTTACATTAACCTCTAGTAAATTTTATGATATTTTTTGGTTTTAAATAAAGAAAAATATATATAAACCAACATGTTTAAAGAAAACCATATCTTTCCAAGTCATGTAAATAAATTTAAAGAATGGAGAAATAAACAACAAAATGAACAGCAAAGTAAAGATGGTGAAGGTGGCAAAAGTGGATCTAGTTGGGATGTACACTTGTGATACCGAAGGAGAACATAAATTATAGAAGCCTTTTTTTAAAGCCCCCGGGCTCGCGCCATCCTGGAATAAGGTTGGGAACTATAAATACAAATAACTCGGTGGAGATGCGGGAGGCTGGACAGATAAGAAATGAGGTGATAACCATGGTGGCTAACAGAGCCTTGTGGTGGCAGTGTGTTACATCTATATGTACCAGTTAGGGAAGTGGACATGTCGATGATGATAAAAGTCATGATTTATAAACGTGTTTAGATCATTTTCCACACAATTTATTTAAACCATTACAGTTATCTTTGAAGGTTTCGAATTAAATGTTCTGAAATTCAAACTCTCCGATGGAAAATCATGAAAAAAAAGCTGAGATACAAAATAAAAAAATATTTTGTTTAATAAATTTACGTGAGAACGATTAATATGGAAGACATTTTTAGATGAAGATGTCGAAGAATATATGACTGAAATGAATATGTAAACGAAATGACAGAAAATTGAAGGAATCGTGAAGTAAAAATACTTCCTATCAGACCCCCAAAAGGTGGCAAGACAGCTGAATTAAATATTATTGAGAAAGTGAATTAATTGCAATTGCTTATAACAAAATATGCCATACTGGTACTTGAAAACGTAGCAGGTGCGCGGACTACAGTTTCACAGCCCTGAGCTAAGCAAATGGGAGGAAAAGCCAAAGTGCGCTTTAAAAATATATATTTCACTTGTGTTACATTGAAAAAAATTTTTTTTTAGAGAAAATTTATAATATAACGACATTTTTATAAACTTGTTATTTAACTCTAATGTAGTACCAACTTATGGGAATATTATAATTTGTCCTCTACTACTCATACAAAGGTTTTATCGAAAATGATCTCAATAGAATCTTACAAGATGACGCGAAACTAAAGCTAGACAAAAATGCAGCTTTAATTTTTGCTCTCCTGTATAATCCATCGCCTAGTCAGGTCATTTAATTGTTGATAAAAAAAATAACTCATCTAAAATAAGTTGGTATAGTAAAACTATATTAAGAAGGTATTATGTGCTTTTTCTAAGGCGATTGGATGATTTAGAATTTTGATTAAGCTTGACATCCTCCTATTTAAGTTAGTTATTGAATTGCTTGATGGCAGGACGAGCAGCAGATATTAACAACACAAAGACTTTTTCTTTTCGATAAGGACTTGGTTTCCCCGCTCGACCGTAACATGACGTTACTTTCGCCTCAGTCGAACGGGACTTATCTCACAACTGAGCGCGGTCGTAATCGGCTGTTGCCGAGCGCTGCAAGTGGCGATCTACAGAATCAATGGCGCACCAATTACAGCAGCCATGTACATAACGAACGTCACACCCGTGACCGGACTCATCCAAAATGGCAATATGGCGACACATACATGTACAACAAGCGAACAGAAATAAAAGACGAAAGATTGTGTTTCGAGGTTTTCGGTACCAGTCAGCAAGGGCTATATCATGCTGATGTCAAGGTGAACAAGCTGGCTTCATCACATTTAATAATGTAACAGTAAATAAAGAAAATAATGGTAGAACTAAACATAACTAAGGCAGTCTTTTCATTGAGCCCTATTGCCATCTTGAAAAGCCTTAATGTGCTCGGTGGAGCTCAAGGAGGCAGAGCTGACATAGATTTGTAGCAGCAGTTTGTGGCGATCATATGGTCCAACTACGTAGAGGATATGATATAATGATGACTGATGATGACGTCTATATAAAAAAAATTAATTTCTACCCTTTTTAAATCACGACATATAATTTTTCTCCTAAGTAGCTTAAGACATTTTTTTAAACAATGAAAATATATGACTTCATTAATATATAAGACAGCTTCAAATTAATTTTAAATTAAATTTTATTATCAGTATATGTTTACAAGTTTAATACGTTTTTTCTTCATTGTTTCATATTTTCGTAAATGATTAATTTTATTTATAAAAGCTTTTCAGAAAATATTCTCAGGTAGATTACACAACGGAAGCATATTCTATAAATACACAGCATATTATAAGGTTACCAACATAGAGAGGAAATACAACTGTATGTAGCAACAAATTTGAGAATAATTAAAGTGAGCATAAGCTGTCTCGCATTAACATCAAGAATCATACAAAAATGAAAATAAGGACATCATTTTTGAATTTAAAGACTAAGCAATTTATCTCATTTCGAATACGTAAATTTTGTTTTTTTAACTTAAGTTTTATTTGGCAATTTGTTTCAATTAAAATTCAATGACTAATAAATTTCAGCATTATATTTATATATTTTATATGCCACCAGGTTGTTATATCTTCTTCGTAATATCAATCCAATGGATCGACTTCCAGCAACAAAATCTTGCATCTCCATCTCCACTATTCTCGATCTTCTGCACACCCTCTTTAGCTCAGCATAAGAGCTGCAACTCACGTCCTAGAACTCTTTCTCCAAATACTACCGCCTAGCGCACCCTTTGCAGTTTCTCTCCTCAAACATCCTTTTCACAATGTAGGAAAGAAGACTATCGTGGTGCATGATGTGACCGATCCATCGGGCTTGCCTCTCTTAGATGGTTCTTACTAGGCGCCTAATAAGAACTATTAACGTTATATAGGATTTATATTTTACTTGTATTTATACCGTCATAAATAAAATCATTATATAGTTTAAGTTCAATGGTTTATATGTGAAATTTGATTGAAATATTATTGATAATAGTGTTATTATTTTAGATTAGTTAATGAATATCAATAATAAAAATAAATTATTTAAATTTGATGACATTAGCATGATATAGCTATGCTGACTGGTACCGAAAACCTCGATGTACAATATTTCGTCTCTTTTTTCTGTTCGCTTGTCGTACATGTATGTGTCGCCATATTGGCATTTTGGACAAATACAGTCACGAGAGTGACGTTAGTTATAGAGATCGCCACTTGCGGCGCTGGGTTTCACCGACCACGGTGCGATGCCCAGTCAGTTGTGTGCCGACGGCGGCGAGATCGCATCGTCGTTGGCCCGGCCTGAATGCTGTAAGTAGGTCCGGGTCAGAAGTTTGTAAAGTTATCGAAATATATATGTCAATGTGCTTCAAAAAAAGTCTTTCTGTCTTTAATCTGCTCCTCACCCTGCCACCACGTAATTCAATAACAAACTATAGAGGGGAGGATGGCAATGAGTTACTTAAGTTTTTGTTTAATTAAAAATACAGGTACATAATATTTATCGTGTTTTATTATTATATTTCATACAGTTATTAAATTAAATTTAATTGTGTATGAGAAATGCATTTGTAAGTATTTTGTTCCATTATGATTGCAACAAACATTACATAATTTCGCAATCATTGCTTGCAACACGTTTTATTAATACAAAGAAATTAAAAAATGTATGTGGAAATAATGGAAAAACTCATTGGTATACTTAATTACAAAAAAGGCAGAAGTAAGCACCAACATTCTTATTCACATAAAAAAAACAATATCAACTGAAGGTCTTTTGTGTCGCGTCACATAAATCATAATGATACTTAAAGAGTAAACAAGAGGCGCGGTTTCGTTTTAATTATGAATTCACCTTCGCAGCCTTTGTTTGAATAATTCATGAATTTCTTGAGTTCGCCAAGAGCGTGAATTGAATTATCGCATTATCAGATAAACAAGTTTCCGTTTTCTGAAATTCATCAAAACGTTATAATGAATTGACTAAACTGGGAAGCCTTTAACCCTTAATGCGCCTTCAGTATTAACATGCGTCGACAAAACGCTTAAAACGCGACAAAGTACATAAACATATTTTTTTAAATTTACTGATGTAAATAAAAAATACTTACATTACAGATGTTTTTAACAGAGTATGATGCAGAAATTGAAGATTTTGCTGAAAACTATAACGTTCTTTATATGGAAGTTAAGGTAGTTACAGATTATCTTCAGGTGTCCTGATTTACATATTGTTTTATGTAATTAATGCATCTTTAAGCTCACGAGGATTCATCATAGGCCTTCTTCAAAAGCCTATTATACTCGTATAATAATTCATATTTTATTTGTAGTTTCTACTTTGTCGTTAAACTATCTGTTGAATGTCATGTTTTTTTAAGCGTCGCCAATCTTGTGGACCATTTTTTCCCTATCTATCCAATTTAAAGAGCATTTTGATTTTTGCACCAACAGAAAAAATGTATTTCTTAACTGGATTTCCATATACATCTCTATAAATATATATGGTTTATTTTACACCACGTCTGAATACAAACTGATGAATTTTGTGACTTTACTGTCATGTAAAAACGATAAAAAGCGGGTACCTTAAAAATATGCATTCATAATTTGTACTTTAATGGTAGCCACAGAACGAGACAGATCCATTTTATTTTTGACTGACCATAAGATGTCTTACATTTGAATTAGTAACACCATACTTTTCTCAAAAATTAAGCTATTTTTTGTTTTTTAGGGTTATTTTTTAAGAAAATTATATTTTAAATCAACTCAGCCGTTACGATACGTCTTAACTTAAAGTTCGTTTTGAGCAACCATATAATTACGAGTTTACAAAGCAATAATAATATTATTAAATATTTAAAATTAACTTTTATTTAAAAAATAAGTTACAATGACTTTGAGGAAAAAGTTGAAGTTTCTTATCGGTGTGGCGACGCACATATTATCATCAAAAATCGCTACAGTGAATTTCAATCCGAAAATAATTGTAACAGTTTTAATAATCTACATTTCACAATGAACGCGTTCATAGATGATAACACAACAACTCAACGAGTAAGTAGGCGAAAATTTCGACGGTAGTAAATTAATATTATTGAAGGTAATTAGTAATTGACTCGTTAAATTAAATCTGGATGTCAAGGCGACTCTAATTTATTGACAAATAAATGTGATTTTAAATTTATTTTAATTAAAAGATTAACAAATATTCAGATTTGATTCACATTTATTATTAACAATAACATGTTTCGGCCTACCTGGAGACCATCTTCAATAATGATTAAATTGAAAACTGGCAGAGGCTTATATGGGTTTGTAGAAGTATTAGTTCCTACGTTAGTACACACATGTTTACAGATTGTATATGTGTGCGACTAAAACCATTGAAAAAAGACATTATAAAATCAAGGGGTATGTGTAATCTTACCCCGTGTTACACTGATGTGTAATGTTTAATTCTAAGGATGATGCGTGAATGTCGGGCTGTAGTCTATGTTGTTGCCGGATCAACATTCCACGTGCAGCGCTCATCTATATATAAAATTTTAAGCGTCATAGGATCCACAGACGAAAAACATCATAATCACTCTCACCATCTGTCAGGATTCTCCTATATGTGCTTACATAAAAAAAAAACATTTATAAAATAATCAGGTGATTAAAATTCAACACGTATTTTGTTTTTAGTAAATGATTTTAAGAATTCTAAAAGGCAATAATGAAAAATAAAAAATAACAATTAAGCAGAACTTCTCATGAAATATTAATGAGGAAATATTATAAAGTTTGGCTTTTTTGTCTCTGTTTTCATTCGAAGTTTTCCTGAATGAAAATTTTCCTGAAAGCAATTTAAGTCACTTTTTCAGTCGCCGGAGCGAGCCTTCGAACCGATTAAAGCTTTTAGCCAAATTAGAATGCCAATCAAATCTCCAATTAACCAGATTTTGCAATCAAGTGCTCGGGAGTGGCGAAATTTTCTTTAATTGTGTTTTGCGCCCCTCGGATTTGACACAACAAAACGGTGAGCAGGGACAAAATGGATCGTAATTATTTATCAAACTGTCAACATTTCAGTTTCTATAAAACTTTCACTTAATAACTCTTAAAATGTTCCAAAAAAATATTAACAAAGGGATTGTATAATTGAAATACATGTTACTTGAAGGCTTGCGAAAAACAATGCGGTACTTATTTTACTTTTATTGCTGTATATTATTCATTGAAAACTTTATATTTCATTTATATAAACTACAAAATGTTGACATCCTCCTCTTCCATTTAGGACATCTTTTACTCGATGATGGATGCAGGATCAGGTTCACAATACGAACACTTGTTTCTGTTTCACATATTACGTGTTTATTTCTCACAAATGTCGCCCGCCATAGTGAACGCCCAAGGAGCGCGGACTATGACGGCCGCGCGTTAAGCTTCAACTTACAACTACCCGCGCGTTCTCACTGACAGCCGCGCTCTCAAATCTCGGCATTGCCAACCGCCAAGATGACAGTCATACCAACAGCGAATGGGCCAACTGTCATTACAAATAATTTTGGCGTATGCAAACACCGCTTAACTCTTACAATTAATATTATATGTGCATGTCAGGCGACCGAACAAAATAAGAGACAAAGTATCGTTTTTCGAGGCTTTACGACATCATCATAAGGGAGCTATATCAAGCTGATATCAATGTATAAATAAGCCTAACTATGATGTAAAGGTAAAGGTACTATTGATTAGTAGAGTAGATAAATTAAGAATATTTGAATGCTCAGTTACCGAAGAAAAACTCAAGTAGTGGAGGTTACTGCAAGAATAAGTACACTCAAATGGCTTTGAACAGGACATATTGTCGATGAGACGACAGTCGATGGGGAAGAAAATTGTAAGAGTGGCTTCTGGCTTCACCAACCTTCTACAAGATGGACTGACGATTTCAGAAAAATATTGAGAGTAGCCTGAATGCGGAGGGTAGAATATCAAGAAGCATGGGGACTCATGTGAGAGGCTTTGGTTCAACACTTGACGAACACAAGTTGATAGTGATGATGATGATGATGATATTATCCCTCTTCTTACTCTAATATATTAGTAGTTTTTCAAATATACGAAATTGTAAAGCAGATAAATAAAAAAAAACATTATTAATTCTTCGAAACGCTTACATCAATGTACGTGCGTTTTCGGGAGAAATTATTTTTCAAATAAACTGTTTTATATGGAATGATCATACAATATATTTAGTTTAGTTGTGGATCATTGAAACTCGTGTTTCTAGTTTTTACAATGGCAGAGGTCTACAAGAGATACGAGATGAAAGGTAAGATGCGGTTAACCATCACACGCACCGCATGTCCGCAAATTCCTTTCGAGCTCCGGGTCACCGCAGGCTTAGAGATATCATCTCGGCCAATTAATTTACGGAATGTATCGCCGCACCGAAAAGCGCTTGAAGCAAACCGGGTAATACCGGCTTTCGGGAGATCTCGCCGACGATTGCTAGAGTCGTCAAAGCGAGAGCTTTCGACGGAGAGCTTTGATCAAGTTTGACGATTGTGATTTGATTGATGTTGATGACAAGTGCTGACCATTGAAATAACTAGGCTGTTATTTGAATTATTTAAAAAATAATTTTTCAATACCATTTTGAATAAATTGATCGGAATATATAGTAAATATTTGTAAAATATGTCAATTTTCAGTATTTTCTACATAGATGTAGAAAACGACTCATATACAAAAAAAAAACTTAATTTTTTTGTATTTAACAAGATGTGAGGTAAAGAAATAAACTACTTCAGTATCTTTCTAGTGATCCCTGCTTACTCAAAAGAACGAGAATTTAAGAAGCATATTTAAATATATTTTTGATAAAAAGATTGATAACTTTAGTATTCTGCCTGGGCCACAAACAAGGATATGGTTACGCCCCGGGCAGACATAAGTCTGATGATTGGTTTCTGAGAGCACGTAGTGGGTGACAGTCTACCGCCAAAATCAATACTGTGTCCATTTATGCAAATAGCCCCGCCAATGAAAGGTCATGTCGAACAAACAAGATGGCGATGCAGCACCATATCTATTGACTCCTTAAATCTAGATTTAGTGTAACGCTTTATCCAATTGGATCAAATGAGCGAACAAAAATGAGATAGAAAAGATCATGTAGGGAGGATTTTCGAAACCAGTCTGCAAGGGCTATATCGAGCTGATATCACTAGTATTTTAAAGAAAAAAATAAACATTTTATCAACAAGAATATTTATTTTATTATATTAATATAACTAAGTACATACCTTCAGATGATGTGAACGTTATCCTTGACTAGTAAAATGTTTCGTAAGATGCTTATTAAAACGGTGGTAATTGTAATTTGTCCAGTCATTCACATTTAGACCCCCTTCAAATGAGAGTATAATGATTAATTAAATATACATATATTATACATAAAATTCTTTTTTCAACGCGTCAATCCAAGCACAAAAATAACGGCAGAAGCGGGATGCGGACCGCGGACCTTGGAAACCAACTATGTCCAGGTATTCATACCGCTCGGCAAACTGCGCCATTGCTATGCCTAGACCGACTCGCGTTGAAACTAGTATTTATATCATTGTTATCATCGTACGATAGATGTCGCTATAGTATATATTCAAAGTATGTATATTTTTATTATTATTCAATCAGTCTTCATTTATTCACAAGCTTAATATTATTACTTTCCGACAGTCTATTTATTTTGGTAAGTACCACTGGGGTCTCGAACCAAACTATAGACTGAATGGATGAGAAACGACTACTTATAGTTCCGACTCGGACTTTATAAACAATCATTTACCTGTGTTACTGATGAATAATTTTACCTTCTTGATATTGTCTCAAGGAGACATTATTATATGATTTTTTTTAATTTTTATTAGAATATTATTTTATTATTTCAATATTCTAATCTAGTTTAATAGATCATTGACTATATAACATTATTATTATTAATTAAATATACATATACAATACATAAAATTCTTTTTTCAACGCGTCAATCCAAGCACAAAAATAACGGCAGAAGCGGGATGCGAACCGCGGACCTTGGAAACCAACTATGCCCAGGTATTCATACCACTCGGCAAACTGCGCCATTGCTATGCCTAGACCGACTCGAGAGTATAATGATTGCTGGGCTGTAGACTAATGAACAGCGCTTAAACATCCTCAAATAAGCAAAAAAATTCAAAAGTTTTCAAAAGTTAAATACTCGTAGTAGCCAAATTTTTTTCTATTTACACTCTAATGTAATATTATATACTTGTAATGTAGAGTGTGCAAAAGCTTAAAGCTAAGAGTCGATCCATTATCCAATCCAATTAGGATAAGTATTTTTATTTGCAATTTATAAAACGGGTTTCATTGGTTAGTGCCTGCGGGCAACTTCATTGAAGGATTTATGGAACGGCGAATTTTGGTTTCGCTAAATTCGTACTGAATTCTAATATTCGAAAATCCTGACCTGCTTACAAGAAGAAAGAATCACATTACGGTCTATATTAATGAAATAAATTTTTTTTCGATACATTTCACTCATTTTGAAATATTCTTTAAATGATTTTTTTTTTTTGGAAATTTACATCCGCATCTAAATTTGGTCGTACCACCAAAACAATACGTCAGCGACAAAAAGGTTTATATTCATAGGTAAAAAAAGGTATATTTAAACGTTAAATAAAAGATTATTATATAAGATACCACCGTACTTTAATATCATATCTAAATATTTACATGTGATGTTCTGCAATAATATTTGCAATGCTCGCGGATCCCTCTAACTTTACTTTAATCTTTTGATCTGCAAAAGTTCGCATATCGCAAGGTATGAATATCTGAATAAAACGTAGATAATTTTTTGAATCATCTTCCATCTAAAGCAGTGGTTCTTCATCTTTTTTTGCAAAGTACTATGCTAAAGCAAAACCTTCAGACATTGATGATATATGTGGAATAAATTCTAAAGAATCTTTTATTTTATATATGACATTGATGATAGATTTCATCTCTGAATGCATAAATATATATCAGATATAAATAAAAGATTTTTTAGAATTTATTCCACATATTTTTTTTACGCTTATTTTTGGCTCTATATAAAGCAAAGAGTGAGTGAATAGATGGATATGAATTGTGTGATGGGTATATGTGGTTTTGAAAATCCTTAATGTATAAGGGAATTCATTGATGTTACAACAAAATAATATTTATAATTACAAAGGCCATTAAAAATCAATTAATATTTACATCGAAATGCTTTTAAGTAAGAATTCTAGATAATTTTTAGCAAAAAATATTTTGCTCAAATTATCTAAAAACACGTCGTCACAAAAAATATATGTGGAATAAATTCTAAATTTTTTTTTATTTATATCTGATATTATGGAATTTCACCAAGAAATATTGATCGAAAAAAATCTAAATAATAAATATATATATCTTGTTATAATAATCGCACTACACATTTATATATAATATTTGCACTTTCCGTATGATCATAAGACTACAATTATGATTTCAAAACTGAGTTTAATATGTTTGTAGATGCTGCTGGAGTCTTAAATGTTGGAAATATACATAGAATATACTCAGTGGAGTTGCGGAAAGCGGACCTGACATGGAATAAAACGAGGACTATAGCGACCAACAGAGTTTTTGCCGAAAATGTGTGGCGAACAAATGCTCCAGGTAAGTGATATTTATATATAGCACGGATTATGTGATATTTTTTTATATTTTTTATATACTCGTACCATAATATACAGTCTCAATTTAGCATGCGTATTTCAAATATTCGACAGTAGTGCTACGCCAAATAGTACAACGTAAAATTGTTTTAATGATTAATCAATTTCAATGGCAGCAAATTTTTTTAACGTCAATTTTAGAGCAAAGTTCAAGGATTCCAAAAAAGATTAAGAATTTCTGATGTACAGCGTAGAGCACACAGTCTACGCCGTCGAGCAGGTAGTTCTACGCCAGTAATGTTTGCTCATTCAATTTCCCAGGAGGAAACTGCGTCGCGACGTCAACTGCCTTCAGCCGCTACTTGTACCACAAGCAGAGAAGTAGCTGATGTGTATTTTTAACCTTTTGTACATAACAGTCTAAAGTTACACCGGGATGTACAGAAAATAAATATAATGCAATGTACCACACTATTTTCAGGTGTTTATTCATATAACTGACGTAAGTCACTTTTAAAGTGTTTATATAATGAATATCTTTCTATTATATCCGTCTTCTAGCTGAAATATTTGTAGACAGTGTTAATTACCAAAAGAATTTTGATTAACTCACTTGCAATATTTACAATTCAATCAAGCACATATCCACTTAACATCATTTATAGATGTGTTTTTCAGGCAAACCTTATATAGTTTAGCGATTGGCAAAAGTTTTGATGCTCTCCAGAATGAAAACGTTAAATAAAAATAATATGCAAATAATAAAAAGGAAGGAGCTTATTAAATGACCTTTTTTTTCATTAAAATTTTTATATACGTTATGTAATACGCGGATCTATACTATTTTAATAGACTGCATAGTAAACCCTTATCATTTATAAGGCGAATTGATAAATAATTGATTTATTGAAGAAAATAAAGTTTTGGTTACCATTAAACCTGCAATCTCTCTTTTGATATTCTACATAATTCATGTTATTGCTTAAGAAAAAAAAACAGCAGTCCAATCTACTAGTATCTCGCCATTTCTTTCACATATGTGTTCCTCATTTTTAACATAAAGGCACTACAAAAACAACTACGTAATTCTGTAAGTATCCATTTTACATGCCTTATCCCAAAATATATATATATATACCTAGAGGTTCACCTAAGGACATAATTATATTTTTTCCAAAACCAGCAGTATGAAAATTCAGAGACGTAAACATACGACAAAAGGCAGTTTGACCCGAAACATTACTAGTATAGGCATTACAATCAATTTCATCGATACGCCGATGTCTTTCAGTCTCCATATTATTCAGGTACATGAGAGACTCCAGCAGGTAAGGTTCTTCATCCTATACTTGGCCTGTGCAAGGCTTGAGCTGTTTTTCATCATACCTTCTCTTTCAAATCATTTTTTCTTTTGTCGGCCATCAATTCATTTTATGATCGAACGCGGCGAAATGCATTTTGTATGATACTCCTTCTGTTCCAAGGTTACCGATCTCCATCCGAACATTGAAACACATATTTATAAGCATAATAAAAACGCGCTTTGGACGCAAACGTATAATATTTCCTTGTATGTAATAAATTGAAATAAAATAATATATATTTTCACTTTAGCCACTACAGTGGTTCTCAACTGGAAAGTAATTTCATCCAAAGATGAACGTTTGAAGAGGTGAATCATAGGGAAAAAAGTTTTTTGATGATAATTTAATGTTTATGTGTGGATGGCCTTCT
Organism: Glossosoma conforme; assembly: GCA_022606575.1. Taxonomy (NCBI): domain Eukaryota; kingdom Metazoa; phylum Arthropoda; class Insecta; order Trichoptera; family Glossosomatidae; genus Glossosoma; species Glossosoma conforme. The sequence goes on along the minus strand of JAGTXR010000233.1, from coordinate 474,673 downwards.
TATAATTTAAATTTTGAAAGCACTTTAAGACAATTTAAAGCAATTTTATTATTTAAGTTATACACATTAATACATAGGAAATACAATTTTTTTCGAAGAAAGCAGATTCATTTTATATCTCTCTGTTTAACAGAAGTAACTTACAATACCAAACATATGGCCATGACTAAAATCACGCCAAATATATAAACTCTAAAACGACACAATAAAAACAAATAAACGATTTTTAGATTAATAAGATAAAGGCATATTCGTATGCTTCCGTTGGTTTTCACGGCCGTTTAGGATTGCAGAGTTGACGATTTTGTGAAAAATAAAATATTGATCTAGAAAAATGTGACACACGGCTAAACCCAAAAATCACCATACCAATTGATAAACTTCAGCTTTTTTAACTGCTTTCATATCAAACCTAAAAACTTTATCCAACCTAAAATCTCGGAAATTCAATATATTTAAAAAAGTAATTAGCTGTTTTTTTTATCTATGTTGAGTTGACTTGAAATATCGGAATTTCAGAACATTACAAGAGATAATCCAACAATTTTTTAACTTAAAAATAGCTATTTATGGTGATTTTGTACTCAGCCAGATAGTGAATATAAAATATAATGAATTTATATTATATAAACAATACCTTTCCACGCAATTCCTACAGACGTGATCGTTTAAAATGAGATACAATAATTGAATTCATTGCATCGCAAAGTTTTCATAGAGGAATATTAGTATGAAGTGTTTCATATGCATGAACGGGTTTTAGTTTCGAGTCGAACGCTCTCACAAAGGATTATTATAGTTTCTAATCCAGTCTGAATATCGCGATCCCCATTGCAAGTCCACTGTCGAACTGCGCAAATTGCATTTCAAAGGACACTTTCCGGACTACGTGAGCCGAATGGTAATATTCCGGGGCATAGATTATGATCACGGTGTGCCGAAAAATCCTCTAACACCTTTCGAAATAATGAATCTCAATGTGCAGGCTTAAACGATCTCTCACTATACTAGTTTCATAGTCCTGAATATGTACTGTGTGATTTAAATGTCGAAATATCCAGCGTATGATATAAGTTGGCAATTTCAACAGTTTTTTTTAATTGTACTTACATATCAACCTATTAAAAATCCTGTCTTGAAGAATTGGTTTCAATTTCAACTGCTTATAGGGAGATCATACCTGAAAAAAAAGAAAATTAAATAGTATTAATAATTATATTAATTTTTTAATTTTTATTAGAATATTATTTTATTATTTCAATATTCTAATCTACTTTTATAGATCATTGACTATATTACAATATTATTATTAATGAAATATACATATACTATACATAAAATTCTTTTTTCAACGGTATGAATACCTGGGCATAGTTGGTTTCCAAGGTCCACGGTTCGCATCCCGCTTCTGCCGTTATTTTTGTGCTCGGATTGACGCGTTGAAAAAAGAATTTTATGTATAGTATATGTATATTTAATTAATAGTATTAATAATTGATGGAATTGTACAGACATTGACTGCACCTGGAGGGCCAAACTCAAAAATTCGATTAAAAACATATTAAGGTTTTACAGGATTTTCATGTTCACATTTTCAGCATTATTATAATTAATTTATTTTTAAAAATGAAATATTAAAAAGATTTTAAATGCATAATGATTCTCATTTAATTCTTGTCGCACTGGGCGACAGCCCATCACGAGGGCGCTCAGTCGTGTGCCGACCGTCAGCGAAATCGCACTGTTAATTCCCGAACGATCGAGGTGAAAGTAACACCATGTTACGATCGATCGGGGAAACCAAGTCTTTATCGAAAATATTTCTGAATGTGCTTCAGAAAAATGTCTTTGTTTTGTTAATCTGCTCCTTAACCTGCCATCACGCGATTGAATAACTACCTTTTAAAGAAAGTAGGATGTTAATATTATAAATCAACTTTTACATATCCATTATAAATCTATGATAAAGATTGAACGCAGTATCCACAACGCACTACAAGGTTTTGTCTTGATAACGCTTACGGATAGCGCACGATCGAGCAGTCGCGTTCCAGAAACGTTGGCCCGAATTCACCTAGCTGTGGCTGCTTCACCGATACAGCAGATGGTTAGCAAATCCCATAATCTCGAACATTACAATATAGAGCGATGGAGAATTGTACAACAGCTTGAACCAGCAGCTGTGTGAACCTGTGTATATATTATTAGGTGATGCTTGCACCTGGTGAGGTCGCAACAGGTATCGCTGTCTGCTGGGAGCTTAGAGAAAGGTGTCATAATATCCAAAGGAATAGTATCAAGCACAATCGCTTCATCTTATATATAATCAGATTAATATCAAATATACTGCTATAAATACAACTATAATGCGCATCTAGTTTGTGTTTCTTTCATCACACAATAAAGATATTTTCAAGAAACAAATAAATATACATTTCAAATCTTTCCAACCCACACACAAACACAATACACATTTCTGCATACAACATCCAGTCGTCCTGACTTAATGTCATAGAATTCTTACAAAATATAATACAACACTTCAATCTCACTGCATCGTGTTCCCATATGTAGCTTTAAAGCCATGTGGTATGGTAACTTATAAGTAGAAAAATAATCACTATATTGAGGTAATTGACTGCCGTAAGACTTAAAAAAAATGTCTTTATCTTAAAATTCAATGTAATTTTCTACGTTAACAAAAACTATAAATCATTATTTTATATATTTAATCCTTAATTTTTTGATAAGCTATAGTAATAATTAACAAATAAAATATAGAAATATATGTCAAATCATTCTTAATTTCTTTTTATCGAGTCCTACACGCACTTTCATAATTTAAGGATTAAAATAAAACTAATTATACATCATTATTATAATTTTTGCTTATCGACAGAGAAAGCATAGTATTCGAAGTATTTAAAAAGTTTAAATTAAATTTTAAGAAAATCGGAACTCATGGATCAGTCACATCAAAATTACGAATGATTTTCACGTTTTCATCACCAAATATCGCTTAAATTTGATGATTTTCAAAAAACGGTTTCTAACCATAAACGTTGGTTACATTAACAATCCATAATACTCTTCATACTCCTTGCATTATCTCAATATATAGCGTAACACTAAGTGCAAGTATTTGTTTCATACATGAACCGTCTCCCCTTAGAATAGCTATCCAGTGCCACTGGTCTAGAGCTTAATGCGCCGAACGTTTAGGGCTGACCTCAAGGTTCATATCCCAGTGGGGGAGCAACGACTGAGAGCCTTTTAAAGTCAAATTTACTGCGGTAGGGTGGAGTGACTTGAAAAGGGAGGAGAGCATTAAAATAACCCCATTTTAAAATTTCTTAGATGTCGCTTGAAACTAAATATTGTACCATTTGTGTACGAGTCATTGGCCGACAGGATTCCGCTTTCATCATCGTTTCAATTTGAGTCATTATCATAAGTAAATTTCAAATTACTAATGATAAATGATTGGCTTTATTGGTTACTTTATTTATAAATTAATAAATTCCAAATATATTACGTGATTTTACTCAAAATAACGTTTTATTTTAAATCGCTTTCCCTTTCCCTCAAGCAAGTTTAACTTGTTTATCAAAAATATTTCTCGGAAAATAAATATAGATACTATTTTTTATAGAAACATTTCACTATTATTTGGAAAAAAAAAATACGTAACATTTTATTGTATAGTAAATTCATGACATTTTCATTTCACATTTAAATTGATTACAATTAGTCATTTAATTATCCGGGAGATCATTTTTAATTTTTCACTTATTTTCTCTGCTATTTTTTAATTAATAAACAGTTTTTGGAACAAATCGTTACAAATCATGATTTTGATTGACCCGAATTGGTATTCTAAAAAAAGATTCTACAGTTCACAGAAAGTCATGTTACGATGTGAAGTGTTCAACTTTTGTTCATTCTTTGCTTTTATAAATGAATGAATCGAGAAACAAACCTGATGAGATCAAACAGAAAATCTACAAAGCGAACACCTCTTTTTTTAAAAGATTTATAGCGATTTTTTCTTTATGTATTTGAGATAAGACGTTAAATGCTTTTAAATGCGTTAATTTATCAATTATTTTAATCGACGAATAAGAAAAAGCTGCCCTTCATTATTTTTATGAATGTTTAAAGAAAACTTTTACAGTAAATCCCAAAATAGTATACTAATAAAAACAACAAAAGATTAATAATAATAATAATAATAAAGTTTTTATTCCAGCAGGATTGGGTGGGTTGTGCAATACCCAATCTGCCATATTTTTAAATACATAGCATTGAACAAAGTTTTAATTTTGTGAAGATAAAATAAAAATTAAAATAAAATAAAATAGTATTTCATGGTTTAGTTAAGCCCTTCTCTTTTCGATCAAATCCTTCTCCCGCCTCCTTCATCCCATCCCTACTTAAGATGATCCGTACTTCCTATCCTCTTCTCGCTATGATCCAGAGATATTTCACATATTCCACGTATATTCCAGATATATTCCAGGTATATTCCATTCCGCGCTTTTATCTAGGCTCTCACCGGGATCGCATTGACCCATCCCTGGAAATAAAAACACTTTGCATACACAGCTGCTCAAACTTCTCTGTAACAAAGTATTATCACAATACGTAAACATGTATACCTTTATGAAATATGGATGAAGTTGAATACATATTTTTTATGAGACTAGAACACAGATGCATTCTATTTTAACGATTGAATTAATTTAGTTGTTTTTTTTTAATTATTTTAATATTTTCAAATTCGTCTTTCTCTCATCACACACTAGAACTTATCATCTTTTGTTAAAATACAATGTAAAATAATCTATATTAATCACATTATTGCTATTATTTAAGTTCCTTTAAGAATATATTTGTATACATTTTAAATAATAAATTCTTATTGTACATAACTTATTGTACATAGTTGATTAAAATTTACGCATAAACAAGGTTATACGGATAATTTGACTGAATAATGTGTTGCATTAATTAGCCCGAAAGCATACTTCAACAAAACGAGGATAACTAAATGAAATTTTAAAAACAAGAAGGTGCTTAAATATATATATAATTTAAGTGGCAATAAATGGGACGCTCCTTTCAAAGAGGTACTGGCTGATGGAATGGAATATTCTGAGGAAAACAAAGTTTCTGTCGACTCTTAACTCGATAGATAACAAGGCTAATCTTGTATGAGGAGAAAAATGAAGAAAAAAAACAGAAAACAATTAATTTATCGGAAACACCGACCAAAACGTTATATGAATGAAATTATTTGATATATACATCCAAAAATCTATTTAATTCTTGTGCCGACTTATATCTTACCAGTTAGCTGACGTCGTCATTTGGGGACGTCAGTTCCGGAACATACTTTTTATCAGCATTAAGCAGATGAAAGCTAAGAATGGTGTCGTTCAGAACTGTTGATGACATTTGTTGCTACGTATCTCCAGTTAATTTTCAAAGATGTTGACCGATTTATTGTTTTCAGTTACGCAGGTTTATTTATGTCGTATAAATTACGTGTATCTGTTAGTTTATTGAAATTCAGGAAACATTTTGAGGACCCGCGTGTTCAGGAGTGCAAACGTATTTCTGAAGTACATTGCTCAGATGCACTGCGGTGAAACGATGGCGATCTCTCAGAGGATTAGGTGAGAATTGAAGATTTAGCGTCCCTTGCGCTTTTTGGAAAGGAATATACTGTTATAAACATGTTTATTCCTTTTATTTTAGGTATAATTAGGGAAAAGTTAGATTTACTAAGATTATTCCAACAATACTTTTACGTACACTGCAATTCAGACTTTTCGATTAATACTAACTACAGTTATTCACCAAAATGATTGTTAGCATCACCAATAATACTCACATATATCGACACATAATTTTGGTTGACTCTCCAATTGTATGTTTTTTTTTTTACTAACAATCTGAGTTTCTACAAAAAGGGAATTCAATATCAATCGCTAGTCCCTTCACATGATTTACTTTAAAATCTTATGACACCAATAGAAACTCACAAAATAGAACATTATTCAAATTTTACGCTTCTGAAAAAAAGTAATTGCTTTAAATATGAACCCTTATTCGAACATTTTTATATATAATATTTTTAAATTTTACTACTTCATTTATTTCCACTTGAATACGTTAACATTGATTGATTATACACTGTTTATTTCTTATTCGTTTTATTTATAAAACCTTATTTTTATATAAGACATGAAACACCGGCTTATATACATCTTTTTAATTTTAAGAATCGTTAGAATTAGAAAATGCGAGAATTCATCAAATAATGAAATATAATATCTTGTACTATTTACCTTTCCATGTGACAATTCACCTTTCCATAATATTGTATATAATATACAAGTGTTTTGTCTTAGAAAAAAATGACCACGTTGCCGACAGGTATAGTTCAATGGTCAAAGCGTTTGCTTTACAAGCCAAAGGTCGTGGGTTCGATCCCCGACGGAGATTAAAATAAAAAGGATTTGTAAGTGATTTCTGAGCTCTAAACGACCCCCGGTTGGTGTGAATTTGATGCCTCACCCGTAAGATGCCAGTCATAGCCAATTAATTAAAATTGGTGGTAGACGTTAGTCGTCCCGTGAAGACCACCCGTTCATGGTTAATTCCTGTAATAATAAGGATTATTCGTGAATCTCGGGCTGTAGTCTATGACGTTGAAAGATCAACACTCTACATGCAGCGCCTAGCCATATGCACTGTGGTAAGCGTCATAGAATTCCACAGATGAGACTTCAGAATTACTATCACCATCTGTCAGTATTTTCCTGTAAGTGATTACATAAAAAAAAACAACATTTACACATTTTACTTAAAGCTATTCCTTAAATGCTACAATAATATCATAATTAATTATATATTTTTTAATTCAGTTAATAAAGTCATTAATTAAAATGTTCCCCAAAGTGTAAGATAAGTGAGAGAGCAAGTGAAGTTAATTGAGACATAGCCTTTAAGACGGAATGAAATATTATTGGCATTATCTACTACGCATAAAACCAGACAGTAATAAATTATTGAATTTACAGCCCGAGAACGGGAAAAAAATTACAGCTAATGAGACGAAAAATGGCTTTTAATAAGAATGTACGAAGCGATAAATTATCTGAAAAACATGGCGGAAATGTTGATGCGTTTAACTGCTAGGCAAGAGATCGCGGTTTCAATATCCAACAAAGCTCTTAATTCTTTTTTATTTACATAACAAACAGCATAAAATTGTTCGAAAATGTCTTGATATTTTTAAAAGGAACACAATAAAGATAAAGAACCAGAAGTCTAAAAACGAATGGTTTTGTTCAACTGGACACTACGTGTGTGAAAAGTATGTGTTTGTGTGCATGTTGAGATTGAGGAAATTGTTAGTATTTATTAATATTTTTAAGAAAAATAATTGATTTACTTAAGAGAAAATATATTCTGATTGTTTTTTAAATATTGTCTTTTTTGAGTCGACATATAACAACCATGTAAAAATGGTTGGAAAGCGTTGACGGAGAATATTAATACCAATCAATTACAGTCTAGTATTTATGCATCTATATTTTTATTGGATCCCTGTCGACTTTGTTAGATTACATAAAATTACTGCAAAAATATTTTTGTCATTTTAAATAAACTTAATTTAGAAAATCAATATCTGACGACGTTCTAATAAATGTGTTTTTAATAAAATATATACCAAGCGATAAATATAGCTACACTCCATGCTTCATTCTGAAAAGTTCGCCAAGACACTTGTTGCGTTCCAATTCCTTTATTTTAAATCCATTTTCTTATTCAAAAAGTGATGAAAAGCATTCGTTTACGCATCGTTTATTTTCAGTTTTTTTTTTCTGTAAGAATGATGAATAGATATTTAATGATTTTTCCTCGCTAGATGTGTTTCGGTGAGTTTTTTTTTAAATTTATTCACAAATTTTAATACTTGAATCGAAGCGAGGGGGAGATCACGTACGGCTGCCAAGCCAAGACTGAGCTCCGAAAGCAGCTTACTAGGGAAGGGATTTGGAGTGGGGGAACCAAAGTACAATCGCGGTATCCACCATAACAGCGCTTTTCAGGACTGTAGAGCCATGGGAAACTTATTCTAAAGATCACCCTTGTACATAGTTGTATAGAGGAAAAATTGTCATTTGTCAATGATCTCTTCCGATGGCAAAATAGTGGTATTGTCCCAAGTTTTGATTATTATGAATTCACTAAAAAAGCGTTTCGTGTGAAGCAATTTAGTACTCGTAGTAAAGCAAAATAATGTACGACTCATAATTGGATGAACCACCTGGAAGCAATAAGCCAACCTCTATATTTCAAATGATCCAGTCCTCAGAAGCGTTGACCTTATCATCTGATATCCTTAAAAATACTGATTAACTAACGCTCGAATATGCTTCGTACACTTTTGCTGACATTTTTATAAGCTCTTATACTATCGTTACAGAATCCACCATAATTACAAATGACTGTTTAAGGAAAAACCGTCTCGATCACGCACACAGTTAACGTTTACATTTAAATTATTTCCTAAATGAAACCGGTAAGCTCTGAAATGCTCTTCCAGCGTTTGGGTTTACTACTTCATACAATCTGGATCCTTTCAAGAAACAGATAAATGTAAACTTTTACCCAAAAACAAATCCCACAAACACAATTTAAATATCTGCTTCTCGCATCTAACGTCCAGTTTTCTTGGCTGAACGTCATAGAATTTCATTATTAATAAACATTTATGTATTTAACTATTGTAATCGATACTTTTTAAGACGCAGGGTGATTGACCTGACTCTGAAATACAAACAATATTATGCAAAGCATCGTTTAAAATTAACGTGACATTTCCAATGGCAATTCTCGGAAATAAATATCATTATCATTTGTTTATTCACCGTTGGCCGATCTCCCCTTGCGCTGTTGCCACTCCTCCGAGCTTTGTTCTGCCACGTGCCTCCTCCGAGTTTGTTTATCTCATCGATCGAAAGTCCCTAGAAGCCTTAATTCCTCTGGGGTATTATTGAATGCTCGAATTTGTCTGTCCATCTGTCTTTCTGGCAAAGTGTCGGGATCAATTCGAAACTCGCTGTATTTAATTAAGTAAATTCAACGCAAAAGAGCATTTTTCTTACTAAATAGTGCACTTATACACCTTTTAGTTTTTTGAGCTAACATAATAAAAACACTCACTTTGTTTAATTTTATTTGAATTTAGTATGAGAAAAAAAGATTCAAGAATAGGTTTAATAGTTTTATTTAATACATGTTTATTCGTATTTGGTTCCTTCAATTAGTGGAAGACTTTTTTGATGGAAAAACTGTAGTATTGCAATTAAACAGTCCCCAGTGTTGTCTTTATTGAAATAATGTCCGAAATATGTCTCTATTAATTATTTATAAGAATCTCAAAGTAAAAAACACAATTATAAAAATAAATAGTATTTTTGACGACAATTATTCGTTTTGACATGATTTCGATTGAGATTGGTTTCTTGTCGAAGTGTTGCCATAAAACATTGAAATTATTATGAATATTTTGTTTTTTTACATTATTGACGCTTATGAAAATTATTTTTGGCACACGGAGTGAGCCGAAACTTGTTATCAAAATATGCACGCCAAAAAAGCGTCATGATAAAAATTTAAGTTCTTGAAAATGCTGACTATATTTAATATTTACGCCACCAGTTTGTCACTCTGTAAGCTGTCAAAAAGACTTAAAAATTAAAACATTGGTCATATACAGAATATTAAACCAAATCATAATAAATTAATATGACATATAAATAGAAGCCATTTATTGAAGATTTCAATCAAACTATATTTGATTCTTATAGATCTATTTACAAGATACACTTATTATTTATGATAAATATGTTTATTTTTATTTTGATAAACATATATTGGGATATATATATTTATTTGTCAGGATTATTTCGATCGCTTTCAAACGCATGTTTTCTGTATATTTCACAGATGGATCTTTTCAGGAGCGCGAGGTGTTTACATGAAAAAAGCTGTTTACAGAAAGCTCCGGTCTCCGAGCTTCGACCTTTGCAAAAATAGCGGACGTGATGGAAATCGCAAACGTGACATCCAAAAAAATAATCCATTTTTATCGGCATAATCTAAAGTCTGCCACTTTCATTAATTGATGGCTTACACCGTGATGTATGTCATGAAAAAAGCTCGTCTTTTTTTGTAAATATCCATCCAAAACACTGATATTGTAGATTTAGTTGAGCGCCAAATTAAAAATGCCTTAAAAACCACTCTCATTTTAAAAAACAATAATTGTTGACAAGGAAACATCAGCTGTTTTGCAATGATTTATTTAGGCTAAGGTGCTTACTGTTGTGATGTATCGTATTATCATATTAAATATAATGAGCCTTTCTCTTAACACGTTTATGGCCACGTAAAGTTTTTAATGCATTCTAATCAGAGGCACCATATAGGTCACATTCAATGTTATAATTGTATATATATAACCACTGGCGTACATAGAATGTTTGTTCAAAAAAAAAAACGTAGTTCACCGGTGACCGGTACGCTGTTGTTGAAAAGGGCGCCACGTAGGTCACCGGTGACCTACGTGACGTAAAACATGTTGTAAAAGCCATCATACACATATATGCACATAAATAAATAATTTAATGAAACGTTTGGATTAAATAAAATAAACAATGATTCATTTCGGTTGAAGAATTATTTATATTTGATAATTATTATGATTTTTTTATTTGAAAATAAACATAATTTTTTATTTTCAAATTAAAATAACCATTTTCTTTATGACTTTTCATTTTAATATATATTTACACGCTTTCAATTATGTCATGCAAAGTAAATTACGATTTTCAAACTTGATTTTCATTAAAGAAACACTATGCTACAAATCTTTATTTTGTATGAAAACAAAGAAAATATTGCAATGTTTTTTTTGTTGTATTATGTCTTATTATTTTATTAAAAATGTAAAATAATCAATACAAAAAAAAGAGAAAACATACTTAGTACTTACAGAATACATTGAAAATCATTTGCTTTTGATTTCATTTCAATACTCGTATTTCCTTATCTTGATATAAAAAAATCAACTTCACACCACCATTGTCATTAATTCAGTACTGAGTTACAAGAAAAGCTGAAAGATCTTTCATTCTGATAATTGAATATTTAATTTGTATGGCACAGATTTTTTTTATGTATTTTCGTAATGGATTCTCTATTTCCAGTGATTGTTTACTGTTTCAATCGAGATCTATAATAACGTTTGCCCGGCTCTCCACCGAGATCGGAGTTTATCTTTTTGAAAATCTTAAACAAAATTTTAGCTTCAGTTTCAGGAAAAATTGTGAGTTTCTCCGCCTTCGGGCTCTGAAAATATAAGCAGCCTCCTACTTCGATGATACAGCAGAATTGTGAAAAACAAATAAAGCCATGCAAGTAAATAATTTAAAGAAAAATATCGCTGACAAATAAGCTGGAATTGCTCAATATTTCATTTTCCAAGTGAGGACTAAGAAACGCTCCGTTCGCAAATTTGCTGAATAAGTTTACATTTTTTTTAATTTTTCATTAAATTTCAAACAATAAATTTAGTTTCTTTAGCAACAATTATTGCTCCCAATTTGTAGCATATGCTGTGGTTTTTAAATCAATTTATAGGATTTCTTTGTAACTTCGTTTCCGTATTAACTTTGCTTAACTTGAAAAATACAATTTTAAGGTGATAATTTAACCCTTTATTTACTGACGAGACTTATAAGTCCCATTCCTCAAAATCCAATATTGATCTTGCATTTTGCTGCAGTTGTGCCCTGATTGGACTTATAACTCGGATTTATAACTATGAAATAAATGCTTATTTTAGAAAAATCCTATCAACATTTATTAGTATAAAAGAAAAAGTAAATACATTATTTCGTAATTCAGTAAATAAAGGGTTAAGGAAGATTTTAATAAGAAATAAGTTATAACTCTACAGTCTGGCTACAAATTATAAGTTCATTAACATTTAACATTTTAAAATGTTGTTTTATAATGATTATGTTTGATAGTATTTTGTGTTAACCTAATCGAAGCATGACTGGGCACATGTATCAAGTAAATAACATTTTTGAAAATAATTTGAATGTGAAAAATATAATACGATATCACGAAGAAAACAGGTGAAGTTTTTATTCCAACAGCCAATATGGTAACATATTTTGAATATTTTTTACACAGAATTTTGATCGACAAAGCATTTAAATTAACCTCTGCTTTTAAGGCGCTTTTATAAGCGTTTAATTATATTAAAATGAATTTCCCGTATTGAAAATATTGAATCAAAATACTTGCACGTACGTAATTATCTTCTTAAATGTTTTGCTTACAACGGGGTATAGCAAGAAGCGAATATGATGGAGGCAAGAGTTATGACTTCCTGAAGAGTCCCTGAAGAGGTTAGAGGGCGTTACTCGTGACCCGGAGGACCGTCTCCCGAGCGATTGTCTCGCTCGCGGGACAAAGCCTGAGATTGATAAGGGTCAGACCACAATATAATGACCTTTTCTGAGGAATAACTTAACGAAGAGACGTCTCTGCAAAGGGTCTTTGAAATGATTGGGCTTATAGTGGTTGACAACATGGATAATAGATACAAAATTACATCCGTATTTATTGCAGCTTAGTATTTTAAGATCATAACTCTTCTTCTTTCCATATCCATTCCATATCTGGAACATATGGTCATTGCAAATTGCCGCCACGGAGTTCTATGAGCTGACCTTGTCCGTAACTTTTTTGACGCATATGCACCTGAAAGGAACCCTACTTAGAAACATATATGGTTTCCGACAACCTCCAGAGCAGACGTTCTTGAAGAGGGGTATATATATGTACCCTTATCCATTTTTTGTTAACTTTGGTGATCGGATAATAAGTAGAGCTTTTCACATACAAAACGAGTTATCTTTTTATACAGTTTTCATAAAACGTGCTTTAATATCATTTTGGTTGACGATTTCTGCGTTAATTCGATTAAGGAACATATCAATGTAAGTAACCTTTCAGCAAGAATTAGTGACTCTAAAATAACACTTGCCACTCGTGAACGATCGGCTTAATAATCATAAAGTCACGAATGTTCAAATTCAAATAGTGTAAACATCATAGACATTATTATCATATATTTAACACTCTTAGCATAAAGAAACTATTAAACTTAATTTTAAAATTAATTTCAACTTAATCGCCCTTTTTGCTTGATTTTTATCGATTTGGTAAATAAATTTAAAAGTATTTTTTTTACACTTCCCGCCATACAGACTATCTATTTTTTTAAGTACATTTGGAAATGAAAGCATTATATTTAACAATTTCGTGATATTCTTAACCATGTGTATTTTTCGAGGTTTTTATTGCTTTTTTTATGTTTTCTTTATTTATAAAATGTATTTTTGTAAGCTTGACTTGCATATATTATTGCAGCATGTGCTACTTAGTCGACAAACCATTCTCAAATATTTATAAATAATTATCAATAAGTTTATTAAAATTTTAGTTCATTTTAAACTTATTCTTAATTCAGATCCACAATTGAAAACCTTGCATTACATCTATAGCCTCCTCTTAGATAAACTTTTAAACATAATACTTCCCTCTTATAACAACATAAATAATAATATGTTTACTGACTAAATACAGAATATTAGTACATCTTAAATAACAACAATATGTCGTTTATCTGCCGATTTCAGTCGAACATCTCAATACTAATGCGATTAAGGGTCAGATATCCATCTCTTAAGTCTTTCAGCAAATATAACTGAATCCATAGAACGATCATCTAAAAGTAGAGCCGTTGGGCAAATATGGCACATTAGCCTTGCAATCAATATGCGATTATAGCCCTAATGCCCTTAGAATGAATTAAGGATCACCAAGTTATTGAATGTTATTGAAACAACGTATTATTTAAGCATAACTAGTCGCTTCAGAGGATTATTGGAATACAACACAATAGACCAAAGCACATCTTAGAAAGGGTACTTTATTACCAAATCGAATAAAAAAAAACTTTTTTTATCGACATCTCATGGTTTAAGCCACCTACTCACTCACACGTTGGATTATTTAAATTGTGCAAAAAGTATGTGATAATTTTGAAGGCTATATGCTACTATGGTTATTAAAAATTAAAAATAGTATTCAGAAATTATAGGAAAACATTAAATAATTTAAAAACAAAAAGAGGAAATTAATTTTTTTGGGCTATATTTATACTTTTGTAACTACGCTGGATTCTTATCAAAGCATATTTTCCAGAGCAGTTTCTCACTTTATAAGTAACGGGTTTTAAAGAGCAACACCAAACGTACGTGTAAATGTTGTAGTCAAATATAATAATAAACGAAATTTACACACAAAATGATAAACATAAAACGTGCAGAACTCTAGGAAAATCTTTAATAGATTACCTATGTAGTCCATGATGGCTTGATTAAATTTTTAAAAATAAAAATATAATGCTGAATTTTTTTTAAACGTATTTATATTTCACTTATTATAGTTCACTTAAGTTTTATTGAATCATTAATGTCGAGCGTATGCTTTGAATTTTCAAAAAAATAACTTAAAATATCTTACATATTGATAGTACAAGATATTTTACCTGAGTGAAAAATCATAAAGCATCATTTTTTTTATCATACTACCTGACTTGTAACATACAAACGTATCAATCCACTGAAGCTTGCCACTCAAAAGCTTTGTAACAAACCAAATTGGACGTGAAACAAAGATGATTTTATTTTCCAGTTCCGCCGGTGAATATTTTTTAATTCAAATTTCCATCCCGTCAATCGTCCGTGTTTACAGAGGCGATTTGATCCGACGGAGTAAAAAATTCAAGCCGTTTGATCGGACCATAGCCAACATTTCGCCTATTACTTTTTTCCTGGGGCGAGTTTAACATGTAACTTTTATCGCAAGGTCTTTTACGGTAATTTTACTTATTGCCTATTTAATTTTATTACATATTTTTTAATTGACATTGCAACAAAGTAATTATATAGGTAATATTTATTTTTGCCAAAAGATATATTTTCTTCATTTTTTAAATAGTCTGGCAGTAAAGGCACATGGTTAACGTGTTTCTAATTAGATCACTGGGCTTAAGCAACGTAGGGGGCGGACCAAAACTTGGACAGGTCACTTCCCATTGCTAACCGCATTGCAGTTTGAACCGCTTCTTAGTCACCTTATAAAACTGATTAACAAATAACTCAAAAATATGCCTCGGATACTACAGCAGCCGTCTCTTCAAGATCACCAGGTCTACCCCGGAAGTCATGAGGAACAATGTATGTTCTGAAGTGTACCTTCGGGTGCAGAGATGTCTAGTAACGAGGCATATAATGTGGCTACCGAGAAAACTGAGTGGCGGCAGTTTGTGATGACCATATGCTTCAGATATGGAACCGATGTATGATGAGAAAATATAAACATAATATTTCTCTACTTTTTTGTATAAAACACAACTCAAAAAAAGGAAAATATCGACCGATAGCTTAGCGCTGCATTGTATAGTTGAAATTATATATGCCTTAACGACATTCAATTACAGCCATTACCAAAGGATGATTTTCAAGAAATTCATCTACTGATATCAAGAAGAAGGCAATTTTATGGGTGTTGTATCAGTCTTACACGAACTGAAGGTCTTATATTAAATGATCATAATAATTATAATTCGATAAATATATTTTCTAATTTTGAATATAAGGCTCCATCTGGTAAGATCTCACATAACAGTCGAGCTTAAATCGTTAATTCCAGGCCAAGTAAAGATAGCTGGGGCGACCATGGTTCTGTACAATACGATATTACAACTGAATTTTTCACACGCATCAGTTAGCAAACGTTATTTGGTCGGTTAGGTGGCAGTAAAAAATTTCATCGTTTGATCTGCGCCAACCTCTTTTTTTGATCATTGTCCTGTCTATTTTTTATACGAGTTTACTGGTAGGCCAGTCAAATTGGACATGAAAATACTGAAAAAAGTCAACGAAGGAGAATTTTGGAATTTTTCTTCCATTTTCGCTTCCTAAATCAGACATATGGTCACCAAAATATACTATCGTATATTTCTGTCAGGTGGTATTTGCAATTTAATGCAAAGGGTTTATTTAACGTACCGGCTTCAAGTCAGCTAGTAAAGCAACGAGATTGTAAAAAAGGTATATGTAGTAATAAAATAATGAAATCCCCTGTCTTTAAAAAGGCGTCAAGTCGCGGTTTCGTCACGTGGCCGCGTGGAGGAAGGGTGCAGGAGCACATTAACAACACAAAGACTTTTTCTGAAGCACATTGACATATATATTTCGCTAACTTTACAAACTTCTGGCCCGAAACTAGTCACATAATTCAGGCCGGGTCAACGATAATATGACCTCGGCACACAGCTGACTGGGCGCCGTGATCGGTGACACCCAGCGTTGCAAGCGGCGATCTATACAACTAGTCATCATCATTATTAATACAGGAATTTACTATGAATGGGTAGTCTTCACGGGACGACTTTCATCTACAACCAATTTTTAATTAATACAATATGATTGGCATTTTACGGGTGAGGGATCAAATTGACACCAACCGGGTTATTTAAGAGCTCAGAAATCGATTCAAATTCCATTTATTTTAAATCTCCGTCAGGGATCGAATCCTCAACCTTTGACTTGCAAAGCAAATGCTTTGAGCATTGAGCTATACCTGCCGGCATACGTCACCTCTCATAAAGTCAGTTAAATTTTATTCCATATATATCTATCAATCCTGCAACTTAACCACTGATATAACGTGATTATATATTTTTTAGAGCATAGCTTACTATTTGACTGGACTAATGGCATAACATGTATCGACTCGGCCGCCTTTCGCTCCGTCAGGCATTTTCATTTTCCATGCCATTAAAATTGCAAACTGTTAAAAAGGGCGAAAAGTTATTGAAGCGATGTGCTGTTGGGTATTTTATTAAAAGGCTCAGGTACACGAGGGGTATTTATTTGTCCCCCACCCCTTCTAAATGAAAATCGATATTACACATTCGACAATAAATGAATCCTATATTAAAAGAGAATATTTGATATCGAAGAAATCAAAAAATTAAATATTAATAAGTATGATATTTATATATATTTTTATATGGTTATGTCTAGTTACGTCAAATATATATTATGATAATTTTTTGTAGTTTTTTTTTAAATATATTTCAATATTTCTATGCTTTATAGAAAAATGAAAATCTTTAACAATATTTTTAATAAATTGATATTTACATACAAATCTACAGTAAATATCATCTTTATGACATTTATCTCATCAATATTAGAGAGAGAGAAAAAACCCGGATGCTGAGATTCGAACTCAAACCGTTTATAAAACAGAGGGTACATAGAATAAATAAATTTCGGTTATAAATTTTAATGATTGTGAATAAAATATATTGATAAAATCTTAATATTGAATATACATATAATTTACAACAAGCGATATCTGTAGAAATAATTCAAATCAATAATATAATATACGTTAATTTCCCGACAGTACGCGGAGGAAATGGCTGTGAGTCTCGTTGGGTACAGAATGAACATTGGTTTTGCAATCGGTTCGAGTTTGAATCCCAGCGTTCGCGGCTTTTTTCATTGATATTCATGAGAGAAATGTCATTTGATTTTTTATTTGATTTTTATTTGTATATTCATATCAAATTATTGAAGCAAGTGAAGTGTCCGAATTTATATAATCCAAGGTGTAAGCGAGAGAGTGTGTGTAGGCTGTTAGATGTAAGATAAATATATAAATATGCTAATTAGAAACATATACGATTCCAAAAACAGAAACCTAGGAACTCGAAAAGATGGCAATTGTATAATCCGGGCATATTTTTGGGATTATTTTTAAATGGGATTTTTTAAAGAGATTTGTTGACACCTCCAGAAGCCTGGATTATTTGGTCGTAAGAAACGGGTCAACTTTACCATTTACAAACAATTATCAACATGCGGTGACCTACCCAAGCTGTGTTCCTTGCCCAACGTTTATTAACTTTGATGATTTAGCTAGAACCGCGCTAACGATGTAGCATTGTTGCCTGTCTTACATATGTATTATAAAGAGACATGAAAGAATCAATAGAAAAATTTGAAAGCGCACATTCTTTGTATTAACACACACATAATTTATTTTTGGAAACGAATTTCGCTTGAATTATTTTCCGGGTATATTCATTTTAGGCACGTTTTCACGAAGAATACGCTTCAAATGAATTGTACGATGTACGCGTACGTAATAACAGTTAAATTCCTACCAATCTTTGACGATCTTTCAGAATATTAAGCGCGACGTGTGTTATTATTAGGCTGAAGTACGCCATGCATACCTTTATTGTATTATCATCCATTGAAAACAGAACCAGTGACGTGCAAAAAATCATTTTAATAAAATGATTTTGTAGCGAATAAGAGCATCCTAGACATACTCAGTTTTTTGAGGAGGATCCGATGATGAACCTGACGCTACCAAGACCTGTATCTTTTTTTCAAAAAAGTATATTCTAAAATCTACGGTCATATTTTTTTTTTTGGGCGGTTGGCAAAACGTTTATATGGCATTCAGACGCTGTCAGTTGAAAACCCAACCAAGCTTGATAATTGGTTAAATTGATTTAATCAACTCATGCATTTACATGCCCCCGGTAGAGTTGAGCAACCCCTTAAGGACAAAAAATAATCCAAGGTCTTGGGAGCGTCGAGCTCATCATCCGATCTCATTAAAAAATGCTTTTTATTCAATACACAATATATATCTGGTACTACAGCCGTAGCTAATGCAAGTTCGTGCACTTTTGCCCTTGGAAGCTTTCGAAAACTAAATATGTTCCAATATGGATCTCTAGATATACAGGTCTTTTGGGTACAAAGCATAGACAATCTGATCTTACAAAACTGTGAAACGGCAATTTACGGTGTCTACAAGGTCCAAATACGCAGCAAATATGGTAAAATAAATATTTTATATGTATGCGTCTTTAAGGTGTAAGGGATCTAATATATATTTTTTTCAACGATTTCAACTACAATACGAATTTATTAAAAGCAACATATATTGCGAAGCCAAAAAAAAACCGGAAACGTCCTCAAAGTGCCGCGATTCTGTATAAAGCATGATTCAATAGAAAAAAACATAGCACTTAAGAGAAACGCTGTAGCGTTCGTTATATCATTGCGTATTATCGGAGAAATTTTATTTTATAACATTTTTTTCGCCACAGTAAATCTCTATAACCATTTCGTAGGGCGGTGGCATACGTGACATGATTGTTTGTGGTTGGTTATCAGCTCCAATGATATTATGGGCTGCTTTTATTGGCTGGCTCTAACTTATGGTGGCTTATTGTTCGTATATATATATTTTTAACCTTTATTTGTTGAACTCGATAAATCTAGTCAAATGGAATGAAATACGGTTTTAATTAAGTTTTCTTGGATAAATTTCGAAGTATATAATTATCGATCAGTGACAGCTCAGAGCAGCTTACCTCAAGAAAAATTTGTGAAAAAGTGAAAGAAAAGTTGAAAAGTCCAGCCCATTTGTTATACCAGTTAGGTATGTCGTGATTGAGTTAAGTAAAGGCTTAACTTCTGTCAGCCTATATTAAATAATATTTTTATTATTTACGTACACATTAATTAACTTACAGAAAAAATGTTAAAAGAGATGAGGAGTGTTGCAATAAAAGGACTCAGTTATGTACTATATACCTTTTAAGATCCTGCTCTTTAATACTCGTATATATTTTTTAATAGTTTTAAATACTTATTTTCTACCTACGTACTCAGATTGCTATATGTGTACAAATAATCCTTTTTTTATGATTACAAACATTTTTTAGCAACTAAAATAGGTGTAATACATATGATTGAAAAAAATACGCAAGGAAATTATATATTTATAATTGTTATGAATTTAAAACTTTCAGTTAATGAATTTTTATGTGGCTCTTAAAAAACTTGTTTTATTTCCATTTATTTTATTAATGTTAAATCACTTTCATAATAATTCAATTTCATCAATATTAAATTTACAATTTATGATATTTAATATGAAAAGATAGTAGTAAAATAACGCAAAGTACGTGAATGAGTTTTTGGATAAGTTTAATATGAGGCAATGTAATATGTTCTTAAAAAAATTAAATTATAAGAAATGTAATAATAATTTAGATGTTGAAATTTAGTCTGTGAGAATAGTAGGTATATTAGTTAAGCGAGCAAAGGGTCACCGAATTGATAAAATAACAAAAAACCTTCCAAACGTAAAGAAGCCGAGAACAAAAGAACAAAAAAGGATGACCTTTTAACAAAAGTTTTTGTCGGGCAATGTACAAACAACAACAACGGCTGATGATAACAATGATGAAAAAATAAAAAAAGCATAATTAAAAAAGTGAGCTTTGGTAAGCCTTCAGAATTAGAATCCTGAAGAACAATATGTATTTTTTGTCAACCACAACAGCTTCAGTGGCCATGAACGTAGCTACGAGTATATTTTTACTTGATTGTAGTCATTGTGTAGGAGATTTGCTGGTAAGGTTAAGACATCCCTTTGATCGTCCGCGTCTTAGAAGCATTAAGCTGAAATAGCTAAAGAGATAGCTTGGACAATTATAGATAATTGTGTAGTACCAATTTGTCACCATATGCTATGTCAATAAAGAAAATATGATGTCAACGTATTTTATATTACTTTTAAATGAGCTTGTAATATAATACATATTTCATTATAAAAGTAATGAGCATTTTTTTAGAAAAATAAATTTATTGAGTGCACTTGTACAAATGCTTCAAGTTATTCAAAATACTCTTCCACTGCATCAATACTTTAACGAAGACTTCTCTGACACACAAGGAAATCTCCCTGAATTTTCTCCAAAATCATATCTCAGAAACGTTTTAACCTGCTTTCAATGGATTTCCACAGTCCTTCCAATGCTCTACTCTTACCTTTCTTCAGTTAAATTTGAAGTGAACCCAATATGGGACTGTTAGGAAGGAAGCTACATAACTACTGGGGGTTTGCTCAGGGTCAGGATTTGGTAACGATTAAAGATGCATTATTTTTTGGACGATGGTCCATGATTATTTTATGTCATGACTATCCATAGCAGTGAGGTAAAGACCATTTGGAAAATGTGGTGAAAAAGGTGGTCCCTTCCAAAACAGCCAGTCGCCAGGTCTTTGAATAATTTGAATAATATGTACAAGTCTGATCAATAAATCCATTTCCCTTAAAGAAAATACCATTACTCTTGTTGCGGACAACGTGTATCGAAAATTCAAAAAAAGCTTCATAAAATAAAACTTGTTTCAATATTTCTTCATAGACTTTTGTGTTCATAATTAAAAAAATATAATGAAAATCACTGTCAATACAAAATAAAATGTCTAACGATGTTTAACTTTGTCATTAAAATATTTCAATTTATTGTGAAAATTTTAAAATGTATTAATCCATGTCAACAAATGGCAATAATTAATTACGCTTTGACTCGACAAATGAATCACTTTGTTTGTGTTTTCCATTGAAACATATTGGGCGTGAGAATTAAATATGTCCACAAGAACAAAGCAAACAATATGCGACATTTTAATTATTAAAACGAAACGGCCATAATTCATGTCCGTCACTAATAATATTCATCATCGGTTATGATAAAATTATTTATCTATTAATATTGTATGAAAAGCTCACTACTGAGCTTTAAAGCTACAAATAATTCACAATACAATCAAATACAATTAATATGTTGCAACGCATATTTTAAACACTGTTATGATTTGACATCTTCCGTCTTTAAAAAAACGTAAAGTCGCGGGTTCGTCACGTGGCCGCATGGAGGAAGGATGCAGGAGCTGATCACAATGTAAAAGAACTTGTTTTTGAAGCACAATTCGCATTTATTTTGAATAAAGACTTGATTTCCTCGTCCGATCGCTACATGATATTTCGTCATAAAAAATAAAATGGCGTATACAAGCGCCGTGTAATTTTATATAAAATTAAAACTAACATAATTAGGTGTGCATGTCAGGCGAGCGAACAAAAAGAAGCGACGAAAGATCGTTTTTTGAGGCTTTTCGACATCACCCTAAAAGAGCTATATCAAGTTGATATCAAATTACTATTTTGCTTTGTCGCAAATCTAAGGTATTAAGTGATGATTCGTCAATATACTCAATAAGATTTGTAAAAAATAAGTAATCAATGAAACTTAGTAGTTCATTTGACTTTAAAAGTATATTTTATTGTTATGTGGCAACACCACTCCAACATAGTGCGCCAATGCAGCGCTGCTTAAGGACGGCAGTCAAGCTCCATACCTCGAAATGTAATGTCCTGCACAAAACACTCAAACTACGGCGTTACAACTCCTCCATGAATAATTAGTTAGTAAAACTATCATGGACACTGCTCTTACTTTTTCCATTGATTTCTCATGCACTTTTCAGCAATATCAGAATCGTGGATTTTTTAAAAGCATTTTTCTAAGCAGCTATCTCATATATTTCGAATTTTGACAAACGATTTCTCCAAATCAACAGGCTTTGGAATGCGCTTTCACCTTCAATTTTTCCTCCCACATGCAATCCTTAAATTAATCATTGCCAACAGAACGTCAACAAACTGTTTATCTTAACAATTTTTTTCTTTAGACTAACGAAAACCTCTATTTGTACTGTCTTATATCAGTATTGGCTATTTGAAGACAATATCAGTCAGAGATAAACTTACCAAAAAAAAGAACGTACAACAAGTATGGTGAGTATCAAATAGAATTCTGAAGATTTTTTTAAGATATAGCAATATCACTAATGGAAATTTAATTTGGATTTATTTCTACGTTCAAAATACTGCAATGCAAAAAAGTACGGAAAACCAAAGAAAAACTTTAATGACATACATTATTACATTGCCGAAGTAATCCTTTCATTACAAGTATAAAGAGTGATTCAGGAGCTATCATCAAAGGGTAATAATCTCAGGAAATAAATCATAATTGATATTATTACTAGCTATTTTTGGGTAAACATTTTTTGCAGCTAATAATACAATTGAACAGATACAATGCTATAATATAGTTTCGTTTTCCATCAAGACGAGTGGCCCCTGAATTAAATATTAGCAAAAGGCTGTAAATGAGCAATACGCAATATTACGAGGCCGGGTATATTTTACGCGATATTACGACTCTGGGTATATTTTTACGAGGGTGTTGCTTTACGATATACGTTTACGATGCTGTGGCCCGGCACTTATTAAATTTAAATAAAGATCCACCTGACGGAGAACTGATAAAGCGAAAGGAAGATTATTCTGATGCAGGGTTGTGTAAATTTTCCTGCAACTTAAACACGCATCGTGCTTTTTATATTTTTAGCATTTACTTTCAATTCCATTTCAATATTAAATATATCGTGCAATGTTTTGATATTGATCGCACTGAGTACTGTTTTACTTGTTGGAAGACTGCAGTTTCGCGATCTATGAAGTCTTCATTACTTCTAACATTCACAAACATGCTGATGTGTAATTGAATATTTACCAATAAAGAAAGAGAATCACTAGAGAGTTGGTAAGGGTATGGGTGGAGCTTAGGAGTGGAGGTTAAGAAAGGAGCATTTGTAAGCAAATGAAAGCCTAATATTAATCTCTATGTTTAAAAATATATATAATGTTTACGTTCAATTTCCATTAATAAGTTAGTTACCTTATATCAAATGATTAGAGACCGGTATTTATAACATCTATTTTGCATTTTTAGCGTATTGGAGCATTTAAAAGTTTGCATCTTAGCATTTTGGAGCATTTTGGAGCATTTAAAGCTGATTTTATCGTTTTGGAGCATTTAAAGATGATCTAGCATATATTTAATATATTTATAGCATATATTTTTATAATATTCAAATAATGAATAATTCCAATATATATTTTTTAAATTAATTATTTATTATACTTACAAATATACATAAATAACAAATTTAACAAAATAATCTTAAGATAGGGCAATTATAAAAATATAAATTAAATTATTCAGGAAACGTCTAAGTTACAGCCACAAAGTTCATTTACAGAAAAATTGATGAAAAACCTACCCAGCGATAATCGAGTTTAATTAAAATGACTGATTATTAATAATAATCAGAAGAAAATAGTTCAACTCAATGTTTTTTTTTTTAAACTTAAAATTTCCCAAAAAATTATGATTTTAGCATCTACTTGCATATTTTTTGAAATTGGCATTTATTAGCATATATTCTGAATTTTAGCATCCATTTCGCATCTATTGCAAAATGCTAAAAATACGGATCTCTACAAATGATACTGTAAGATACTATTTCATACCCTATTATACATTTATATATATTTTTAGTTTAACGGAAAGATTTTAAGAATCGGGGAAATAAGCATTATATATTTTTGGTAATTTTTAATATTTAATTTTTCAAATATTGCCTTATGTATTTCAATGTTTTCTAGATTCAAATACAAAGAAAAAAATTATCAAAATAAGTGAAGTGTCTTGTTGCTCTTAATCTGTAATGGTCATCATTTAATTATAATTCCTATGATCTTTATATTACCATAGTGAATCTTTACTTGATTTATCACTTACAAGAGTCTAATTGATCAAAAATTTCATAATAAAACGTCAAATGGGTAAATTTGTTCAGGTTTCTCTAGACATTGTTTGTATAACCCTGTTCCAAGGGCTTCATATCGTATCATTATCATAAAGTCGTACCGTAAATAATATTTACTATTTCTTGCCCCCAGCGTTTCGATACGTGATAAGAGTGGTATCAAACACCTACTACGGGACTTGAAACTACGGCCCAACGCTCATATCCGAATATTATGATTTCTGGTACAATAGAAATACTCATTATTTTAATAGATAAAATCGACTTTGGTATATTAAGGGTTATATGTAGGATACACGGATGTGTAGATATTTGAATTAAGAGTCTATTTAATTCATTAATACACATACAACAACTGCGGCAGTTTCTCAATTACGTTTCAGAATACTTTGGTATCGAGAAGTACAATACTTTTGCTCTTTGTCATTGTAAAGAAGGTGAAGTTTTTTTTTTGAGATTGGATGTTACCGACCTTATTTTTTGAAGCACTTTAAAAATCCATATTTTTTAAATAAGTTGATCCACCTTAATATCAACTTAAATATCATATTATAGGATATAAATTTCTTAGATCAATGAGGTGGAAAAATCGCCTCAGTTATCAACGTTGAGTGCAATAAACAATATATATAGTTATGCTGTTAGCCATTATAAGGCTTTAGTTTATTTATTTTTTCGCTGATTAATTAGTTTTCTTTAAATATATTTACTGAAAATAAATATATATTTTACAATTTAAATATATATTATATATAGGCCTGTATTTCTTTGTTCAATAACTCATTCAAAGTTTCCTCAGTAAGTTGAATCAATTGGCAGTAAATAAAATTAATTGACAGGAATAATAAATTTAAAATTAATAAATTACTTACACATAAAATGGAAACCTAACCTTACCTAACCTTTTATTAATAACAGTCTACTATTTATTAATTCCTGCCAATTTTTGTTTTTCTAATGCCGATTGATGTTTTACTTCTGCCAAGTGTTTATTTTGTAATAACCGTATAAGGCTTATATTACTGACAGTTGGCTAAATAAGTACTGCCCATTAATTATATAAAATACTGCCAAAATATAGTTGCCATATGTAAACATGTAATTTTTTTATTAAATACTAAGCATATAATAAGAAATATGTTTGCTACAAAATTTATGTTATTTTCTAAGTCGTATAGAAAACAAAAAAAAAGAATATCAACTTTTATAATTGATCACAAGAACAAAAAATCTAAGCATCATAAAATTACTTATGACATTTTCCTTAAATGAAGTACAAAATAAATCAAGCGATCCACGATATTATTTCCAATACATTTAGCCCATTATGTATCTTATATTTGTACTTGTATATACAACTCTAAGATTAAATAAATTTATATAATTAGTTAAAACGCAAATAAAAATCATTTCATTCAGCACAAAAACTTGAAAACTATGAAAAAAGTTTCTTTCAAATGTCTTATTCAACATGTTCTCAGTTTAATGGCCAAGCTCTTGTAAAGGTCGTGTATTAGCTGCCGTCTCTATTAAATTGATAGTGGGCGGATTTTGTTATGGGTAGGCGGTAATTCTTGGGCATCCGCCCACGTTAGAGCTGCCCGGGCCTCTTGAGGCAATTATCGGCTGCGGCCCATTAAGTAGGCGGCTACGAGGGCGCAAAGTTAGGGCGGAATCTTCCAGACACCTGGAGAAAAAATGACATAAACCATTGCCATATATTTCATTAGGCGAGATTACTTTCGATCTTCCCTGTGGAGTCTGTTTTCGGTGCTCAGAGCATATTTAACTGGTCTCTTAACACTTTCTGTTTATTATACCCAGGTATCTCGAGCATATTGTGTCATCAATTATAAATTTATAGTATTTAGAGCAGTCAAATTAGATAAAAAAAGGTTGAATCATAGTATAATAAGTGTTCAAAAGTATTTTAGTAAAGCTTAAACATTAGTATAGTATTAATAAATTAGATGTTACCGTGTTTTATTTCCTTATATTTTTTTTGCGCCTGTAAGTGATTTTTTTTACTTTAAATGCATAGAATTAAAAAAGCAAATATAATTGATCCTTATAAGCTCAAAACTTCTTGCTTATATTTAAAAAAGTCCTAAGTAAATTATAAGTTAATTTTAATAAAAACTTAAAAGAAAATTAAAAATAATTACTTTTTTTCACTTTTGTTCCGTGTGATTGATTGTTTAGTTACAAATAAATAACAAAAAAACTAAATATATATGTATTTTAATTAAAAGTAACATTAATTCTTATGCAGTTTCACCAAGTCTTGTCAGTTTATAACCTTTTCTGTCAAATTACAAAATTCTACGTACAACTTGAGTAACGTAACGAAATTACGTAATGACATTTTTTGAGCTTACCAATCGTCCTATTAGAGTTTTCATACAAAGTGTCTTTTTTTATTCATTCAAATATGAACAATTTTCATACACTTTCTTATGAACTTTGCGACGATGCTTTTGTAAATTACCCAGCTTTGAACAGCAAAGAAGTGTATGGAAAGTTAGTCGGCAAAATTTCGCTAGATCAACAGAAAGGATGCAAAGGAATGATGTTTCTCTCCCTTCGCTTCCTTCATCTTTCTCTGCAATTTCCGTCAAAGTTTCACTTTACCGTACTTTAGAGACTCCAAGAGAAGAGAAGGAGTGACTTTCTCGTGCAGAAATAACATAGAGTCTCTGGTACACAAACATGCAAAGCGACGATACAGTTTGTCAGGCTGAATACTACAACGTGCGAGTCTAAGTTTGTCTCGGAAACAACGATTTTGAAAGCACGATGGATAATTGCACGTGTGCTTGATCAAATTGTACGTAACCTGAGTAAGTTGCTTGCTTGCACGAGAACAATTGTGTCACTATACTTAGTTGTGAGCGACAGTACTACAAGAAATGATAAAGTTTTCAGTATAATTGTAAACACGTACAGGAAAATAACGAGACATGGTGATAGTGATACAGAAATTTCATCTATGGAATCCATTATATTCACCATGTTACTTATGGCTAAGCACTGCATGTGATGTTTTGATAAGGTTAAAGTCATTGATAGCCCACACGAATTCACTATCAATAGGTGATGTTCACGAGACAGTTTCATCTACCACCAATGTTAGTTGATAGGTTATAAGTGGAATTTTACGGGTAAAGGATCAATATCCCACCGATTGGATGTTTTTTTTTTATTATTAGCTTTATATTTCGAGCATTTGGACACCACAAATTGTGTACCAGAGAAATATTTGGGTATTCAATAATCAAGATTTTTAGGGAGATTGGATGTTCAGCCCGACGCTCCTGAGGCCTGGACAATTTTGTTTTGTCCTTAAAGGGTGACTCAACCCTAACAGAAGCATGCATAAGGCATTGGATTAAATAAATTTTAAAAGTCAAGCTTGGTCGGGTTTTGAACCGGCAGCTTCTAAATGACTAACAAACGCTTTTACCATTGGACTATGCCACCCGGACATATTTATAGAGCTTAAAAGCCGATTTTTTAGCCTGCATCGGGACTCAAAACCTTTGGTTTGGTAAGCAAACGTTTTTACACTAAACCATTCTTACTGGATAAGTAAGGCTATCCAAGATTGTATAAGCCTAGGAGCTCGAAGGTTTATTTTTATTTATTTTTCATGTTTAAGTCGCTGCAAACCTGTTAAAGCGCAAAATCTATGTGAAACAGTAGTCTTTATGCTTTTTGTATGCTTTATCTACTTTTAATTTACAGTATCTAGGATCTCGTCGTCCTAAAAGGCAATGAAAAATCAATGTTTAGTCCCGCAAATAGAAAAACGACGCAAAAATTCTGAAAAGTATATCAATTACGACTATATGATCCAGCTTAAAAAAATATACATAAGATGAAAAATAACATCCTTAAATAATCATTGATTTTTTTTTTTAATTTATAAATATATTTTTAATACGAAGAGTTAATAATAACAATTTTAATAATAAGAAACTTTTTTAGCTTTTTATAAGATGATGAAAATGTTTTCAGGTAAGTTGTTATTACATAGCGAGTCACTCAAGGAGAATTAATCTCTTTAGTTTGTACACGCGACTTCATAATCAAATTAAAAATTCAACAAAGCAAAACGTCTTGAGTGTTTCATCCCTCTTAACAAAATGTGAGTATTCACCAAGAACAAACATTATTTTGAAACGTGTAACCTCAGAGCAAGAGAGAAAATACATATTTTTATATAAGCTTCGTATACGCAAATACTGACAGAGGATGATGATAAAATCTAAAAGTGGTTTATCTAATGCTTGCCATTACAGAATAAATATTGTTCTGCTAATTTCGTTAGTCTAGCAATTACGCAACGTCTACTTTTAAAAGAATTATTGTGAATATATGGTATTCAATAGGAAAAAATCCAAAATTCTTGAGCCAAGGAATATTTCTTTAGGGCTCCGCAAGCAACTTGCCAAAACACTTGTTTGGAGCATCTTAATGTACGGCTGTGAGACATGTTGCTTATCTGAAAGTGATAAAAAAAGACTAGAGGCCTTTGAGATGTGGTCGTACAGAAGAATTCTCGGAATTTCCTGGAGAGACCACGTCACGAACAATGAGGCTCTCAGAATAATCAAGGAAGATAGGCAACTAATAAGAACCATCTCAGAGAGGCGAGCCCGATGGATCGGCCACATCATGCGCCACGATGGTCTTCTTCACGATATTATGGAGGGGATGGTTGAGGGTAGAAACTGTAGAGGGCGCCCTAGACGGGAGTATTTGCAGCAAGTATTCGAGCACATGAACTGTAGCACTTACGTTGAGCTGAAAAGGGTTGCGGAGGACCGAGAGGAATGGAGATCGAGATGCAAGATTCTGTTGCTGCAAACCAATCCACCGGATTGATACTACGAAGAAGAATAGGATAGCATTAATCATAACCTCATTTTTATAAACGCTTGTAAAATAATATTTATATTGGTTATGACATGAATTTGCGGATAAATAATTAGTTTCACACACTAAAAAATCAATACGTTTTTCCATTGAATTGGTTGATTTTTTCAAAACATTTAACCTTCCACATGAAAAAATAAATTTCTCCTAATGTCTGCTCAATTAAATATTCATTTGTTAAAATAAACATATGATTTAATATCCGTTACGCCAAATAAATATTTGGACAACTATCTTTTGTACAAATGCCCATCGCTTAAATTGATTTTGGCTAATTCTCTGGTCACAGGTACTCTCGTAAAGAGCATAGTATTTCATATACTCCTCCAAGGTAAAATATACTCATGGTACATAGCAAAATGATAATATTCAATTTCATTTAGTCAGTAAAAGACCTGCACGACATAAAATAAAATTATTTAAAATTAAAATGATCTAATTAAACACCGATGAAGTATTTTTCTTCTCCTCAACCAATCAGTAAGCTTATTATAACAATTCTAGCATTGTCTCGCGTCGACTTTGAAACCATTTCAGTCATTTTCAATTGTATGCCTAAAACCTGAAGAACTTCCTGAACGTTCTAGCCGCAGGTTGTAGTCTTGAAAATAAGTGGGGTTGTTAAACGTGACCATTAATTTTCATACGCAAAATGGCTAATTTTTATGAATGTTTTCTACTCCATATCTGCTGTCAAGTTAAAAAAATAATTGCTACAAATAACAACTCAATACATATTCAATACTTGCCACTAAAGTTTTTTGAGATAATACAACTTCGTGAAAAGATTCAGATTATTTTTGAGATGAAACACAAATAATCAAATTTCAATGATTTTGGTGCTATGGACAATGGTGCTAAATATGGTACATAAATACATGTAGAGATACTCAGAAAGCGTTCTAAGAAGCTCAATCATTGTAAATAACGTTTCTAAAATAACAAAGTACACGGTAGTAGTAAGAAAGGATGCTTAAATTATTATTTCAAAAGGAAAATATATTTTTATAAAAATAAATGTAAATTATGACTTATTTTTATGTGCTATGTGTAAAATAAAAAAAACGCAAGACTTGATGAAAACGGGACATTTCGGCATAACAATTTTTTGCTACAAGACAACGGGACAGCATACTTTAAAACGGGACTGTCCCGTTCAAAGCGATCGTATGTTCAGCTTTAAGTTGCTACGTGCGCGATATGGCGGGGAGGGGATAGCAGCCTTTTTTATTCGAGTGCTCGAATATTCCTGTAATTTTAAAGCGCAGGGGCGATGTTATTTTGTAATGCTCTCAGCGAGCAGGAAATGAAATTCGTGAAAAAATACAAACAGATACAAAAACCTGCGTTCCGCGCTACGAAAAACGTTTCAAGATTTTTTTCAACAAACAATTTTACATGTGATTAAAAATGAAAACATACAATGTATTCAATTGAAATGAAATAAAAAATTTAAGTTAAACACACCTACTCGTTAGTACTCCTAAACGCTGTTTAACAAAGACACAATTATTCTACAAAATCAACCGTTCATTTTTGTTTATGTCGCATTTTTTTGTACGTATTTTTTAATTATCAAACATCAAACTAAATAAAATATTTGGATGAGCTTCATTTCACATAAACAATTTGAGATGAAGAATGAAGCTGAAAAAAAACAGCCGTAAAAAATTTGAAAGAAGTAAATCTACAGTTCATAATTTTATTATGTCTTCCTTATTTTATTCAAGTAATACACAATCAACTGCATGATCAATGACTGTTTAATTTTTGCCTTCGTGGACCATCTTTTTTCTAGTATTATTCATAACACCTAGCAAGTTCTTAGTCTATATCCACCCTTGATTGTGTCGAGGAGCTATGTCCTCTTTAGGGGCAATCCAAGTATTCCCCTTAAGGACTCAAATGAAAGCCTGGCAGTTTTAGAGCGGACCGACTGAATATGACTGCGGCGTGTAGCAGAACCTGTCACACCTTCTGGAGTGTGCGCTGTGTCCGAGTAGCTACATTTAAGAAGACCTGATTATGGCCGGGAGTAACACCATCAACGTCGCCCACTTCTGGGCAGACAGGATTGGACCCTGTTGTTTCCGACACGATTATATATATAGTCTTTATCTATTCCTGCGTTCGGTTTGTGGTTGCCACTGCATAACTTATCTCCTTCACCTGCAACATCTCTTTTGAATACTCCACAAATTTGTTCCGCGCAACTACACACGATATGACGGCAATAATTTTCAGTGCTTAATAAATAACGTAGAACATGTAATATTATTCATTTGGTGAGGTCAAGGTTTACGAGCTTTCATTGCGAGGAAGTTAGTCCAACATTCGGGCTCGTAAAGGATGTAAATATTATTCAGAACCCCAGACAGACACTTGTCTAATCCAGACCTGAAGCGATTTCCATATTTCCACCTGGTGATTGCGCAGGTAACTAGCTCTACCGTAACTAGCACAATAGTTTCTTTTATTATTTAGCATTTTCTTATATTTCGTACTGCATCTTATTATTATTCACCTTTTTATATAAATTACATTTTAGAGACGCAAGTATCCAGAAAAATATACTAACTTCACATTAGAATAGTCAGTGTAAACTTATTTATAAAACCCATAACGATTCGAACCACGAACCTTTGAAATCAATTTTCATTCTATACTCAACGTTGGCACGCGAATATATACTACGTTCACTGAGTCGAGAAATTTGTTTGTTAAATCTACACTTAATTCAATTAAATATTTATTATAAATAGTATTAAAATAAATTCAAAAAATCATCCAGATTTTTTTTAATGTAAAACATTTTTTAATGATATACATCAATTCCAACTGTACGGAAAACCTATATAAGAGGAATTTATATTATTTAGGTTTATTATCCTATATCATCAAAAAAAAAACTTTGATTAATTCCTACGAAGTTAAAATAATATGCCTTGTTTGTAGAACTTACAGTGTTGAAGGTTGCAATAATATTTGAGGTCCGAAGTGAGAAGGTCCGATACATTTAAATCTGGATAAGTATAAACCGAATGGCAAGCGTCTCATTGATCGCAAGAGGAACCCGGGAATCTTCATGAAGACACACATATTCAATATGACGTATTATCGTTTCAAAATCACTGATAGCGTACAAGCAATCTGCTACGCTATATAAGTGAACCTTTCTTTAGCTAATCCCGGCAAAAAAGACACTGCAATTCAAGAACATGGAATTTAACACTCAGCTCCAAAATCTACAATCTAGTTGAATACTAGGAGTCTATGAAGTCTTGGGATAAGGCTTGTAAGCTATCAAGTTAACTGTGCTTCTTATTTAACCCTCCCCTTAATGTCCTTAATGCATTCAAGAGCCCCTACGATATGTTTTTTCTACACCATATAAAAATTTCATTTAAAAATCGGATGATGGGAATATTCATTATTCATTGCTTTGATTGACTTGATGTTTGAAGTTGAAATGTATCAATTTTCGTAATGTAAGTATCTAAAAAAATATGAAAAAAATCCTAATTAGCCGTTATGGCTGGAGAATCCAACAAAATCAGCGCGCATGTTAACCCATGCACAGCCGAATTCATGCTAATGTAACGTTCGTAAAGCCGCGCATGTGCCCGAGTCTGTCGTTTTCACCGTCTTTCGCGCAGACGCACGACACGAGCGCGTGATTCTATCCACAAATTATTTATTTTCATTGCAACAAATGAATTATACATTAATATAGTTTACTTAATACTTAATAATATTTCGTAGAAATACAAAAATTCTGAGCTCAGTATCTAAAGTATTTTATATGAATATTCTCAATTAATACAGTTGAGTTGTAGCCGGCGGGTATAGCTCAGTGTTAAAAGCGTTTGCTTGGTAAACCTAAGGTCATGTGGTCAATCCCCGACGAAAAAAAAACGATTTCTGAGCTCAAAAATATCCCCAGTTCGTGTGAATTTCATTCATCATCCGTAAAATGCCAGTCATAGTCTATTAATCAAAGTTGGTGGTAGACGAATGTCATCCCGTGAAAACCACTATGATGATATAAACACACCAAATGACGTTGGCAGATCACTACTCCACATACAGCGATATGTAACATGGTAATCGTCATAGAATCTCAAATGAGACATAAGCATCACTATAACTATTTCTCGGTATTCTCCTGTATGTTTTAACATAAAAAAGTAAATACACATCATCGTAAAGCAAGGATTAAACATTTCTCAAGACTGCTCCGCACCCCGAAGCTTCATAACTTCAATATACGCTCAGTTCATAGAAGGATAATCAGATGTAAATACGGATCAGCGTAAGCCTATCGACGAGCATCTCATTGATCGCAGAAGAGGCCGGACAAAGCCCGGCGTCTCCAAGAGGCTGCATTAGCATGGAAAAGGCCCGGCCATCGTTACGGGATACTCTGCCAACTCGAGCACACCTGAGGCCTCGCAATTTCTGAAGACGTGCCGAACGTGGAACGACGTAACGCAACGCTACCTCACTTAAGGGTCTCAGGCAGTATAAATTGCATCCTGATTAATGTATACCATGCAATTATACCATACAAATACGAGGTTATTAACCATATCTGCCTTTTTTCACCAACGAATTTCATTATCATCATCGTATCTGTTCATCTAACTGGATCAATACTCTCTCAACTGCCATAATCCTTATTTCATCACATATCGCCTCCGCTTTTTGCAGCTTTGTCGAGTACAGTGTATATGTATTTTTTAATTATTTATTTATTAACGGAATTGAGTTTCAAGTAGTACATATTTTACACAAAATAATAAAGATATGTTACAAAGATAAGATAAAATAAGAGGCAATTTAATACAGAATAGAGAACGATAATGGATATATTTATCATATATATTGACATTTAATTAATTTAATTTCACACCCAGAATCGAAGTTCTAAGGTACAAAAAAAATACAAATAGAAGATAATAAAAAATAAAAGTAACATAAAATAAGAAGAAAGAAAGAAAGAAATAAAGAAGAAGATGACACGTGTCAGAGATCACATAGATCTAGGAAGACAATACCATCGATAAAAGAGGAAAAGGATATAAGAAAAGGATCAAGCTGTCGAGGTGACGGCAGTTTTTGACGGCATTCTAGGAGGACTAGAACCCAGGGGCTTGAAGAAAATTTAGCTTTAGTGTATTGTCATCTAAGTTTATCAATCAGTTAATTTTAAAGATACGAGTTTATTTACTTTAATAATGGTTATACGGTGGGTATAGCTTAGTGATTAAAGCTTTTGCCAACCAAACCGAAAGTCGTGGGTTGGATCCCCGATGGGTATGAAGAAAAAAAAAACAGATTTGTAATTGATTTTTACGCTCTATAAATACCCCGGTTGGTGTGAATTTGATCCCTCACCCGTAAAATGTCATTCATAGTATTTTCATCAAATTAGTGGGAGTTGAAAGTCATCCCGTGAATACCACTCATTCATTTCTATAATAATTGGATGATACAGGAATGCCGAAAATTGTAGTCTACGAGATTGTTGTGTGTATGATCAACATTCCACATGCAGCTCTTAGGCATGTAGCATGGTAAGCACCATAGAATCCACAGACGAGACTTCAGCATCACAATCAGCATATTTCGTTATGTTTTTATATACCACAAAGGTTAAAAAATATAGCGCATGATAGCTATAGACGTCATCATGGTGAAAATTTTAAGATTAAAGAAGGTATATGGATATGTAATGGATTTTTGATGGCGGCTTAAGAGAGTTGGCTCACCTGGTAGTCCATGTAGTTTCCATAGCCCATGTGGTTGCACGTGCACGCGCACGTTTGGATGTGCTGCCTCAGTTCCAACTCCACCTCCCAGGGCGCGTCCATGGCGCATGGCGCCCAGGAGGGTTCCCCAACGTTCCAGGCCGGGCACGCGCATGCACGCGCCACCACCGGCGTGCTAACCAGCACGACAGCACGAAAATAACACCGATGCACAAAAAAAAACACAAAAATACGAAACCAATGAAAAAATCGAAAATTCACAATACAATGTTTTCAGCTTCAGTCACTCGGGTGTACGTGTTAAACGTTGTACGTACTACAATAGCGTTGACACGATGCTTAAAAAATCGCTGCTGGATTTCACTAAGTTTAAAAACGTGCTCAATATTATCGCAAATGGTTCACTATACATATTTTATTAAAATATCAGAAAAAAAAATTTTTTGTTGATTTTGTTGTAAAAACTGACTTTAAATATCACAAAACCCACTGATTTTAGTCAATTTAAACTTGCACTACTGATTTTTGCTACATTTATAATTTAAAATTTCAAATTTAATTTTAATGTTAAAATTGTAAGTACACTTCTAAGAATTAAGTTTGCGGTTTGTGGCCTTCATTACTGTTGAAGTGAGACAGCCAATTAAAATTTTAATTAAAAAATTAAAAACGATTTAATCAACATTTGTTTTAAAAACTTGAAAAAAAAATCCCGATAAATCAGCACAAAAAGCTTATTTTTAATGTCAAAACTGTAATTTTACTTCATAAATGAATGTTTAATTTTTAATAGCTTATGATTTTATAGTCGTAGCTTTATAGAGTTTGATTTCATATCAAATTTACATATGGAACATTGCACTGCTAGAAATAAGTAAAAACATAACAAAATTAAGTAACACGTTAATGTTATTGTTTCAAACTATTATAGATTATTAACTCTTAATAATTTTGATGCTAAAGAGTTCTGTACGTCAAATTATCGCCACACTAATGTGCACCATTAAACATCAATTTATTTGACGAAACTATAAAATTCATATTTGAATATAAAAATCAATTAATTACTGTTGACAATGTAAGAATTCAATTTTAATAATAGTTTACGTTATGATTTGTATGTAAATATCAAACAAGAATTGCAACACGATCAAAATTACTGTGAAACATTATTATGTGTTTTAACTCAACAACGAAACTGTTTATTTGTCAAACAACGCACTATGCGACTAACTCCGGTTTATAACTCTTAATATACACATTCAATATAAACTATTGTAATATTCACCAAGTCTATATTCCGTCGAGTATGGCTAGTGGTCAAGCGTTTGCTTACCATAGCGAAGGTCTTGGGTTCAAGACCCTACAAATATTATAAATATATTTTACTTTTTAAACGCTCTTGTTCCGAGACTCGTCGAAGCACAAACGATTCTGGTACAAGAAATACATTTAATGATTAGAGTCAAATTAATACTCTTTTATTGATATATTTAATCGTTCTTTTATATTCATACCAATAGATATTTAATAAGAAATCCACGAACTAGATATAAGTCTTAATTGTTTGAAATTAAATAGAAAATACATGAAAAAACTTAAAATGTGAGAATACAAAAAGAGTGGTCCAAGAGAGGGTGGCGTCACACCTCTAAACGTTGAAAAATAACTGGAAAAAACAAGGACGCTTGTAATCAACTGAATTCAAATTTTGTTCAAAATTTGAATCTTCTTTCAGTACATTTTTACAAATGTATTGTCCTTGTACATAATCAACTCAGTAGGTATTCATAACTACCTTCTTCTTCGCAGTATCAATCCGGTGGATTGGTTTGCAGCAGCAAAATCTTGCATCTCAATCTCCATTCTTGTCGATCTTTCATTTTGGCTGATACATGATAACTACCTATCGATGGCAATATCTTTATTATAATTTAAATGATAACATATTTTTATCAAAATTATGTTATTTTATCGAAGGTGGCATTTAACAGTAAATGGTAAGGCATTTATTTTGTATAAAACATGCAGGGTGGTACAATTTATTTTATTTATTCATTAAAAAAAGTGAAATATTTTTTTACATTATTTTTTTTATATATCAATGAAAATTTATGAAATTTAAAAATATGTATGATAAGGTTCTGCAAGTAATTCAGTGATCTTTAAAACTAAAATAATGTATTTTTAATTTGTAGAGAAAGTCTCTAGATAACAATTTTTCAGTATGCTGAAAATCTTAACTTTATGTACTCCTACATTTGATAAAGGATTATTATTTTTTATTTACTTTTACCCATCTCATGAATATAAAAAATGTATTCATATCCAACTTCGTTATTTGCAGCAATACCTGCAAATTTATTTCTTTTTTCATCAAGATAATGGAAAATAATGCTTCTGAATGTAGAGTATTTACTACACCAACGTTGGTTTACTTTTACTTCATATATTATGTAAGTTATATATTTGACAAAATATGTTGTTGTGCATAAAGAGATATAGTAGAATACCCGCAGAAAATTATTTAGAGATCTCATTTGCAGATTAAATAACGATTGCCATTTTGTGGTTGCATAAGCTCTGCATGAGTGTTGATATGTTAACATTATCATACTGTAATACGGATTTACGCATCATCTACAAACGACAGCGATAAGTTCATCACTTTGAATGTATGAAATATTCATACGATAACTATTGCCCACCACAAACATTGAAGAACTAAATATGGAATATGCGTTGAAAATGAGCGTTTTTTTTTTTATAAAAATCAACAGTTTTTTTTTAGAAGACTATCAGACTCAGATCATTAAAATACTGTCCATCGGCAGCTACAGCTTTCTTCCATCTATATGTATATTTACAGATTTAGCTGGATATATTTATAGATATTTTTTAATTTTTCAATTGATTTATATTTTCATTCGTCTGAGCTTTGCTGGAGCACTTAAAATCACTCGCACAATAGGGAAAAAAATCTTTTTGACAATAAAAGATGAGCATGAATGCATCTAGATATCACTATTGACAGAAGTTATGTAACATGCCTTGCTAATTATTTTGTATAACAAGCACACACGTGCTGTAGAACAGCTTACAGTACTTGCTTAATTGAACGTCACAGTAAGTAAGTGCTGTACCTGTGCTGTGATTATTTAAAATACATACGTACGTATGCTCTACATAAGTAGATTATAATCAACAATTGAATTTTACTCAAGTTTTTGGAGTCTTGTTACTCTAGAATGTTTTGGGAGCATATCTAAATTTAGTCAATCATGTGCTTCGCCTTTGTAGAGTTATAATATTAATAGAAATAAAATCATGTTATACGATAAAAACATGTTTTTTTCGTTCAATATATCTCCATGGATGATGGCTCACGATCACTTAAATTTATATTTAAATCTGTAACTTTAAATAAAAACAAGATTGTTAGAACTACCTTACTTGTTCTCTCCATTTATAGAGCAAGCCTTCGTAGATTTTTGTTCAAACAGGTTAACATTTTTAAGCAAATGTAGATTAAGAGCCTGTCGTGTTTGTTTTCTAACATCATTATTTCTCACTTCTCACATGTCTCAAAATGTCTCTTTATTACTATGTACAAGCACCTGTTCTGTATGCTACACGTTAATTAACATAACCACGTGTTTTATTGCTAAAAGTCACACTGATACTTCTTAATGCAGCCAAGACTGGATAAAACTGGGTCAAGCGTCACGACTAACTTCTGAATGTTGTAAACATGATACAGATACAATCCTAATAAAACGTATCAAAACATTTCATTCAATAATCTATAGTAATTAAATTGGAAATTAAAACATGTTTCATTAATTAATATTTAAACTATCTCATTATCGACCATCACGGTTGACATATGTCGACCGAAAATGTACGGATTAAGCTGTGTCTTATGGTCAAAAGTAAGCATATTTATGTTCTCTAAGAATCTGTGTTGTCAGCTTCATATAATTGAACTACTAATAAAAGCTCGTAATTTCCATATAAACTAAGCCACAACTGTGCCTTGAGTTGAAACATTATATTACATACTTTAACACATAAACCAACTATTAGTACTCTCATGTGTAAGTTCGAAATAAAAACACTTCATTAATTATCCTTACATGTATATCGTACAATCTGACACCAAATCCCGGGTATATTTTTAAACATATTGAGCGTCGCGCATGTCTTCTATATAATAAATTATAGATTTTCTTGTTTGTATTAAAATAGAGACTCTTAAAATATCATTTTAATTATGAAAAAAAGCTTGAATGCGCGTCGTGCATACGGTAACATTTGCGCGCCGCGAACAACTTTGATTTTCTTCATTTTTAAGACATATTTTATAAAGCACGTGTTAGATTTTAGTCAACGTGACTATGTTTGAGAGTGCGCGATAGAGGCATTACTGAAACTGAATTGCGCTACGTGCAAATGCCAAAAACATGCGCGCTGAGAGATCACCGTTCTCAATTTCATCTCAATATAATCATCAATATTTAAACATTTATAACAAACCACGTGTAAAATTTCTTTAAACATTTGTAATAGTGTTGAATGGTGTATTTTATAATGCGCGTCGTGCAAATATCTACACCATATACTGAATGCGCATCGTTCTCAAATTGTATTATAATACTCGTATATGTCAAATTTTACGAACCACGTGTAAGATTTATATAGTTCTTTGCGTTGCCGAAAGTGCTCAAAATGGTCCGATTGAGACGGGATGAAAATCGGAGTGCGCGTCGCGCCCTCGGCTTGCGCGTGAACGTGCGCGTCGTGCGCGGCGTGCGCGCGTGGCGTGCTCAGCGACAAGAGCTCCGGCGCCGTCGCTGGTCCGCGCTATACTGAGGAGAGCGCCGCGCGAGGGGAGGAGGCTGGCGGTTCTCGCGGCGACGCAGCGAAGCTCTGGGAGGCTGTGTTTTGATCACTTCTTCTTCTTTGAAGGCTCTCTTCCGAACAAGTTACGAGACTAAAGGAAAACTTAGAATTCTTAAAAAAGCTCTACCGTTACTCTCATATCGATATTAATGTACTATACTAAGAAATTCAAAGAAGCAATTTTGGAGATGACCGTTTGGTCGTAAATAAACGATTAACAAATACTGTTATCAGATATAAATAAAAAAAAATGAATTTATTTCACAATATTTTTTTTTGACGCCGGTTCGAATGGCCATTTTCAAGTCAGTTAGTAAGGTGAGGTATTATGGAATTCCACCAAGAATTATCAATCGAAAAAATCGTAATAATGATAATAATAATTAATAAAAAGCATGCCAGTAGATATGATTACAATTTAATATTATAATTATAATTCATACAAAAAGTTCAAATGCAATTTTAATTATGCATTTTTACGTATATTTTTTAAAATTAATAACGTTAATATGACAGTAGACTATAAATTACATAAATTATTGTCTTCATCCTAACAATAGTATGTTATTTATATAGTAATTGCGTATATAACCCGATCTCGTCTTCTTCTTCGTGTCAGCGTCGTCAAATTATTTTTTCCCAGTATCTGGCAACATCGATAGCTCGTGTGTTGCCCAGCATTAGGTCCTGAGATGTGCATCTTGTTGGGCACATAGAGCAGGATCTTAGGTGTCGGGCGGTCTGCAAGTCTACACAGTCACACAATAGTGACTCTCCCTGTCGAAGCCTTCCCCACCGATCTCGTAAGAAACTTAATAAAATCGATATGTTTTCTCACGAATCAACTACACCCTCGTTGAAGCATATGTCTGGCATATTATAACGTATCCCGAACAGGTACTTTGCTCTCAGAATCTGATGTAATGGGGATATGATCAATAATTACAAGGGACATGAGTGATCAACCCGACTCATATAAAGAAACAAATATTTCAATCTATAACTAGTATTTTTATATCAGTTTTCTAATCAGAATCAAAGACTTGTTGCTTCTGTCTAAACTTCGTGGCTTTTAATATCAGACGTCGTCATTCAAATATTTGAAAACTTTCCGGTGACCTTTTTAAAAACTTTTCTGGCCTACGATAACATTGTTTTTTCTTCTGACAAAAAGCTAAATATTCTCACTAAATAGTTGAAAGCTCCTTTAAATGAAAATAAGCTTTTTATTTAGCTGTTAGTTAAGAAAAATCAATAAGATGCTT
Organism: Glossosoma conforme; assembly: GCA_022606575.1. Taxonomy (NCBI): domain Eukaryota; kingdom Metazoa; phylum Arthropoda; class Insecta; order Trichoptera; family Glossosomatidae; genus Glossosoma; species Glossosoma conforme. Next base: position 432,997 of record JAGTXR010000233.1, on the reverse strand, counting down.
TCCATGTCAAATTACTAATATTATAAATATCTAAAAATATATTTAACAATTTTATTAGGGACCTTACTCGCTGTTCTAATGTTTGGCATATTTACAAATATAATTCGTTTTATTTATAAACAATATGTATATGTAATTTTCTTAATAATCATAAATAAACCGGCGGGTATAGCTCAATTTACCGGCGGGTAAAGCTCAATGGTCGAAGCGTTTGCTTTGCAAGCCTAAGGTCGTGGGTTCGATCTCAGACGGAGATTTATTTTATTTTATTTTATTTCTAATCGATTTTTGAGCTCTAAAATACCCCCGGTTGGTGTGAATTTGATCCATCACCCGTAAAAGTCGTCCCGTGAAGACCACTCATTCATAGTAAATTCCTGTAATAATAAAGGATGATACGTGAATCTCGGGCTGTGGTCTATGACAATGGCGGATCAACACTCCACATGCAGCGCTAAGCCATATGCACCATGGTAAGCGTCATATAATTCCACAGGTGAGACTTCAGAATTACCATCTGTTGGTATTCTCTTGTATGTGTTTACATAAAAAAATGGCTTTGAGGCTGAAACACCACGTAAAAAATCCTGTTACTGCTTATCAATCAAACATTGTTTACGGAAGACGTTTTATTCTCAGTGAAACTTAAGACGATCGAATAGTTAACATGTGTGAACTTCGTGTGTTTTAGTTGCTTTGTGATTCGAACATGTGATCAGGACTGTTGTACGTAGCACATCTCACCTAAGTGCCTCGATAAAACAAGCATTTGACATTGGATATAATACTAAAAATTAAACTTCGCTTGAATATAATACACATAGAGTAATGAGTTATATGTTTTTTAAAAAATGTTTTTTTTTAATATAAAATCTTAATTATTACTTAAATATACATATACTGAACATAAAATTCTTTTTTCAACGCGTCAATCCAAGCACAAAAATAACGGCAGAAGCGGGATGCGAACCGCGGACTTTGGAAACCAACAATGCCCAGGTATTCATACCGCTCGGCGAATCGCGCCATTGCTAATAATATTAATTATATTATTATATAATTATTATATAATTAATAATATTAAGCTTGTGAATAAATGAATACTGATAGAATAATAATAAAAATATACATACTTTGAATATATACTATGGCGACATCTGTTGTACGATAATAACAATGATATAAATACTAGTTTCATCGCGGGTCGGTCTAGGCATAGCAATGGCGCGATTCGCCGAGCGGTATGAATACCTGGGCATTGTTGGTTCCCAAAGTCCGCGGTTCGCATCCCGCTTCTGCCGTTATTTTTGTGCTTGGATTGACGCGTTGAAAAAAGAATTTTATGTTTAGTATATGTATATTTAAGTAATAGTAATATTGTAATATAGTCAATGATCTATAAAAGTAGATTAGAATATTGAAATAATAAAATAATATTCTAATAAAAATTAAAAAATTAATTTAGAATCTTAATTGTTACAAAAAAGATTTGAATGTTGAGCAAGTAAACCTACAAGTACACGTAATTAATGAGTGGATGGTCAAGGTGGAATTAACTTGATATAATATATTATGTTGAAATAACTCACTCCCTTATACGAGTCCTGAACAAACATTGTTTCGAATTTAAAAGTGACATGTTCATATAACGCGCGGATTTCTTACAACACGACGTACACGTACATTTTTAAACGTGATTTTTTCTCTATATTGTAAAAAAAAATATTATCAAAACATGTACTTCAAATTACGCAGATAAATCTATACAAACAATAAATATCTTTATTTATAAAATAAACATTTTTTGTATGAATTATATAGTCGTATTTTTCTATATTTCTATATCTCGAAACTCAAATTAAAATAATAAAATCAATGACTGGAAAATTCCAATAACAAATCAATGCATTTATTATATATTATGAAAAAATGCGTCATAAATATATCGTCATGTCAGACCTTTTAGTCTCAAATCGTTTTTTGAATTAGGTTTCACCTGTGTGAAATATATTAACTTACATGGTGATACTGTTGAACACACTGACCACTCTCCCAAAAGGCATTGGTTGCGTCAGGCTAGACCATCTATCCCGATTTCTGTTATACATATAAATTCAAAGCAAACATCATCTTTTATTATTATATATAGAATTCACTCTAATCAATAAAAAATTTACGTCGAAAACATATCTTTGCAACCTTGTTCATTTCATTACCGAAAGCTATATTATTCTGCACCAATTTATTTTTATTAAATAAATAGTTTCCGATGGCCGTCCAGGATGGCGCAAGCTCGAGGAATATGATAAAAGGCAGCTGTAGTTAATATTCTCCTACGGCATCCGTAGTACATGTCCCAGGCATGTCCACCTTCGTTTCTCGACCGATTGTAGTATGGAAGACTGCCATGTGCGCTGTCACCTCGTCATTCCTCAAGAAATCCATCACCACCATTTTACTCCTAGTATTATACGCAGATATTTGTTTTCGGAACTCATAATACGGCTGCATTGGCTTTTGGTGACAAGGCAAAAGTCACAATAGTAAAGTAAAAAAGCACGCAAATAAAATAAGTATGTAGCAAGAAATTAACAAATTGATCATGAATCAAACCATCTTACTCCCACTATTCTTCAAAAACATCTATTTTCAAAACCCATAAGACGGCTGCATTGGATTTTGATGTGATGCCAACATACACGACCGTAAAGAAGAATGGGGATCATACTGGCGTTGTATAGACAGTAATTTGTTTTGGTCGACTTTTTTGAACCAGATATTGCGCATAGGCGCAATTTCAAAACTTGTAATAAAATATGTATTTTTAGTAAAAGATGTATTAATAATATAAAATGCTAAAGCAGGGCCGGACTCGATCAAACATCTCCTGCGATAGCCAAGTTTTGCGCAGCCCCTGGCGGTCGCCTGGCAACGCAGCGCCTGTCACCTCCCCGCCCGGGGCGCCTCCGCCCTGCCGCCGCCCACACTCTCACTACCCCCACTGAGCCTCCCCCTTAAACCCAAACCAGAGCTTTTGCTTCCCACCCACAGCTTTTGCCTTCCGCCCACACTCGCGCCTCATCCTTTCCCGCCCACTGAGCTTTTGCCTTCTGCCCGTGCTTTTGAACCAAAAGCTCTGAACTTATACACCTTACGCCTCTCATCTCGTAGAAAAATCTACGAATCAGTTTTTTTTAAGTATGCAACTTACTACATCTGTTTGTATATGTAAAAAAAACGTATGACCGCAACAGACTGCCACCACACACCTGTCAGTTGTCATTAACCTTTAAGCATTTACTATATTTAACCCATCACTACATTTCGGATCTCCGCCAAGTACACATAGTTTTAGAAAGTAGCTACTGAGGAAGGTGCGGTGGCACCGAAATCAATAAAGTGATATCTTAAAACTCAGTACATTCATACATATTTATACATGTTTTGTTCTTTACATATAGATATTTTAGGTCTTCAGAATACAAATCTAACACCTAAAATACTATTGAGTTATTGTATTAATAAATCAACACTATTTATCTACTAGGATATCCGCCAAGTACGAATACGTACGTATAGTTACTTTCAGTTTTCAGAAAAATACGACTCAAGTATTTTATACTTCATTTTAATATGGCTCACATTGAGTACTGTTTCAGTAGTTGGAAGACTGCAGTTTCAACATCAATAAAGGCTTAATCAGTTCAGTAGTGCACTGATACACTTATTTACAGTAAGTTCCTGTAACACCAAGATAACATTAATTTTGAGCCGTAGTCAAGTACCGAATCGGATTAAGGTGTTTGCCATAAATTAAGTAATGGTAACAGTCATAAAATCCACGATGATATTTTTAGCGATATTCTTTTTATATTCTAATTTAACATTGACTATCGTATTGTATTATTATCTTTGGGAATCCCGTACAATGGTTTATTTATTTTCCCAAAAAACACGTTAGTTTTTGGTAATAAATAAACAAATGTTATTTTTTATTTATTTATTTTAAAATGCATCCCTACCGCCCTAATAAGAATATTCCATAGAGATCTGTAATATCTCACTAGGGCTCCACTATCCCTGAATAGACTCAAAAATGTTTTTCTCCCTATCCGCCCTCATTTTCCGCCCTCCCTCCTGCCGCCTACCGCGCCCACCGCCCACTAATCGTCAACAAACTCCAGCCGGGTCACCCGACAGATTCAAGGTCGCGTTCGACACTTTACATTTATCGCTCGCACTGTGCGAGACGCCGCGCTACCGTAACACGTACATCTCTTACTAAGACCTTTCATACTACGTCATGTCATAGAAACAAACGCCTTTCTCTTTATTTCTATGGGATCAAAGACGTCGTTTGGGTTTTCAAAATCTCACCTGTGGATTCTATGACTTTTACCATGTTACGTATGGTTAAACACTGCATACGGAGTTTTGATCTGCTAACTACAACCCGAAATTAACACTACATCTTTATTATTATAGAAATTTACTATAAAGGGGTGGTCTTCACGGGACGACTTTCGTTACCACAAATTTTGATAAATAGGCTATGACTGGCAATTTTCGGGTGAGGAATTAAATTCACACTAACCGGCGGCATTTTAAAGTTCAGAAATCAAATAAAAAACTTTTTTTTAGTTACCATTGGAGATCGAACCCACGACCTTTAGCTTGTCAAGCAAACGTTTTAACCATTAAACTATACCCGTCGGCAAAATTATGCGTCAAAATCACGTTAATAACGAACGATTTGTAAGCTCTTGGCTATCTTTTGGTCCCCACTTTCACTTATAGCCTTCAATCTTGGCATCTCACCAAAAGCAAATGCACTCGTTTAATGGGTCTCGAAATGCCTTATATATTTTTCATTAATACTGAGGGTACAAAGGTTTGATTTTGTGAGGAATGACAAAGTTAAAGAGTTGTCAAAACAGCTTTACATATTACAGCTAAGAGGCAAAAGTAGACGTAAGATGCCTCAGGAGCGCATAAACTACGACGGCCTTTTCTTAAAGCCTCCGGTTACGAGAATGTACGTTTCAATGTACTCGGTGAAACTGCGAGAAGCAGAGCTGACATGAGATAAAACTAAGACTGTGGCGGCTGTCAAATGTTTTTTTGCAAAATGAAAAAAAAACTCAAATAACTAACGTCATGGAGTTCACTTATGCGCGTATTCTTCTGTGTTTGTAAACATAAAAAATGTGCGACTGAGTATAACTTGATTACATTCTGTGTTTAGTTACAAGTTTCAGAAACACCTTCAGTGACAGCCGTCCGCTTTAACAACTCTAGAACTCGTAAAAACTCTGTAGCAGTTAAACAAACTTGAATTGAATCAAGGGAATCGAATTTTCTTTTAAATTAAATGAATCTCGAACAAGTTACGGACCGAAAACTACTTACCGAGCAGTTCGATATAAAATAATAATATCTTTAAGTACTCTCGCAGCGATTTCATTAATAGTTAAATACTCATTATTTAAAGCATTATTATATTTTAAGTACTGAAGTTCGATAATATTTTTATAGACGTTCTCAAAAAAATGATTTTTCTTCTTAAATTTTTAGATCAGTTTTTAACATTTATCAAATTAAGTGATAACGCATATAAATAAGTATTAAATAAATACATCGGGTGGCATAGTCCAGTAGTTAGATCGTTTGCTTGTCATCTAGACACTGTCGTTCAAATGCCGAACAAGATTGTTTTTTTGAGTTGCTTAACCCTTTATTTACTGAATTATGAAATAATGTTTTGACATTACTGATTCTTTTTATAGAAATAAGTGTTGATAGGATAAAGGTAAAAATTGGAAAAAACATTTTTTTTTCTAAAATAAACATTTATTTCATAGTTTTATAAATCCGACTTATAATTCCCGTCAGGGCGCAACTACAGCAAAATGCATAAGCAATATTGGATTTTGTAGTATGGGACTTATAAGTCCCATCAGTAAATAAAGGATTAATCAAATCGAAGCTCTATACATTCCCTCGGTAGGGTTGAGCCACCTTTTAATGACAAAACATAATTTGTTCAGGTCAAAGAAAAAGCAAACAGCTAGAATAATTTCGACATACTGCAAATTTGTGATGGAAATTTTTGACAACCAAATGTGAAACAGGGGCAGTATTCGTAAAACATAAGTATATTTTGAAAGCGAAAATTATACAACGTCTTAAAACTAAGGCGTTTATGCAATAAGTACCAGTATTTGTTTTGACGCAGACATGGAATCTAACAGCAGGTTTTACCCATGAAATAAAGGTCATACAACGTGCCATGAAGATATCCATGCTCGGAGTGTCTCTAAAAGATAGAACCAAAAAAGAAAATATGCAAAAAAGTACTCAAGTAGTGGAGGCTACCCAAAAAATAAGCATACTCGAGTCGCAATTTGAAAAATCTGTCGAAGAGACAACAGTTGGTGAAGAAGAAAAGTATTGCAATGTCGTTTAAGAGCTGGCAAAGGGAGCGTTGCAAAGGGAACATCTTATTTAAAATGGACTGATGACATCAAAAGCATAACGGGGGTAGCCTGAATGGATTGAGAAGAAAGGATTATGAGAAAGGCATACGTTCAATAATGCACGTACACAGGTTGATAATATGATGGAAATAATGCAGCCATATGTAATCATCAAAGCTCCTCAATTTACGAGCATTCTACAAGTGGTAGAGTAGAATAGAAAAATAATTGGAACTACTTATGTACCGATAGTGGCCTGGAGAGGATTCCCGGGGTCCGCAGTAGAGCGATTCTGGTACTCTATTTTCTACTTCTTCCCCCTACGCCCCGGGGGTCTTCTCGGATAATTGAAAACATTTTAATCCTCCAACAGGCGGCGCCAACCGGCATACAGTTTGAGGAGCTCATTAAATGGCGAACGAATAATTGATGATTGCATAATCGATTATAAATATGGACTTCCTTAACCCTTTTATTCGAGAAAAATTGACAGGCAATCTACAAAAGTATTTCTCCCTTAAAAAAAGAACTAAATTTTATGAAGAAATGTCGAATCGCAGTAAGCATACTTACAATGAAGACCCAGTTAATATTCATCAACGCCTGTAAAGATTCAGATCAAGCACTCATTAATGCGTGTCAGACCATTGAGACCAGATATTTCAGCGTACAGGTCATTGAAAGCGGTGTTCTGCAGAAGAAGCTCGCATCCCGTTTTAGAAACGCTGGAGCATCGTTTTATTCAATGACTCATCATATTAGCTTCTTCTTTACGGCTGTGAACCTTGGCATCATATCAAGAGCCAATGCAGCCATATAATGTTTTTTTAAAGATATTCGTAAAATACTAGATTAACGAGGGTATAACTCAAACTAAAAATGACGAGGTGAAAGAGCGGACAAAGCAGCCTTCTTTACTATAGTCGATCAAAAGACGGAGGTGGACCTGGTTGAGACATACACCTTAGATTCTGCAGAAAAGCATAAGGTACAATTGCATTTTCTTCAAGCCCCTGGACTCGCGCCGACATGGAAGTCTTTCGGGAACTATATTTAGAATGTAGTCGTAACTATACTATACTTTTATATTTTAAAAACATATTTTGTTACAGACCACTCATTTTTAAAGAAGGGTTGAGTAATAATTTCAATACTTATATCAAGCTAAAAATTATATGGGTAATTGTTCTAGAGTCTAGTGACTATGTTTTCCCCTTTCAGTAAGTGGCCATTGATAAACAATATTGCTCAGAAATGTATTTTCTTTAGGCATTTGCCAAAGCATTACTTTTAGTTTTTTAATAACCGCGATGCAGATTTCAGTCCGCTGTAAAACTGCTAGGCTTTCATTTGTGTACTCGTCTTGCATACTCCGGTCCGGAGTCTGTTAAGCGACCTCCATATATTCCACTCCTGGTCGTGTCCAGGGGCTAGGTCCTCTTTCGGGGCAATCCAAGTATTCCGCTCAGTTGCACTTCTCCACATGTTCAGCCGCAGGCTGGCCTCAGGTATCACCAGTTTCGTTGTCGATTGTAGGAAACTTTTTATAGCGTTGGCAAACTTTTTAACGAAAATAAAAACTTGTAACGTCAATTTTGCTTCATTGATTTATGCAGTCAAATAGCAAACCAAATCATTATATACATAGTAAATATATATTTAAAAAATAACACTTTATTTCAAGGAGAGTTTTCCGTCAAAAGGTTGGCCATCACAATGAAGTATGCAGTCTGAAATGACTCTACTAAGCTGCACTCGTAGCGATCGCAAAACTTTATAGATTGCTTCCTTTATTTTCTAATTATTCTTCACGTCTTCGCCATTTCAGGTGTATTAACGCATCATTAAATTATTTAATGACTTATTAAGAAGACTAACTAAATGACTTTTAATATTGCAATATATTTCTAAGTAAATATTTAATTATATATATAATCGTGTCGGAAACAACAGGGTCAGATCCTGTCTGCCCAGAAGTGGGCGACGTCGATGGCGTTACTTCTGGCCATCATCAGGTCTTCCTGGGTGCAGCTATTCGGGCACAACGTACACTCCAGAAGGTGTGACAGGGTCTGCTCCACGTCGCAGTCACATTCAGTCGGTCCGCTGTAAAACTGCCAGGCCCTCATTTGTGTCCTTGTCTTGCATACTCCGGTCCGAAGTCAGTTAAGGGACCTCCATATATTCCACCCTTGGTCATGTCCAGGGGCTAGGTCCTCTTTCGGGGCAATCCAAGTATTCCCCTCAGTTGCGCTTCTCCACATGTTCAGCCGCAGGGTGGCCTCAGGTATCACCAGTTCCGTTGTCGACTGTAGGAAACTTCTTCTTGATTTGAGCCGTGTGGTTATCTTTTGGTACCCAAACATAGGGTGGAGTGCGTCGTGGGTTGCTTTGGTGAGCTCCTTCTTACATACGGCGAGAAGTTACTACCAAGAAGGAGCTCAATATTTAATTATAAATAATATTATTAAATGACTATTTTTATTTATTAATTTTTGTATTAGAAGCAAAGAAGCTAAACTTAGAAGTAAAGCCTACTATGCTATAAATCTTGTTCTCTGAAAAAACTATTTATTAAATTTATGCAGATACCTCATAAATAATTTCGCTTGTGTAAATTTGATTACTTTCTCGTAGTGATCATATTAAATATAATTATAAATAATCAAAAATGGTGATGGTGCTTTACGTTAAGTACGTAAACATAAAACCTACTAGTATGTTGGTGCACGTTGGAACTGATGAAGCTTTAATAGATAGCGAAACTGCAATCTCCTATCAAGTGAAACAGTGCTCAGTGTGATCCATGATAAAACAAGGTATTTATTTTACGAGTGTAGATAATTAATATTAAAATGGATCTCAAAATGAATGCTAAAAATATGAACAACATCTTTAATTGCTTATTATCTTTTGCTTACCACACCAAAGATTATGGATACGATTTCATTAAATTAAAAAATCTAAGTTGTATAAATAGGGGGTATTCGGGTTAGTGTGAATTTGATGCCTCACCAGTAAAATGGCAGTCACGCCCTATTAATTAAAATAAGTCGTATACGAAAGTCATTTCGTAAACAACACACATTCATTGTTAATTCCTCATAGTACAAGTAATAGTTGATGTGTAAATGCCGGGTATATAACGTTGGCAGATAAACATTCTAGATCTAAATACAGCACTAAGCTTTATGTATAATGCTAAGTGTCCGAGAATCCTCAGATGAGATTCTTCCACTGTTTTTTGTCAGTCCTGCTTAATTTTTTTATGTATAAAAAATATTAAAAAACATTTTTCTCGTAATTTATAAAATATTTTTTCTCGATTAATTTGAGCGCCGTAGTTGGTTCTAATAACGCCACCGCGCGGTTTCCTTCTATATTTCTCTTGGTCGTAATTCACGATATTAGTGCATTCAGATGTTATTAATTTGAAGGATTTTCCTTAATTAATTGGCCGGGATCGCAGAACTTGCGAATTATTTCCCGAGGAGTTATGTCCATGGAGCAAACAGTGCAGACGATAAGCGAGTTTAAGTGGTCTGGTGAGATGAAATATCACCAGCTTGCAGAGAGTAACGAAAGTCTACTTTATTTTGATCAAATAAATTAAATTTGGAAATAATAAAATTTTCTTCAATTGAATCATTTTTCATTTAAAATTACAAACCAATTACAAAAATGTCTAAAATGACAGTAATAATCGTAATCATATGAAAAAACGGCAGGCGCTGGGATTAAGGTCGCAAACTTTTCACTTTTGTTCTATTTTAAACACAGCGCTGGTCTATTTACCAATTGCTTCCATTTATCGGCATCAAAATAAAGACGTATTATTGAGGATTATATTTGCTGTATATTTGTATGGGAATATCAATTTGTTAAAAGCCATCTTAAATTATCTTGTAAGCATTAGAATATTAAAATATTCATATTTTCAAAAAAAACAATTGATAAGGAAGGCGTAATTAGAGAATTTTTCACACAAGAAGCTGTAATATTCACACAAAGACGGTCCATTTTTCCAAAAGGTTATCTTCTTTTCAATATAACTTTCTTCAAAATAACTAGCTCTTAACTTGATGATGGAGTAATTTACAAGGGTTATCCGTAAAATAAGATTCTCATGGCGCTACAGTACTGAAAAGCGCTGTTATGGTGGATCCCGCGATTCTATAGAGTACTTTGGTTCCCCCACTCCAAATCACTTCCCTAGCGAAATGCCTGCGAAGCTCAGTCTTGGCAGCAGCCAAACGTGATAGATCTTCCCCTCGCTTCGCCCGCCAGATGTGAGCTACACTCGACCACACACCGCTAACGCCACCAACGAGCTCATCGCAAAATTTCGATGGGGTATTGTCAAAAACCCACCCTACAGCCCGGACTTAGCCTAAGGGACTACCATCTCTTCCATGACATGAAAAAACACGTGGGTAGAATGCATTTTGGCGATAGAGAAGAGGTGGAAGAAGCGGTTCTCAGGTATCTATGTGGATTGGCGGCAGATTTTTTTGACTCGGTCATTCAAAAGCACGTATACCGCATGCAACAATGCATTGATCTTAGTGGCGACTATGTAGAAAAATGGGTAAAAAAATTAACTTTCCAAAAATGTACGCATTCATGGAATTAAAAATGTTTTACACTGTGAAAAATCACTGGGAACCTTATTTTATGGATAACCCTCGTATTCTACGAAGTGTCATGATGAACCATTTTTCGTTTTGTAAAACATTTTTTTTACACGTGGAGCTTCACCAAATGTCTTCTATACATCGACAACCTTCCAGGAAGGTGACAACCTGTGGCCTTAAAAAAAGGTAGATATTTTACAAATTAAAAATTTAAGTTACTTATTCATTATCAAACAAAGGTTCGAGCTGATGAAATACTGACAATGCATTATGTATTTTATATTTTAGCCGCTTTAACGATCATTCAAATCACCTTTAAAACGAAAATTGCGAGACATGATTTCAGGTTTATTCTTAAAGTTACATTGTATATACATTTTTAATTTACTCTTGTTAAATATGATATGTCTGATCAATTTTCTTCAACCAACTTCTCAACGTCGTTTAATTTCCTAAATTACGCGCAATTCAAGAACGAAATGCGAAGAAAAAACAATATTTTGATCAAAAACACCAGTCATAAATATTTATATTATTTCCCTTATTTGAGCATATTTATTCATTTCAAGACAAAACAAGTCGTTTTATTTTATATCAGCTCTCCATCATCGTCTTTGCAAAAAAAAACTTTTCCATATCAGGAACATATAGGCCGGCGGATATTGCTCAATGGTCAAAGCGTTTGCTTTGCAAGCCAAAGGTCGTGAATTCAATCCCCGACGAAGATTAAAAAAAAAAAACGATTTCTGAGCTCTACAATATTATAGCTCCCCCGGTCGGTGTGAATTTGATCGCTCACCTGTAAAATGGGAGTCATAGACTATTAATTAAAATTGGTGGTAGACGAAAGTCATGCCGTGAAGACCACCCATTCATACTGAATTCCTGTAATAATAAGGATGATGCGTGAATCTCGGGCTGTAGTCTATGTCGATTGAACACTCCACATGCAGCGCTTAGCCATATGCACCATGGTAAGCGACATATAATTCCACAGGTGAGACTTCAGAATTACTATCAAAATCTGTCGGTATTCCCATGTATGTGTTTACATAAAACAATATGTTCACTACAAATTGTCGCCATTTAGTTCTGTTAGCTGCTACTGCCCATTCCTCATTATACGACATATCTGCACCTGACTAACCACTTGGGAACATATAAGAATCCCGACAACCTTCAGAGCATAAGTCCGAGTACTTGAAGAGGTATCAGCTGTAGTATCCGAGACATATTACTGGATGAACTAGAGTCCAACGTTCCTTAGGCGTGGACCACTTTGCCCTAAGGGCCAATAAGGTATACATAGTTGACAGACTTAATTAAATCAAAAATATATACTTGAATAAACATACGAAATATTGTGAAAATAATTATCTAGAAGATATAATTTTATAGTTCTACGAGTAGAACAAAAAAAACGTATAAGTCAAATTATTAGTTAGAAATATTAATCTGGATAATCTTTTTGTGTTTCTATAAAATAAGCCATTTTAGCTGTCGATTACATTCAGAAATTTGAAAGTCCAGTCAAAGAAAATCGAAAAAACTTACAAGAAATGCTTTAGTAGATGCTCTTCTTTTAATGATATTTGTAAAACATATACTGAAAAGCATTTGCCGAATATATATTTAATCTAATAAAAATTTGATTGAAATGTCCGGAAGAAGTCAACCCATCCTTTCCAAGTTACAAGTACTGTATATTACAGTCTAGTACACAGACTCGTGTAGCCATAAATAACTTCCATCTCCCAAGACGCCGTATTGGCTGCAGATTGTTAGAGAAAGAATTTAGCGCGGGAATCGATCAAATAAATTATTTAAATTAAGCAGCCGCTTAATAAAAGTAGCGTTTTCAATTAAAACTTTTTGAAGTATTTATCGCTTCGACTTGAGTTGTTCATTATAAACTATAAAATTAACTATTTACTAGCTTCTTTATGGGGCAAAGTAGTTGGTTGACACCGTTATCTATTTATGTCTAAAATTTCTCATTTTCAAACTGGCATTTAGAGTCAAAATTACAAAAAAAATATTTTGTATATTGTTAGCAGTCCCTTTGAGACCGAATTTAACGTATATAGTCGAATGATGTTATAAGCTTTGTTTTTTACAAGGATCTCGTAAATAAACTATTATTTACTGAAATGGAGAAAATCTTGGCTTCTCAACAAAACCCGATGCAGTCTATAATAGGTTTCGAAAACGGATGTCTATGTACAATACTACGGTACGATGGCTTGACATTGTGAGGAATGTCGAGGTGAAAGAGAGGACAAGGCAACCTTTCATCATACAGTCGATCGAGAGCAAAGGTCACCCTGACTGGGACATGAACTTCGGATGCCGCATGAGAGTATTAAATACAGCGGCCTTTTTTTCAAGCTCCCGGGCTCACGCCGTCCTGGAATGCCGTAGAGAACTTCTCGTATATAAAGAAAATACTCGGTTGAGCTACGAGAGGCGGAACTGACATGGTGTGAGACGAGGACCAAGGTGGCTGATACAGATCGTGATGACCATATGCTCCGGTTAGGGGAACGGACATGTTGATAATGAATTGTAATTATGGATTCGTGCATCTTGCGCACTTTCTTAGTGAACAGAGTATACAAAGCTGTGGTCTTATTTCTTAGAAAAGCAATATATATACGAGTAACATAACCTTTTTAATAGAAATTAATTTGTATCGAATATGGAGCTTATTTAAATAATATTTTTAAGATAATTTGCTCTAACCTCAGGAGCCTCTTGCATTAGCCCTATTGGTGTCTTGTGATTTAGATAATATTATAATTTTAGAATCAATTTTAATTTAAAAAATAATTAATTAATTTATTTTTATTTTTATTGACAATTTATTTTAACGATTACATGTTTCGGCCTTCCTGAAGACCATCTTCAATAATGACGTTAAAATAAATTGTGAATCAAAACTAAATATTTTTAATTATTAATTTTTTAATTAAAATTAATTCTAAAATTATAATTATGCAGTTTCACCAAGTATTGTCAGTTGATAACCTTAATGTTATTAGATAATATTGATTATATTCTAATTAAAAAGCAGTTACTGCAGTATAGCATAAAATATACCTGCATTCCCTCTTTTCATTCTGATAAATTAAAGATTTGTAACGGACTGTATGGTAATAATGTTAGAATAATAATTTCTATTTTTATTTATTCTCAAAATTTTAAGCAGCTTAAAATCTAAAACTCAGATCTCTTTACTATCATGAATCATTTGTTTTGTTTTCGTATGTGTGTGTGCTTACATAAAAAAGTAATTTCTAAACAAAGAAATTTTGAAGATGTCATTTTCTATTTTACTTTTATTACAACAAGAACGAAAACTTCAGTTCTTCATGAAACATTTCATATAACACATAATTTCAGTCCGTGCGAAACTTCCAACTCTCACCGCATGGCGGCGCTGGCAGCGAGCCGCCATTATTAAAGCCAGCCAAGTTTTTTCTTTACTTTGCAAATGACATAACTAATTGCGCGACTAACGAGTCTCGCACCTGCACCGGTTCTCTGCGGACATCGCCTTACAAAAGATACATCAGTTCGCCACAACAGCTCTATCTCACTCGCGCTTACTTTTTTGTGTATACTATCATCTCTGTATCAGTCAATTAGTCCCCCAACTGCAGCGGTTGTATCGAGTTACAAAATATACACGTGTTCAGTACTATAATGCTTACCTGCTCACTCTTACGTATTTCTTGCATCTTACTATTTACTTTATGCTTCATACTAGCCTTGCCTGTTTTTAAACGTATATTTATACCAAATTTTGATAGAATAATACCTTTAATGTTTTCTAGCTAACTATACGAGTAAAGATATTCTTTGTAAATATTTTTTTGTATTTTTGTCATTATAAATCGCAATCTTTTCTTCTGTTATTTTTAGCCTGCAGTCAATAAACGTTGCCAGTATAGTAATCACTATTTATTCAGTTTTCAACCATCTTCGCAATGACAAGCGTCATACAATCGTAAGATAAAAAGTATCCATCAATATTATGAGTTTTTCTTACGAATGTCCTTACATTAATTAAAACGATTAAGCGACGTAAGCAAAATAAAACTTTCATCATTCAATGCGAGAGATAAAGAGATGATAAAGTTCTTCAACAGAAGCTTAAGAATGACTACTTCTCAAAAAATTCCCCAAAATTTGATCCTTTGGACGCCATGTTGGGTATATTTTTGTATTTATGCACTTTAATATAGGTAACTTCTCTTAAAATAAAAGCAAATACTTAGGACTACTAATTAGAAGTATGTACTAATAAAAAGTAATAATAAGGAAAATGCGATAGCTACTTTAAAGAAATACTAAGATAATACGAGTTCAATACAAATTTCAAATAGTAGAATGTTTTTAATGTTCTTATTTTTGTATGGCATCGCATTCGATATGAATAATGCAAAAATATAACCAAATGTTGATATAGATGAGACAAATCATTAAGAACTCAATGGGAAAGAGTGGGACGAAACATACGTGTCAAAGAGTAGTATGTTTTGTAAGGCCTCTTGAAATAAAGTCCACAAAGCGTCGCTTGAGCGCCATTGTACAGCACCAGCAGGTGTTGCCATATCCTTCTACCTACGCAATATAATATGGTGTTTCAAATATGTCACGCAATGATAATAATTATTGCGGTTTTCTACAGAGGATCGCAACGAATAACATACGCTTCCCAAACAAAGCAAATTACTAAAAGCCAAATACTCGTTCTGGATTTAGAAACAAGCTATAGTGTATATCAATGTGTGTAGATAATTTACAATATTTGTGAACATTAATAATAAATGTACTTCAAAAATTAACTTCTCGTGAAATCACAATACGTATCAGTTTTCCTATAATAATACGTATAATACATTTTGTATACACACGTACCTCGTATAATAATGTAAATTAAAAATTTCACTTTAATATTAAATTTATGTGATACACTGAGTTTTTATAAAGCGTAAAATGTACTTAAAGCATTGTTGCACAATATTGCAAAACTTTTGAAACTTTAGTATTACTGTGTTAAGTGTGAAATTCAAAATTAATTGCTCATTAAAAATTAAAGCTTCAGTTATAAATAATTTTTCTGATAAATAAGTACTTTTACCTCTTTATCAGAAAATTATTTATATTATTATATATTTAAATAGATATAATAATTTAGAAGTATTAAAACTCCAATAATTTCGTCTGAATTTACACTCATTATACGTTTAATGAAAACAACACCTAAATATCTTTTGGATACTACAGCTGAAATTTTTTGAAACTCTTGACTTGTGGGTCGTCGGAAAATTTCGCATAATTATTTTTTAGTGACGGTTAAGGATCAGAAATAATTTGCAGTATGGCAAAAAAATAACAGCTGACAAAACTGCTCAGAGACCTTTATTTCCGAAAATTAGAGAATTGACAGATTTATATTTAAAAGACATGTACTTATTTTTCTTGCTTTTTACACGGATCACGCTGAGTAAGGACTCTGTTTAGTAGAGACAGCGATGAATTGAGGAAGACTATGAGTTAGTCTAAGCTGCAGTCTCTTAAATAGAGGTCATATTCAACGTGATCCATGTAAAAAACAAGGTTGAAATATAAATATTTATTATTTATAATGGATCGCAAAGTCAATGCTGAAAACATTGGAAAATGCTCAACGTGATTAATCTTAACAAATGGAAAAAAATATTATCCATAAAATATTTCAAATGAATTTCAATTTGAATACTAACAAATATAAATATCATCAAATGATTAAATTTCAAATTTGAAAAAGCAAAGAAGAAATTCGAATGTCATATTTTAGGCTTTAAGGTTGAGAGCCTTCAGAGTAAAGGAGCTTTGGTATATTTTAGTACACATAAAGACGGCACATAACTCGCATGTAAACAGTACATATTACATTATTGCGACCCGCTTCCCCCGACTTACGACACCTCCCTCTTACGACTAACTGACGAACGCTCGATTACTATTTTAATCTAGTTGAGTCGCTTTAATATATAACCCGAAATAACAGCAACGATACACGAGAGGTAAGAAGAGTATGTATTAATATAATTTAATTTCCTCCTTTCTCGTCTTTGGATCATTTTAAGTCTTCTTCTCTTGTATATAAATTATTTTAGATCTTATTTATCACCATAAATATTATTATTTTATTTATTCGAGGACATCAATTGTAGCGCTTATGCTGAGCTGAAAAGGGTTGCGGAGGACCGAGAGGAATGGAGATCGAGATGTAAGATTCTGTTGCTGCAAACCAATCCACCGGATTGATACTACGAAGAAGAAATATTATTATTTTATATTGCTTTGTAATGTATATAAAAAACAAGTATGTGAAATGAGTATGTTATAGGTATACGCATTTCGAAAACAAAAATACAGATAAACAGTGTATTTTTTGTATTTTAAGCAGTCACTTTTAAATAGATTTTTAATTATATTATTTACTTTGTTTATACTAAAATGTAGCCAAATTTTGCACTTCACACACTTATAATGCCCATTATAATGATGGCCGTATAATGCCCATTATAATGATGGCCGTATAATGCCCATTATAATGGGTTTCGAAAATAGATGTCTGCGTAGAATACTGAGAGTACGATGGTTTTACTTTGTGAGGATATACGAGGTGAAAAATCGGATAAGGCATACTACAGTCGGTCAAGACACGAAAGTGGCCCTGGTTGAGACATTTACTACGGATGCCGCAGAAGAGCATTAACTGCTATTGTAACTGCCTTTTCATCAAGTTCCCAGGCTCGCGTTGTCCTGGGTGCCTGTCGGGAACTATACACATAATGCATTCGGTGGAGCTATGGCAGACAGAACTGACATGTGATAAGGCGAGGACTTAGGGAGCTGACACATCTGATGACAGAAAGATAAAAAAATATATATTGTTGCAAAAATACTACACTTTTACCGTCAATAAAGGTTTCATTACATCAATTTTATGTTTATGATGTACACAAAATCATTTTTGAGCTTTTAATAGGATTAAACTTGCGATTTTTTGTATGGCAGTTGAGTATTTCAACATACAAGTAATGTCTTTCAGCACGTTACAAAACTACAGCAATTTCTCGTTAGAATAATACACGCTAAAACCTTACAAGTCATATTGTATGCCTTACTATTTGACATTGTATTAATTCACCGCACA
Source organism: Glossosoma conforme (assembly GCA_022606575.1). Classification (NCBI taxonomy): domain Eukaryota; kingdom Metazoa; phylum Arthropoda; class Insecta; order Trichoptera; family Glossosomatidae; genus Glossosoma; species Glossosoma conforme. The sequence goes on along the minus strand of JAGTXR010000233.1, from coordinate 414,674 downwards.
GCGTTCGTTGGAATTGCATAAATATATTGCACGTTACCTGTGTGGTGTACTACAGTGCAGAAAGCGTACTCTTTGCGGAGTTCTCTTGCAGCTTACCTGGCGCAATACCTGCCGACTGTAAATCAAATAGAATCAAGCGAAAAAGAAAATGCATTATAGTAGCGAAAAGAGAAGAATTACTGTGGGAGAATATTTAAAATATATGTATTGACGATGATTTTATTCCTTTAAGTGGACCTCAATCTGCAATATTAAATCAAACACCACATATATGATATAGAAGTTATTTTATGCTGTTTAAAATACTTTTTTCGGTACTCGCTACCAAAATGTAAAACATAAATACTTGAACTCGCCTTAACTTAACAGTTAGTAGAAAGATAGGATATACTTTTAGTTCTTAGCAAGCTTAAAAAATGTGCAATCAGATGGCTAAATAATTCAATTAAAAATGTATTTTATATTGCAAATCGTTTTCCAAATGAATAAGTCATTTTACTAGTAATACAGTACATACTTCCGTTTCACTTTTTTCAGCGCTGTATGGTCAAGACTTTGATGCGTTATAATTTAAAAATCTAAATAAAAACCTTCTTTAAATGTCAAGGATTATTTGGCCTTTATTATAAAATTTATGACTATTTACTTAAAGGATCAAAGTCATAAATAAAGTAAAATTGAATGAGATTCTCATTTTCTTGATGTAATAATGACCCCTCACTGGATTGATTTGTGTGAAAGTGTATTATTAATTATTTGTGGTAGACATTTGCACAGACACAACAGTAAATCCATTTAAAAATGACAAAGCGTGAAAGTCTAGCTTTTGCGTAATGACGTAATAACATAATCACTTCACATAGAGCATTCTGGCGTCATAAAAAATACTAGCGTTATAGAATATCCAAATATGAGCTGAATGTATGTTCAATTTTTTTATTATTATATTCTTGAAACTAGTATTTAAAAAAACAGTTATATTATTAAAACACCCATACAAGCTATATCAGTTATTTATACCTCCATATAAGTTACTGGTACTTTGGAATATTCTACAGTCTTTGCCAGCATTATATATTTGGAGCACTCTTATCATTGTTCAAATCCCTTTTCAATGCATGTTTGTTCGGTGGCTTTATATTTTCTTTTTTAAATTCTATGAGTTTGTAAATCACTCGACTGTCGTGCGAGATGCCTCAGACTAAAGCCTTGGCAAATGCCAGAAATAGTCATTATGAACTTCGCATTAGATAATTTAATAAAACATGTTATGTATGCAAGTTTCTTATGATTATAATAATGAATCATCAAAAAAATTGCTATTTTATGACAATTAAATATACTTTTAATTACTTAAATTATATTTTTTTACATATTGTACCAGTCACTAAAACTGAATAGAATTAGGCTGCAGTAAGATGCTTCATACGTTTAACTCGATCAAAACAAAGTGCTATAGTTACAACGATTGAATCATCCGCATTCGCTCCCCAGTCGGAGCACATAGTCGTCACAATTATCCGACATAAAATGATATCAGCCGTCAAAATCTTAATTCCCTTCGTCATTTGTGTATTTTGCATCTCCACCGAGTATATTTCATATCCATATAATTTTCAACGGTTTATTAGAACAGTGAGAACTCAGAAGCTGTAAGAAAAAGCAGCTTTAATTTACGTTATTCAGTAACATCTGAAGAGCTAAGTAGTCAAAAAAAAACTGCCGTATCTATTCGTTCAACTCGTCATTTTTCATTAATATTATGTGCAGCAACTTGTACACAGTAAACTTACAGCTGCACTGAACTTTTGTTATGTTTCAGGTTTGACAACATATAAAACCATTTATATACTAGTATTAATAACGCTGTATTGATGGTACTCCCAATAAATTTCTGAAAATACTTTACTATGGTCTTTCTATCTGTTTTACTTGCAAAGCAAACTTTAGATAGTTTGCAACTTATAAATTTTCTCGCGTTGAATAAATATTTATTTAATGGTCTTCATAAATTGATTACTGTATTTTTATATTAAGCATTGATTTCAAACTACAATATAGTAACATTAACAAATAATATATATCATATGGTTATTAGGTATCCTGAAAACGACAAGTACATAAAATAAAGTAATGATACTATAACATACTGTCTGGTGGATTTCTGCGATACGTTCTTACATAAAAAGCGCAGTTTTCAGTGTTTCAAATACTTGCACAGCACATTCTGTACTTTACAATATACTCGGTGAAGTAAGCATTTCACAATCTCCAGTCCACGCAAAGTACAGTACATTCCCGTATCAAACCTACATATAGTATACTTCTCTATCAAACCTGCAGTACAGTACATCCAGTGACGTATCAAGGGCACGTGATGCATGTGGCATAAGTAAAAGAATACATTTATTTCTTATTTTATTTCCAAGTATTAAAGGTAAAATAAAACTTTTGAAAAATTCCATAAATCTAAAATATTTTTCAGTTGTTGATTATGTATTATTGTATTTTTTTCTTGTTAATTTTCATTTATAATACTGAAATGTAACATTCATTTAGTAAGATATTTTCTTTAAAGGTTACATAAAACCTGATGTGACGTTTCGTACCTTGTTTCGAAATGGATCACTTGATATATTCCACTTGAGAGAAGCCCAGCTTTGACATGAGCTCCACGAATTTATTTATCAAAGTAATTTCGTGGAGTCTTCTGTTTAGCGGGCTCCGGGACTTTTTAAATGATTGTATTATTATTGTGTAATTTATAAATTGTTGTATTATATCCTGTTTCAAAATCGAATTAAATATTTATGATAGAAGAAAATAAATTGAAATAAATTGAAATCACATTGATAATTATTTATTCACATGCTGGAATACTACGATATTGCCTTTAACGAAAGCTACACTATTTCCTAACGTGCATAATCATACTGATGACTGAAGTTAAGTAAATAATCTGGACTTAACGCACCTCACACCCGTATCGCACCGGATGACAGTTAAGTCTCCTTGATGATGCGCTCATTCAGATTATGATCGGGTAGCAACTGATAAGTCCAGTGCGAGTCCCTTCTGAACAATTGTGGCCACTGCACAGAAGTGCTAAAAGAAAGAACCGAGGCGATAAATAGTGAATAATCTACAAGTATGATATTGTGGCTTTTGGGCTTAGCCGTGTGTGGCGAATTTATTCTATCCGATATTTTGACCGCCATTGCAGGGGTCTTCTTCAGGGTCGATGAATTGTACAAAAAACGAAAGAAGACTTTGTACTTTGACAAAGTCATCAACCCTGAAGAAGACCCATGCAATGGTGGTCGAAATATCGGATAGAAGAAATTCGCCACACACGGCTTAACCCAAAAACCACAATATCAAATCTGGCCGTGAAAACCTAAGAAGTTATTTAATCTACAAGTATGGTTACAAAAGGAAGATATAAAGGGAAGTAGCAAAAAAAATTTAAATGCATAATTTTTCATAACTTTCAGACATTTGGCCTTTAAAATCTGCCACCTGGAGATACTTTTTACTACCCCTATAGTAACGCTACTGGATTCAGTACTTGTACCAGAAACATGACGACGGCGAGCCGCGGCTTTAGGCGCGCGGGTACAGAAAGCCATCTGTAAAATGAGAAAACCGGGTGCAGACTGTAAAACTGCAGGTTTCCATTGATGTTGGCACAAGACTTATACTCTTGCCCGTAAAACACTCAGTCACAACTTGAATTTATTCAATTTAATAAAATATACAGCTACAAGAACTAAAATAATAACATCTAAAATGTAATTTGTATAAATATTTGTTTAAAGCACTCATACAGGAGAATACCGAGAGATTGTGGGTAGATTATTCTTCTTCTTCTTTATCCTAGCCATTTCCCATCATCTGGGGTCGGCTCTCCTTGTGCACGTTTGCCATGTCTGTCTGTCCTGCGTTGCATTCTCGGTCAAACCCAGGGTTTTCAGATCCTTGTTTACAGTTGCAGTCCAGGTTGCCTGCGGTCTTCCAGGTCTTCTTCTCAGCGTGAATATGTTGAGGGCTCTCTTCACCATGTGGTCCTCATCTCTCCGTGTCACATGCCCATACCTTCTTAGGCGGTTTTCTCTTATCTTTTCAGGTATGGGGGCCACCCGAAATGAACCCCGAATATGCTCATTTCGAACTCTGTCCACTCTAGTCACACCGCCCGCCCACCTCAGCATCTTCATCTTTGCCACATGAATCCTATCCAAGTCACGTTTTAGCGGGGTCCAACACTCCGATCCGTAAAGCATAGCTGGCCTTACAGCAGTTTTGTAGATTTTACCTTTGATCCTAACTGGAATCTTGCTATCACACAAAACCCCAGGTAGATAGTCGTTATTATCATATGTGTATTCTATGATGCAAGCCATTTTATACATGGCTAGACGAAGAATGTATTTTGGTCGGCAAACGTAATACTCGTACTATAGCCCTGCATTTTCGTACCATCTATAAAATTCACTATGAATTGGTTGTGTTTACGGGACAACTTTCGTCTATTGCATATTTTTAATATAGGCTATGACTAGCATTTTATAGGCGAGGGACAAAATTTACAATTAATAAAGTTATTTGAAGAGTTTACAAACATACTAATTATATATATTATTTTTATTTCGCTCGGGATCGAATCCACGACCTTTTGTATTATTAGCAAATGCTTTATTGAATTATAACTGACAAAGTTGAGGCATTAATATCTCCTAATACAAAAAAGTAAGTGCTGATAATGACTTTCTTTATACTCAAAGCAAGATTACTACATATATTTATTTCATTTCTCCATGTTAACTCCCTACCCTGGGGCCTATGGACATCACAAGCCGCCGCCACAAGCATCTGTCAACTGCCTTAGTTCTCGCCTCATTCCATGTCAGCTCCGCCTCTAGTAGCTCCACCGAGTACATTCTGTATATACATTAGCCTTTCAATACGGCGAGAGCTTGAATGCTTCAAAAAAAGGAAGTTGTAGCTAATGCTCTTCTGCGGTATTTGTAACATGTATCCTAGCCAAGTCCACCTTTGTCTCTTGAACGACTGTAGCATGGAAGGCTGCCGCAGTATAATTTACAGCAAGTATTATTAACCTGTCGAAACCAATTATACGGCCGCATTGGCTTTTGGTGAGATGCCAAGATTCACAGCCCTAAAGAAGAACGGGGACGACGTAGGCGTTGTATAAGATATTATATTTAAATGTAATACAAAATCTGTATAACTCGTTTCAATACTTATTTTTCAACTACATCAAACCTGTTTTCAGAAATGGTAATATACTTTCTGAAATACGAGTATATTACATAAATTTATTGGCTACCTCATTTTCGGAGCCCTTCATTGTTGGGCAGAACACTAAGCAATAGTATAATGCCAGAAATCCTGGGTCGGCCCTTGGCACATCTCGATGAAGGGCAATAAATATCCCTTTATTGAATGGCGCCGTAAACTTGGCCCTCGGACAATTTGTCAGTCCCTGCATGAATGTGTTATTCTGCTTAGCAAAAGGTCTATAAAAGTAGTTTATGAGATGAAACCCTCCATTTCAAAAATTAATTTATTTTTTATTACTATAACCTGTCCTATTATAATACGCGAATATTACGATTTTTTTTTTATTGAAAAACGCTTCATATTAAGTATCTTGATATAATATTAAATGTGTCGATATCGCCTCGATAAAAAATGTTTATATTTTATTTTGACAGCCGCCTGTCATGTGAGAGCGGATAAATAACTTCTTAGGTTTTCACGGCCAGATTTGATATTGTGGCTTTTGGGTTTAGCCGTGTGTGGCAAATTTCTTGAGAGCGGATAGTTCACCAAATGGCCGATATGTGGTTTTCGGGCGCTGCGACTGTTACTGCGCTGTTGGAGCATTGAAAACCGAAGTATGTGAGTGCTTTTGTGTTTACCTAAAATAAATGTTAATGTACTTCTCGGGGAGTTATTTGTTTTGGCGATCTCCTTCTCATCTCTCAACCACGCGTCCCGATGATGAACCCGGCGATCTAGAGTCGCCTTTATTTAGATGGGGGATATCAGTGTATTTAACTTACGGTTAAGAGGTGAAGGTGGATTTATCTGGAACAGCTCTGGGCGAGGTTATAAAATAATGTTATTATAGTATAGCATTTTTGGGTATATAATTTAGTAAAATAGCGAAAAAATGGAAAATATTATTCAATAACATTGAACACACGTGTATAGTTGTGTTAACACAATCAACTAGTTTAAATTTGACAACAACAACGAGGATTCAACACGGCGGAAGACTTGGCAACTCCAACACAAAGTCACAAGTCGACATCTTAATTATTCAAAAAGGTCATTCGCATAATCTAAGCTTAGCATGTAAATATAGTGTGAGACCTTGGCATGTGTAGTATGGTGAAGCATATTTTAACGCATGAGAAAGTTTGTTTAATAATTCTAGAATATTAAATTCCATTTAAAATTAATTATTATCGAGTAATAATTTATCCCACAAATGTTATCCATCACATTCTCTAGAGTATCAATTCTACGGATTTATTATCAGAACCAAATTTGTTTCTGCAATTCTACGGCGCTGTTTTCTTTATCTAAGCATATACTGAAAGGTCCATTAATCGTTCTCAAATACTTGTTACAAATATTTAAATCTTATAAGTCATTTCTAATTTATTTCGTCAACTTTCCTTCTAAAATGGCCGTGTCTTCTTATTTTTCAGTTCTTATCAAACTTAAAACAGGCTTGGCTAAAAAAAACAATTATCTGACATTACCTTTACGAACAATAGGTTTTATTATGACTCAATTACAGTTAATTTATGAACGTTTTTCAGACTTAATTTAGTAGCTTTACTTAAAAAAAGCTTTGAATACTTTGTCAATATTGAATATAAACTAAAACATCATTTGATAAGAGTCAAGTTATACACGAGTACATCTCATAATTTATTATTTCGCGTGTTTTTTTATTTATTTTTGATTTAACTTGATGTTTTACGGGCAAGTCTCGTATTTATAGTTATTATAATCTTGCTACTGTAGACATTGCTTTCGGTGCTTAAAAATATTTCAAGCTTTGAATATCGGCAACTTAAAACAAATAAACATTACATTAACATTCAAACTCTCTAAAAACATAGTTATTCAGTCGCGTGGTGGCAGGATGAGGAGCAGATTAACAACACAAAGACTTTTTGAAGCACATTGACATATATATTTCTATAACTTTACAAACTTCCGTCCCAAGTCGAACAACATGCCGGGCCGGCCATAATACGACCTTTGCCGCGGTCGGCACATAACTGACTCCGTGCGGCGCTGGGTGTCACCGACCACGGTGGTGATCTTTATAAATAACGTCACACCCGTGACCGGACATGTCCAAAATGCCAATATGGCGACACATACATGTACGACAAGCGAACAGAAATAAGAGACGAAAGAATGTATATCGAGGTTTTCGCTATCAGTCACCAAAGGCTATATCATGCTAATGTCAACGTAAATTAAATAAATTGGAATAAGTTCAATTCTTGATTGTTCTGTCTGTCCGTACTATCGTTCCTTCTCCGCATTAGAGAAACCAGATCCGTATTTCCTGTCGACAAGAAGTTTGGCAGCACAAACACAATATTTAGCTAACTACACTAACTGTGTACTTCATCTATGGAGTACCTGTAATTTTATGTACTACAATGTAGATAATTTGGTCGTTTGGAGTTATTTTTTAACCTTTTTTATTATTTTATAAAAAAGACCAATGCTTGTCGTTATCAAGATATAAGATATGTTGTAATCTTATAAAATGCTTGGTTAAAATGATTTTAATGGTCTATTGACATTCACACGGGTATATTCGACTCATATTTATTATTGACCATCTTTATTGTATGTTGAAACAGTAGTCATTATTTGATTATCTGTGTTAAAAAAAATCCTAACTATTTCAAAAGACAACATAATTTAAGTATCAATAATTAATATACCTAAAATATCGATGACACTAAAATACCATCTTTACACACAATGAAATATCTCAAATTAGTTGTTTGATATTGAAGCTTAATTTGAATTTATTTATAACATTACATAAACACGCAAACTAGCCTAATTGACTGGACAATGGCAACCCGACGTAGCCGAAACATGTCATCCTATAAATAAAAAAATTCAGAATCATTTATAAATAATGTTTTATATTTTCTCGTGTACTCATTTAAATACTTATTTTACCATATTCATTGATGTTTTATTTTCCTAATAAATAAAGAACCCTTATTATTCACAACTTTTTTATTATTTTATACAACTGAAAATAGAAGTATAACATTGATATTTGAAGTATTAAAATGAAAACGAACTATTGTAGCAGCCTTGTATATTTTTGAAAGTTGTGAATTTATTTTTAGATGGCTTTTTTAGCGAACGAGAGAACTTATAAAATATATATACTCGTATTTTAAGGTTCCATTTAAAAATTTTTTTTTTGAAATATAATACCTGCACGGGTCCGGACTCTCGTGTAATGGCTTCACAGGGGGCGTCGATCTTCTATCCAGTTGCGTTACCCAATAAAGTCGCTAACGAGATATTACCTGCCAGCGTACGAAGACGGCGCCTCATGTTTATGGTGCCCTGACCCAGCAAAAGTCAGAAAATGCTGAACTAAAATGTATAGAAAATTGCGGAAACTTATCAAAAAATTCTTCAAGAGGCAATTGATAATTATTTGACTTGTCTTATGTGCCATCAATATTTTTTACTAAAAGATTTAGAAATGGTAAATTATTATACATAACAGATATTTTAAGGTATAGAATTAACAGGGTTGAGAGTTCAGTCAGATATATTGACGTACAAGTCACTGAGGACGGTGGCCTGCAGAAAGAGGATAATTCCCGCATAATAAACTGGAGTGTCTTTTAATTCCGCGAGCTGTATGGGTACTCACAGTTCACTCAATAAAAACAATGTGCTGACTATACAGTTCCTGTATTGTTGATATTTTTTAAACGGCTGTAAATCGTGGCATCTCAACAAAAGCCTGCGTAGAATACTGAGGGTACTTAGTGCAAAATGACGAAGTGAGAGAGCGGATAAGGGAGTCTCCCATACTACAGTCCGTCAAGAAGTGTACTTGGCAGGGCTACGGGAGGCAGAGCTCACATGATACAAGGAACATTACGCCTAACAGAAATTTGCAGCCGTATATCGTGATGACCGTTTGCTCCAGTTATGGGAGTGGGCAGGGTGGTGATGATTATACATAATTATTTAATTAATTCCCAATAAATAAAAAATCAATTGATGCAATCCTGAAATTCTCGTGTAAGTACGCATCCAAGTCAATATTCTATCAACTTCGCTTTTATCATTCCAAGTGTATCTGTTAATTGAATATGTATTAATATAACCATCCGATAAATACTAATATAAAATGTTTTATAGCTCTACTTCAAACCATTATCATATTTATTTAAATATTGAATCAATTATTTATTCACAAATAATTATTTCAATAATAATTCCACATGATGATGTATTTTATGAGTACTTTATTTCATAAGAAAATTTATTACATGATATAGTAGTTAAAAATCTTCATAATCAATTAAATAAATTTTATTTTCATAACATAATGATATCTTAATAGTTAAGGTTAATATATTTTAAGCCGGAATGGTCGGGCTAATTCTCTGATCTCCTAAAAAAATCGTATTAATAAATAATAATAAAATATGTCTCAGACACTACAGCAACCATCTTTTCAAGTCTCTTAGCTTTGCTTTGGAGGTGATAAGCCTCCAAAAGAACCACTTTCGCTCCTAGGTAGAACTTCGTGTGTAGAGATACTATGGACAGTGATAACTGAGAGAACTGAGTGACGGCAACTTGTGGTGACCATGTGTTATAGATATGGAACTGATATATAAAGGAAATCTTTATCGAGCCTTCAGAAATAAGCGCGCGTGGAAAGACACTCAGATCAGCTAGAGCAAATAGAAGCACCCTGCAGCTGACGGGAAGTAGTCCTAGCACGGTCTTTGGCAATCGGGCTTTCAGCTACGCGGTACCAATGGCCTAGGACTCGCTACTGGAAAGTTAAAGAGAGCTTAAAGCGGAGGCATCCTTCAGAAGCAGACTCAAGACCCACCTTTTTACTCAGAGAGGCAAAGAAGCGCTTTTGGAATGACCATTCGGTCATAAAAGAGCGCTATGCAAATACTAATATAATAATAATAATTTATATTATGTATTAAATATGTTTGTCAAAGATTTAATATTTTTGTAAGCCAACCACAGTAAGTCGTCAATGTCCTGCCCCATCGCTCAATATAGTATAGGCTTTATATACTTTAGTAAGCACGACGTTAAACTGACTCGCAATATCCACGCTAAGTGATTCGGATTTTATTCCATCGACCGGGCAGCACTCAAATTTATTATCATACCCATCGGCTTGACCCTTTTCGATTCATTTTGTTATGTCCACTTGATCAAGGAAACTATCCATATAAGAGACATATAAATATTTTCCATACAACTATTATGTATCTAATAGAACTACTATGCTTAATAGGGTATTTGTTATTAAAAAAACATTATTCCATACAACTAATCGACAAAAAAAATAGATCAATGTAGCCAAATATAGCTGCATTAATCTTATCCTTAAAACTTTTATCTGAATGAACCCAGAATTAATTATTTATTTTTTCTTATCTTAAAATAGAGTTGTAGATCGATTGTAAAATGGTTCTTATAAATACAGAAAGCTTTCCAAATGCATAATTGACGTACATACGAAATGTTGTCGTGCTTTGATAAATTGTAAAGCACCTTACGTTATTTACATAGAAAAATATATAAGTACTAACGTTCATTATTAATTGTATATAATAATAAATTGTATTGCCTAACGTAAAAAATACTGGAATAACGCTGTTTATATCCAAATAACAATCATTAAAAACTTTAAGCATCATACCTGTTAAACATTATAAATGCATTATTTTGAACACCGTAGAAAACTCGTCATATGAAATTTTCATTAAACTGTACTTCTCATACATTTATTATGTTTCATTTTACCAAGATATGTATTGTACAATGAATGTCTTAAGTGAAAAAATGAATTTTGAATTTCATATAATAATTAATTGAAAAAACGGTTTGACTGAATTTAACCTTATCTTAGCTTAAGTTAGAAACCTTATTAGCATGTTTTAAATAAAAATAAATCTGACCAAAAGTTTATTTAAGTCTTTACCGTTTATCTTGGTGTCACTTAAAATTTGATTGTAAATGACTTATAAAACTTTGAAAAGCTATCTTGTTCTTGAAAATAAAAAAGCTCAATTGTCAAAAGTAAATCTATCAGGATCACATAAAACTGCTTCAGAGTTGACCTCTGGAGCTTTTTTATTGAAGCAACGATAACGGTCCATCCACTGGTCTTCGGACTCGTTATTCCTCTTCCGGTTTCTTATTTATCCTGAAAAAAAACAGACCGACCCAAGCCAATATGTAATGCCCGCAAATATACCTTAAACGGAACCTCTCTTCAAATATATGAACAAATATGGGTCTAAAGCTTTCAGTTTTTTTACATGTAATCTTTTACAGAGGAATGCTTCCAGACGAATAATAATAGATCTTAACTGTCGCTATTTTTGTGCTTGCCATTCTGAGAATTGCTAAATGATTTGAGGTAAACACTTCATCTTGTCAAAAAAGTTAAGTATTTGAATCAAATTTAAGGAATTTATAAGTCAACATACTAACGATTTAGCTGAAAAAGAAAATGGTTTACTTAAGTGCGATGTGTTATATCGTGTTACATGAGTATAAGGAGCAATAATGAAAAAATGAGTATGGTTTTACTATTTGCAATAAAGATGTTTAATCAAATAAGTATTGAATACAAAGTAAAACGCTTTTATCACAATTATAATTATATGACGTTTTAATTGTATTTGTACATAATTTTGCTGTATTTATTAGCATTTAAATAAATTAATACATGTTTATCAATTAAAAACGACATATCAATCATAATAAATGCATTGAATCGTTATTGGTGGATTCAAAAGGATACTATAATCCTATTGTTCTTAAACCACGAGTATAAAGATAATTATAAATATCAACTTATTTGTAAAAAATGTATACGTTAATACAAATCACACCAAAAATCATATAATATTACGTTTCTCAGAAGTAAATCGGAGAAAAAATACTGCGTTATCTGGAATTTGAGCCACGAACCATTTGTAAGCCCAATGGTCTGTTTGTACTCATCGTAGGCACGCAGCCATTAGCTCAACTTATTGAATCCAAAAAATTAACCGCTTGCCTCTTTTCATTTTTAGAATAAAGCCTCAACAACTCTTTTTTCATCACAACGTCACATTAAAGTTTATTGACAGACAAAAATATGTGCGCAGCGCGGTCAAATGTAGTTTCATCTTAAAAATATGTATTAACGATATTGAATATGTAGTTAGAGAAATTAACGTGTAAATGATGACGTGAATGTTTACTTAACGTTTTCAGATGGAATGCAATCTGATTTCAGGCAAACGCTCGTAGTGACGAACGGTTGTGATTACATCGCTCACTGAAAATGATTTTAAACTAATTACAAAGTTGTGACGTTTCCCGGTAACGCAGTTAATGATGTTGCGCTAAATACGCGTTTTGGCTGTCACGTAAATTAGGTTATTAATTTCAGGAAAATACAGAAATATTTAATTAAAAACATGTCAATTTCAAAACGATAATTCATGCATTATAATTACGCCTACCTCCATACTAATACGCTCTGTAGAGCGAATCATTTACTGAAGCGTGTGTTTTTCACCAAAAGTTACCGTTATAAAATCTCTAACGATTTTTTTAAACATTTGCCTAATCATTCAGCCATCTAAATAATATGATTGATTTGTCTGCATTATAGCAGCCTCAGACACTGCAGAGCTTGCTAGTGGTCTTTCAACATGATTACAAAATGCTTTTCTAAAGTCGCTGTCGCAAAAAAAACAAGTAGAGATAGTTTTTGTTCAAGCTTTCAAATTGCTGCTTTAAATTTACTTGATAGATCAATTTTTTAGTATGGTTTTATGCATTTTATATTTTGTGATATTTTGGGTTTCTTTTTTAGATCATTCATGGCAGTTAAAATAAAATCTATTCTTTGTGTATAATATCTCAGGGTAATAGAGTTGGTCATGCAGCTTCAAGGAAATTATATTATAGGCCTGTATAAATCACTCTAGAATTTATTTAATGATCTGGTATTTGTATTGATTAATGCCGGGCTTTAGGGGCAGGGTTTATTTTGAGTGAATTTTTAGAGTCAGTTTCAGGAAAAAATGTAACATCACAAACAAAAAAAGTTTATTATTATAAACGTTTATTTCATACATAAATTGAATGAACTTTATGTTTCTCGTGGATCTTCGGGTAATAAATTGTTGTAATATTTTTTGTTTTTGTCATACGGAATGACATGAAAACTCTAAATATAGTGTTCTGGTTTATTTTAATATCAGCTTGATAAAACTTTTTTAGGCAAATGCCGAAAAGCCTCGAAAAACTATATTTTGTCTCTTGTTTTTGTTCGCTCGCCTGACATGCACATGTAATAATTTTAGTTTTAATAATATATAAAATTACATGGCGTTTGCTTACGCCATTTTATTTGTTTAGGCAGTTGATCCATTTCATTTTGATTCATCTGTCATCTCTAATTTTTTGCCATGATTCTTTTGGCGGCGCTGCATGTCACAGTGTTCCAGCTGTCAAGCCCCGTTCGACCGAGATGGAATTAACGTCATTTTATGGTCGAACGGGGAAATCAAGTCTTTATCGAAAACAAATGCGAATTGTTCTTCAAAAATAAGTTCTTTTACTCTGTAATCTTCTCCAGTATACTTCCTCCGCGCGGCCAGGTGACGAACCCGCGACTTGTCGTTCTATTTAAAGACGGGGGATGTCAATTTGTTTTATAAAAAATAATCTTCACTTTCAATATTTGATACATTTTTACATTGCATAAACAATAAGAGTGTGTAGACTCAAAAGAATTATAAAATTATTTCAAACACCCACTAGGAACTTCTCAGTCGTTAAATTCTTCCTTCTATTCGAAATGTTCTTTACATATTAAAATTCTGAAATCAAACATATAATTTAATATGTCATTAACTAAATTACTTCTCAAATGATGCCAAAATATGTTGTCAACAGTTAATCAAACAAAAAAAAACATTTACACCATTGACATCGTAATGTGAATAATTTTCTTTGAAAACACCAATATCAATAAGCTTAAAAAATAGAATACGCTCATGCTTAACTATATTGTAGATTAAAATTTAAATAAATAATTGCTTAACTCATATCTCTTTTTGAAGTGTAATTGAAGACATTTGGTTAGGAGAGAAAAGGAAAATATTAAAAATTACTTATATATCTCCGTTCGGTTCTGTAATCTAGAAATGTATGCCTTAACTCTCTATCTTCAGAATTATCATTTAGCCGTTACGTTTAATTTACGTCCGCTTTTATTGGTCGTTAATTCGTTCGCAACGGCGAGCGGGACGGCCATGTTTTTATTGTGGTCCCTGTATCATCGTCCGACCTTCCAGACTACTTCCATCCTTCTTTCATTTTCCCTTCTACTCTACCACCAGCCTCTTTCTAGATCAATCTAAATCAAATTATGACCCCCGTAAAAAAATAAGAAAACGACCACATAAAAGAGGTGGCATATGTCTTATTTAATATATTAAATTTAAATAACAGGTGATATCTTTATGCAATTAACTAGCTATTCTTTCAACAGTGTCTGTTGTATAATTTTAATAAATTTCAAGCTAACCTTAAGTTCATTCATTTTTTTTACTCTTTAATCAAACCCCTCCCCCTCTCTCACCATTTTCGGGTGGCATAGTCCAGTGGTTAAGGCGTTTGTTTGTCATTTTGTCGGTTGACTTCCCGACAAAGCTTGATTTTTTAAATTTATCTAATTAAATCTAAGGTATATACATACTCCCGGTATGGTTGAGTCAACCCTTAAGGATAAAAAATATTTTTGCTAGGCCATGGGCAATTCTAATCACCTAAAAAACGCTGATTAATGCCGAAGCCTATGCAAGTTCACGGGCTCTTGCCATGGAGACTCCCAAGAACCATTAATCTTCCCATTTGGAGCTCCGGATGCAGGTGCTCTGGGATAAGACATAAAAAACCTAAGCTTTCAGAAATGTGAAACGACAATTTGTGGTGTCCATATGCTCCACATTTAAGTTTATGGTTTTTTTTCACAACTACAGTTAGTGATTGTAATTCTGAAGTCTTAATTGTGGAATTCTATGACGCTTACCATACTGCATATGCATATGGCTAAGCGCTGCATGTGGAGTTTTGATCCGCCAACGTCATAGTCTTCAGCCCAAGATTCACGCATCACCTTATTATTACAGGAATTTACTATGTATGGGTGGTCTTCACGGGATGACTTTCGTCTACTACCAATTTTCATAAATAGTCTATGACTTGCTATTTTACGAGTGAGGGATCAAATTCACACCAACCGGGGGTATTTTAGAGCTCAGAAATAGATTTAAAAATCCTTTTTTTTTAAATCTCCGTCGGGGATTGAACATAGAACCTTTGGCTTGCAAAGCAAACGTTTTGATCATTAAACTATACCCACCGGCTTATGGTTAAAAAAAAATTATATAAAATACTCTGTTTTTGTTATTATTTACCAACAAAACATTATGTTTAAGTCATTTGAAAGCAGGTTTTCTACAAACAACAAATAAACATAAAATATTCAATTGAATTCCCACGATTTATTTTACCTCTGAATATCTTCATTACACTTGCATGCGTTTACATGAAAAATAAACCCGTCTAAAGGAATCAGGAAGTTCAGTCTCTCAGCGTAGCACGATCGTAGAGGCATGCAGAAGTAATGAGGGATCTACGCTGAAAATCTCTGACGGCAGCGCACGTAGCACTACCGTAGCCGCAGCACTCAGTAACCGTAGGGAGTTAGACGGAGAACCTTTGAATGAGTAAAAAATATCACTTAAAGAAATTTCATTTTGTTTTTTTAAATACTTTACATTATCTTGCACAGTGATAAAATCATATGTAATTTATAAATATTTTTTGTTACGAAATTTTACTACAAATAGTTTTTCTGGAACACTCTCATTAAAAATTAATACTCATTATTTAAGAGTTTTTTTGTTGTTGATTAAATCCTTAATGGTTCTTTTGTATTTTGGATTGACCTTCTGGACTTACAAGTTCGTCAATGTACGGTTCTATTCCACATTTGACAACTGTTTTTTTTTCTTCAAGCACTTGAATATCCGCTGTCCTAAAGGCCGTCAAGAACCACACATGGAATGTAATCAGTGGATCTGCGGAAGCCGGAGGTGACAAAAGATGAAACAAGGACCATGGTGGCTGATAGAGCTTTGTGGCGTTGGTTCGTGACGACATTTTCCAGTTAGGGGAGCAGAAATTTTAATAATGATGAGTTATACGTCTAGAATAAGAGACGTAAGATCAGAATTGGAGATTCAGACACTGAAGTTGCTATCTTTTCAAGTCCCTATGTTTCCGACATAAAAGGACGTTAGGAATAATTTATGCTCCTAGGTGTACTTTTAGAAACATGGTTAGAGAATATGCCAGCTAACAGCTTACAATATTTTCAGCAAGCGTATATTCAATAACAAACATTATTAATTGTCAGATACGTACGTGCATGCAAAAACTAGTTTGTTTAATTAGTTTTAAATTAAAGATATATCTCAATAGGAGGTCTCATTTAAGTTTATAAAGTTGAAAATCGTTAAAAACGAAAACTAAATTGAATAACATACATTATGCAAATTCTCTAAAAATGTTATTTTAAATTTTTTTCTTGTTTCGTAGACCTGCAGCATAGAATAACTGACGTAGACTATAGAGCAGAGTAAAAAGCTACAGCGTAGAGAGACAATCTCATTTCGAGATTGGTTACGAAGGACAGACGATGTGTTTTTGATACTCTTTCTTCCAGACCCGCCACTAGCACGCTCAAAGACCAAAAACATTTTACCAAAGTAAGAAATTCACCTTTCTCGATCGCACCTGATACCTTCCTGTAGAAACTGAAGACGACAACTTTATCTTTGACACACTTTAAAAGATATTTCAGTTGCTGCATTTGAGTTGTTCTCCCTCACGATCTTTGCCGCTTAGTCACTCTAAAAGATGAAACATTTTACCGGAAGATATTTATTTTTTATTTTTATACATTTCCTTGTCTAGCATTAGCCGGGTTGCAAAGTGAAAAAGAGATGTCAGTTCTGTCGACACAGAGTCTGAAGAGGTATTAAGATTGCTGTGTTGTTGACGTTTCGTATACTCTCGTTTATTGGGTTTATATTTTTATACAGTTCATACCAGCTTCTAATTACTTAGGTTTGTCCTATGCATTTTACATTACCTAATAACAGATTTTAAGTGTATTTGTCTGCCATTCTATTGACTTGTAACAAAAGCTTATCGAAAAGTACTTTAAAGACTATATTTTCTGAGAAACTTTTATACTTTGCTCGATTATACCTCTTTTTATTCCGCTATGAATTACTTCTTGTTTTCAATTATATACCCGAAATTATAACGTAGGATATATTTAATAAATAAGAGATGGCAGAAATTTAAACTGCTTTGTATAATGATTTTATAATTTGTTTAGAATCTTTCAAATTGTGACATTTCATGTGATATTCTATAATAATTCCGATCAAGCCAGGTAACAATACTAGTTCATTAAATAATAGAAACCAACTTAACTTCACTTGGACGATCAGGTTGTAACATTATTAATTAAGTTATTGCAACATTTTTATAATAACTACGTCATAGAATAAAACTACTAAATTGGTATACTCGTACATTCAGTATACGCTTGTCATTCGCGTACAAAGGTGTATTCAAAGTTATTCAGTATAATTAATATTATTTTATAAATAGGTGTACAATTAATGAAAAAATACAGTTTTAAAATAGTGTGTTTTTTCATAATATATCTAGTTAATTTATTTGCTTATTTTTGTGTTACTTAATATTTCAATTCAATTTAACCAAATATCAAATAACTTGTTAGTTACATTAAATATGTTTGTTTTAATGATAACTCATAAAAACCTATTATAAAGCATTTTTTTGGTTGAATATTTTATATCAAAATAGAAGTATTGAAAATACAAATGCAATTTTAAGACTTTTAACTTAAAGCGTGATAACATTTTTGGTGTTATGTAATAATTGATTCGAGGCATCTAACATCGACGGTCCGTCAAATGCGAGTATCAACGAAGCAGAGTCTAGAGCGTAAGTCCACACAGTGGAAATTTTATTATGAATAAGTGGATATGAATGGATTTTTTTGTTTTATCTGGTTAATTATATATGAAGGTACATTATATTTAAAGCATATTTATAAACACCCAGAATTTGTCATTTAAATATGAAACGTTATCATCGAAAAATGTAATTTATAATATGAAATTTAGCATTATTATTTGAAATTACGAATTGAGAGCTTTAAATAATTTTTTACCACATTCGCTCCACATTTGGAGCATACTAAGATTACAAATTATGAGATCATATTTCTTTAAACTCAGGTTGTCTATATGCTTTTGTCTCAGAACACCTATATACGAGTAGATCCACACGGGAACATAGATGGTTCCCGGGAGCCTTTGGGGCAACGGTCCGCAAACTTGCATTGACTGCGGCTGACAAGATAAATATTTGAGTGTTCAATAATTCGCGTTTTTAAGGAGATCGTATGATCAGCCCGAGGCTTTAGAAAGCTTGTTTAATTTTTTTTTGCCCCCTAGGAGTGGATCAACCCTAAAGGGGGCCTGTATGAAGCTAAGATTTAATTAAATAAAATTAAATAGATCATGATTTTCGATGGCGTCTCATTGAAAAGCAAATGATTTAACCACTAGACTATGCCGCTCGGCAATCATTACTGAAATAAAATCAATCAAAGCTTTTCATTTACAACTTCAGCTTAAGACTTATATTAAGTTATAACACAAGTTATAATTCATTCGTGGTGCGTATACATATCGGGTACATTGCTCTGGCAGCGGTCGTCGTCTTCATAAATAAAGCCGGCGATGCAAGCCCTACGAGCCCTGATGAAATTTATCCCGGATCCTCCGGTAGGCAGCGATTACTCGAGTTCCCTTCGCACAATTCCGTGCCAAACGGAAGGTTACTGCGGCCCGTTATGGAGAATTAAGCGAAACTTCTAGCGGATCGAGGAGTCGGGTTAGGCTCCTTTTTACCTCAATCTAGAGTCATGCCTTCGTACGCACGAAAGCTACCATTGCAGACAATAAACCTGATACAAAATATCTTATAAGTATGATATCTTTCACGTGAAACACAGACTCTTGAGCCACTTTTATTATTGACACTGCTTTTAAAAATATTCTAGATTAATAACATCTGCAACTACGTATCACAGATCCTTAATACAACACCTTTTGCGTGACATTTTGTATTGAATTAAGTTCAGGTTATTAACCAACAATTCTTAGTAAAACTGCATATGTGAAATTCATAAGCCATGAGTATTTTACTAACAAGTTCTTAATATTGCACATTATAACAGGAAGTAAAGCAGAATTTTCAATTTTCAAGATCAATTAAATGAATGGCAGTGATGCAACAATAAAAGTAACTTATGTTTTACAAAGATAGCGCTTAAGTGTCTAATAGTGATATAAATTATTCTCGAGTTATTTTGACCTTCTAATAACGCTGCACTGTATAGCAGAAAGCAATGCAATTAGTTGGATAATGACAGAGATACAACAATGTAGGTTACATATGTACGAGTGAGACAACGCTTGGGTGTCTAATAGTGGTAGAAATAAGTCTCAAGGGGTTTTGAGCTATTGGCTACTAACAACGCTACACTACGAGTGTATACTATTAGTAAGTTAATGAAAGAGATGGAAGTAACAAGTGTACGAGAGAGATAGCGATTAGGTGTCCAATAGTGGTAGATATTAGTCAGGGGAGGTTTTGCTCTTCTAGATACTAACAACGCTACACTATTAATGTATGATTTTAGACAGTTAATAAAAGATATGAAACATTGTACGTAACACGTGTACGAGTGAGATAGCATTTAGGTGTCGAATAGTGGTAGAAATTAGTCTGGCGAGGTTTTGCCCTGCTGGCTACTAACAACGCCGCAGTGTAGCGGGAAGCCCAACAATAAGACGGGAAGAAGGTTTGGGGAGGGAGACGGGAGCGACCGGAAGACAACTTCTCAAGGTAATTCAAGAACAAATTAAATGTGCTTTGCGCTAAAGGCTCGCTGAATGTGGACGTTTTAATTTCGACCGTAAACCACTGCGGATCGTGCCTCGGCGAGGAGAAATTGCAGCCTTAAATTTTGATATGTTTTAATTCGTTTTAGTCAAAGATTAAAATTAAAATGCTTACGTAAAAAACGCAAAAATAAACGTGTAGAATATTTAAGCATTCTTATGTTATTTTTTATGAAATTAAAGCAGCAGTGTTTTACTTATAGGAAAGGAATGGAAAAATGTAACCAGTTATGAATACAAAATTAAATATATTTTTATCATTTTTTTTTCACTTCTGAACACTGAGCAAGCCTCCCAACTGACAAAATCAGAATAACAACTAGAGTTTGCTGAATGAAGGACAACTTCAAGCGGTGGGGAGTTCTTTGGCAGGGAGAGTCACTGTTGTGCGACTATGGAGGCCTGCAGATCTCAGATGTTGCCCTATGACTAGCTACACATTCCAAAAACTAATATTACGCAGCATACGGACTGTCGATGTTGCCAGATATTGGACTAAAACTTTTTAACGTCGATGGCTGAGCACCGCTTATGAACTTATACCGTTGTTTCGTCTTCAATGAAAGTTTCTTTATCTTTAAATGTGTATATACATTCTCTACACACTTTGGAAAGTGATGAAACAGTAACGGCCGGCGGGTGTTGCTCAATGGTCAAAGCGTTTGCTTTGCAATCCAAAGGTCATGGGTTAGATCCCCGACGGAGATCAAAAAACATATATATTATTAATCGATTTCTGAGCTCTAAAATACCTCGGTTGGTGTGAATTTGATCCCTCACCCGTGAAATGCTAGTCATAGCCTATTAATCTAAATTGGTGGTAGACGAAATTCATCCCGTGAAGACCACCCATTCATAGTAAATTCCTGTAATAATAAAGGATGATGCGGGAATCTCGGGCTGAAGTCTATGACGTTGGCGGATCAACACTCCACATGTAATGCTTAGCCTTATGCAGCATGGTAAGCGTCATAGAAATCCACAGATGAGACTTCAGAATTACTATCACTATCTGTCGGTATTCTCTTGTGGTATTCCAGCAAGTGAATTAAAATTGGTCAATGTGATAAGCAATTCATATTTAAAATACAAATGATGTGTAGTTTAATTAATTAATTTGAATAGGCTTGTTTCAAGTAAGCCGCAATGCTTTACAGCTATACAAGTTTTGGGTATTGGACGCATTTAATGTAATTATTTAAGGAACTTTGAAAGTTTGTTAAGGCCTCGACACGTGGCCTTGACGTGTGTTGATAAGCCGCACTTTGCAATCGCGGGTGAGAGGTTTGAACCTCGTTTGATCCTCGCAGAAACTCCGAGTTGTGTTAAACTGACTTTTCACAACAGAACCGCATTCAAAAGTATAACTTCTAAGAATTCAATTTACTTTTAATGCAAGCATTATAATTTATGTTTATAATTGTTAATTTTTTATTTTGTGGTTCAAATTGGTAACCTACACGTTTCAGCAAAGAATCGACTTGAAAATATTTTGACTGAAAAAAGTCTGAAAAACAGTTTTTGTATGTAATCGCATGCAAGATAGCACAACCAGTCATGACCAGTGCACGTTATGACGTTCAGTCAGGGAGGCTGGATGCTGTATGCTGAAAACGTGTGTTGTGTTCGTGTTGAGTGTGGGCTGAAAAGATTGCAAGTATACCGGTATATTTATCTGTTTCCTGAAGGTGTGTTAGTTGTATTAAAAAAGAAACACAGATGCTGGAAGAGCATCCCAAAACATACCGGTTAAGCTTAGGGAAGAGTTATGTAGGTTTTTGGTCGACACACATTAACCATAAACGTATATTGGACAAAACTAGTTTTTCCGTTGTGGGTGGATGCAGCAATTTAGTTCTTAAAGTTTTGAAGAGCAACGACCGTCGTAATAACGGTAGAAAAAACTAAATGAACCGATTTTAAGCCTGTGTTCCTTTGATTACAGCTTAAACGTAAGAGTGTGAGATTAGTGGTTAAAGCGTTTCTTGCCGAACTGAAAGTCGTGGATTCAACCCACGACGGAGATTAAAATGAGAAAACAATTTAATCAATATCTAACCTCTTTAAATACCTCCGGTTGGTGGGAATTTGATCCCTCACCCGTAAAATGACAGTCATAGCATATCAATCAAAATTGACTGGTAGACGAATCGTTCAATCAAGACCACCCATTCATAGTGAATTACTGTAATAACAAGGATGATGCGTGAATGTTTGGCTGTACTCTATGATGTTGGCGGATCAACACTTCATATGCAGCGCTAAGCCATATGTAGTAATAGTAAGCATCGTTAAATCCACAGATGAAACTTTAGAATGACTATCACTATCTGTCGGTATGCTCCAGTATGTGCATACAAAAAAAATATATTAATATATCTACAGAAAGCTTTATAGCTTTTTATATGTTGTACATCTGTTTGTTCTGTTCTATTGTCTAGGTTTCTTTTTATCTTGACACATATTTTTTCTTACATAAGCCGATTTTAAGCACTTATTAAATGTGCTTTAATATTGGTGCCCTTTAAAATCGCCTGCCTTGGTAACGCTAGTTGCCACACTGTTACCATGGCGTACTTCTATTAGGCGGTTGCATGCACGTACACGTTAATTAGTGACGGCAGGATTGCGTGTATTTTCAGACGCTTTGAGAATGTAATCTTGTGCCGCAAATTGCTTGTTCCCCTGTGCCAATTTAACGCACTACATACTTAATGTTATTTATTGCTCTTCTATCAAGATATAAAAAAAAACTTCGAGGCTATATAGAACTGAAAACGATGCAAAAAATTGAGTGAAATGGAAAACGAGATCGAACATTCTGTTTTTACAATCCAATCTTCACGATTAAAACTACGAAGATATATTTTTTATCTTGTACATTCGCGCATTTAATAGAGCATATGTTTGCCATAAATTCCGTCACATTTGTCAGTCAGCTGCCACAATTTTTGCCTTGTGTCAAGTCACCTCTACATTTAGAGCTCTACAATTTAAGCATTGGAACTGGCAAACGAAGCGTTGGCCGTCCCCCTGCAAGATAGAATGACGACATTAGAAAAATAGCAGGGGTAGCTTGGATGCGGGAGGACTACGTTAAACAGTGGACGGACGCAGACCGATGATTATAAATATGTAAACTATATGCATAAAGGCATCTAATACGATTGCCCAAACGCAATAATAAATAGTGTCTTACGAATTTGTGGACATGTTTTTTATTAGATTTGTTATTGAGTTTGGATGATTAACCAGATACACCCAAAGACTCCACCATTGGCTTTAAGAGGCTTCATCTAAGATTTATATTAAAACCTAGTAAAAAGTGATTTTAATTCATGTATATGATAATTTTCTAATATATATGTGCTGACACGAAGAAGAAGAAGAAGAATATATATTTACTTTCCAATACACAAAACAGAAACACATTAAGTTTGTACAGTTATATCAAAGCACATACCCACCTACTTACTCACGCCTTGAATTATATACAGTCGTCTACATATCATCAAATTCACTTGAAAATGGCCACTCAAAGTAGCCAAAACATGTCGCTTCTTTTTTATTGATAAATTAAAATAATATACTTTAAAAATGGGACTATAAAATGCTTGAATATGCTTCGAATACTATAGCTGCATTATTTTTAAGACCACAAATTTACGTCCCATAGGTCACCGAAAACATAGAATATAATGTATTGCGCGTAGCATCACACGCAGGTATCACTTGAAACGACACAAAAAATGCAGCTAACAGAACTGTGTAGCAGCAGTTTGTAAAAACCATATGCTCTAAGTAACGAATATGCTATAATTATAGTGAGATAAATCAATATTTGTCTGCATATTTTATGCAAAAAATACGATTTCACTGCTACGAATAAAAGTGACGCCGACACAAACTTTTAATATAAAACACGTCTCGCTGTCATCCTAGAGTTACATTTTTATCTCGTAATATCTCAAAGCGACGTTTCTCCTCCACCCACCTCTATCCTGCGATCCCTCCCGCCCGTAAACTATTCTGTTGCTACCTCATCGACGTTTACTACTACTCGCTTCCCATATTTGTAAAATATTTTAGCATTTATTTGGCACCGGCGCCCGTAGAGGTCCTTTGATATTCCCTCCACACAGGGCCGCATTCGAGCCTTTAGAGGCCAAAACCTGGGACCGTTTTGAACTTTAAAGACCAAAATATTGCTCTATAAAGACTAGACCCTAAATGAGGATTGCTAGTTAATATGCGTATAAAGTTACTTTTCAACACTCGTACAAGGAAGAACTGACATGCTATAAAACAGTATTGTAATTTGGAAAGTCTGCGAGTATAACGTTTTTTAAAACACACCATATTAAGAAGGATTTTAATTATTTACGAGGTGTATGATTCTCAATCTTATTTGACTAGACAAAGTGTGTTGGAAGGATATATTGTATTACGCACTTACGTATTAATATTGCAATTATTCAGGTTGTTTGTTGGATGCAACGAAAAATGCAAAAAAATGCCTGCAAATAAAATAGTAAAATAGTTAATCTAAAATAGTTTTTCGAAATTGCTTAGCACTGTATGTTGAGTCTTGATCTTCAGATAAATACAACTAAGCATTCATGCAACGTATGGTTTTATCGATTTCATAAACAACTTTCTATGATTTGGTATTGTATGTGTAATGAATCACTTATACAGTAACCAGCCAGTTACACAGAACATATTTTTGTATTGTATTTTAATGACGACTTATAAACTTATGACAAATATCTAATTTTAATTGTAATCTTTATCAGCTGTTACCTCTGGCTGCATGATTGGACAAGTTAAGCTATTAGGAGTCATGAGGGTAGACCACAGATTTTTTCGCAAAATAAAATAGACTTAGATCCTCCAGCGACATCGGACGTGAAAAACTTAATATTTTTTGCTTGTTTACACTTGTGTTTTTTAGCATGCAATTTCAATGGTTTTGATAAAAAGGTCCATTGCTTACCTTTAATTCAAAACGCCACTGGTTTGATATTTGTCAAAGTTAAACATAAAAATATACCAAAAGGCCACTTGTTTGATACACTTACCTAAAATATACTGTTTATCAATTTAAAAGGTTTTTATGTACCTGAGATCTTAGAGATTTTAAGTGAATACATATTTATTATTCATAAAATTTACAACAATTTTGCGGATAGCCTGACACTTACAAGGACTTGACTGTTCGGTCCTAAGTTGTGGCCTAACTAAACGGATGGCTCGCGGTGTTTCCAGACGATCAACCACACAAATAAAATCCACAAGCAATATGTATAGTAATAATGTATGATTTTCGTAATACTTACTGATGTATATATAATTTTTGAAATAAAACATTCCTACGGAAAATTTTGTAAAACATGTAACTCGATGACTCTGTAACGTTTAATCAGCCTCAGTTTGTACCCAAAACTGACCCAAGCCCTACCTCTTGGACCTCGATAACTTTCCTTTCCCGTTCAGAGGAGGAAGCTTCGATAAAGGGCCGGCCATTTAATCCCTTCCCTTCGAAAGAGACCAAAATTACCGTGTTTATTCGGTTAACCTGCAACTTCTTGGCGGTCAGGCAGCCAGTTTCAATGCGGAATATAAATACGGAATACGGAGCCCGGTCGCAAAGTTTCAGTCTCGTTTTGACTAAGTTTTAATGTGGAACCCGATATCTTGCGTACATTTTGGCAAACAATGTTAACTTGATACAGGCTGATCTCTAAAAGATAAAACGTGTATAATATACATGTTTCAGAGGGAATATTGTATTCGTTCGTTATATTTCATCATATATTATTGTAAATAAAATTTTATTTTATGTCAAGAAAAAGTTTTCTCTACTAAGTCTCTTTTGAATTAAACTCTTAAGACGCTTCTTTATATTTTTACTTTAATTTCTTATTTCTTTCAAATTCAAGAAAATAAATATATCAAAGGTCTCAATATGAGCATTTGTATATATACATAATTTCAACGTTTAAGATCATAAAGCTTTTAGCGGAATATCATTTTATGTTTAGAAAGAAGTCATTTGTGGGTGAATTTAAGAAGATTTATAACATATAATATAAAATATAATTAGTGTACTTTTGTTTAACAATATATTTTTTCAGCAGTTTTATTGATAAAAATTCATCAAAAATTTCAAATACTTTTAAGCCACTGAAGATTTTCACTTAGATTCTAAAACTGATACACATTTTAATACACATCGAACATCATCTTATATGACATTTCTTTCGTCGAAATTTTAGAGAAAAAAAAACGCAGACGCTAGGTTTCCAACCACGAACTTTTTCAACGATGATTATTTCATTACCCAACGCAAGCCGCTCGGATATTTGCACAGCCTACCCAGTCAAGAAATTAAAACATAATATCTTAATATCTATATGTATTATTTATATGTGGTATTTTTATTAAGATCACAAATATTTTTCATTACAGACAATTTATTGATTTACTGTACTTTCTGTGAGTATGTGTGTCAGTTGCTAGGTCCTTCAAAAATCAATTTAAAATAAAATAATTAGTCATAGTATTTAAAAATGAGATTCAATCATTATTATTTTTATCGTCTCGATATAAAAAATACATATTATAAAATTATATATTTTTCATGACTTTTTCACATTTTTTTATGACAATCAAGAGTCCAATCCTGCCATATCAAGTGCGCTGTGCTTTGACGAACCAGCAAAGGTAAGGCGATATTTTTATGAACGCCAAGAGTGATTCGACTCTGCATCGTAAATTTTTTATTCCACCCCGAATCCCCCTGCGCGTATTATTTTATTTTATCGGGATATTTTCCCTTCCGCTTTCACAATCGGCAGACACTTTTAAGTGAATCCCTTCACTGTAGGGAAATTTGAAGTGCGTAACAATGACTGCTGATTTTTATTTTTTACGAATTTATTTCACAAGTAAAATCTTACTTGTTTATTTTCACCGTGTGTCTGCAAAAATACGCAGTACTTCAAAAAACTGAACAAAAATAAAATACTTAAATTTTACATTTGGTTCTTATTTGCTTTACGAAGTGTGAAACGTAATATTTTGACATATCTATGAATAGCTCTATTTTGAGAAGTAATATTTTTAGATTCTCTATTTCTGAACATATTTATATATTATAAAAAGTTTTTGACCTTTTCCATTTGTTTATCACCCACTTTAGAAACATCCATATTTATATATATACCTCTTGCTATACTCCATTTAAATTATAAGCTGCATAAGATGAAAAAAATATTCAGTTATATCGCTTTGGAGTTAATTATCAAATTGAATTCACGTGATTCATTTCTAAAGTTTTCTTCAACGTTTTATTTTCTCTCATTATTAATATATTTTTATGATTATTATCCCAAATGTATATGAATATTAGTTTCACTTGCGAGGATTTTATTTCTGATGGATTTATAGCAAGAACTAAAATTTTCACAAATGTAACATTTCAAAAACTTTCCTTCTATTCTGCAAATAGAACATAAAAGGGTCTGAAAAATGGCATAAAACCGCAAAACCAATACTTGAGAGTCAAACACATAAATACATCCGGTCAATCTGCTGCGCGAATCGGAGCGATCGCTGAAGGGGAAAATTTCGGGATGTTTTGCGAAAAACGGTACGTCTTCCTAAAAACGGGACATTTCCCGAAAAACGGGTTAATTTGGGACGGAGATAAATCACGGAAGATTTAAAGGGTTATGAAAATAAACAGAGGACTGCGCAGGGCCGGAGGGAGAATTATAGGACCTTTTCTGTATTGTCCTGAAATTCAGCCATGGAAATGAATTAGGCAATCTCTCAAAAAGGTCGCGAGGTTACGATGTTAGCAATTGCGCTACTGTCAAACTAATATTTACCGATATTGAATTAAAGTATTTGCGTTTTTAGTTTAAAATACATTAAAAAATAAACATTTGTAATAACTAAGAGTCTTTTTTGTTCGTGTCAGCGACGTCAAATTATTTTTGCCTGGATGTTGGGAGTATCTGATTATATAAACAGTCGAACGGTTGGTTGATTTCTTTACGCATTTTTCGGCACATATGACTATGCGTCTTATGTTTGGTGGTGCGATACCAGCCAAGGGCTCTGGTTTTGAAATGAGTGTTGGTTTGAGGCAGCCTGTAACGACTCTGCATGCTTTCAATGCACTGATTGACGCCATACTGGTGCCGCATATTCTCCGGCTGAGAATCAAAGTGCTAAAGCTGAGGTACAAAGAAGGTGTGGTTGGGCTCCCCAGTAAGTATTGGTCATTACGAATTTAGTTGCCACATACACAAAATTATCACGCAAGCGTCAGACAATGCAATATCTGTAAAAACTAACTGTTTAACAGACTCCGATATATGCCTCGGTTACTACAGCTACTTGCTGAAAAACCGTCAGTACCACTGTATCATTTTGGTGAAGCATTAAATTTAGAGGGGATACGGTTTTATTCAAAAATTGTAATGTAAGAAATTAAAATTAAAAAGCAATATTTCAAAATAAATACGAATAAAAAAATGTACATTTTTTTTGTCATTATCAACTTATTCAAGGATATTATACATATATAATATCATTGATTAACCGCTTTCTAGGTAAATCGAAAATGTAGCATTCATCAAAATATTCATCTGTATAAGCTCTGCATTCCGAAGTTTCGCGAAATACATTATACTCTTTGTTCTTCGAATTACGACTTCTCGAACATAAAAGTGGGCGACTTTAGTGAAATAATGTGAGAGTTGATGGGGGATCTAAAAAAATTGCGAAGCGCAAAAGATGGACCTAAAACACTTTAACGGTTGAATATTGCATAAATCTCCATACAGAAATGATAAACATTGTATGGCGGGTTAACTGCGAAGATCTTCACAAACAGTGGCTCTCAACCAGTGCTTCACTGCGGACGAAGAGATTTGAATTCCATGCGCAATATCTGGGACTCGCAGCGCTGCCGTTTCCATTCTTCTTTATGGCTGCAAGTCTTGACATCTCACTAAAAACCGATTCATCCTTATACTACGTTTCGAAGGCCTGCGTTAAATACATACAATATAGGGGTATCATAGTTTCCTTTGTGAAGAATAAAAAAGTGAAGGAGCAAATCTTTCATATTGTAGTGGCTGGGACATATACTTTGGATTCCGCAGGTGAGCATAAACTAAAGTTGCCTTTTGTAAACGTTCGTTTTAGAAGGTCATTGAGAACTTTACATATAACGTACTCAGTGTAATTTCGAGAGGCAGAGCTGAAATGAGATAAAGCGAGGACGGTAGTTAATATAGTTTTATAATTATGTCAGATTATGATGATAATGCTTTATAGCACTCCGCAAATTAGATTTTTGTAGGTAGTTTGTTTTAGTGGGCAAATAAGTATTCATAATAGTTTTTATTTATAAATAATAATTTTAAGAAAATTCGTCGAAATCTAAATAAATTAGCAACGGCTTTAGTTTTGTTGTATGATAAACGGCATTAAGGAAGTTTTAATTTTCACATAAATATCTAACATCACTCTTTAAATTGACATCAATAAGAAACAATATATAAATGATATGTGTTCTTGTATTTGGTACCCAGTACAATAAATTTAGCTCGTTAATTTATTATTGAGAAATTTTCCAAAATTATGCTATATACAATTTTACTTTAGCCTTTTACACTAATTGTCAACATGATAATGCTCTATAAACTAATATTATAAGCAAAGTACTCTTTTTTAAATGGTTAAGGTTTACTGATCTAAAGCCTCTTTGGTTTACAACCCATAGTGGAATAACAGAGCTAAGAATAATATGAGATTTTGTATTAAGATTACAGAAGGTACTCTCGATGAAAGATGTAGCTTTAATAACAATAAGTATAAAATGAAACTATAATCTTTTTATATTACTCACTACTTCCTTATACCCGGATTTACTTGGAATAGATTCAAGCTCATATTTCGTTTTCACTAGGACATGTAACTCTTATTCTTTTGTGCTATTTTTATTTTTTATTATTTTCTCCATTTATTGTATATTTATGTATACTCTATGTTTCTAAATATTTAAAAAAAAAATGAATTTCGATTATGTATATAAATAAATAAATAAATAAATGTAACGGATAATGTATAAAATATGCCAGTGAAAATTTAAAAGCAGTGTGACTTTTAATCATAATTGATTTTTAATTTGGTACATCTGTTCTGTTGAAATAAATAAATACAATAAACACAAACAAGCACCAGTAAAGGTTGTTGGTTGACTAGCATCTTTTTTATATAATTATATAAAATAGCCGTGTGTTATAAGAAACTATGTTTTTGTAAACATAGATTCAAACGCATACCGAGGGCTGATTGTTATATTGAAGAAGAAGTTGTAAAATTAAGTCGATAAATGTTAACAGTGTAGGAATAATCGCAAAATGGTAGGTTAAAATTTCAAGTTTACCATTTGATAAGTAATAGCGGCGAGTAAAACATGTCAAAAATTCATGTTGCTGCAGATTTCACTGACCACAATCTGCTTATGAGAATAGAAAGTTAAAGAAATAATTACTCTTAGAAATAATTTAGTAATCTAAAATATAACATCACTATTGTTTGCCGTTTACCAGACTCCATATAGATCCGAATGGTATAAGATATATCCTTTTTCTCCACGCCCAATATCTGGAATTTACAGATTTAATCGACAAAAACCATAGTCTATCTATTTAGTACCTTCGTTATCTCTCTACAATCCAGATCTTTAAACTTTAACAAACCGACAATGGCAGTTTTTAATAAGCAAAGAACAGTTATTGAATAAATCAGTATTAACTCGAATCTGATCTCTGAACGTTTCCTTTGCAACAGAATCCGTGGAATTCCGACGTCACCATTCAGCTGACATCGTCGTCTGTCGTCTGTCGTCTGTCGTCTGTCGTCTGTCGTCTGTCGTCTGTCGTCTGTCGTCTGTCGTCTGTCGTCTGTCGTCTGTCGTCTGTCGTCTGTCGTCTGTCGTCTGTCGTCTGTCGTCTGTCGTCTGTCGTCTGTCGTCTGTCGTCTGTCGTCTGTCAAAAACCATATATATTTTCTCAAGTTGATCTTCGGATGCAGAAACGTCTTGCGATGAGGCATGGACAATATAATATCGTCAATTTGTAGTGACCATATGTTCCAGATATGGAACGGATATTAGAAGACATACTTCATATTTAATATTAAAATTCTAATAATACAGATTTTGGTTGAAAACAAATATATTAAACCAAATCTCTGCATCTGAATGTTATATTAAAAGCCGCAGGGGTGGACTCCCGATTTAAAAAGAGCCATAAATTAAAATTGTCCCGAATCTTGAAATTCCTGAAATTAAATTATCGGGCATTCTTCTGGGCGATAACTTGCTCTCCGAGAGGCGGGAATTTAATATGGGCGCCTCGGACAGTGCCGCAGCAGGTAGCAGCGGACGCTTCATAGATTTTATTGGTGCCTCCAAGAAAACGCTGCCTTGGGTCATACATGGAAATAAGATTTTTCATATATTTATATTATTCAAAAGAAAGATGTTACCAACAACTCAGGCGTTGTTCTAATTTATATGCAACTTGCTCTTAATCCAAACCAATTAAGCAACTCTTAATGAAACATTTAAAATGGCATCCTTAAATACATGAACAATATTAAAAAAAAAAAAAAAAATTTAATGCAATTAATAATGATTGTAATAATGAATATCGCATATGATATTAGAACTTAACCATTTATGTTTGATTTTAATTATTCCTAGAAATACAAATATGACCACAATATAAACATTTCTTTAACAGATAGATTTGCGTGTTGCAAAATACACGAATTGGAAGAAAATCAAAATTGCATAAATGTTTTAAAAAATCTAAAATTAACAACAATATAAACCAATAAGATATTGTTTATTTACCAGCTTTATAAATAAAATAATGACTCTAAACTTATTTTCGGCCTCACAATAAAACACCTAAAACAATTAATTTAAGCGATAGCATAATTGTACTGTGTTCGTTTTTATGGTATTATAATGTTGTATTCAAACAATAAGAATAATTGTTTAGTTCTTATCTAAATAAGTAACTGAAAATCATTTTTTTTTTAAACTTTAAATATTAACAAATTTTGAAAACAATGAGAATATTAAAATTTACTTCCTTATTTTATTTGAAGTAAAACATAAATAAATCTTTTCTCTCCTAACCTTAAAACGTGCCCCTTAAGAAACATATTTTTATTTTCCTTTCTCTAGGACTTGTTTGAGAGACACAGATATCCAATTGTATTGCATATTTTATAACTTCGACTATACCTAACTAAAAAAATACTGTATACCTATTTTATGGAGAAAAAACAGAATTTAAAAAAGTAAGAAACAAATCATTGTTATAAATTTTACACATTTTCCCACGCCAAGCGCCATTCCTGCTTACCTGAAAAACCTTCAATTACGCATACAACATTCGACAGAACTTTGGTGTTATAAGCTTGCTTGATAAAGATTTACCAACCTGATATTTTGAAAAAGTCGTTGTTAGTTGTATGAGATAGCCATAAGTTCTAAACTGGGATTAAACTGATATCAAATGCTTTAATCTAACGATTACTGTAGAGCGCTGTACATTCTACTATAAAAACGTTTAATCTATTTCGGGCAGTAAAAGTTATTCAAATGTTCTCTACAATTCCTAGTGAGCTAGAATAATGAGTGAATAACGATAGAGAAACGGGGAACGGGGCGGCACTTTCCGGGAGGCGGCAAAAACGGTCCATTAAGAGCTCTAATAGCTCAGAATGCAATCCACTAATGTTTGATAACCGCTTTGCTCAGATTAATGCGGACAGTCGTTAGGTCAGTGGACCTCAAAATATATTGCATTAATAATTTAAAGACTTTCAAATAGGCAAAAAAAAAACATAAAAAACCCACTTAAATTTTAACCTCTTGTCAAACTAAAAACCTGTCACTAAATATACAAATCTTAGACGAATCTTCAGTTGCAAAAATTACTTGTTACCGGACACGGATCATGGAAACTGACCGATAATCACGCAGCACACTCAAGTATTCTCCTGCTAAGTAACGTATATTGAAAATAATTCGTGGAAATCATATACTCCATATAGCTAGCATATTTGGTAATCTAATAAATTAACAGTAATTTTAAATGCCTATCCAGAATAAATATCTGCCTCTTACTTTGGGAACCCATTAAGCTGCGAAATGGCGTCGTTTATTTTCGCTGACATGAAGAGTTTATCTGCAAAAAATTAAACATCCCACAAAATCTTTAATGTTTATTGCATTTTTAATGACATAACATTTCAGTAATCGATTTTGATAGCCCTTAAAATCTACTAAGGTTATTCTTATACGCACATTATTATTTTTTTATATATTTGAGATTTATTGTTTATTTAACAGTTTTATTTATGTACTTTATTTTTCAAGTCTTTGAACATGACAAGTATTAATTGCTTGTACGTAAGTGAACCTTCGGTTTATGTTGTCCTGTTGTTATTTTGTGGTATGCTGTTCACAAAATCCAACTACTTTTAGTGGTAACAAACGAATACGTTAAAATAAAGTAATGTGACAAATTGGCAAAGCCACTCTAGCATGAAAGGTTCTCAAATAATTACCCAAACACATTTCAAAGGGTCGGCAAGCAAGCTCACGACATCTCAGGCCCGCACCTTCCAAATATTTTTTAAAATGAAAATGATTACTGAAAAATAAAACACTTGGTTTATGTTACGCTTGTCATCTTTAAATAAATTGGCCAATATTACGTGAACCTTTTATTTATCAATTTAGTTTTATTACGGATTACAATGAGCATTTTTACACTAGCTGAAAGACTGCAGATTCATCATCTGCAAAGTGGACCTAGTTTGAATGTAATGTGTCCTAGTTTCTTATATAAGCTTCTTGATTCGTTACAAACACGATAAAGAAAAATAATTGTTTTATCTTTTGAAATAACAATATAATTTACTCTTGAACGGTGAATCCAACAAAAGTTTGGCCATTTTTCAAATGTGATCCTAACGTGCTGTAAGACATTCTCTGATAGAGTGCATTAACCATGAGAACAGAAGACGCGTTCTATGTTGTCGCCTGGGAGTCTCATTCATCGCCTGGGAGCCATTTTTCAGGAGAACCTTCTTGAGCTGTTGCATAGTTTTGACGGTCCCTTGCTGTTACACTACATGAAGGATATCATGGGAGTTACGCGCGCGATTAAAGTGACCTCTGTGTTCTTTAACTGTTCGTTAGACAAATAATTTAAACTTGTGTGCTACTTGCGGGATACCAAGCGCAACTATACGAGTATTTATTTTTCTACACCATTTTTTTTAATAAAAAAAAAATATTTAAAAAAACTTTTGAGTGGTGTCTGATATCAGAGGGATCTTATAAAGCAACAGAACATTTTTTTAATGTAATTTACTATAGGGTTTCTGATTTCCTTGTTGCGGCTCTGCAATCTCTGAACATTCACCTTAATAAAGTTACTAATGTAAACTTTGGCGACCAATTACATTGTTGCCTAGCGCAATTATTAGACAGGTCGACGAACGGGACAAACACATACCGGTGCTAATTGGACACGTGTGTTACGGCCACGTCCCAGATTCCGGAACACTGTCTGAGAGGTCAAGGCGTATATGAGTTTCCAGCGCCTGTATCGCCCTATCTTGCATTACCCTATCTCGCTTTAGGATTATGAAGCTTATCCCACCAAAAATCAATGCAGCCGTATGAGTTTTAAGTACATATGCTTGTGTAGAGTTCTTAGGGATCGGACAAGGCAGCCTTCCATACTACAATCGACGGAGAACTACCTGCCTGCAACATTAACACTATTCAAACATTCACTTATTGGCGGTCTGATCTTAAAAATAACAATGTTCTCAGGCGGTCCATTCATCTGAGTCCCATATATCATATTGATGAAAATTTATAAAAATCGATTGAATATATCTAGCGTTGCTTACCCTTGTCTAGCTTTGCCTAGCTTGGCTAATAATAATTTTGCTTTGTCTATTAAAAAGCAATTAATTATCTCTCGCGTAGGCTAAACTACCAGTATTGCCTAGACTAGCCGTACTTAGAATAGACTAGCCTTGCCTTACCTTGCTTAGGATGGCCTTGTTTTTCCTTTGAAAATATTATGCATAGTAATTAAAATCGATGAAAAATGCCTTACGTTTCTTAACTTGTAGAATCAATGTGGTGTGGTTTCTACTATTTTAGTATCACAATACCTTGGCATTTACACAATCAGATTTTTAAATTAGATACGAGTATATGATGAAAAGGTCTTTGCAAACTTATTTCATAAATGAATGATAAGATCAACTAATATAGAGTATTATTATGGATTTCAATCAATGGATCTTTATCGCATCACTATCATTACAAAATAATTAATTTTGAGATGTTTTATTAATCTTTTAAAAATGTAAAATTAAATATTCCTTACAATGTTATTACGGTATTTTCCGGCTACGTCAAGCAGCTATTGTCAAGTCATTTAAATAAGGTCAGTTACTGTATGTGATTTTATATAAATACATACAATTACAATATTATTATTTTTTTTGCATTTCTTTCACCTTTAACATAATAAAGCCTCTTATTGCCATCATGTACGCTCTTTTTTTGCTGCAGCACCTTCGAGGGTGGCGCATTGCGCTGAAACAACTTTCAAATCCCCAATTAGCGATCTCTTCCTTAATAAGTAATGCAACTTATGACCGGATGACCCTCTAGAGGCCGAACAATTTCGCCCAGAAGAAGAGAAATAATTTCATTTTACTTTAACGAGCTTTAAGCTGCCTCCTTCTGTGTCTTTCTGTCCTGTCTTTAATAATTTACAGAACATATTTTAAAATTATTTTGAATAAATTTAATTTATTAAAGTTTTATGCACACAGTCAGTCATTATTTACCTTTTATTTAACAAAATAAAATCCAGAAAGATATCGACAAATAGTGTGATAGTGATGCAGAAATCTCATATGTGGATTCTATGACGCTAATCATCTTGTATATGGCTAAGCGTTGCACGTGGAGTGTTGATCCGCCAATGTCATAGATCATAGACCAACACTTAGAAATCATTCATTTATTATATAAATATGCATAAGCGTATTATTCAAAGCCATTCCAATTGTTCAGATAACGTATTCCTGCTTCAAATATAATAAATAAGTAGATTTAACTTTATTGTGTAAAAAAACGTGTATTAGAAGATATAATACCGGGTAAATGTTTGTTAGAATGTCTATATGTGTTGTATGTCGAGTGTTGAACCAACAACATCATTGACTTCAGCCCATTCACGCAAATTTCATTTTAGCAGTCTCAAAATGAGTTGTGTTTACTGGATCTTTCGTCTAGCAATAATTTTGATGAAACCCTATAAATTAATTAAAAATGTACTTTCTTTAAAGCTTTGCCGGTGACCAAACTCACAACCTGAAGCTTGGTATGTAAGCGCTTTACTTCTTAGCCATACCTGCCTGTGATTCAAAAAAACTATGTAGCATACCCAAAAACCTTATATCTTGTATAATGCAAAGTATTTTCACTGAAGATTTGTTTTTATCAAGTATTTCAGAATATATTTTTAATTTTATTTTTTATTTTTAGCATTGAATTTGATATCCATTTATATATTCAATAGATAATAATTCCATTCCTTGTTTTAATATGGATCACATTGAGCTCTGATTCATTTGCTGGAGTACTGCAGTTTCACGATCTTATAAAATCATCGTCAGTTTCAATCTGCACAAACGTACTGTCAAGTACATTTTGTGTTACAGATAAAGTCTTACCTTTGTAATGTAAGTGAATTTCTTCTGAAACATACATTAAGTTACGAGGGGGAGATCCATAAGTTACAGCTGCTAAGCCAAGATTGAGCTCCACAGGCAACTCGCTAGGGAGAGGATTTGGAATTGGGGAACCAAGAATCACGGGATCCATCATAACAAGGTTTTCAGGACTGTAGCGCCATGGGAACTTTATATTACGGATAACCGTCGTATATTGGTACATGTACGTATTTTGATACCTATTTACTCAAGTAATTAGCTCCAAATAGGCTGTTATCAGTAATAATAATATGTAATTATCAAATCTGATTTTATGTATTATTATTGTTATATATACCAAACACATCACAAACATTTAACCTTATAAATGATTTAATTATAATATTTTAATTTAATAATAACATTATAAATTATTTATCCTGTATATTGTGATATATTCCTCGATTTCTTGTTATTGCAGATACAAATTAAGTGAAAAAAACTCTTTTACACTAACCTTGTAACCATATATTTTTTATTTAAGCACATACAAGAGAATACCGACAAATGATGATAGTAATTCTGAAGTCTCATCTGTGGAATTCTATGACGCTTACCATGGTGCATATGGCTTATCGCTGTATTTGGAGTGTTGATCCATCAACGTCATAGACTACAGCCCAAGATTCACGCATCATTCTTTATTATTTCAGGAATTTACTATGAATGGGTGGTCTTCACGGAACGACTTTCTTCTACCACCAATTTTATTTAATAGACTATAACTAGAATTTTATGGGTGAGGAATCAAATTTACACCAACTGGGGGTATTTTAGAGCTCAGAAATTGATTATAAATCCTTTTTTTTAATTCTCCGTCGGGGATCGAACCCACAACCTTTGGCATGCAAAGCAAACGCTTTGACCATTGAGATATACCCGCCGGCGTATGCTTAAAATATGTAAGTACACAATAAATAACAGGATGTAATTGTAATACTAATTAACTTTTTAACATAATTCGTGGATGACATATTAAAAAACTTAAGTTAAGCAACATCATGCGCGGACCAAAATATGCATAGGTTGCGTGTTGCCTGTTGTTAACCGCGTTTCGCTGGTCGGGTTAACCCAGTGGTTCTCATCCGGTGCACCGCGGTGCACTGGTGCACCGCGAGCTTGTTGCAAGTGCACCGCGAGAAAAATGAGTAAAAAAAAAAAATCAAACGAAATCGTGAATCAGACCAAAATATTAATGACACAGAGAGTACAAGTGGAAAAAGTAATGACAATATTATTATTAGACATCATACGTCTCATAAAAATGAAAATATACCCATTAAAATCAGAAAAATTAATCGACAGTATTCTAAAGAATATTTACGTTTCGGTTTTACTAGCATCAATGAGGAAATATATCACATTACACTATGTGTCGTATGAGGAGAAAAACTGTTCAATAGCGCGATGTATCTCGACAAGTTAAATAGCCACTTCATTACAAAGCACGCCAATCTTACGTCCAAAAGTAAAGATTACTTTGAAAGATTGTTAAGCATGCAAAAAAAAAGCGAAATATTTTGAGAAAACTGTTAAAATTTCCGATAAGGCACTACTGGCGTCATACGTGATTGCTGAATTGGTCACTTTACGATTAAAACCACATACTAAGCAGAGTCTCTAATTTCACCTGCATGTTGTGAAGTAGAAAAATTATGTTTGGTGAGGAAACAAAAAATTAAATTATTAAAATTCCTGTTTCAAACGATACAATAAAAAGAAGAATTTTAAATTTGTCGGATGATTTTGGAAAAACCGTTACTGATAAACTTTTCAAACGACATTTTGCTTTACAAGTCGGCGAATCTACTGAAATTAGCAGTAAGACACAATAACTAGGGTTCGTTCGTTTCATAATCGAAAATAAAATAGTGAATTAATATCTAAACTGCAAATAGCTTACCGAGCATACGACTGGACAATATGCTTTTGATTATATTTCTTTATGAATTTTTTTTAATTTTATTAGAATATTATTTTTGTGCTTGGATTGACGCGTTGAAAAAAGAATTTTATGTATAGTATATGTATATTTAAGTAATATTTCTTTATATTTACAACAACTTAAAATATCGTGGGAGTCATGTGTAGGAATTTGTACAGATGGTGCTCCTTCAATGGTAGGCATATATTAAAGGATTTGTTACCCTTGCAAAGAAAAGAAACCCTAATATTATATCTACGCACTGTTTTTTACATAGAGAATCTTTAGTGTCGAAAATATTAACAGCGGCACTAAAACCTGTACTAGATCAAATTGTAAATATGGTGAATTTCATAAGATCAAAACCTTTAAAAACACACATATTTATAGAACTTTGCATTTCTATGGGAGCTAAATATGAGTCTTTGCTTTTCACACTGAAGTCAGGTAGTTTTCTAGGGGTGAAGTTATTTCTAGATTCATATCACTTAAGAATGAGTTATTAATCGTTTTTCGAAATGAAGGTATGGATGATTTTGTTAAATGTCTTCAGAATAATGATTGGTATACTAAAGTAGCATATTAAGCAGATATTTTTAATTACTTAAATAACATTAACACAACCATTCAAGGAAAAAACGAAAATTATTTGCCATCCATTGACGAATTGTCAGGACTTAGGAAAAAATAACTCTTTGGAAAAATCTAATAAAAGACAAAAATATAGATATGATTCCTTCACTCAACGAAAACATACCTGATGAAATTATTTCTGCGATAATAGATCATTTAACTTTATTAGAACAAAATATCGCACATTGTTTTCCTTCTTTAAATATAGAAAATTATGACTGGATACGAAATTCATTTGCTACAATTGATACACCGTATTGTGGATTTTTATACGATTTCTGTCCAAGATGAATATCCAGGCAATATTCTTCACATGAAGGCACTGAAAAATTTTCTACAATTTTCAACATCATATTTATGTTAGTTTGGTTTCTAAACAATAACTAATATAAAAATATAAAACGACAAAGACTTACAAATTTAGACGATGAATTGAGGGTAGCTATATCAAATATTCGAGCAAATATTTTTTGTATATATGCATAAACCAACAAGCTCAGGTATCCCATTGATTGATTTTTGATTGATAATACAAATTAAATTTTATTAAGCATTGACGTCATTTTGGGTGGATAAGAGCCGGGAGAGAAATGACCCCCTTTCTAGATTACATTCACCTTCAAATCTTGATTCAAATAATTTTAATAAAACATGTATAAATATAAAAAAAAATCTAAAGAAAAATTTACGAAGTAAATTTATATTCAATATTAAACATTTTTTTTCTATAACTTAAATTAAAAAGAAAATATGTCAAATAAATTGTAAGTAATTTAGTATGTAGCTATATTTTTAAAATAAGTATGTAACAAAAATGATTTCCATATATTTTTTTGACCTCTTGATTCTGGTGCACCGCCATTTTTTTCCACGATCAAAAGTGCACCGTGACTTCAAAAAGGGTGAGAACCACTGGGTTAACCTGATCCATAGTCTCGCGCTAGTCATCCGATTTCCTTAAAAAAACTATTTATTAATCACCCAAAAGTATGACTAAGATACTACTGTTACCTCTTCAAATACTTGGGCGTTTAATTACCCGGGTAATGCTGAATGTATTACACCGCAACCGAGGTGACTCTCGGTTGCTCTACTTGCTTTAGAGGTTGTCTGAAAACAAACCAAATTATGTTTTATATGTTTTCGAGGTGGACTAACAGATGCAAAAACGTATACGGACCAGCCATGGAAAATAGCCTACAGAGCTGAGTTGGAAATTTGTTGTGGCCAAAAATTCCACGTATATTAGAGAATATATATTTATTTTTTAAATAAAATTAATATAAAATTGTGGGCTTAAATGTATATGAATTCTCGCGTTTGATTTTGAATCCCAAATTCATATTATTTGTGAATACATGATAAACGCAACAACAGTACGAGAAACAGTTGGCTTTTATCAATAACAATAATATTTACTGTTAATAATTCCGCGTAATATTATCACAGCCGTGTGTTCATAGCTGATTACCACCTGTGGGATCCTGGGTGGGGTTAGAGGCGGCTGCATCCAGCTATCTCACCGGCTTATTGCGCCATAACACTAACCACCTCATTATGGAAAACGTGCCACGCCAGTATTACACGTTACGCAAAATTTCATTAACATTTTCTTTATAAACGCATACAAGTATATAACACTGATGACATTCCTACTGGGAGAGAACAGCCTTTATTCTACACTGTATAAAGCTCACCAAGAATTATATATCACCACCAGTAGGCATACTATTCAGATGTAATATTAAGTTTTAAGATTCGAAATATTACCTTGAATTTAAGCATGTACGATTCAAAATTTCCAAGCTTCTTCTTCCCAGATCCGTTCCATATCTGGAACATTGTTATCATTTTTTTTCACTCAGTTCTCTCATTACCATTTTTCATGCCTAATCCCACGACCAAAGGTCCACCTGGGAGCACAAATGGTTTCTGATAACCTCCTGGATACAAGAACTTTCAAAAGACAGTTCTAGTATACGAAACACATTTTTGATTGATTTATTAAACAGATTTTAAGTACATCCGAAGGTTAGTCCGATACTACCGAGTTCTTTAGTATTTGGTCCTAAGAAGTGACTCAACCTAACCAACAACATACCGTTAGAAAAAGGCGGTTACTTATCTTTGTTACCCTTAACGATTAGATTAAATAACGATAACCGTGCCTTACGTTGTTGCTGGACTGAAATGGACTACCTAGTATACTACAGCGGACGTCTCTTCAAGTCCATATATACTACTAGATGGACCTTCAGGTGAATAGATATAAGTATAATAGATGCACAAGGCAGAGTATCGAAGAGGATGGAGACTAATGCGAGAGGCCTACGTTCAACGGTGAAAGTGCACAGGCCTGATGATGATGATCAGATGAAAATATATATACATATATTTCTAATTAAATATATTGACATTGAAACCGTAGTACGTGTATTCATTACGGATAATCGATGTCTTATATGTTTGTCGGGGTTTCTTGAACCGCTGTCAAATGAGGTGTATGTAACGTGACGGAATTATGTTAGGCGGGGGTGTTTGTTTGGATTATCTGTGTTCATTTGCATACATCAGTCGCCATGGCGTCATTGAACTTTAAGCTTGTAATGAACCAGTAAACAACGTACCATTAGATTGTTTATACAATGTAAAAAAAAATACTAATTATTTCGTTTCAACCATCATCGTTAGTGTATGTAAGACTCTATTTTTCTCTATTTTATATTGCCGAATCTTTCCCACTTCTTAATATTCTTCTTTTATCATCACTCAAATAAAATTTAAGTAATTATAACAATAAATATATTAATTTTTCGTGCATTTCTATAACATAATTCATACTGAGCATTGTTTAATCGGCATACTGATATGTAAAGTACACTTTTCATGTAAATACATACAGGAGAATGCAGATAGATAGTGATTCTGAATTTTCATTTGTGTGAATTTTATGACGCTTACTATACTACATATGGCTAAGCGCTGCATGTGAAATGTTGATCCGCCAACGTCATAAACTATAGTCTGACAATCACGCATCATCCTTATTATAACAGAAATTCACTATGAATGGATGGTATTCACGGGAAAAATTTCGTATATCACCGATTTTGATTAATAGGCTTTGACTAACATTTTACGGATGAGGGATCACACCGAGTAGGGGTATAGAGCTCGGAAATGTTTTTTTTTAATCTCCGTCGGGGATCAAACCCACGACCTTAGTCTTGCCAAGCTTTAACCCACTCAGCTATACCTGCCAGTAAAGTATCCTTATATACGTTGGTAACTAATCAAGTTTTTAATGAAGGGTAAAACTGCGTCTCCAGCAAGTGATTACATAGTGGTCAGTGTGATCCATGCTAAAACAAGGTACGAAATATTTATCCATTTTTGGATTCAATGGACCTCGCAATAATAAAATATTATTTATGACTGTTCAAAACGACTTTTAAACAAATCACTAATTAGACGTTAATATACTCTCATTAATCCTGCAAACAGAAATCAGGTTTGAGGCTTAATGAAAACAATCAACTCTGACTGAATGAGCTTTTACAGATCATGAAAATCACTCAATTAAGGTACGTACGAGTATTATCCTAGTTCTAGTGGAATAATTGTATCATATCAATTTCTCACTCGAGTTTATGTAAACTGATACATGATGGATAGTAGGCAGATGGATATAAAGAGTCATTAGAATTGAGGCTCATAGAAAATGTATGTACAAGGGTTATCCGTAAAATAAGGTTCCCATGGCGCTACAATCCTGAAAAGCGCTGTTATGGTGAACTCCGCGATTCTGTAGTGTACCTTGGTTCCTCCACTCATAATTGAACTCGTATATAAGATCGTAGGGTAAGGGATGGTTACTATGCGAAGTAATGGAATTATATGAGAGTAAGTAAATTATTAATATAAATGAAGTCTTTGAACTCATACGTCAATAAATAAGCACAATTTACAGTTATCGGAAAAAATCTCTTATAACAGACTTCATTCGAATTGCATGCAAGGTGAGATATAGAGAGAAATAATTAAGTGGTGATAGTGCTCATAAGATGGTTGTTATAAACAATTTTTAATAGCCAATGATAAGTCAAGGGGTTTTATTTTGTTCATCGTGCTACAATATAATAACATGAAGTTTTCAATTGATACTGTTTCAAATTAGTAAAATATATAGTCTTGCGACGCGTTCATCATATATAACCTGTCATATTTGACTGCAGCTTACTATCACAGATGGCACTGTTTAAGATAACGCTTGTCCATGTGATCTAAATATACAACAGACTATGAGACATTCTCTGCATGCATCATACATGACAACATGAGACGTCTTGTCGCCTGGGTCTCTCCCATTTTAAGGAAGACCTTCCTGAACAGCGGCTTAGTTCTGACAGTCTCTTGGTGTCAAATTTCATCAATGATATCGTCAGAGTTACGCGCGTGGTTAACGAGGCTGACATGGAACAGGCTCCTAGGTTCATTAACTGTTTATCATGCGCAGTATTTGACCTTGTGTTTATGCTTCAGGTTACACTTATTTAATATATTTACCATATCCCATTGCAGATAGCTATATTCATCCTCACCACCGTTCGCTCCTTAAACTGGCGTCTATGGCTGTCACAAACTGCCACCACAAAGCTCTCTTAACCAAGGTTATCGC
The DNA here is from genome assembly GCA_022606575.1 of Glossosoma conforme. Classification (NCBI taxonomy): domain Eukaryota; kingdom Metazoa; phylum Arthropoda; class Insecta; order Trichoptera; family Glossosomatidae; genus Glossosoma; species Glossosoma conforme. The sequence continues at coordinate 370,057 of JAGTXR010000233.1, read as the reverse complement.
CTCATCTTATATTATATCGGCCTCCCGTATATATAAATACATTACATATATAGTTAATGAAGACCTTCCAGGACGCTGCGAGCTTGGGGGCTAGAAGATAAAGAAGTTGTAATTTAAGCTTCCTGCGGTATCCTAGTTATATTATGATATTGTTGGTTTTTTGGTCCGAAAGCAAATTCCATCACTCATTTTAAAAACAATTGTACTAAGTAAACTATGACATTATCGTTTTTCGTTGATACAACCAAAGGTGCGAGTAGTAATTTTCACGTTCGCTCTAAGTGTTAACGTTGTAATAATCTCAGCTGGGTGAACGTAAGCCCATTACAGCAATTTGAGGGTTTGTTGCAGTTTAATTAGACGTGTAATGTAACAGTGTAACGCTACATATCTCTACTCGAAACAGATACAATATTGTTGATACAACTTAAATATCAATTTGGAAATGTTATGTACATGTACGTTATGTTTGTATGATTCAGTTGAGCAATTAATTACGTATTTACATAGTGATGAATCATTTGATTTCATTGAGAAGGACGTACAGTCATAAATTTGAAATTTATCACTAAATGTAATATTTAACTGATGATTTAAATGTGTATTTAGCATTTTTTACGCCAACTCATAATATTTGATTTAAAAAATCTAATATATGATCTATAATATTATCACTTTAAGCTGAAGTTCATGTTAACAAAAAAAAATGTATTCTAAAAGGAAACAATATCTTTTTAAAATTTCTACTATTCTAGTACTCATTTTGGTCAATAAATGAACGATTGAAAAACGTTATATATGAAATAAAATGATACGCACATACAAATCTACAGCAAATATAATATTTTATGACAAGTTGATATTTGCTGTAAATACGTGTGTATTACATTATTTTTAAATATTGGTATAGATTTACCTTTCGAGTATTCGAATATTTAAATATATTTTTAAAGAATCTAAAAAAACGTTTATGTAAACTTTATATGTCACAACAGAATTAACAATAAAATTATTTCCATTTAAAGAAAAGGAAACTGGTTTTTTTAAGATAATTTATTTTCAGTCAACACATAGTAGTATAGTCATCGCTCATGATGTATTGTAATGATAGATTATACACTCTGCGGTAGAGGCGGTTGTAGAAGTGTGTTCCCGCCCTGATTGGTGAGTTACGAGGCCTGCTTTTGGCGCGAGAGGTCGTCGCAAAAAGCGGTTCCAGCGTGTAGGGGGCGGGACCGAGGGATGCAGAGCTGGCTGCGATAATTGCTGTAGCCGAGTTGGGTAAACCAGCAGCCCAAATGAAGTTTTACCATGCTATAGAATGCACACATACAGCAAAGCCTAACAGTAATTCTAGTTTAAAAATCAAAATATAAAAATTTTAGATTCAGGTTAAGCAGATAATCATAATCAACCCAGCACTTACTTTCTATATTATAGAAAGTAGGTCACCAGTATGAGTCTTCATCCTTCTTGATTCTCCGCCTCCCGTTTCTAGGCGCCTTCTACTATTCTTCTAATGTCAGCTAACAAACCATTTGCCAGTTTTTAGGTGGCACTAAAACACATTTTTCCTCAATAAGCCGTCGTCTCATTGACTGATATTTTCTACTAAATGCCACTTTATCGTGCTTACCCAGTCAGTAGCATCCATTACTTGATTTCTTCTTCAGATATAGTAATTTTGGAGGCTATTTTTTAGAGACACTTAAACACACACAACATAAATCTGTTCATGACACGTTGGGTTACCTTTACTTTATGGGTAAGACCTGATGTAAGATTTAACGTCTCAACTAGTCTCAATAAAAAATAGTAAAGACATGATAGTTAATTCAGATTGAGGACAACCCTGGTGATTCAAACGTTGTAATTTATTTATATTTTAGCACATATATTAAAACAATGAATCATGATAATTAGTATTCAAAAACAAATAATTACTGCCAGAATACTCTATGAAAAAGTAAGCAAGTTGATTAACAAAGTCAAAAACATATTTACATATTTCTTTCCTATTTCTAACATAAACATTTCTATACGTTTCATATCAAATGCTTAAAAGTTTGAATTTTATTAAAATTCACTGAAATAATTTACTCAGCGCTTTCACAAACATAAAAATTAAATTCAGCCTAAGAGCTACGCGAGCCAATAATCTCGCTTGCGTTAAGCTGAGCGAAAAAATGTTTAAGTCAACCTGTTAAGTTCTAGCTCGCACATATAAAACATATGCAGTAAAAGCTCGGTTAACGAGCACTTGGCAAAACGAATAATTATTTTCAATCTGTATTTAAATTTTGTTTGGAATGAAATCAGCTGATTATGAAAACTTGCAGAACCTTAAGCAAATCACGGAATATAATAAGTGGAAAAAATATATATTATTTTATATACTGTTTTACAAAACGCTTAGGTTTATATATATATTTTTTTGGTATCATGACCACCTTTTTATCATCTCTGAATGATTAACATATTAATTACTGGTGCATTGTGTTCGGCGTAGCTTAGGATTTCTTACTCAATGTGTGCATTGCTTGCGTAACTAAGGCGACTTAAGTTGACAGATTTTTACCCTTAGTACTCAATTTTTTCATATTAGAATAGAATCTCTCTGAATACCCGATTGACGTACATACAAAATTTTATTGTGATTGTATTAGCATCAAGACATACGAACATTTCTATTTTTATTGATTTTAATATGTAAGAACATACTAGAGAATTACTGATAGAAGATGATAGAGAAGTCTCATCTTTGAATTATATGATGCTAACCATATTGTTGAACGGTTAATCTCATAGATTACAGACCAACATTCACTAATATAGTAATAATAATATTGTAATATACAAGAATATACACAAAAATACATTCATTTTTAGATAAATACATATTTAACAAGCTTCATCAGTTCCAAACGAGTATAAACAAACAGATGGATAACATAATATTATAATCTACAAATTAAAATAACAATAAAAAGGTATGTAGGTAATTATGGAAGAGGAAATGAGTGGAGCTTAAGAGAGTTTTAATAAGAGAGCTTATTTTAGGCGTTTTTACCTGTGTATATTATTAAATAGTGTTGTCATATTTAAAAATCACTAAAAAATATTTACGGGAATAATTATTATCCCAAATTTTGCTCGTCAAGTAAGGTTTCACTAGAAAGGAAGCCAACCGGTTAAATGAATTTAATTAACCGTCGAATGCAGGCTCTCTCCTTGCCATGGCGCCGCTCTAAGTACACTCAAGTGTATTTCATTATCGCCCAGTACCGCAAGAACCTGGGGAATGAAATTTTCCTTAATGATATTTCGGTTTGTGTGATATACGAGCAGGGGACTTCCTCCGACTTAAGTCTGAACTAAGTCGGAACTAAGTCGGAACGTAAGTCTGCACGTTCCTCGTCTTCGTGTCAGCGTTCTCAGGTGGTTAATTATTGCTCGCCTTATTTCAAATATACTAGTAATATTATATTTGAAGTGATATATGTGACGATAAATATTTAAATTGCTTTTTACGTATTTTCAAAAACAAACTAAAAAATATTCTTTTTTATTACATTTTTGAGACAGTCATCACGTTAAGTAACTGTTAAATCTCGCGTTTTGTCTACAATGTGTATACCTTAGTCAATTGCTTATAGTTTTTATATACATGTAAATAGACTAAAAGAAAATTATTAGTTTAATAAGGTGATTCATGTTAAAACAAGGTGCATTAAAATTATAATTGGATTTATATTTGTAGCATTCACTGTAAGAAATTTGTTAAATATTACATAAACAAATACCTTGATTTTGCATAGATCACACTGAGCACTTACTTGCTGGAACACTACAGTTTTGCCTTCAATAAAGCTCCATCAGATTACTTACACAGGTCTCAGCATTTTCCTTTACTCTAGTAATCATCACCCATTCCCTTTCTTTACTTTTTTTCATACTTTCTTACTTTAAATATCAGTATATTTATATATTTCGGAACAGTTTTCATTAAAATCGAAACCACGATATTTTACCACGTAAATAAGCTGTGCTCAGTTTGATCGATATTAAAACAAGGTTTAAATAATTAATCTATTTAATATAAAAATATATCCATTAACGAATGTATTTTGAATAAATTTTAAGATGAATACTTAAAATATAAATTACCCCTTACGAAGTAAGAGAATTTTCTACCAATTCTATATATACACTTAAAATTATCAAATATTTCAGATTATTTTCAATGTTTTGAGCATTCACTTTGAGATCCATAATAAATTATAAATATTTATTTATTTATTTACCTTGTTTTCACATGGATCACGTAACAAAAAGTTCTCTATATTAGGAGACTGCAGTTTCGACTAACTCATGATCTTTTCTCAATCCTTCTCTAAGAGATAACTGAGCTGCGTTGTACTTGTAAGTGGTGTTAACACACATTTTGTACACGCATTCTGGGGGTGTGTCTAACATGAAAGGAGAGGGAGGTAGGTAGTGTTGCACTAATTTTTCTTAATTCGCAAACCAAAATAATCATTCGTACAACTTAGAAAAAGTATTAAACATATTACATGTAGAAAATAAAACCGTTAAATTAAATAATTTAGAACACTTAGAAATTTATAAAGCCATTAATAAAAAAGAAGATATAATTAGATATAGTAAGCGGATTTGGTAAAAAAAGCATTGTAGAGTACTCAAATGAACCAAAAAGTGGTAAGTACTCAGCGGGTCTTTTCATTAAAAAATAATTATACATTTCATAAAGCATTTACCGGAAGCAAGAAGCATGTTTACACCTCTTAAGTGCTGTAACTGGTATAAACCACTCCAGATCTTCAAGAATACCTGTCTCCAAGTCTGCGCTTTCAGGTGGTTAGTTATTGCTCGGCGGCGGCTGACTTACGACTTATTAAAAATTTAATCAATTCAATTACAGCTTAAGTAGAAATTTTCTCCGTCCGTTGAACACGACTACGCTTTTACTTGGAAAAGATGATCGTTCTTGTGGCGCAATATTTCATAAATCTCGTAGAAAGTGAAACTAGATATTTGCTTAAAGGCAAAACGTTGCTCATGTTACATTTTGTAAAGTTATATAAAAATACAGACTTTTCCTGATCAAATACACAACTATTTTTAACTTTTTCTTTGCTATAATTTCAAAACTGTCATAGTTATTACAAATATAACTGACTTTATTTATAACATTAAGGTTATCAAATGACAATACTTGGTGAAACTGCATAATTATAATTTTAGAATCAATTTGAATTAAAAAATTAATAATTGAAAAATATTTACTTTTGATTCACAATTTATTTTAACGATTAGATGTTTCCGCCTTCCTGAAGACCATCTTCAATAATGAAAAAAAACAGGCATTGGCTTATAAAGGCATGGACAGTTAATTAGTTCCTACACACATATTTACAGGTTATATATGTGTGCGAACATAACAATTGAAAAAAGACATTATAAAATTAATGAGTATGTGGTTTTCCTAATGTATGTAATCATTTTGTTTTTAATTTGAAAAAGGCATTATATAATTATAAAATTACTGGGTATTTGTCACTTTAATGTAATAAGCTATTATATAATACTAAATTTTTGTTTTCAATTTAAAAAGGAATATAAAATTACTGAGTATTAGTTATTTTAATGTATTAAGATATTATAAAATAATAAATTGATGTGTTTAAATTAAAAATTCCTTGTAACTCTTCGGTGTTGATGATGGCCAGTCCCTGGAAGTTTTGGTTTTTTCTTTCTTCCAAAAAACTTCAGAAATATTGGTTGAAAGAAGTTCACCACACACGGCTCAACCCAAAAGCCACAACATTTAATCGAAGTAATTTTAATTAATACAATTTTTGGGGAAAAGCATGGGGTTTTGAATACAACATAAATTTATTTATATTATTTAATTATGTATCAAATTACTACACCAGCCCAACTAAAACCTAGATCATTTGTTTCCAAAGCGTGGATCACAATAAACTACCTGGATTGATTTTTTCTTGCCTTATACTCGTACGGCACTGGAGAACAATTAAGTCTCCATGATTATGCATCAATTCAGATTATAATCAGATCTCAACTGATAAAACCAGTAGGAGTCCCCTATTAATAATTGTAGCCATTGCAGAGAAGCTCTAAAGAGAAAAAAATAGTGTAAGAGATTAGAATCACAGTTACGGATTAAATGAGATGGAGATGGAAATTAAATTCTCTTACCGAAAATATGAACAAAAATGGTAGAAGCATGTTTTTTTTCTTGATTTTGTGAATAATACCAGGCCACCTACCAGCGGCTGATTAAAATCGCTACTAACAGACGTCAATCAGCTAAATATGAGTACAAAATTAATTACAATACTATCTTAGCTTTTTAATGCCAGTGGCTGGTTAATAGCCTAGTGAAACTCTTGCTTGAGGAGTGACTTTAATCAAATTATATTTCAAAATCAAAATTAAAGCATACTTGTAATTCAAACAATTTTTTTTTCTACCGAATCATCAGAATGACATCGACATTCATCTCATGAAAAAAAACATACTGAATTCTGAAAACAGCAACCAATGCATCTTCGTTGCAATATTTTTGAAATATATTCGCGACATTAAGAAAAAGTAAACACGCGAAACCCGGAACATTTTCATAATAACATTTCCGCATCTCGGGTCGCATTATTTTCAGTATTTTCAGTGCACCGAAAAGAAGAGCCATTTTTCAGCAAAGTCACACCGAGGATCCACATTTTTACGAGTTTTTTATGTGAGCGCATACAAAGGAATGCTACCAGACGGCAATAGATTATTCATTTTGAAAATCCACTGACAATCTTTCCGTATGCAAAAATTTGATCTCAGAAGACAACAGATAAAATTTCAAATTAATTTATTTTATAAAATAAATACACTGTGTTCATTGTTATTTTTTATCTGATTTTTCTTTTTGGCAAGAATGATAACTACAAATTTCCGCTACTCATTTTAGTATGTTACCATTGTCGATTGCTCGTCACAAGATATTTCTGCACCTGAAGGTACACCTGGTAACATATAAATGGTTTCAACAGCCTTCAGAACAGAAAGATCGGATTATTAACTTAACTCACTCGTAACCTCGTCTGTCCTGTCTTCAAAACCTCGAGCTTCTGGACATGAGGCTTTGTTTCCAGATTATTTTTAGTGCAGAGAATTTTTGATTGTGAAGCATAAACAGTGACAAAGGACGAAATATAGTGGTGGCAATTTATGCTAACTATATTTTCCAGAAATGCAACGGATATGGGAAGAAAGTTATCAAAATTGCGACCGTTTGCGTTGGAGTCGAACGTTTTAACATCGTGGTCATACCCTTTTGCATGAAAGCATTCGGCCAAAGAAGACCAAAGACCTCGTCAAAATAATTGGCCGGCCCTTTCAAATTCCGTGGAATTCCACTATTCTGCTAGAGACTCGGCTGCCTCTCAGCCATGGCAACCGTTTCAAATTAATTAAAAAATGCTTTTTTGCAATTCCATTTTGAAGTTTTTTTTTCAATTGTTTTTGTTGCACAAGACTGCATAATGTACTATTTTGCACAAAGTTTAAATTGCTGGCGACTGTTTTGTTGACACTGTGTAACAAAAAAAATATACAGCTTATAATTAAAAATGTTTACTTATATTGTCAATTTATGTTCCTTAATTGCTTATTTTATATTTTCGTAATAAAACAACTAAAATTCGTACAAAAGACAGGAATACTTAAAATAATAGAGATATATATATTTTTTAAATTAAATAAAGATTAAAAATTATAACTCATTAATTTAAAGATAAAATATGCATTTACTATTATTGTACGGTACAATATATAACACATAATAAAATCTAAATTCAACGTTTTAAAAGTTAACTTATAGATGTAAAAAACTAAATTTTCCAAGAGTACTGTTAGCTTACTGAACAAGGAATTTTTTGAAAATTTAAATTATATCTTAAAGTCTGTATCAATGTAATCAAAATTATCAATGAATTACTGAAATATAATCTAATGATGTAAAAAAATTAAAACAAACGTTATTTTTTTCGGAATATTTCGAAAGAACCTAGAAATATACATTTTTTATGAAATTAAATACATAATATTTTCTATCCTTGTTTCAACATGGATCACACTAAGAACTGTTTCATTTGATGAAAGACTACAGTTTTGCGATATATGTAACATTTATCAGGTCCAAACAGCACAAACGTACTAACGTTTTTTCAAACTTCACGTTAGAATATTACATTTCTTTACATGCGTGATGTTTCTCTTTTCCGTATTGAATGCATATCTGAAACCACAAATTACCTTCCATGCCTCGTCCCAAGACACAACTGCATGCTTAGTGTCTGCCCTGGAACATACACGGCTTCCAATGATATCCACAACAGAAGCTTGAGGAATTAAAGATACGGCAGTTAAAGTATCCGAGGCATATTTTTAGATGATTTGTTAATCTATTTTATTAAGAAGATCATATTATTAGCCCGAAACTCTCGAAGTCTGGACTATTTGCTTCTAAGAAGCGTTTCAAGCTGCCCAACGATGTGCTGTTAGCAACAAGCGGAGAACCATCCATGTTTTGGTGTGCGCCCAAAGATGCTTTGCTTTGATTATCTATCAAGAACCATGCTAACATAACTAATGTGCCATTGAATGTTAGCCACTAATAGTTACTATTACTATTTAAGTCACAAAAACGTTTAACAATGTAATGCTTATGCCATTGTTCCAACAATCGACATGAAAAACATTACGTTTTTACTCGGTGTTTAGCAAGAATCTTTTTAATAAACAGATACATTGTAAATTAAGTCTTGACTCAGATCGTAACAAATTAAGACACTCCGTTTTCTAACAGCAAAAGGAGCCGTAAAACTCTAGAGTACTCGCAGTTTGCTGCTTGAATCGCATTTCTCGCGACGAAGATAATTAAAGGAAATTGCAGCTAATTATGACAAAGTTCAGCTTTCGATCTACATTGCTGCAATGCTTGCACCGCCACTGAAAAACAACATAGTAATACAATATATTGTAACATTTCAAACTTATTTGTAATCCGTACATTTTTTACAACTATCGACCCCTGGCTAAAGATTTACTTAATTATTTGAAATTAACTAAATATGTTGAAAATGAACTATGAGGCATTTTAAACTCTTTTTAACCTCAATATAAACTTTAAAAAATCATTCAATCGGCACTTAAATTTCACAAGAGTTTTCAAACAAACCTACCGTATATGTTGAAAATCTCAGCTCTACTTTAAGCTTTTGAAATTCTTGACTTGAGCTTTTCTTAATAATTTTCAAGTTTCACGTGTGTTTGAAGTTTTTAATATGCTTGATAAGGAGCTTACAAAAACAAAATATTGTATTTATTTAATTACTTACTTTCTGAAAATTGATATTATATTGGAAATATTACAAATGAAAATACAAAAAAAAATGTATTCTACAATTATGCCGGCGGGTTTAGGTCAATCGTCAAAGCGTTTGCTTTACAACCCAAGGGGCATGGGTTCGATCCCTGAAAGAGATTTTTAAAAAATCTTGAATCGATTTCTGAATATCTCTAAAATACCCCAGGTTTGTGTAAACTTGATCCCTCGCCCGTAAAATGACAGTCAAAGCCTATTTACTAAAATTGGTGGTAAAAAAGTCGTCCCGTGAAGACGACCCATTCATAGTAAATTCCTTTAATAATAAGGATGATGCGTGAATCTCGGGCTGTAGTCTATAGAGTTGGCGGATCAACACTCCACATGCAGCGCTTAGTCATATGCATCATGGTAAGCGTCATAAAATTCCACAGATGAGACTTCAGAATTACTATCACCATCTGTCGGTATTCTCTTGTATGTGCTTACATAATGAAAAAAAAACGATCAGTTGTCATATTGTTGTAATGCCTTCCGTAGTTGTAATGAATTTTGACTTCAATTTTTTTTATTGTTTAAATTTTACACACAGATTAGTTGTTAAACCTTATATATATTTATGAAATAATTTGCTGTTTATATATAAATGTAATATGTTGAAAACAAAATCAAGGCGATAAATACGAGTATTTAACGTACGAATGTGATACTGCATAAATAGACAACTAATTTACTCGGTCGTTTACCTTGCATAATTGTTCACCTTTACTATGTTTATGTCTATATCACAATATTATGTACATCATCTATCGTGACATGTCATCAGACGCCGTGACATTATAAGGTGTCACAGGTGTCATGTTAAAATCATCACATCATTGCGGAGCGTTATTAAGTCCTGTCTCAGAGTAATTTCACTGTACTCCATTATTCAAACAAATGATCAATAATACTATGAGCTAATCTTTGATGAACTATGAGTGATTGGCACAGGATGGGGCGTTGAAAATGCATTTTTAATTAAATTTAATTTAATTATTGACCTAAGACGCATTTTGAAAACCTATTCGTATAGTGCGATATTCCTTTTGTATGTAAACAGGCGGAAATCTAACTAGCTGATTGCTTAAAATAAATCTCTTTTGGTTTTAAGGGCTCTTTTTAGTTATATCTTAAACAATATACATTCCATATGACCATGAACACATTAACTCATTGTTCTTTCATTTTAGTTCAGACAATTTGGTTTATTATTAATATTTTCAAACAAACAGATTTATTGCAATATTTTAGTACAGATGTAAATTCAGTGATAAATATTTCAGAAAATAGTGCAACTTAATACTTTAGGTCAGTGCTTGAAGGTGATTTTCTTTAAATTCATTAAGGAATCATTTATTTTTATTTGCTCGAACGCTTTATTTATTTTTTAAAGCTTTTTGATTTTTGTAATGCTCTTTCAGTAACAATATTTAAAATTATGAAATATCACAAATTATCGATCGAAAAAATAAAAATAAAAAAAAAACATTCTTTACTATAAACGAATGTTAAAAAAAACATTTGAGTGAGGTTATTGTAATAATTGTTACTAAAAATTTATATTTTATTTACTCGTACGTATAAGCGATTATGTTTTTATGGCATATCTTTAATTTCTTACTTTTTTAGTAATTAAATATACACATTCTTTACATCAAATTCTTTATACGCATCAATTCATTCAGAAAAATATCGGCAGAAGCGGGATGCGAACCACGAGACTTGGAACCAACTTTGCTCAGGTCTTTTTACAACGCCTAGTCCTTTCGACTATTTCTCTGCTTGAACGGACACGCGTTAGAAGAATTATATATATCATTGTTACCATCGTATAACGCTAGATGTCTCCTATAGTATATATTCAGATTATGTATTTTATTATTTTTATTATTCAATCATTCAACATTTATTCACAAACTTTTTAAATATTATTACTTTCCGACAGTCTATTTATTTTAGTAAGTACCACTCAGTAATAGTACAGTATTTTTTTTTACTTTTTTAATAAAAACATGAAAAATATAAGCTAATAAACTAAATAACTGAAACTTTCACTGGGCTTAGCCAGTTAGTTTTTTTTCTGAACAGACTTCCGCCCCAGTTTTTCAGGCGTTTTTCAGCTTCAGCGTTGCAAGACCTACAAGAGAGTGTCGTTGTATTTTTTCACAGATCCTGAAACGATTTCAATGTAATCGGCTTAAATAGCGATGCTCTTTTTTGGAGGAGCTTTTCCAAAATTTATATTTCCATTTGCCTCGCATCGAATTTATTTGACAATTCGTCGTCGGAAATAAGGTTTATATTATGTCTGGAATTTTCTGCTCGTTTTCAAATGGAAAAATCACTTTTGATGCCTTGAAATTAAGTCTGTCAATCCAACGAAAGATATGAAAGGAATAATAAATATAATTACTGATCTCAATATATTTTAATTGGTTTTTCTTTTATTTTAATTTTTTTCTTCATTTGAAATGAAAATGCAGCTACAATGAGTCCAGTAAATGTTATTGCTAACACTGTAATCATTACTACTGTTACATTTCACTCGTATGCTTTCTAAAAATATAATCAAAATATGAAATCTCTTGTGTAAGTGAGGTCTTATTTATAATTTTAAATAAATTTTAATAAAATAAAAATAAAAATAAAATATTAAGTTTTGATTAACATTTATTTTAAATGATTACATGTTTCGACCTCCCTGGAGACCATCTTCAATAATTATTAAATTGAAATCAATTAATCAGAAAGAAAAGATTCAATAAAAAATAATCATTATTGAAGATGGTCTCCAGGGAGACCGAAACATGGAATCATTTAAAATAAATGTGAATCAAAACTATTTTCATTTAGTTTATTATTTTTTTATTAAAAGTATTTTAAAACTATAACTATGCAGTTTCACTAAGTATTGTCACTTGATAAACTTAATGTTAAATGAGGTCAGATAAGGTCGTTTATACTCTCTCTGCCGCTTTTTTTCTTACTTTACTTCTTCTAAGCTTGCTTCTAAGCTGGATCAAATAACGACCACACTTTGTTATATTACAATTATGTCAGTTTTGACTATTGTTCACTAACATCAAGTGTTCAAAGCGTTCTTGAACATTACCTCAGTTAGTCTGTCCCTCTAAAGGTGTGTAAAATATTAACAGTGAAATTGTAATAAATCTCGGTTTGGGTGACTATTTTTGACGATGGCAGATTGTACATAGTATTGAAGAAATAATATTTAAAAATATTTTAAATAAAAAATATTATTATTGCTTTCGATAAGCTGATCTTTATTCAATGAATTGAAGAAGTAAATAAGTTCTAAAAATATTTTGAAAGAAGATTCGATTTCAAAACGAAATTTTAATGCCTTTGTTTATGAGTTTCGTTGTATTTTTCTGTGGTGTTTAATTGCTTCTCAACGTTTGATGCTATGTGACGCCTACCTTCTGTAAAGTGCTCATTTTATCCCGATAAATTGTTACCGATAGTGCCATATTTTTTTTACCTGAATTTCTTGTGCTCCGATGTCGCTAGCTTACGTTGTCATTTTGTAACGAGCCCTTTTGGTTCCGAAACACCAAGATATGCATTTGTTTAAAGAGACATGCTACAATCATGTCTCCTGAAAATCATTAAAGCGGCTATACGTGTTTTTTTTATATAAACACATACAGGAGAATACTTACAGATGGTGATAGTAATTCTGAAGTCTCATCTGTGAAATTCTATGACGTTTACCGTGGTACATATGGCTAAGCGCTGCATGTGGAGTGTTGATCCGCCAACGTCATAGACTTAAGCCCGAGATTCACGCATCATCCTTTTATAACAGGAATTTACTATGAATGGGTGGTCTTCATGGGACGACTTTCGTCTACAACAAATTTTGATTAATATGCTATGACTGGCATTTTACGGGTGAGGGATCAAATTCACACCAACTGGGGATATTTTAGAGCTCAGAAATCGTTTTTTTTTATAATCTCCGTCAAGGATCGAACCCACGACTTTTGGCTTGCAAAACAAACGCTTTGACCATTGAGCTATAATCACCAGCGAGTATAGCTCAATGGACAAATATGTTGACAGTTAGTAAATTTTTTCATAGCAAAGTCTGTCATATTAAACATAGCAAAACAGAAAATATCACCAAATCGATACTCCGTAAAAATTATATATGACCTTTCATAAATAGCAAAGCAAAATATATTATCATATACCTTTCTAAGGACCCCAATTTCACGTCCACACGGCCCATGAATTATGCATCGTTGAGATTGAACTCATATATATAAAAATAAATAAAAACATCAGATTTTGCGTCATTTTTTTCTGTCCTCTTGGAGAATCCTTGTGAAATAACGTTATTAAAAGGATTACCCTGGTGACACTCGTTCATCCTAGCTGATGATGGATGATCATATCTTGACCATTTTTTAAACATACAAGAGAATACCGCAAGATGGTGATAAGAGATGTCTTTTTTGTGCATTCCATCTCATTCAATATTTAAGGATATTTAAGCACCATTCATAGTGAATTCCTATAATAAATTGATAATACATGGATGTCGGGCTGTAGTTTATGAAGTCACTGGATTAACATGCAGCACTTAGCCAGCCATATGCAGCATGGTAAGCGTTATAGAATTCCACAGATGAGACTTCAGAATCACTTTCAATATCTGTCGTTTTTAAAAGGATTATCCTGAAAAGGGTTTCTTAGGTATTTCGTGGTTAGCAACAGGTTATCAAAGAAGTAAACTCAAGACACGCTGAAACATAATAACTTTGCAGCTTAGACTGGTGTCTATTTGACATCTAACTGATGCACCTAGAATCATGGGAAGGCCTTCAAACACTCTTTGACAAGTAGCTTTTTGCGTGCGCCCAGTAACGGATGCCCATCTAGGTCTCCAAAAAGACGACGAGATAGAGAGGGTTTTCACCAAGCGAGTCATCACCATCTGACGGTATTTTCTTGTTGTGCTTACATAAAAAAATATAAGAATTTTAGCTCTTGCACATTATTCACATTTTAAAATACTCACTGTGAACTGATAAGGTTCATTGACTCACAAATTTTGTCTACAGTCATTGTTCATTGGCTTTTATCGTCAATCTATTAATTTAGGCTTTAAAGCTCACCTCTTCTGTCATTTTATGTGTACCATATATGTTGCATCGTTAACAACAATTGAGAAAAGTATTAAATTATTTTTTTGATTTTCATCGTAACTGAAAACCTAGTAATCAGCTTAAAAAACAATGAATACTTAAAAATTATGTATTAGAATACACATTTTCCGTAACGATTTTTTTTAAATTGACAAACTATTTTCAGCTTAGGAGCAACTTATAAAATGTATTGTATTGCCGCTCTGCTTAGTGTGGATTTTACGTCAATCAATAAAAAAAAAACTTTGTCAGCATTCAAATCCAGAATTGTATGGATGTCAGTCGAAAGCTTAAGCCATAATTTTGTTATTTCTACCTCTTATTCTATTATTAAGCCTTTCCCTAGAGAAATTATTAAATGACGCTTAGCTAATAAATGCTTTAAGATTTTGCTATCTTTATTTCGTTTTTGTTTGTTGCGTTAATCTTAGGTAGCATTATATAATTGTTTTCATTTATATGTGGAAAAAAATGGCAGGTAAAAAATGTTAACGATTGACTTAAAATTTTAACCATAGACAGTAATACCTAAAAATTTTTTTATGTAAACACATACAGGAGAATACCGACAGATGGTGAATATGATAGTAAATAAAATGTTTTTTTTTTTAATATATTCATTGGAAGTTCCGTGGTGTATATGGCCAATGGTGCTGTCAAATAGCCATTGATCCGCCAACGTCATAAACTGATAGCCCCAGATTCACGCATCATTATTGTTTTTATATGAATTTTTACTATGCATGAGTGGTCTTCAAAAATGGACGACTTTCGTCTTCCACCAATTTTGATAAATAGGCTATTACTGACATTTTACGGGTGATGGATCAAATTCACACCAATAGGGGGTATTTTAAAGCTCAGAAATCGATTAAAAATCTTTTTTTTTTGAACCCAAGACCTTTGGCTTGCAAAGCAAACGCTTTGACCATTGAGCTATGACCGCCGGCAAAGCTATGTTGCTGAAATTAAGATGAACTACTGAAGCAATCCATGGAAAACATATTTTAATTCCAACTAACATATATTATAGAATGTAAAGCACAAATTGAAAGTATGATTATAGCCGTTTTAGCACTTCATATCAATGCTAAATAAAATGTATTTTTTTAAATAGATTCATTGGAAATTCCAAATATGATAATGGTGCTTTCAAAAAGCCATTTCTATTCATTTCAATATAAATTTTAAAACTGATATTCTGCTTATTAATCATTGAATGTTATGATTATTTAAAAAAAAAGTTTTTTATATTAATGATTTTAATATTAAGGTACTAGACTGACCTTTTTCTTATGGTCTTCAAAAAAAAATCAAACTTATCTTTGTTTTTCACTGATTGAAAAATCAGATGGCACTTCATATTTATTCCTTGCAAAATTAACCATTATACATTGAATATTATACCCATATATTTAAAAAACCACTTTCATACGTGTATTCGATCGTCTTTCCAAAATTTTCTGAGCTAAAAAATAAACATAATAATACATGTACTAAATATCGTCGTAAAAAGTCTCAAACATTTTTTCATTTATTAAGTTAGCTGTTTACAAAAAAACTGTAAAAATATTAAAGTATGCATTTAGCCGAAAAGTCGTTCTTTGAAAAACCTCAACAATTGTCTGGTGAACCTTTTTAGATTCACTAATAGAGAATTCACTCGAGTGTAAGCAAATCAATAAAATTGAAACGTCAGAGTGACAGCTGAAACTACGCGAAAAAGATTTTCAAATAGTTTCTCTCCGTGCGAAAATTTCTCTCAGAGCACATTCCTTCAGCAGTTTGAGTTTGCAATTCACTTTGTCTGTTTCGCGAAATTTTTAAAACATACAAAATAATACCGACAAACGGTGAGTGTGAGACACTTTACTTGTCTCGAAATGCTGAAACGAAATGAAAGACGTATCGTCCAATAATAAAAAAATATGAATCGGTTTCTAAGTAATCATTTATTTTTATTTCGAGAAATAAAAAACTGCATTAACAAATACCACTATTAAAAAAGTTACTGGATCTTTCATAAAAATGCAAGATGGCAAAGTTGTGTGGTGCATGTCGAATTGCATCATCTTACGCAAAAAGCAATTGCAGTCATTACAAAACGCAGCGGCACGACTAGAATACAACGCGCCCAAATTATGTCACATTACTCCACCTACTGATACTACACCGACTGCATTGGTTAAGAGTTTCAGCTAGAATCCAGAACAAACTATGCATCTTAGCTTATAAGACACTCAATGGAACTGCACCGGGTTATTTGACAGAACTGATCAAGCCTTGGGAGATATGCGCGCGTGGAGAGACACTTAGATCAACTGCACCAAATAGAAGCACCCTGCAGCTGACGGGAGGTAGTCCTAGCACGGTCTTTGGCAATCATGTTTTCAGTTACGTGGCACCAATGGCCTGGAACTCGGTGCCGGAAAGCATAAGAGAACTTAAAGCACCTTTTAACTCAGAGAGGCAAAGAAGCGCTGCCGGAATGACCATTCGGTCATAAAAAATCGCTATACAAATACTGATATAATAATAATAATAAGCAAGTAAATTTTTTGGATATAATCAAGTGAATAAAACCATTCGCATGACAGTTAACCGTTTTGTACCACTGTGCCGCCGTCGCGAAATACTCGCATTTGTCTTTACTCGTAAAACCCGCCGCGGCGATACTTATTGCAAGTTATAACCTGGAAAGAAATTGAAAAATATAATCTGGAATGCAAATAAAAATGGAGAACATCTTCGTTGGCCGCGCTTTTTACGTCTTACCCGCGTCTTTTCCTGCGAGACGCCATCTTTGAACTATAGACAATGCAGAATAAGGAAGCATTAAGAAAACGTTAGTAACATTAAAATATTTTGCTGGAAAATAATTTAAAAATTAATTCAATAAGTATTTTTATTGAAATGAGAAAGCAGGCAAGATAAAAATCAAGGAACATAGCCACCTAATAAGAACCATCTCAGAGAGGCGAGCCCGATGTATTGGTCACATCATGCGCCACGATGGTCTTCTTTACGATATTGTGGAGGGGATAGTTGAAGGTAGAAACTGTAGAGGGCGCCCTAGACGGGAGTTTTTGCAGCACGTATTCGAGGACATGAATTGTAGCGCTTATGCTGAGCTGAAAAGGGTTGCGGAGGACCGAGAGGAATGGAGATCGAGATGCTAGATTCTGTTGCTGCAAACCAATCCACCGGATTGACACTACAAAGAAGAAGAAAGCAGTATATCAAAAAACGTATGTGACTTCTAGACGTTCTGGAAAACTGTTGAAAACTACTCATGAACTACTCGGAACTTGTGTTGTAGAAATTACATGAAACGTTAAGAATATTAGTATAATGGAAATTTTAATGAAAATTAGTAGTAACTTATGCTTTAACTAGGAAGCGAAATGGAGAAAAAGCCTTTAACTGATAAAATCTTTGAAAAAACTGTATTTTCAGAGTGACTAGAGATCCCTTAACAAACAGTTATGATCTGCGTTTGCCGTAACTACTTATTTATCTGGAAATATATTTTATTTTTCCTTTGTCAATACACGTAGAAGACCGTCTCTTAAAGTTTTTAGCTTTTATGTGTAACATACATTCAATTGGATCAAATTAACGTTGCGTGTGAAAATGGATGTGTTGAAAATTTACGCGTAAAGGAATTGAAGAGATTGCAAAAATCTAATAGTTTAGAATTGTTATTCACATCTGAGCAAGGTCAATATTAGCCAGAAAGCAATAATAACAAGCAATAAATAAACTGTTACGGTTTGTTGTTGAAAAACAATATTATTTATCGGGAAAACTTGGGTCAAAGATAAGCTATACCATATGTATCGGTTTAAGTTTGTTACTATACTTGTATGTTTTCCTCAATTTGAGCACAACGTTGAAACACCAAAATTTTATTTTCTCCTTCAAGATTAAAAAAAAAGAGTTATCTTTTAGCCGAAAAATATATTTCTTAAAGGATTAATTTGAGAGGGAAGTAGATACTTGTTATATAATATAAATAATAAATTTGATACCAACAAAACTATTAAATACTGATTAAAAACTATAATATATCATTTATTTTATTTTATATAATAGTGTCTAAAACGTATAGTCATCAAAAACAGCAACCACTTAGTTGTCTCATTTTTTGTTGTATGTACGTTTTGCCCATCTCTGCAAGGTAAATACTAGTCAGCTGTTATATCTTAGGTATACTTTGTGTGATTTGCTAATCTGAATTTTTAAGGAGATCGGAAGATTTTTGCCAAAACTATTTGATCCCAATATTTAAATATATAAGCTGCAACACACGTTATTCTACTACATGTATTCAATAGATGTCAGACCGATGGAACATTTTCTGAGCATTCCTACACATTCAACAAATGTTAACTGAAGAAGAACAATATCTTCAAATACTTCATTAACTCCTCGGAGAGAGTAAATGCAGTACAAGAATATTTCAATTAAGATTTCCTAATATGGAAAACTAAATCACAAAAAGGTATCAAATCCACATAACGTAAACCACTAAGATCTTGGTTGTAGCCATTAATCAGGTGAACGATACAACGGGCCGCATTATTCATCTCCTCCAAAAATAACAATAAATTTGTAAAAGAAAAACTCTCGTGTTCCCTGCGTGTTTTCTTTCCTCAACACGTATCAAAAGTTTACTGCCATGAGATTACGAATCTTTGTGTGAAGCAGGTCCGGACAAACCTCCTAGTAGACGGGTCATATTCAAAATGCCCGGCGGCCGCAATTTGAAAAAATCACTATTATATATTCTTTTGAGAACGACATTTCGACGCGCTTTATTTCACATTCATCATCAGCCTGTGTCCTCCACTGTTCTACGTAGGCCTCCTGTATGAGTCTCTATCCTCTTCGATCCTCCGCCTTCTGTATCTAGGCTACTCCCGATATTTTAATGATGCCGTCAGTCTATCTTGGAGAGGTTCAAGCAACGCTCCGTTTGCCAGTTCTTGGGGGCCACTCAATTTTTTCCCATAGACCGTCATTTTTTCTAAATATATGTACCTATTGCCACTTGTGTGTGCCCATTCATTAAATAGCCATCACTACTTGCGTTCTTCTTCGGTTGTCCTCGTTTCGGTTTACATCGTTTAGAGAGACGCCAAGCATGTTTCTTTCCATATTACTTTGGGTTTTTTTTATTTAATGGGTTATACTCGCTGTTAGTTTACACTCTGTGCCATAAGATAATACTGATGCATTGGTTAAATGGCTTAGTTTTAAAACATTGCATATTTTTTGCTTGTAAATACTGACTTATTATCTGATCTCTCTAAAAAGGCACTAAAAAATATTTTCGCATATTAAAGATGCCATTTTTTGAAGCCCTCTAGTCTTGGGGTCGTCTGGAAACATATATGTCTCCAGATTTTAACGTTCCTGGAATAACTATAGGTCCTTTTTAAGTTAGCGAGCCGTAGTTCATGTAGGCCTGGCCTAAGATATAAAGAAATCCGCGTTTTTCTCTTGCTACGTAATAACATTATTTATGTTTTTCTTGAAGAAATGTTCCGGTTGATAAATTGTAGAAACTCTCTTGTCTAGTCCATTAGGACAAGATGCTTCCTTCTGAAGGGCACTCTTTCTTGCGGTGTTCTGTATTATTACCTGCGTAAAAGAAATTCATTGTTAAAAAAGACATATGTGCTGCGAGTTAGTTGCGATAACAATTTCGTTCTACCTGTAGTAATATTCATTGTAACAAATAATTAAAAATATAATTAAATGCGACTGGAAGACTCAAACACATGGGCTTCCCTGTATGGTGTTTAGTACATTATAAAAAATCTTTTGAAATAAATTTAAAAAACTATGAATAAAAAAAATATATGAGATTATTCGTATATATGTGTAATAAATTCTAAATAATCTTTCATTTTATAACTGATATTATTTTATCTTTGCTCATTCCATAGTCCAGATTTGGCAGTTATTGTTTTTATTTAAAAAGTACAGTATTTAGTATTTTCACATTAAAAAGTTCTACTCGAAATATTTATGTTATATATATATATATATTAGTATCCATATCTTAGCCAGGCAGCATAGTCCAGTGTTTAAAGCGTATATTCCTTACTTATACGTCGACGGTTCGCATCCCCACCACCCCACCAAGCTTGAAATCTTTGGTTTTTTGGTTTTAATTATTCTGATTGATAATTTTTTTTTAAATTATGGACTCAAATTTTTATGTTATAACCGTTAATAGTCGACTCATAACTATAAAATAATTGTCGTATAGATATATTATTTTGACTCAATTTTTAATAATAATAAAAATATCATATAAAAATATAAAAGATTATAACGTAAATACTTATTTATTATTTTGGCCGCATCCGAGACAAGACAAATTTCATATTTCCGTCGCGAAAAATCTTGGCAATACGAAAATTTATTGCTTTTCAAAAATCAACATTACAAAAAAAATGTTCAAAGGGAAACACTTTCTTCGTACAACATTCGAATCAAATTATTTTTTCTCGGTTTGCCGTCAATATTTTCGTATCACCGAAACGCAAACATTATTACATTGAAAGAGAGACGAGATTTAAAATTATAATACATTTTAATGGAAAAAAGAATATTTCGTGAAATATTTTTTTTTCGTTGCTGGAGAATCCTGCAAATGTCGCTACTGATTCTCAAATAAATATGCAAGTATTACTAATCAAAAATAAGATTGAATTTTTCATGCTGTACGTTCTATTATAGATAAGTATATACGTAGATAGGACGTAGATAAGAGAAAGAATCGCAGTGAACAGTGGTTGAATCCAACTTAAGTGAAGATATATACATATTTAGTGTAATATTGCTTCAGATTCAGTGCTGGTGTTGGTAGATGCAAAATATTGGACGTTTGATTTTGTGACAAGAATGCCGTGTTATTTGTGTGTCAATCATGATATACTTATGACAGGGTTTTTGTTGTTACAAGTCAAACTATTTATCTTGAGTCTCCTGATGCTAGTTCTGAGTGTGAGATCATTGACACTAAATGTGTCAATAAATTTACATCGCCACACTTATGTTTGTATGTACTTTAATGACGAATTGCAATTTAATCTCTTTTGTAATGTCATTTAATGAAAAAATAAAAAACTGTGTATAAAAATAAAAAACTGTGTATATGCTTGTATGCCTGTAGCCACCCATTATTTTCCCATTCCAGTTGATACCAGTGTCATCAGCCCTATTCAGATTAACTTCAATGTATTCACTTCAAAGATATTGTTATATTTTATGAACAAATATGTAAAAAATATATAACTTTTTAGTGATTATGAGGCTCTCAATCATTACGTACGACTCTATCATCATCGAACACTTCATAAAAAATATGCAGGATATCAACAGGTTACTAGTTCTGTGACTGAGCATAAAAATAAATGCGAAAACGATCTGGTTACTAGGTAAAGATTCTCCTCGAGATTATGCACTCTTCAAATGGTGTCAGACAATTGAAAATTTTAGATATCTAGGTATACAGGTCACTTAGAGAGTGCAATGAAATCTCGTGAAGGCTTTCTTCATCCAATTTCCATGATTTAGGGCTCGTAATTATAGAAGATCACAGCATAGTGCCGCCTAAATAACGCATATATTTTCCTATTTTTTTTTATATTATAACAATAGTTTCGAATCCTTGTATCTAACAAAGACCTAGTGCAGTTATTTGGCTTTAAAAATAGGAGCCTACGCAAAATACTATGTGTTCCTTTTTATAGTTCAAATAACGTATCAAATAGGCTTCCATCTTACTAGTTAAGACATCAACTTAATATGCTGCTAGAGAGCATAAACTACAGATGCCTATTGTTTAAACCCTTAAGCTCTCTCGCTTTCATTAAAAGCTGTGGTTTACTATACATAGAATGATCTTAACGGATTTCTGGTACTCAAAGCTTACATGAGATAAATCGTACACCACATTGAAAGCCATAACTTTATGATGGGTATTCTATTGCAACCACATGCTGTACATAAGGCGTGAATACAGAATGATTTTTTAACATGATAATGATATTTTTTAAATATACAAACATGTCTTGTGTAATGTAGTCGACGGAGATTTTTGTTCGGATGAATTATGTCTAAACATTGATATCATAGAAGCTAATAAAAATGCTTTAGTCTGGTCTTCTGGTCTTAGACCTAAGCCATTTGCTTCTAAGCTACGCTGATAAAAAAAATCCGAAATTCACAGGTTAAAAAACACCTAATATTGGACGGTTTTGATATGGCAAGCCTCGTTGCCTAATCCGTTTATATCCAGCCATGTATTTTTCCGATTGGCCGGTCAACGTTTTTCCTCAGGCCCCAAATTCGCTACCCCTGTCTGTCCATCTACCTACCTTTTACTTTATTCGATTTAACCTCCCCTTACTATACCTATACCAAACAAGCCTACTCAAGTTGCGTGTGTGGATTGGGTGTATTTTCTACAATGAATTGCGTATAAAAAACATTATTTTTTAAATGCTTTCGAGACCACTGCAATAATTTATCTCATCAAAAAACAGGTCGATATACACTTGCAATATCGCACTCAGCCTTCCTGGTTGAACGTCATAGAGTACACTGGTATTGACTTCTCGTGGTCTCCTGCATGCTATTGCATAAAAAATTATTTCCCTCTAAGCCTAGTAACAGTTTGTAATACATTTTCGCATTAAAAGATCAAGTCACAAATTTGACCGCTTAAAAATGTATTTTTGGAGGAGCAAACTGACTGACTCATATGTTAAATGATAAATGCCACTGTTGATTTTATGACGTCTACTAATATCAAAGATGTCGGTAAGACATATCTCATTAGACTATAACCCAGCATTCACACACCATGAACAGTTAAGAAGAGTGAAATTTAATGGCCAATTTTCGACTATCAACAGTTTTTAATAATAGACTATGACTGGCATTTTACAAGTAGGGTATAATGTATTGGATGATTATTTAACACGCATTTTAATTGTGATTTTTATTTTACTTAGAACTTTGTAGAGGCTCGAATTTATAATCTTTGATATTGTAGGCATGTTTATATACACTTTTCCCGCATTTCAAACAAAATTTTATTGTAAATTTCATTAGTTCAATAGAAAGCATTGAAAAGTATGTTAGGATCGTTCAAAACGTGCTAGGTTAAGTTTTGTGAAATATGTTTCAATTTCTAAGCTGGTAGATAAAATACAATATTTGATATTTCGATATCACTTTTCTTATCCCGACATGATCGCCGCCTACCGGAAACAAAATATTATTGCGACATAATTTGAATTAGCGAAGTTCCGAACCGCCGCTTTACATAGCAACTTTTTATTTGTTTTTAAGCGCGCGACACAGATGGCTCTGCTGGCGCGTTTCCGCAACTTTAGAAGCTTAAAGTTGTAAACGATGATTTATACGGGATGTTAGCTGCAAGTTTAAAATGATAATTAATTGTAGCAACGGAATCGTTAAGTGTTTCCGGCTTGAGGTGCAGTCAAAATGGCGAGCGTTGCACCGCTGGAAAAGGTCATTTCGCTCGGGGCAGACCTATAAAACCACGAGCAATAAAACAACTGATTTATGGCAGTAATAAATTCAGTTTATTATGAAAACGCACGTGGAAATTATTTCAAGTACAAATAATAGTCTGTGCTTAACGATTTATTGCAAAATTAAATTTTGTTCCATAAATTAATTTAAACATAATTGAGAAGAAATAAACCCTTAGAACGAACTATATAAGTATTGTTATATACTAGATTTCTAGAGTTTTATTGCAAAATATTCTAATAGAATCTATTTATTTAGCTGTATAGAAAAAAGACAAACCATGAAACAAGAGCTTTAATAAAGAGAGATGAGTTTTAAGAAGAGGTTTAATACACAAATAAAATTATTTAACTTAAGCTTAAATTTATTATCTCGGTTCTGTGATATCACAGTATATACTTAGATGCCAAAACTGAATCTGACGTGGAGCATAGAATAAAACAGGATGGCTGAAATGGAGGTCTCTCTCTGGGGTTTTGTGTGACAGCAAGATTCCAGTTAGGATCAAAGGTAAAATCTACAAAACTGCTGTAAGGCCAGCTATGCTCTACGGATCGGAGTGTTGGACCCAACTGAAACGTGACTTGGGTAGGATTCATGTGGCAGAGATGACGATGCTGAGGTTGGCGGGCGGTGTGACTAGAGTGGACAGAGTTCGGAATGAGCATATTCAGGGTTCATTTCGGGTGGCCCCCATACCTGAAAAGGTAAGGGAAAACCGCCTAAGATGGTATGGGCATGTGACACGGAGAGATGAGGACCACATGATGAAGAGAGCCCTCAACATACCCACGCTGAGAAGAAGACCTGGAAGACCACAGGCTACCTAGACTGCAACTATAAACAAAGATCTGAAAACCCTGGGTTTGACCGAGAATGCAACGCAGGACAGACAGACATGGTGAACGTGCACAAGGAAAGCCGACCCCAGATGATGGGAAATGGCTAGGATAAAGAAGAAGCGTAAATTTGCTTAGATCTCGGGACCCAACGCTGATATTGGATGAGACGAGAAACATGGCAGTTGATTGAGCTTTGTGTCGGCAATTAGTGACAACTTTATGCTCCATTTAAGCGATTAAATGTGGAATCATGATTATAACGACTAGCGTAAATGAATAACAGTGAAAATGAAAAGTAACTGTACGAGAATAATCTTTTAATTATTATAAATAAGTGAATGACATACTTAGTCAATTAATTGTAATCTGAGGGTAACACACCCAACCATTAATTTCTTATACAATTATTTAAAAAATATATATATATTTATAAAGTATATATACATTTTAAAAAAATTTATATATTTAAAAAATTATCACAAAATAAATCGAATAACATAGAAAGTACTATGTTAAGTTTCTGATACTCTCCGGTATGATAGAAAGAGTATCAGAAATGAATTCGTATCTGAACTTTTTTTATTAACATTTTTAAGGTGATCGTATAATTATTCTGTCGCTTCCGAAGCCTGGATCTAGAGGTATCAAAAGGCAGTTCAACCCAAGTATAAATCATCAATTAATTTCGTGTATTTTACGAGTTTTCCGCTTGAGTGGATCGTTTTTTATTATTTAATTTCTTCAGTTAGGGGATGCTGAATTTCGAAGGCTTTGTGGTGCGAGCAAACGCCCGATAAATTTTGTTTGAGGCGGTATCGGTGAAGGCTTAAGAAACGAGGAACTTTTCCGGCCAATTACTTGGTATCAGCAGCAAAGGCTTCACTTCCAAGTCTCGAAGGTTCTACAAAACAAAAGTGCTTTTAATTCTTGGTGATTTACGGCGCCCAGGAATTGACTGGGAAGACTCGGTCATATTAATTTTAAAATGAGTATTATGGCTTAAAAGCCATCGTTAATTAATTTAACCAAGGAGTTCTAACTGGGAGCTTAAGACACTCGAATATTTTTAAAATGGCAGATTCAAAACGCAGCATTTTTTAATTTATTAAAATATATATATTATTTTTTTACGTGGCTTGACTATGAAAAATGACGTGGCGAGAGAGGACAAGGCAGCTATCCATACAACAGTTTTCAAGCCCCCACACTCGCGCCGTCCTGGTATGTCGTCAGCGGAGCTGCGGGAGACAGGGCCTATGGAGGCTGATAGAGCGTTCTGCCATATGCTCCAGTTAGGGAGCGCATATGGTATGATGATGATGATATTGAAAAACTATTAATTATAATTTGCATAAAAAAATATTTAAGGTTCTATTAGTTCCCAAAATGAGACTGTGGAGACCTGCAGACCGCCTCACACCTACGATGCTGCTCCATGTGCCCAACAAGTTGCACATCTCAGGATCTAATGCTGGGCAACACACGAGCTATCGATGTTGCCAGATATTGGGAAAAAATAATTTGACGTCGCTGACACGAAGAAGAAGAGAAGTTCCCAAAATGAAACATTATCAATTCTAATGGCTAAAAACTATAACTATTAGTTTCTTTAACTAGAAATATTTAACCTCAAATGTTAATTCCTAAGAATAAATGATGTAAATATTTAGGCATTTTTTAAAAGCATTTTTTCCTAAAGTAAAACGTCAAAAAATTTCCATGTGTATTTTAACTGTTTAATATTTTATAGAATATAAAGACTAAGATTTACAAACAATCAGTTCAAAATCAGTAAAAATATGAGTAAGAATGCAAAATTATGACGGTAAAATACAATAACTTAAACATTATTAACCTAAAATTGTTGGTGTTACTGCATAATTATAATTTTATGTTAGTTTGTATCGAAATACGACCAAAAATTATAACGGGATGTTGTAGGTAAAGATATTTATTTTCTTCAGTAAAGCAACTCAAAAATTAATTTTCAAAGTTAAAGGCTCGAGAGCTTAAAATTGAAAGCACCCATTCTTGATTTTCAACATGAACGCTTGAAATTTGAAATCCTTTGGAACGAACGCTAAAAATATATTAATGCCCCCGTTAGGTTTCAGACTAGGAAAACTTGCTTTTGTTCTGTGTTAATCCGCGGTTTCGCATATCATTTAATTAAATTTGAAAGTTTCAATTTTTTTTTTGAGAATTTTATCATTTGTTTCGGCGTAAATCTACAGATTAAGAGATTTGCTTGAACCTTTTTTCCCGCGACGCGAAATATATCGCAAAAATTAAAGCGGAATTTAATTCTGGTTTCGTGCCATTAAATTGGAATATTTTTTCCAATTTAAAAAAAGCTAAATTGTATTTTAAAAGAGGCCAATTTAACTTTCGGCCTCTTAAATTTGGGAAATAATCCATATTTTATGCCAGCTTACCAAAATCTAAGCACTATTAAATTATAAAAATCTGCTTATTATTTTAACTGCTGACAGTGTTTTTATATATTTTTTATTTTGAATTTATTATTACTTAAGAAAATCATTTTGTAAATTGTCTTTAATATTAAGAGGGTATTTTTTTTTTAAATATATGATTCCAAATTCAAAGACTACCATATTTTTTTCAAGTGTGTTCTATTGCTTCCTATCACCATTGAAGCAGAGTGTGACGCCGACCTTGCTCGATACTGGTCGGGATTAAGTGACCTCCTCTTAGTACTGCTCTCTTGACCCTGGAATAACTTCAAGGTCATTTTCCTAACGCATGTCGTAGTTTTAAGTTAATTCCTGTATTCTACCTTTTTAACTTCAAACATAAAAGAGTGACCAGATTCCAATGGCTTTTTTCTAATAATAACCCTTGTTATAATATATATATATATTACGAGTACAGGTTTTACACAGAAAGAAATCAAGTTATACCCGGACTCCCTTATTACTACAAACTCATTATAATTTATTGCTTACATAAGATTATAAGGAATAAAATTGTCGCTCTATTTACATTGCATATGTTTATAATATCCAGTTATATTTTGTTATTAGAGTTATATATTATTAGGGTTATATTTTATAACAGACAAATTATTTTTAATTAATTTGTACAAAAATTAGAATTTAATTGTAATTTAGACTTGAAAATTAGTAAAGTTTACCCATTATAATGATAAACCTCAAATATTTTTCCGGTTAAATTTACCGCCGTAGGAAAACCGCCAACTTTCCTGTACAAGCTAACATTAGTGGAAAACACCCAACTGAGTTGCAATTTGTTTGAATCTTCCGCATTATCAGTAAAGTTTATGCAATTGTTCAATTGTCAGAGTAATATTTTGAGATAATATACTTGGAAATTGCAATAGTTGTTGACTGCAAAACTTGTAAGATATTATAAGCTCATACCGGAAAATAATAAAGTCAAATTTGATGAAGTTATAACGGAAGAACCATCAGATGTTAACTGTTTCATAAAATAGGTAATTTGTATAAAATATTTATTTCACTTCATCAAATAAAAATAAAAAATCTCAAAGATTCAGCTAATACAAGATACATTGTATTAGACGTATAAACTAAATTAAATCCAGGTGATACAAGTCTCAGTGAAAAAAAACGTCACTCTTTACCAAATATGACTACGTCTATGCTGTTTATATCTGACGCATATCAATAAATAACGCGTTATATAGGAACAATTTTTTGAATTCACAATACCACAAATCAATTTAAAGGAATGTAAAACTATTTTTTTATCATTTCTTAGAGGTCTAATATTTTAGGTTTTCCAGACCCTACTCTATAAAAATTTAATACACTGATATAGAAAAGTAAAACAAAAAAAGATCACGGTACTTGAGGTTACTCTTATTTATAATTTTAAGTTAATTTTAATTACAAAATTAAAAATATTTAGTTTTGATTTACATTTATTTTAACTGATTACATTTTTCGGCCTCCCTGGAGACCATCTTCAATAATGAGACCATCTTCGATAAAGATCTCCAGGGAGGCCCAAACATGTAATCAGTTAAAACAAATGTGAATCATAAGTAAATATTTTTAATTTATTAATTTTGTAATTAAAATTAATTTAAAATTATGCAGTTTCACCAAGTATTGTAAGTTGATAACCTTAATGATACTCTTATTTATTTGAATATAAAATACAATAATTCAACATTAACTACGTCTTGCTTTAATGTTTATTTGCATGAGGCTAAACCACGGCAAGGAAGAGCGATCTTAAGCGGGACCGACTCAAACCTCGACCATCCTCAACCAAGCTCGGCATCAGACTGTCGAGACTAGGTTAGAAGCATAGTTTCTTTTTGACCACTGTTCTGTTAATTAGCGCCACAGGAGGGCGCAGTTATTTTCTCTACCGTGGCATTATTTGATTGATCTCTCACTGGATCATAAAAAAAAGATTTAAAAAATAATTATCTATTAATTTATGGGAATGACAAGACTTGTCATCAACATAAATTTTGTCAAAATAATTTAGATGGATTTCTAACCTAAAACATTTCGCGCCGCTCAACAACTCGGTTACTAAATCTCAAATAGTTTCAAAGAACCAAAATCGCACAACATTGTCTGACTATAAATCCTCAAATCATCGGGCAAGTTCGATATAGCTCGGGTAGTTATATTGCGTGAATTATGTCGCTTGTTTCGCCCGTCAAAGTTGCGTGTATATTGAAACTGTTGGAGGTATTATCGAATATTAGCGAAAGCATAACTTCAGCCTTGGGAAACCCTGCTTGACTTAGTATAAATTGAACCAAACATGACTTACGTTGTAAAGTAACAGGAGTAAGACCCTCTTTTCTTCTCCCTCTCTCTCGCCCTGACAAATGACTTGCACAATCTCATTGTTTTCTCGCAACTACATGCACTACATCGGATCTCTTGTCTTCCTATGAAAAATACACTGCCTTAGTTATGATCTTTGTAATATATTATCACCATTACCATATTTCTATTACCATATTTCCATGACCGCTCTTCTAACTGAAGTACAGGGAGCGGCAAAAAAAGCTGATGGTTTTCGTCGTTGTTTTGATTTAAAACCGTCAGCTTTTGTGCCGCTCCCTTTATGTGGATGTCATGAACTGCCGCCACACAGATCTATCAGCCGCTACGGTCATTGCCTCATCCCGTGTCAGCTCTACATTAAATGTATAGTTCGCGACAGCCTTCCAGGCAGCGCAAGCCCAAGCGCTAAAGTTTACCCATTATAATGATAAACCTTAAATTTATTGTTCCGGTTAAGTTTACCGGATTCCTACAGCATCTAAAGTATTGGTCCCAAGCAGACCCACTTTTGCCTCTTGACCAACTGTAGTATGGAAGACCGCATTGTCCGCTCACTTACCTGATCATTACTCACAAAGTCAAGCCATCGTATCTTCAGTATTCTGCGACGGAATTTGATTTCAAAACCCATCATAGCACTATGAAACTTGTATTCAAATTTATTATGAAAACGTAAGCAATGGTAATTATTAACGACCATTCGTTGCAATTGAAGAGCAAATATAAGAAAAAATCTCAATTAATATTTTAAATTGATGGTAAATTGCTTTGATATATATTTTGTATAATTATTATTGTCAATGTATTATTAATTAACAATTGATAACTAAACACTTATCAGTGAATTAATTACTTAAAATATTTTTTTAATCCTTTTATATACATAAAAGGTGTATGATAAAATGTTAATAATGTACTATGTAATGTTTATTCACATTTATACAACTTATAAAACTTTTATTTCCCAGTAAAAATCTTCTTTATGATGACGATCCATTATAATTTAACGAGACAGGAATAAATATATATTTTATAATTTAGTTTGCCTTGTCAAGACCCTTATCACTAACCCAGGCGTATCACCAAACAATCGACTAAATATCCATAAACTTCTAGCTGTGAGGTTTAAGAGTAGCCAGAAAAGGACTTAATTTACTTAAGATAAATGAACAGCCTTTTGGGAAAATAAGGAAAAATTTAACAATTTGGTCCACAATATATGCATACTTTATTGACAAACAAAAACCAATTTAAAATCATTTGCTTTCTAACTAATTAAACATTTATTGAAAATGTTTTCATTTTCGTATTTATTACACTAACATACTTTTATTATATCGCCTGTTTCACATTATAATTCATATAAAGTCTCTGATTTGTTAGCATATTTTTTTAATTGTACAAATCTGTACAAAAAATAATTCCGAATATATTAAACCACATTTGCCATGGTTTTGTAAATATACGAAAGAAGTTAATCTTTTTTTTTCAGAAAAAGGTTTTTTTTTATGTTTAAAAAGCATTATTCTGGAAAAGTCAACACGGTTCTGAGGTAAAAATTTCAGTTTAGTTGTGTACACATCAGCAGTTAAATATAAAAATTTGGCCATTGATAAAAAAAATATTCAAAAAAGGAACATTCAATTGAATTCCGAGTAATTTTATGCAGGTTAATGAATTTTATTTGACTTCCTCTTCGAGTAAAGTGAGTACTTTGGTAACCACTCTAAAATATAATTTAATTTACCGCTCTAAAAACTATAACATTAAAAGTTTGAACCAAATACGAGTATAATAAAATAGGCATTGTAAAGTTATTTCTGTTATATTTTATGTTCATTCAATTTCGCATGAAATATTAATATTATACCAATAATAAATAAATAAAATATTTTTCTTAGCAACTTGCCTAACTTTCTGTAAAGCAATAAAACAATCTTGAAGTGGTCCACTTCTGTTGCGACTTAAAGAGGTCCAAAGAGAGACGGTAAAAATACCCGAGAGGCAAATTTGTGTTTCGAAATTTCCTTAAAAGGGGTAAATTTGCTGCTGGCTTTTTTGCACAGAGTTTTTTTCCTTCCTTTGACGAGATAAAAAGTGGGTCGAGAATAATCTAGAGAATTACAGAATTCCTCAATAGTCCTCTCCCTCATCCTCCTCTTCATCACGATCCCGGGAGAGTCTGAAATCTGAGAAATTTCTTTTAATCTTTATATAGGGATGAAAACAAGGGTGAGAGTTTTTTGTATTGTATTTCGCAAGCGATTGCGCGACTCTCTTTGAAGGCGTACGTAAATAGATGAAAGATGGATTGAGCAGATATTTAAAACCTTTTATTGAATACAATTTTTTAAAGAAGCTCAAATTTTTAAGTTATATGGAAATTCATTTTTAAATTAAATAGTACAATTGGAATTAAAAAAGGGACATTTTCAAAGTTAATGATTTCTGAAAAGAACCACTGTTTATTAAACTATTTTAACAATTATATTATATAGACGTGATGAAAAAAAGTGTGCAAACCATACAGCATACAGGCATAACGGCATTTTTACTGTAAATGCCATAAATTCAAATTTCCGTTTACAAAATGTGTGAAAAAAATAATTTGTGTTTTTTTCCCGTAATTTTTTTTATGATGTGCGAGTATTTCTTTTTCTATTTAAAATAAAAATATATATATATATTATAAAACTGTTCTTGAGTTGCAAATGGTGTAAACACGACTTTCTTTTATACAGTGACATCAGCATGATGTAGCCTTTGCTGACTCGTACCGAAAACCTCGATAAATAATCTTTCGTCTCTAATTTCTCTTCACACGTGTCGGCAATATTGGTATTTCTGGACTAATTTTATATATTGTCACTGGTGCGAAAGCTCATCATGGGCACGGCAGTTGTGAGCTGATGGCCAAGAAGGTCGCATTACGGCCGGCATGTCATTCCGCCTGGCTGGAAGCTTGTAAAGTTTTAATATAAATATATGTTAATGTGCTTCTGAAAAAGTCTTTGTTTGCTGACCTGCTCCTCATCACGCCCTCACGCGACGGAATAACACTTCTTTTGAGAGAGAGGAGGATGTTAACATATAGATTGTAACTTACATAATCTTGCTTTCTCTGCACGCTTCTAACAAAAAAAAACTATTATACTCGTATATATTATGAAGATTAATATAAATTAATACGTTTTCAATAAACATATATAAGCCTACATATTTAATTTCAAACTCACTGTGTCCAAAAAACTACAATATTATTTCATTTTAATGAATTCGTTCATTTAGAAATAATCAAAGCATTCGACACGCAAATTCAATCAAATGAAATTAATTCATGTTTTTAATTTGGCTGCATTGAAAAGTTTTCAGTTTGGTACCAGTTTATATTTAAATTAAACAAAAAATATACAGATTCTACTCTGGCATTGGGTATTGATAGATTCGGAAAGTAGTCAGAGGAATCAACACAAAAAACAGATTCGCTTTGATTTTAAGTAAATCCTCGGCTCTTCCTATAAAACCTTTAAACCCTTAGGTACAGAGTGCCAAAAAAAATAGTTTTTCAATTTTAAAAATTTAATCAAAAATATGCAAAAAAAAGAGGATATTATTGGACATATTTTTTGCTTGTTAGTTGGCTTTAAATATATATGATTATTCTAATACTTTATAAGTCAATTATTATTATAACGCAATATTTAACAAATAATACATTAAATATACATACAGTTTTGAATAAGCGCCCACTATAAACATATATTTGAATACGCCATTTTATTTCTTTTGTTAGCTGCTCCATTTCATGTTGGTTCAACTGTCAACTTTAGTTTCTGACATAGCCGCGATTATCTTTGGGACGCTACAAGTAACAGTGCCTGTCTATCAGCTCGTGCCGCGCGACAGTCCCTGACTGACCGAATCCCACGATACAACATGTTACGGTCGGGCGGGGAAACCGAAGTCTTAAATTTGAAATAAACGCGAATTGTTCTTCTGAAAAAGTTCTTTGTTTTGCGACCTGCTCCTGCATCCTTCTTCCACGCGTACCGATGACGTACCCGCGACTGATATCGTATTTTTTTTTTAAAGATGGGGGGGATGTTAATAGATCAGATTAGATTAAGTTCGGTTGAGAAATACTATGCTTTGTTTTATGTAGGAAAAGTGTTATATTTCATTTATATATTTAATTTTATTTATTGACACATATAAAAAACACAATTATATATTATGCAAGCAACTGAATATTTAATTAAAATTCATTTTTATTATGTTTAAAAATTCCTACCTTTCTTTAGTATTTATATTTAGAAAAAGCAATGTTGATATAAATATATATTTTTTTTAAATTTATTACATATTTAAGGGTTGACATAAAAATAAGGCGCTGCTAAGGCTTTTAATAATCTCACGCTCTCTTCAACTAGAAAATTCTTGTTCCCAGACTTAATTTGCTATATTATTAAGGGGTCCTATTTATAGCGGTCCCGGGAGGCTTCATCGATTCCTGAAATTTATTACTTGACGACGTGCTTGGCTCCCGAGGCTTCCTTTACGAAAATTATGAAGTGAACCAAGTTAATGAAGATAATCGCATAATTAACACTCCATATACAACGCTTGTATCATCCACATTCTTCTTTATGGCTGTGGAACCTTGGAATCTTACCAAAAATCAGCGAAGCCGTATGATAATTTTCGTAACTTTAACGTTAAGAGCAAGGCAGCCTTTTATACTACAGTTTGTCAAAGGCAAAGGTGAACATGGTTTGGACATATATATTACTTTAGATACCGCAGGAGAGCATTGACCTATTTTATGCAAGCACATACGGGAGAATACCGAGTTTCATCTCTAGATTCTATGACGCTTATCATTTTACAAATGGAAGAGCTCTGCATGTGGAATGTTGATCCACCAGCTTCAAAGACTACAGCCCGATATTCACGCATCATCTTTATTATTATTAAGAATTTAATATGAAAGGGTGGTCATCAAAGAACGACTTTCATCTACTACTAATTTTAATTAATAAGCTATTACTAGCATTTTACTGGTGAGGGATCAAACTCACACAAGCCGGGGATATTTTCTAACTCAGAAATCAATAAAAACACAATCATATTTTTTGATCTCCGTCTGGGATCAAATCTACAACCTTCGACTTGCAAATCAAATGCTTCAACCACTGAGCTATACCCGCCGACGAACTACATCTGTCTTTTCTTCAAGCATCTGGGCTCGTGCTATCCTTAAATCCAGTCGGGAACTATAAAAAAAATGCGGTTGACAGAACTTTGTAGCGCCAGTTCATGAATACCATATGCTCCAGTAAGCAGGATTGGAGATGCTAATGATGCATTTATCAGTTTTTGTGAGTGTATTAACGTAAAAGAATCTGATAAAAGACTATTTCACGATCAATATATGTGCTGTTATTTTTTTTTAAAGCGGGAATATAATTCTATATGTTATTATAAGGCAAAAAATATAAAAATAATTCATATATGTAATCAAAAATCAAGAATTATTGTAAAGTTTGTCATTTTACTATAACATATTTCACTGTTGATATACGAGTAGTTATACTTTAGACAGTAAGCAAACAAGTTTAATTTAAAGTAATGGGGTAATAATGGCGTTATTACTAAATTTATTAATATTTCCATCAGCGTATAATGGCCACTAGAGAGCATTATGTGCACTAGCTGCATTAATATATTGCGCCTTCCTCCAGGAGGAAATCTGTCAAGATTTTCCCGACATTTCCCGGGCTCGGTCGCCTCTTGTTTTCTTTGCTGCTACACCCACGCCATATTCGCCACCCACTGCTAATGAAACTGTCCTCTATGCTTACACATCTAGGCTATGCACCTCGTTACTATGTAGATTTAGTGGCTCTCAACCGGTGTTCTATAGATATTTTTTGTTCAACACTTTATTGGAACACTATTTAAAGTTTTGGGATTCTATATTCTTTACGCTTTACTTGTATATCCAAAAACGTGTGTTTATTTTCAGAGACTAATTTTTACTGCAGTTTATATGGTATATGCAAAGTCTTTTTTACTCAACTCTGTCCTAATGTTATGGATTTTCCAAACGACTTTTATACGCATTGATATCAGCTTGATGTATCTCTTTTAGGCTGATGCCTGCAACCGTCGAAAAACGATATTTTAACTCTTATTTATGTTCGCTCGCCTGACATGTACACCAATAATGTTAGTTTTAATTATATAATATTACACGGCATTTGCATACGCCATTTTATTTGTTACGACAGTTGCTCCACTTAATGTTGATGCAACTGTCATCTTAATTTGCTTTTTGCCGTGATTGTCTTGGCGGCGCTGGATGTCATATTGTTCCGGCATTTGTCAGTTGACTTTTCGTCCGGCCGGCGAACGCCATACCGGTCTGACGAAAATCAAGTCTTTAATAAAAATGTGAATTGTGCTTCAAAAACAAGCTCTTTATGTTGTTAATCTGCTACTGCATTCTTCCTCCACGAGTCCACGTGACGAACCCGCGACTTGTCTCCTTTTTAAAGACAGGGGATATCAGAATGATAATTTTTTTCACGTCCTGATTTACTCTGTTCGAAAGCGATACATTCTTAATGTTTTAAATATATTTTTTATGTTATTTTTCACTGTAATTCTATCTGTTTTATCATTAACACTGAAGTTCATGTATGCAATGTATAAACTTTGTCATTTAGAATAGATAATACACACATCAAAATACTACCAAATAAGAGAATTTCGTGTGTGGATTGTAGTCCACAAATGACACAAATATGTCATTAAGGAACTCATTTAAAAATTTAAAAAATTGGTGAAATGACAATTATTTCAGTTAATATTGTGGATATCAGTCTCATTTATACAAATAAAGGATATTTACAAAAAATAGTCAAGAGCTTATAAATTAATTACAAACATATTGTATACGTCAATCCATGCTGAAATCGTCAAGCTTTTATTTTTCAGCCAATATCATTTAACAAGCTTGTTAGTATAATACTTCGCATGATATTTAAGTCTAAAAGTAAAACAACAACGAGGTTTCAAGCCGATATTTGAACATAATAGCAAATAAAAATGATTTAAAATTTAGAAGAAAAAAAAAATGAAAAAATCTTCACTGTATTAGAGTATTTTTTTCAATTGATTTAGTAACGATGATAAAATTAGTATATTTTTTAATTGTATTCAAAAATGTAATTCTTTCGTCAGTGACTATGTGGCAACTTAGATTTTTCTATATCCGTTCTTAGTCTTATACCCAAGAGTCATATATTTCTGCTTATTGTTGTTACTATAAGCGTAATAGAACACTAGGGGCACGATGGTTTGGTTTCGTGATGACGAGGTAAGGAGAGCGAACAAGGCAGCCTTCCACACAACAGTCAATTAAGAGGCATTCATCGATCTAGTTAGGGTATATTCTTCGGATGCCGAGGAGATCATAAACTATAGCTGCATTGTCTTTAAGCTCCCGGGCTCGTCACGTTTTGGAAAGACGTTGTGAACTATACATATTATGTACTCGGCGGAGTCTGAGATGGGATGATGCGAGAACCATGACGGCTAAAAGAGCTTTGTGGGGTTATTTCGTGACGATCATATGCTGCAGTGAAAAGAGTGGATATGGTGATGACGTTGATTGTTTTTCTTCCTATTTTAACTGTCTACTACAGGTATATAAATCTATCAAAAAGGTTAATCTTCAATGATGTAAAGGATGCAGCTTGCACTCTGGATAACGTGTGAGGGATGGCTGCACTAACATTTGCATATGTTTGTTTTGAGCTTAACTGCATATTATCTTAGATTATATGCATCACGCAGCATTGGTTAATTTAAACGTCTTTTAAATCCAAAAATATTTTGAGCCTTGGGTTCGTTGGTTTACCATCTTATATCCTTAAAAAAGTGCTTCATAATAAGCGCATAAAATATTCTTTACTTTGGATGTTCTAGCGACTTT
Source organism: Glossosoma conforme (assembly GCA_022606575.1). NCBI lineage: Eukaryota > Metazoa > Arthropoda > Insecta > Trichoptera > Glossosomatidae > Glossosoma > Glossosoma conforme. The sequence continues at coordinate 332,177 of JAGTXR010000233.1, read as the reverse complement.
TAAACAAGGCTTTGATAATGAAAACTTGTACTATTATAACTGAACAATATGAGTTATTTTTATCAACAACGAAGTATTGCGTGAATATAAATGAAATAAATTTATTTGTTCATTTAAAGCGTTAAATAACCACGTGGATTACAAATAAAAATATAATTTGGTATTTCTTGTTGAATCTTTGAACCTGATTTTTTGATAATGTTTACTTGAGAATTGCTTTGTTTGTATTTAGAACAAAATTCAAGTACAAAATCATGTTCTTTGACATACAGAGGTAGGCATTTAATAATGTGTGGATTTTGAAATATTTATTAGAATATTATTTAATTATTTCAATATTCTAATCTACTTTTCATTCATCATTGACTTTATTACAATATTATTAGTTATTAAATATACACATACTATGCATCAAAATTCTTTATACGAATATATACCATAGAGACATCTATCGTTATACGATGGTTACAATTTTAAGAATGGTATAAATACAAATTATTCCACGCATCAGTTCGGGCAGGAGATGGTCGAGCGGTCTAGGGTAATGAACAAAGGGCAACGGTTGGTTCCAAAGCTCGCTGGTTCAAATCCCGCTTCTGCCGATATTTTTTCTGAACGAATTGATGCGTATAAAGAATTTTGATGTATAGTATGTGCATATTTAGTTACTTATTTCATAATGTTTATTCGATGCTTACTGTCAAACTAAAGAGCAATACGAAAAAACAAGTAATCAGTTTTTTTTCGTTTAAAATTTATATTTTTTAATACATTTAAAAAATCTTTACAAAGAAACACAACTAAAGAAATATTCAATTCAACTGATTATCCAAGCGAATTGCAAACAATTTGTTCCAGAAAATAGTAAGCCTCGCCAAAACCCTTCCTCAATTTTTTTCCTAGCATTCTTCATAAAGCCAAAAGAATTCGCGAAAAAGAAAAGTGTTTTCACGTCCCACATATTTTACAGGAATCGCTCTTTTTCAGTTTTCAGAGTTGACAAAAAATGAGGCGGAAGACTCTAAGAAATCGTCTGAAAGGCTTCGGGAATAATTTTCTCATTTCATTCCGCCTCGGAATAATTTCAGAAAGAGTTTCACGCTGATAAAAAACTATGCATTTTGCATTTTATATGCATTGTGCAATTTCTAATTAATTTAAATTGAAAAAGAAAAATGAAATTTAATATATCGCTATAAATGATTATTTTTTAAAATAAATTTGAATTTAAAAACAGAACAAATGAAAAATATTTAGTTTTGATTCACATTTTATTTTTAATGATTACATGTTTCGGACTCCCTGGAGACCACCTTCAATAATAACTAAATATGTTTGTTTTGTTAATATTTTCTTTAAAATTAGTTTAAAATTATAATTAGGCAATTTTACCAAGTATTATCAGTTTATAACCCTAATGTTATTGTTATAAATTATGTAAATAAAATTCACATCAAACAAAAATTATTTTAATAATATAATATTTTTAAATAAGTAACCAAATGAAAGTAAGTCCTTCGATACAACCCTACATTGCACCACTATTTTACCAAATATACTTGTAAATTGTAGTTTACAATTTTTATAATGGATACAATATGAAAGTTTAAGGAAAGGTAATTTAAGCATACGATTATTAAAATCTGTACAGCATATTCCGTCCACGTATCAAAGGCTCAGTTGATCGGGCAAATTTAATATTTTAAGGAGTCTAGATGATGAAATTGATTGTATAATTCAAATATAAACATTATTATTTACTAATCAATCATCAAAAAAACCATGGGGGAATCAAACGTGGAACCTCTTGCATAACAGTGAATAACTATAAAAGCACGATCGATGATTTAAAAAACAATATCCTACATTACAACACTTACGTTTTTTTACCAAAAATACAAAAAACCTCGCATATTATACACTTTTGAAAAGGCAAGGAGTGATATGCGAAATAAACCTATATTATAGTCTCTTTTATAGGTTTAAACGATGCTCTAAATAGGATTCAATAAGCCTGTTCGATCCCATTTTTACCCTTTTTCATACGCAATCGGAGTGCTTCTAAGCGCATTAACGGGAGGTGAAAAAATTCAAATTACGGCGTAAATCAAAATAAATTATATTTTGAGTGGAAATTTGCGATGAAAATCCGTTCAACCCACGAACAAGCCTGCTATTGACGTTTCGCATTATCGTAAAAGGAATTTTTTGAAGGCTTTAGACAAAGATAAATGAAGCTCGTAGCACTATACAGTACATCACGCGGTAAAACAGTGAAATGTACTTACTCGTACGAGTAAATTAAAGGAAAATGAAATAAAAATATTTTCTGAATGTATATTATCTAATATAATACTATTTTAAAATTGATTTTGATTCTCTTTCAAGATCGAGTGGCCGCAAAACCCACATCAAAATCATCATCATCATCAGCCTGTATCCATCCACACTTGATTGAAGCGCCCCTGCAAGAGTATCCATCCACCTTTTGCTCCCAAGCAACTCCCGTTATTCTTCTAATGTCGTCAGTCCGTCTTGAAGGGGGTCGCCTAACATTCCGTTTTCCTGTTGATAGACGTTACTCTAGCACATTTGACCCATCATATCTTCAACATATATGTCCTGCTCATTGTCACCTGAGTGTGTTTTTGTTATTGAGTAGCCTCCATTACTTGAGTTTAACTTCGAATATCTATGTCCATATAAAAATATGACTTGCATAACACAACTGTCCTCCTTTCATTGACTTTGAAAAGTAACAAATATAATAGCAGCTGAAAAAAAATTGACAAGCAAATTATGTAGTTTATTATGCAAATAGATTACCACATTTTATAGCAAAAAACTAACATAGATGAATAAATAATAAATTTTATTGATTTTTCAGAGTGCTGTTATAAAATCTTTAGCCGATGGGATGGAACAAGTCATCAATAATTCGTTACTTAAGCCACTGTCGCACTCAACCTCTAACATAGAATATCTACTTTTAAAAGCTCTCTTCATGCGAAGACTGTAGAGTGTTATTTTTAGTTGGGCGTAAGAAACGTTAAAATATAAATCATCCATCATTTATTTACAGCCGCGTCAAAAGCTCCCGAAAAGCTTTCCTTGGGATTTTCCAAATCTTTTGTTGTACTGAAAAAATAGAACGATTTGTTCTTTGCTATTCACGTCATCGATTCATTCGTAAAATGAAAATTTCTAAGGCTATAAAGTGAGTATATTAGTGCACTAGTACCAGGTTCAGAATCTCAATTGATTTAGAAATTTCTAAAAAAAAAATTTCGACCTCACACGATTATTATATTTTAAATAACAATTAAAGCCACGTTTTTGTATTGCATACGTAAAACTAGTGTAAGGCAAATTACTTCTTACCAATATTTCGCCCGCCATTGCAGTGGTCTTCTTTAGGGTTGATAACTTAGTGATGAGTTGGTGTTTGGTGGTAGCTTAGCCGTCAACCTAATGTACCTCCACGAGCGTCATGTCGGAGAATTGTGTACGGTGGGTATGTTCCAAGAAACGTACCTCCACGAGCGTCATAATGAGAATGTTCTAAGGAGCATACCTCCTCGAACGTCATGTCGGACTGTGGTTGTTCTTGCTTGTCTGGATAGGTTTTTCAGTATGTGCTATAGGTGGAAGTCACGCTGTTTTTAGAATCAAACCGTCATCCCTATTGGTGTTGATAGGATGTCTTTTGATTTCAATGGCTTCATTTACTAGGCGTGCATGTTTTCTTAGCTTTTTCCACGATTTCGGGTTCGAACGAAAACATTTATCCCGTGTCCGCCAGATGCTCTGCTAGTGCTAACGCCATTGGGTGGCCTAGTCTGTACGATCTCTCATATGAATTAGGCTGACGGTTAAGCTACCTCCAGATACTAACTCATCACTAAGTCATCAACCTTGAAGAAGACCCCTGCAATGGTGGTTGAAATATTGGAAAGGAGTAATTCGCCACACACGGCTTAACTCAAAAGCCACAATATCAAGTATGGCCGTGAAAATTTAAGAAGTTATTTAACTATTGTAAGAGGGCATTGCAAGATTTTTGCCGAAAAAACATGAAAATAAAATAAATATTACTTATGGAATCAGTAACAAGGTAAATATAAACACAAAAAAAACAACGTGTCGGTTCGGTATCTTAAAAATAACGAACGATGATCGAGTTCATACAGCAATGTTATCAAAATATATTTTTATATTAGTTATATAAATTTAAATTATTCAGTTTAATTCCATTATATTTATTTTAGGCTGCACTCGTTTCAACTGCCACGAATTATAATACATTTACAACTTTTATTTAATACAATATGTCTTTAAAAAACACAAAATATGATTTTATGTTTTGGAAAAAAGTATATATAATACAAATTATATATATATTTATATATATTGACATAGCAACACAATAAAAAATATTATATATTTTTTTTTTAATTTTTGATAAAGATTTTTTCTTACTTGTTCATTTTTCTATGCTTTTACATAGAAAAAATACCTTATTTCTGGGAAAATAAAGAGTGTGGAAGTAGGCTGTCGATAAGATCTCCCCAGGCATTTTTCACATAGGATATTTATGGCCATGATTGGGAACATATCTGTGAACTGACTTCTTAAAAAATATCGATCTGACGTCTATTTCTAAGGTGAAAATTTGGCGCTAGGATAAGAAATAGAAAAATTACTGTGTTAAATGTTTAAATATAAATCACACAAAAAAATATTAATTTTTCCAGTGGAATGGTCTAAAAGCATAACGTCATCAAGATACCGGGTTCGATTTCCAATAAAATTCTTACATAAATAAACGTTATTTAAAATTATTTTTAAGTAAGCACACATAGGAGAATACCGACAGATGTTGGTAAAGAAATATTATCTGTGGATTCTATGACATCCACAAACTTGCATTCACTTAATACTGTATGCAAAATGTGATCAGCCGAATTCATAGACTGATCTGTTAAAAATGCATGTAAATACCGGACTACAGTCCGGTATTTACATGCATTTTTAACAGGAATTCACTATGAATGGTGGTGTTTACGGCTTGAATTTCCTCATAAATTTTAATTGATAGGCTTTGACTGTCTTTTACGAGTTAAGGATTAAATGTTCACCAACCTGGGGTTGTGTAGAGATTATTTATATTTTTATTTAAAAATATTTTTATAAGAAATATTTAATCTGAATAAACCAACTCAAAACTAAATAAATTATTAATCCTGAAGAAGACCCCTGCAATGGCGGTCGAAATATTGGTTGAAAAAAGTTCACCACACACGGCTCAACCCAAAAGCCACAACATCGAGTATGTTTATTGTAAATATTTATTTATTTACCTTATTTTTACATGGATCACGTAAGATAAGTTTTCTATTAGGTGACTGCAGTTATGACTAACTCGTAGCCTGTCTCAACCCTTCTCTTGTAAAAAGATAACTGAGCTGCTATAGTACTTTGTATGTGTCCTAACCCATTTTACAGTTGTACATGTGAAAGCCAGACCCCCTCCTTCTCACCATATTTATTAAATAAATCCTTTTTTTTTTCTTCATCCTTACAACCCTATCTGTCTCCCTCTCTTATCATTCCCCGAAAAACACACCCCTATCCTGTCTCCTACAAAAATTGGGTAAGACCACTTAAAAAGTACTATCGTAGCTCAGTTATCTCTTAACAATAGAAGGATTGAGAAAGGCAACGAGTTAGTCGAAATTCCAGTCTCCTAATAGAGAACTTATCTTACGTGATCGATGTAAAAACAAGGTAAATTAACAAATATATATCATTTATAAATAATCTCAAAGTGAATGCTGAAAACATTGAAAAAAATAGTTTGTATATGCTTCAAAGAAATCTATTTGAGTGGACTAATACAATGTTATACTGGCGTCTAGTGGCATCTAGTGGCATCTAGTTGGGCGTAGCTGATGTCACATTAAGTCCTTGAAGCAACACAAGCAGGCATAATTAGTATGATGCTGGTTTATAAACAGCGTGGAGCTGACATATGCATTCATCATCGCGATAGAGGGAAGCTAACAAATGCAGAACAGACGTCGACACAAGCGTGTTTATATCAAAATAATAAAATTATTATTTCCATTTAAAAAAAAATTTTAACAATTTAGTACGAATATTGACACTCTATTGCCAAAAACAACAGCTAGCCTCACACGTCTGTATGGTCATCACTATTAAATGTAATATTTTTATTTAAAAAAAAAGTCATACGTTTTTCAAATTACAAACTTAATGATGGTTTTCAATTCCAAATATTGCTTGCATTATTATGTTATTATTTACGTATCCGAATTCCGTCCGTTGTCAATCCTTACTTCAATAATACCACAAATCATAATTCTACATTAACAGTTATCTTTATCACCAAACTGATGAACCAATATATCATCATTTCATATCTACTTCAAATCGAGAGTATAGAGTTGTCATAAAAAAGCTACTGCTGCTTAGAAACTTCTTTAAACAAAGCTGCTTTCTATTTAAGTTAAAAATGTGCATAAGATCACAAAAAGTGAATCAGAAACTTCTATACAACTTATGATGATTAAACGACTAAATGAGAATACTGATAGCTGCTAAAAATATGTGTAAAGGTTAGAAATACATGTTTATATACTAGTGAACCCGCCTTACACAAATGACTTTTTAACTCATGCAACTTTACAGGAACAGGTAGCATTCAAGTGAGAAGCTATGGTGTAAGAGCATTGATTATTGAGATACAAAACATTTTTAAAAGTTGCACGTTTACTTTATTTTTTTATCCTGCATTGAGTGATGATTACTTTCATCATCATTACCATTTTCGTTTCCTTAACTAGAGCATATGGCATTCACAAACTACCTCCACAAATTTATGCCAGCTGACACGTAAATTCGGGAGCTTGGATAAAAGGCAGCTGCAGCTTATCCTCTTCTGTGGCATTCTTTAAACGTATCCCAACCAGGTCAACGTCCACATTACTTTCAGTGAAACTTGTAGAATGAAGATGTTTTGTCCGCGACTAGCAAGGTTGTCTTACACAGCTGACAGCGCACGTACAGAGCTGAAGGCTTTATCACCCACACAGCCTCCAGGCATTGTCCACGAGAGGATTCAGAGTGGAGGGAGGGTGACTTCCGGTGAGAGCCGGCAGCGCCGCGTTTCCGGCGGGCGCGAGCAGAACCAGGGATACACAAGCAACCAAATACCTTAACTTCAAATTCTTTCTTCTAATCTGCTACCTGTGTACAGCATATTGCCATTATATAAGCAACTTGAAATATATTTCAAAGCTTCTTAAAAGAAGAACTTTGTGCACAGCAAGTTAAATAACATAACTTTACCTTACTTATCTAGCCTAACCTTATTAAAATCAAACTGCAATTTAATTTTCTTACCACATTGTCTCCTCAACTCAAACTTTTTGCGATCAAATAGTATAATGGCTCCAAACGTATATTTTATTGTTTTTCTAATTTCTTTCTTTCTTCTAACAGAATAGTGTTTTTTTGTCTCCCACATCTTCAACACAATTATATTTATTTAAATATATTTTTGATATTTTTTTAAATATCAACTTTATATCGCGCACTAAGAAATGTTTTCTTTTCAAATTCATATAAATCAAAGCTTTTTCATTTCTTGTATTCGCTATCCTGAAGTATCTTCAATAAGATAATATATTCAGAAAAAAAATGTGGATTAGGTTAGCAGTTGATGTCCCTGGCTGTTTTTCTATAGTGTCCATATAATACATTTTGCGAGATGACATACTCGTATATTAGAGAAAGCTGTTGGGAGGAATCGTGCATCCTAGAATACCACGAGTTTCCTTTGAATTAAATATAATTTTCAGTTGAAGTCTCTGAAAAATAAAAAAGACGCACCGTTCCTTGCCGGCAAACTGAAAATAACATTATAGATGTATGAAAGTGTCTCGATCATTTTATGACCGTCTTGAACGTGGTTTTTAAAAGGTATAAAAAATAAATCATTTTTCTTCATTATTTGACGAAAAATATTTTGTTTTAACCTTTTTTTAAGTTAAGTTTGTATCCTTCTACTGCTAGTTGATGCTTTTCTTGGTTTATTATAAATATTTGAATTTTTTTTTTCAGTAGCCATTTTATGCAGTATTAGCATTCGTCTGCTTAACTCCCCGGTTTTCGCCTACGTTTTTTCGTCCGGTCCTCGGTCGCTACTCTATTATTTCTATTCACTATACACTTGCGTTGTGTTGATATCTCTTTTTCTTCTTTTAATTTCCACATTCCTGATTCTTTCAAGTCATCGTGTATGAGTCTTACACAAAGTTAAGAAAAAAATAGAAATATAGTAATTTCAGGATGGTAAAAACACGAAACTTGACTACTTACTTATACAGAAAAACTAGCTTATTTAATATATTTTAACATGTTACAAAATCTCTTACATCAAAAAGTTCGTCATCGTAACTTTATATTTAGAGTTTATAGTTAAAGTTTCACAAAAAAATCATTCCGTTTTTTTCAATTTTCTAGTCATTTTGATGTTCACCTTGTGAAATTTACACATTTTCAGTAACTGAAATTGCTGAAAAGCTACGTTTGAAAATATTTATACGACCGTAACGCGCTCCAAATACGAGATCGTAAAAATGATGTTCGGAGTAAATAATCCTCATCCTGAGGGACGTAAAGACTCAAGAGAGAGAGATTTTCAATGCTGGGAGCAGGATATAGGTTTCTTACACTTGTCATGAAGGTTTTTTTTTTGTTTTCAAAAATAGTAATTCATTAAAATACTGCAAGGCTGTGAAAAGCATATTTCTTCTATATTTTGTAAGTTTTTGTAATTAAGATTTAAAATAAACACATTATAAACTCTTGGACGACGACTGCAGATTAATTTTTCTATCATGTCATATTCACTTACTAGTTGTAGTATTTTGTCGATACAAATCAACGACACTAAGCTTTGTTTGCCAGCAAGTATAGCTCAATGGTCAAATGGTTTGCTTTGCAAACCAAAGGTCGTGGGTTCGATCCCCGACGGAGATAAAAAAGAAAGACCTTTAATTGATTTCTGATCTCTAAAATACCCCGGTTGGTGTGAATTCGATCCCTCACCCGTAAAATGCCAGTCATAACCTATTCATCAAAATTTATGGTAGTACAGAATTTCAGTAATTACATGAATAGTTCTTAGTGTTATTCATGTAACATCAAAGTAGGGAGTGTTTTTCAATTTAATGAATTACGATCATTTTTTTACCTTGTAGGTTTTTTTTATTTTGGTCAATTCTTAAAAAAAAAAAACTTTCCACATGCAAATAGACTTTTTTTAAATTTATTTATTTGTTGAATGAATTGACAATTTGAATTGTCGTTCTGGACACATCTGTCGAAAAGACGACGGTCAATGAGGAAAAAAGGTCTTCGGAGGGTTACTGAGGAAGTAATTAAATTGGACTATCAGGTCGATTCATGGTAGATGTTTAATTGGGAGAGGAAATTAAAAGTACCAAATGAGACGGTATCAATAGATAAAGCTGTCGTATAAAATGAAGAGAGAACGAATGAGACCCTTACCGTTTTAAGAATGGACAGCTCATTTTTTATCTTTATGGCGACTGACAAAACTGTGTGATGCCAATTTTTAACAACCGATATGCTCCAACTAAAGAACGAAAATGGACATAAATGTATGATATGAATTTTTTAATTTTTATTAGAATATTATTTTATTATTTCAATATTCTAATCTACTTTTATAGATCATTGACTATATTACAATATTATTATTACTTAAATATACATATACTATACATAAAATTCTTTTTTCAACGCGTCAATCCAAGCACAAAAATAACGGCAGAAGCGGGATGCGAACCGCGGACCTTGGAAACCAACTATGCCCAGGTATATTCATACCGCTCGGCGAACTGCGCCATTGCCCTGCCTAGACTGACTTGCGTTGAAACTAGTATTTATATCATTGTTATCATCGTACGATAGATGTCGCTATAGTATATATTCAAAGTATGTATATTTTTATTATCATTCTATCAGTCTTCATTTATTCACAAGCTTAATATTATTATATGACTTATATTGATACAAGCATTTTACTTTACGCCTTAAATCTAGGCGAAATTCATTACCCATATGTCTGCAAATTCAAGACATACGAAACGCAAGATTGCTCAACTATTGCAATGAGACACAGCTTTGCAAACATTATACTTTTTTATGTTTTTCTCTCATTTCAAACGAGTATTTTCATGACAACGAACGACTATTACCAAAATGTTACAAAGTAGTACTATACTTATATCCATATTATTATGTTTGGATAGCTATGTTTATTTTGAATTATCTCAATAGTTAAGTAGTCATACAATTTATTGTCAATAGCTATTTTAATATTATAATTTTGGACCACTACCAATTTAACTTGTTTTATTTATTTATTTGTATTAGAAAACAACCACAAATTTGTACCAATTTTTTATTACAAGAAAATTATTTCATTCATAAAAAGCATTCCTAAAAATCTACAATGTAACTTATTCATGAAAAACCAAAAATATTCAGGTTTTTGTGAAAATTGTCCGGGACAATTCTGGATCTATGTGGATGTAGGGCATTCCACTACCGACCTATTTACACTGTATCAGGTGTCTCCCGGTTTTTGTGGCCAACCAGGAATATATATATTCTGAAATATTATTCATTAGGAAAAAAAGCACAAAGCACAACATACAATGAACACATCAAAATGCTTTTCTATAGGCAATTATATGATGACCATTTACTTCTTATAAATAAATTTATTTTTTAAAAAAAACAGAGTGGCTTGTTTTTATATTATTATTTTTTTTGGAAAGGAATAATTACTAGTAATTATATATTTATATTACGAACCATATATATTTGAATATTTAGGGGAGCATTTATTCCAAAACTGCTCTAATTCGAAGGTGCTACCATGGGAATCCGTTGTTGCAGTGCTATGTTGACTGCACTCGCAAAATTAACCTGGAATAAATTTATAAAGTTTAGTTTGAACTTTCAACGTACTTCGGAATTGTGCTAAACGTAGTTTTGAATATATATCCTAACTATTTTTTTTAATTGTATTCAGATTTTCTCTCTTAATCACACTCAATCAATGTGATATCAACATGATATAAACCCTTGCTGACTGGTACCGAAAACCTCGATTTACAATCTTTCGTCTCTTATTTCTGTTCGCTGTGTTTGTCTTTTTGTAATGCCGTTAGGAGGACTAGTCACATAGATTGCCACTTGCAGCGCTGGATGTCACCAATCACGGCACCCAGTCAATTGTGTGCCGACGGCAGAAAAAGGTCGTATTATGACCGGCCAAGCATTTTTTTCCGCCTGGGCCGGAAGTTTGAGTTAAATGCTACTGACTTGAGTCTGTGCTATGGTCAGAAGAATTCTAGAATGAATATCGACTCAACCTTGACCCGCTTGCAAGCGCGGTAGACGGCAGACTAAGGACCACATGGGAAGCAACACCCTACTTGGCCGCTACGAGTGTGTCTATGGTTGGCGCTACGTCGATCGTCCTGTTACCCGCGGTGACACAGAAAATCACACGGCACTCTTGTCAGCCACGGATCAGCAGGGGCGCCAATGGCTATCTCTTCCGACCGAGATCATGGAGCACGATGATAATTGCTTAAAAAATATGTCGACGACCACTATCAAGTGATACAGTAAGTGAAATGAAAAGGACATACAAAATTTCACAAATGATATTTGAAGGTTGGCAATAATGTTCCCAACCCTGCAGAAACTCTCCCACTCCATATATTTTTCCCCTCTTCCAGGTGCTGCCTTAAGAAGGGTCCGGCTGGTGGTGGAGGACACTTGCCGCAATTTAACGACTCGGGAAAAAGGGCCCAAAGCTTGGGAAATCTCGCCCGGGTAATGGACTAACTTACATATTGGCATTATCGAATTTTTCACAACGGCGAATCAAATGTCAACCATTTCAGCTACAAATCCAGCATGTTTCAGGGTATATTATTTTATCATTATATTTAAATTATCTAAAAAGTTATTACATTCACATCATTGAATATGTCTTAAGTAGGTTTGCCTTTATAAATATTTGTTTTTTATTGTACTCGTACTAAGCTCATCCTTTGTCAATCGTTTCTTGCTAAATTAATTGCAATGCAAAATTTGATTTTATGTATAGATTCGTAAAAATACTTACACGTCATATTATCTTAATTCTTACTACGAGCTATTTTTATCATAACAAGTATTACGTAAATACAATGAGAGCTTTTCGACTTTTTGCATTTGCAGATGGAAGTAAAAATCCACTCAGTTTATCGTGAAAAACGCCTGTAAACATAAAAACGCCATAATGGCGGACTAGTTTGTATGCCAGAGCAACACACTTTGTTTGCGACGGAACAAAACAGAGAAAACGGGGAACAAAAAAACACCATTACAAAAGGTGGATAGGGAACAGAACAGTGGAACTAAGGGTGTTGTGGGCAAGAGCTAAGGTTGCTCGGCTGTCATTGTTCTAATAAAAAAGAATGATTAAAAAGTATCATAATTAATGAAGTAATTAGAGAATTTGTGCTTAATTCTGCAAGTAACATTTATTACAATAAATATGGAAAGCTTAGAGCTCTTCAACAGTTGATGTTTCTTTCTCTCTTTCATTATATAATAGTCATTATGAGCTCTGTTTATTCACATGCTAGCAGATTACGGTTTCATTTTCAATTCGAGCATCGTCAGTTTTTTACTAATACAAACATACTGATGAATTAAACTAGAATTATAACCATTGAGGCTTAATTAATTTGCGAATGAACATATCTTGTATTATTTTACGTAATGCATTTACGGGTGCGAAAATATTGCGATAGTCAAAGCTGGGGTTTTCACCTACGCTTGTGCGCTTCGAAACTTTATAAGCAGTTTTTCTGCATTTGCTAGTTTTTGCTCAAACCAATTCGCAACTTCTCCTAGCGACGCCTGCATCTGAAGTTGTACATCAACCTTAAGAGGCTAAATGTTGTATTTAAGAATATTTTATATTTAACTTTTTATAATTCATAAAATAAACTAGATAATGAATCATCTTCTTATGATATCAAAGGCAATTAGGATTAAAAAAATACAGAGACTAAAGACAAGACAAAATTCATTAGATGTGATATATATTTGGTCAGGGACACACGGGAAAAATGGCAGTCAAACAGATTAAGAAAAACAATCTTCTTTTTCTTCCAGCACCACTCTCTAGCTAGAGCATTCGGTTGCCACAAATTGCTGCCACGCACCTCTGTCAGCTGCTACTTTATCTGATAGTTACTTTGTTTTTTCGCCCAGAGCTCCACCAAGTACATATTCTACTATGTCTAATTCCCAAAGGCTTTCAAGACCGAATGACATGCATTGTATATAAATTACTCCATAGTGTATAATTAAATTTTGCTAAAAGCTTTTTATTGAAGTATTGATTAGAATGTTTGTCATTCTTTAAATAAAGACGTTTTATTTAAAACAAATAACTTTCATGCGGATAAGTTTATAGTGATATGATAATTTGCCTCTGAAGCTTGAATTCTTATAACTGCGTCTTGTGTCTAACGGTTCTATTAAATTTCTACTGTGTGACAAAATGGCTGTTCTTCTTTCTTGAAATTTCCACTTTCTTATTTTTAAAAAGGCAACCATTAAATTTAAGTTTTACACGAAAGAAAGTTCTTTCCTGCTGCAGCGATGAAAGTTCGGTTCTCTGTATTAAAACTTCAAAGCGTGGTCTTTCTTAGCTCATACTTCCTTTTGAACTCAAACACGATATGAACACTCTTTTAAAAGATATTTGAAAAGGGCATAAGTACCAATAATAACATTTAAATAGATTAATTATACAAAATTAAACATATTTCTTAGACTTAGACTACGACTATAAACGTGACTATAATCGTGATTTTAATCGTGGATGTAATCACCGCGGAGCAAAAATACGCCCGAACAAAAAATATACAAAAAAAACTACTGATATACACAAAAAAAATATATATACATATTTTTTTTATTTTATTTATATGATGACCAATGACCATAATATGTTAAAACACTGGTTCTCGTTCGATCACCGAAGCAACTTTGGATGCTCATCATACTTAAATGATGATCGCTCAAATGAATACCGAGTGTCATCATTTCAATAAATATCTTTCATACAAATATTTTAACAATATTTGAAGCATAAAATGTAACTTAGTTAATACGCAGTTCTTTGGCTATATTATTTGAATCAAACTGTTTTGGAAAATTTGGAATAATGTTTTAACACTTTTATTGTTTTACACACTTTCTTCTATCTGATCATAATTATATTGAAAATACAGTTTTGACTAACTTGTAGCCTTTCTCAATCCATCACTTGCTTAGAGATAACTGAGACGTGATAGTAATCTTAGAAGAACTTATCTTACGTGATGCACGTAAAAACAAGTTAAATAAATAAATATTTATAATGGATCTCAAAGTGAATGCTGAAAACATTTTTTTTTTTTTAATATCTTATATTTGTAGCATTCCCTTTGAAATCCATTCTAAGTGTTACTCAGAAGAATACTTTTTACTTGCTTTGACATGGATCACAACTGAGCACTGTTAATTCACTTGCTGGTATACTGCAGCTTAGCATTCAATGAAGCTTATGTTTAAATTTAGTATACCAATAAGCGTGAAAAAGTGACAAACCTTTCATTGAAGGCAATTTCAAAGCAATTCAAAATCTCAAGCATTCTAAAAGCGCAAACCCCTGGTTAGAGGAATAGCATATATAAGGCTAGAGGCATAGGCAACTACAATACAACATACATCTTTGGAGCATGAGTTACACTTTCTGTCTTCGCTGTCAGTAGCACCACCTGCAAACAGCTGGTTTTATTGTATCGAATTTACTACTTACACGAAGCTGAGCGGCAGCTTGTATTAGCAGATTCTTTAAACGGCCAAGGGAATAATTATTTTGGACACATTTTTGAAAACTTCGAAAACATGCATAAATTATAGCAATTGTACCCTTTCCACTTTCAATTCGCCTATGCAATGAATCCTTATTAACATGGGTGAGATAAAACAAGAGTTTCTAACAATTAGATTTATATCTTGGAGTGTATAATTTACGTTATAATAAATATCTTCCCGTTTGATCAATTACGTGTGTAATACATATTTATGAAAGTTTTACTCGTTTGTATTAAAACTTTTAAGCGTGATATGTAACATACCTAGTGTATATTTTCCAATATGAAAATTATGCAATATGTTATATAAAATTAAGAAAACTTTTGCGATAAGGCGTAATTAATTATATCTAGATAAAACTACTAACAAAATAATGAAACCTCTGCAAATTTATCTTTTACTTTTATCTAATTTATAGAATGTCTAAAATCATAAGCATATCATCTATATATATAAAAATGAATGTCTGTCTGTCTGTTTATTTGTCCTTTATGCATTCCTATACCATTAATCCGACTGCGATAAAACTTTGTCGAATTATTGCTTAGACTAGCAAAAAAAAGATAGAATACTCAAAATTTGATTTTATTACAAAAATTAATTGAAAATTTACGTAAAACATGTTTTCATACAAGACTAATACAGAGCGGTCATTTTATCCATAGCAACGCCGAAAACAAAAATGGCGCAAATCTGTCCTGTAGGTATTTTAAGGATTTACGTACGTAAGGCTTGGAATATTTTGAAACAAAATTCGATTTTCGAATAAAGTGTTTGAATTTTAATGACATTTTTGTTTTAGTTTTACTATATATCGCATGACAAAAGAGAATTGAAATAAATATTACGTATAAATGGTGTGTGATATAGAAAGAGTTAATTTTGGAATTCTAATTGCTGGTCGACTTCGGATAGTATTATATATATTATTTTTATTTTTCAAAAGTGAATTTCAAAACTTTTTTTTACGTAAACACATACAGGAGAATACCGACAGATGGTGATAGTAATTCTGAAGTCTCATCTGTGGAATTCTATGACGCTTACCATAGTGTATATGGCTTGATCCGCCAACGTCATAGACTACAGCCTGATATTCACGCATGGTCCTTTATTATTACAGGAATTTACCATGAATGGGTGGTCTTCACAGGACGACTTTCGTCTACTACCAATTTTAATTAATAGGCTATGACTGATATTTTACGGGTGATGGATCAAATTCACACGAACCGGGGGTATTTTAGAGCTCAGAAATCGATTAAAAATCCTTTTTTTTAATCTCCGTCGAGGATCGAACGCACGACCTTTGGCTTGCAAACCAAACGCTTTGACCATTGAGCTATGACCGCCGGCCAAACGAATACATTATGCCACCCAAACGAAAACAACACTGGAATTGCAGCAACTCTTTTGGATGGTGGCCGAACAGCGCATTCAGCACTGAAATTGCCATTGAATAGGCAAATAATTGAGACCACAACATGCAATATCAACAAAAATTCTAAAACGGGCAAACTACTCAGATCATGAAAAATCATTGTATGGAACGAATGTACTATGGCACACAAAAATCATTGAAAGCACTTCATCTCACACTAAAAGATTTGAGAGGAAATGAACAACTTTTCGGTGGCGCACTCATTTTATTGTCTGGTGATTTTCGACAAAGTCTACTGTTATATCACGTTCAACAATGACCGATGAACTTAATGTTTGTCTCAAATCATCCGTTTTATGGCGATACGTAGATAGACTCACTTTGAAGACCAAGATGCGTGTACAACTACAACATGATGCATCCGCTGAACGTTTCGCAAAAAAATTGTTGGATATAGGAAATGGGAAAATGGCAATCGAGGAATCCACACACTGTATCACATTGCCAGCGAATTTCTGTAAAATAACCGCAACCATAGACGAATTGATTCACATTTTTTTTCCAAATATTGCACACAATCATAAAAATCATCAATGGCTCAGTGCACGTGCTATATTAGCAGCCAAAAACAAGGATGTGAATGCAATCAATTTCATCATACTAAATGAAATACCAGGAGAAGCGACTACTGATGTATAAGTTAGTATTCATTATGATCAGCCTGTGTGTTCCGGAACCGATGTCACGGTCCCGAAATAACAGCATCAGCTAAATGGTGATGCCGGAATACCAAGGTTCCGTTCACTATTGAATGTAGGCCGTCCGCATGATGCTCTATTCTCTTCGATACTCTGCCTTCCGCATCCAGTCAGTATTATATCAATGTTTTTGATTGCCTTACTCTTTATGAAAGTTAAAATAATTAACGCCACGAATTATTTCATTTCATGATTGAAGTTAGATAAAATGGTAAGCGTCATATGATACACAAATGAGAAACTTCAAAATCACTATCACCATCTGTCGGTATTCTCTCTGTATGTGCTTACATAAAAAAATATCTAGCTAGACTGTGGAGTATGAAAGCCCTATTATATATTTTTATTAGGACTATCAATATTGGGCGCGGACCTTAATGTGGATGTCTTACCTGTTTCTAACCGCATGTCGCTGGTTGTGTTGAGCTGCTCCAAAGAACCAAACGGTCCAGGCTTCCGGAGTGTTCAAGTTTATCATGCAATATCCTTAAAATTCAAATAATAAATCAATCAAAAATATGCCTCGGATACAACAACTGTCGCATCTTCAAGTCAGTTGGTTGTTGGTGTGACTATGTATGTTCACAGGTGAACCTTTGGGTGCTGAAATGTCTTGGGACAAGGCATGGATAATGGCAACTGACAAAATAAGGTGGCAGAATTTCGTGGTGACCATATATTCTAAATATGGAACGGATATGTTAATAAAAACTAGTTGAAATGTTTTAAATAATGTGGAAATATGTGTTGAGTTCAAATATTAAATAGATTAATGTTTAATTTTTTGCTTAAGCATAGATTACACTAAGCACTGTTTAATCTTGCTGGAAGACTGAAGTTTAGCATTTAATGAAGGCTTTATCACCTAATAAATATTTCATAATGAATAAATTAAATATTTAATTCAATAAATATTTATCAAGACGACATTAAAATGGATCACAAAGAGAATGCCAAATATAATGCCAAAATATATTATAATAATATACACACTCTGAATATAAACTATAAAGAAATCTATCGTTATAACGATATCATATATGATAAACAATGGTATAAATGCAACTAATTCCGTGCAGTAGTTCGGGCAGATGATGGTCGAGTGGTCTAGGGTAATGGTTCGCATCCCGCCTCTGCCGATATTCTTTCTGAACGAATTGATGCGTATAAAGAATTTGTTGCATTATAGTATGTGTATATTTAATTACTTTTAATATTTTTGTTTTCAATTTGACATCAGTTAGTTACTTGATAATAATAGGTGACATAACACTAGTAATTGATTAATACGGTCTAATAAACTTCATCTCGATCACCTTTGAAACTCTACAATCGTGAGAGTAATATCGTTTTGAATATATTTGACTATTCTTAGACACCACTCCTCTTTGAATATTTATGAGTCGGTCCCATTCTTGGGTCAACAACTACAACAAGAGGTCCCAAAGCGCCATTCTCTTCCACAAACAACCTCTAATGTTATCTGACGAGCTATTGTCCTGCAATTGTATGTGGACCAACAAACACAAGACATCCCTTAGAGAATAGGACAAACCTTCATCATTCAGAATCACTACTACCATCTGTCGGTATTCTCCTATATGTGCTTACATAAAAAAATATACTTAAGAGTTTTATTCAATCTGCAACTAATGCATTTTTACATAATATTCTTGTAAAATATTTTAGCAGCGACAATGACACTTCGTTAGCGCGGTTCTCGTTACATCACCGAAGTTAAGCAACATGGGACGCGGACCACAACTTATATAGGTCACCGCCTATTGCTAATAGCGTATTGCTGGTAAGGTTAAGCCACCTTTTATAATCAAATTTTTAAGATTAAATTAATAAATACGAGTATTTTTTTTAAATGTAAATTTCCAATGTTTATCTAACAAATCACTGTACGGTTAATTAGTATTGACTTATCAAACACCTTTAAAAGTCCCACAAGAGAATACAAAAGCTATCATTGAATATAAATAAAGCGATGTAACTTTTATACGATAGTTTCTTTGTAATTGCCTCACATTATCCATCAAAGTTATATTATTTCTGTCAATTTTCAATAAATTCTTATGAACTAACATCCTTCTCACTTAAAAAGGTGTTACTCCGTCGCGTGGGGGCAAGATGAAGAGCAGATTAATAACACACAGACTTTTTTCAGAAGCACATAAACTCTTCTCTAAATTCACGATAAAGACATGATTTCCCCGATCGATCGTAAAATGGCGTTACTATCGCCTCGATCTTTCGGGACTTTTAATAATGCGATTTGGCTGACGTCGGCACACGACTACTGCCGTGTGGCGCCGTGGTCTGTCACACAGCCCCCAGTGGCGATCTACGTGACTAGTCCAAAATGCCAATATGGCGACACATACATGTATAACAAGCGAACAGAAATAAGAGATGAAAGATTGTATATCAAGGTTTCCGGTACCAGCCAGCAAGAGCTATATCATGCTGATATCAGAACAAACACAAAAAAGTCTCTGGAGATGGTATAAAATGTTAAAAAAAAAAAACCATTTGCCCTAAGTAATAAATTCAGTAATGAAAAAACATGCTGTAAAAAAACATTAGCAACGAAGAAAAAATTAATGCGTTACAATACTTAAGTACATGTTATTTTCGTAGATTTCAAGACAATCCTGCAAAGAAATGCAATTGAGCACCAAATAATATGATGTCTTTTATATGTGATCTCTGTGATCTTTGACACGTGTTATCTTCTTATTCTTTTGTGTTATTTTTATTTTTTATTATCATATCAATTTATTGTATATTTATGCATATTCTATTATTTTTTTCTCTAAATATTTTTAAATTGGAATTTCGATTCTGTAAATAAATAAATAAATAAATAAATAGATAAATAAATAAATAAATAAATAAATAAATAAATAAATTAATTAATTAATTAATTAATTAATTAATAAATAAATAATTAAATAAATAAATAAATAAATCCACTAACTGATGTTTACAAGATCTGAACCATTTCATTTTGATTGGCGACTTGAATGATTAATCATTTCTAGTCTAGTCAATTATTGTATACAATACCTTATAATTTTACAATTTAAGAAAATATAGTATATAATACATTATGGAAGGGCTTTTCAGGAGTTTCAGGAGCCTTCAATAATGGTCTGTAATAGCTCTGCCTCCTTCAGTAAGTTTTCGCCGCCCACTCGCCCTTTTTCAGGCAGGTTCTGGAGGCATTTCTCATAAAAGGTCCCCTGCTTCCGGCGGCCGCTTACCTGCGAAGAATGGAGTCAAATTATGGCCATCACGAGGTTCAGGAAGGCAATGAACATGATGATGATCTATTGAAGGTATTTTTCAGCTGAAAAAACTTTTTATATATTTATTTAGGAATTTTGGTTTCTTTGTACAATTTTACTAAAAATTCGAATTAAATCAAGGAAAATATTTTTTGATATGTATTATTTATTGGAATCGTTTTCCGATTAACGAGGATTTAATTTTTTTCAATGTTTTTAATATACTCAGTTCAAAAATCAATATTTTGAGTATACTCAGAACAAAATTAAATCTTATTAGAATACTCAATAAGTCAAATGTCAATATTTTAGGGTACTCAGTATAAGTTAATTTATCACCATTTATCACGAAATTAACTTCAAATATCCAGTACTTATTGCTTATATAATAAATTATTAACGATTCGTAGTAAAAAAACTTCATTTATTTAACATTCGTCGACTTTTAATATTGACAAAAATGTAGGTCCCTAGTTAGATATTAACTATTCATTTTGTTTTTAGTTAAATATATTTTTCGTATGTAAATTTAATTATAAATACTTCCTTATGCTTAATAACATAACGTTTAATTTTTTGCTGCCTGGTAACATTGGTACTCAAAGCCACTAAATGAGAATACAGCATGTAAATTTGGTGAGACGTTTGGTGAGAAAGAAATATATTTGTTCACTTACATCAATATTATGAAAACTTGTTAATTAAGCTGTAAAAATTACATTATTTCTGGTGAATAAAAACTAAAAATTAGAATTAAATATAATCATTGAATTAAGAAAGAATATTTTGTAATTTTTACAGTTAAGTGAAGTAAGAAGATATTGTTTTACCGGACAGTAATGTGTAAAAATAAATGTTTTTATTTCGTTTTTAATGGTTTACTAATTACATTGAAGGAAAGGTTATAGGTGAAACTTGATTCCTTGTTTTATAAAGCGGCCACTCGTTGCTGATACCTTAACAGGTCAGAGTGGGCGAGCTGAAAAACTGAAAGTATACAAACTGAAATAAAAACAGATCTGTAAAAACTGAATGTTGAAAATGTTTTGCCGGCTTTAAGCTCGCTGATTTTTATTTTTATATATCGACCATACATAAGTACGAAAATACAAATTTGACCTTTTGAAAAAAACTTCAACAAGATTTTTGAGTTTTTTCCCTTCGCAATCCACCACGACTTTATTGTTGAAATTTTTGTGTCATCAAAAAAAATATAAATAACTTCCTGTTGTACACAGTTTTAGAGAAATTAATGTCACGAGAGTTTTTTGTGTTTTTGAACGACAACTACTCCTTAGATGGAACATACCTGTTAATATAATTCAATAAAAATATACTTCCTATATGTCCATAAATAAGTAAGTACCAAAACGAAAAACACAAAATTACAAAAGCTGTTCAAAATTTTATCTGTTTTTTTTTTTAGTTTTCACGGGCTACATATATTCTATTTTCTATTTATTGTGTGAGTTTATTGGTATTCATGTCTCTCATTTATGCTGACAATTTCAGCAATTTTGTATATTTATCTGTTTATAAATGCTTATTACTATAACCGGCTTTTAAATCTTAGACTACCAAATATATAAAATAATAACAGCCACCATAAACTAGCGTAGCGTTATTTTTTCTATGGTTTTTCATATTTATTAAATTGAAAAATATACGTCTCTTGTTCATTTTGATTTTATTTCAATTTCTTCCAAGTAAAGATTTATCGTAAAATGACAGTCATACCCTGTTGGTCAAAATTGGTGGTAGATGAATGCCGTCCCGTAAAGACTACCCATTAATAGTGAACTCGTGTAATAAAGAGGATGATGCGTGAATGTCGGACTGTAAACTATGACTTTGGTGGATCAGCACTCCACATGTAGAGCTTAACTATATGATACATGGTAAGCGTCATAGAATTTACAGAGGAGACCAGCAAAACTATCACCAACAGTCGGCTTTGTCCTGTATGTGCTTAAATACAAAAATAAGCAGGCAGACAGAACTTTTATAACTCCAATCCGATAAATTGCATTATAAATTATATTTAGTAAAAAACTAGAATAACGTAAAGTAATACCTACTTTTAAACAGAAAAAATACTTTGTACTTGATCAGAGATGAATTCGAAATTATATATCTTATTTGTCTTTAAAAAAAAAGGAGCTGACCTTAACGTTCCCTAAGGGTTCGACCTCCTGAAAATACCTTTTTTTTCAGTTTTTATATATTCCCGTCTTGAAAGTTTTCCCTATATTTTGACCATTTCCCCGCGGATAGGGAATCTTGCCCTGGGCTCTGGATATGACACTTTGTAAAAAACCTTTTTCCGAAAAACACTAAAAATGCTTCCACAATAAATCTATGTCTCTCGAGCTGAAACTCTTACGAGAGATAACACTTGTGTGTGAAGAAATGTAAATCTCACGAGCTGTAAAATATAGTTTTTCATATAAAAAACTATGGATCCAAAAATATTGCTGAAAATTTGAGTGTTTTGGTATGTTTTTTATGTGAACGTATACTTTATTTTACGTATTCTTTCCCTACTTAAAGCTTATTTTAACAACTGCCACGATAAACTTCTTTCAGCTTCTTTTATCCATGACTTTTCCATAACAATAATAATGGCGTTTAATATTCCAATGCAGTTCCCTCGTACAACATACTAATTACAGGTGTATTGCTGTCACATTCTTTTACAGTTTATCAAAATGTAGAATATCTTTCGTATCTAAATTATATGTCACTCTAAATTACCGCTACTCAGTTCTGATAGATGTCACTAACCATTCCTCATGCTTAGTTATATCTGCACTCAACGGTGTACCTGGGAACATACCTGTATTTAGTTTATGACGATTTGCGGAATAGAAACCCGAGAAAAAGACGACAACTATCGTAACCGAGTATATTTTTAGGTGATGTGTATAATATATATTCGGATATAGAAGATCGGTTCATAATTATAAGCCCAATTCTTACAAAACCTGGACCATTTGTTCCTAAGAAACAGCACAATCTGATCAGCGACACGCAGTCAGCAGCAGTCTGTGACCTATTTAAGTTTTGTTCCATGCAAGTTACATAATTTCAGTAAACTTACGAGAACTACGCGGACGATATCCAATGGTTACTGGACAAAAAATAATATAAAGCTTCATAAAATATATATCCTTAAAAATTAAACTTTCTGGATTTTGGTAATAAACGTTGACATCATGAATATTTTCACTGTATACTCGGAAAAGACTCCAGTGTTCTATTTGATGAATGAGTGCAGATGCGAGATATAATTTTTAAATATTAATACATAAATTATATAAAATTAAGCAGTATGACATAGATAATGTAGTTAGATGACACTGTTATACAAATTCAAATTTATAGAATATTAATAAGTGTTACAGATTTGGTTGATGTATCTTAACACGTTGTTCGTGATAAAATTGCCCCATAGCTATTAGCGCTCGACTCGGAGTGTATGCGCGGTCCGAACTACTCGTACTTATAGAGATAATTGTCGAGACAAACGGATGGATTCCACAGTGAGTTCCCAAACACGTAATAGTCTTGGAAAACACAAAGTGACGTTACAGTGAAGTTGAGCTTTGAAAGTGTGACACTATTAAACAAACATGTAGTAACTAAGCAAGATAATACAATTTTACTTCATTTTTGGCTTCTTTTCTCTTATGTAACAGTATACAGAAAAGCATAGCCAATCGTATCAAGTAGTTTTTATGTCGCTTAATGGTGACTGATTGCTGCATGCAAAAAATATTTATTTTATAAGTAGAGGTTTTAACGTAGTCATAATGAAAAAATATCAATTGTCAATCACCGTACAAATAATCATTGATTAAAACCCAAAATTAATTGATCTATTACAACAGTAATATTTATTATATGTTTCTATACAAACAATATAATAACCAGTATCAAAGCCTTTATAATTAATTTTTTTATGGTATGTATGGTACACGAGTATGTAATTGTAAATAAATTACAAGAATGTAATAATAAATAGATATTCCGTTCCTTGTTTTAACATGGATCACAATGAGCAACCACGAAGTTACAATCCTCCAGTAATTGATTTAACACTGCTCAGTGCGATTCACGTTTAAACAACGTGCAAATTGGGGATATATTTTTAATCTATATAAAATCGTGCCGGAAACAACAGGGTCAGATCCTGTCTGCCCAGAAGTGGGCGACGTCGATGGAGTTACTCCCGACCATCATCAGGTCTTCCCGGGTGCAGCTACTTGGACACTCCAGAAGGTGTGACAGGGCCTGCTCCGCGCCGCAGTTACATTTAGTCGGTCCGCTGTAAGACTCCTTGTGTCCTCGTCTTGCATAATACAGTCCAAAGTCTTTTAAGGGACCTCCATATATTCCTCCACTGGTCGTGTCCAGGGGTTAGGTCCCCTTTCGGGGCAATCCAAGTATTTCCCCTCAGTTGCGCTTCTCCACATGTTCATTTTTAATATTGAAATGGATCTTAAAGTGAATGCCAAAAATATAATATCAAAAATAATACACTTTTATTAAGTTTATTATGCAAATACACCATCAAGTATTAATAAATATACTAGAAAAAAATCTGAGCTTTTTCACTTCATTTTTTGTTTCATTTTCTACCACTTGAAAACGCAAATAATAATGTTATTCTCATCAGATCCCAACGAACCATTAAAAATAAATTATTTCATAATCTCATTCCAATCATTTCATCTGTCATCGCTCTCGTGTAGAAAATCTGAAAGTATACACGCTATAATTTTGAAATGTTCATTTATAGGAAGATTCTAATCGTTTTTATATAAGAAACCTCTCAATTATAATAGCGTCTTCATTATGTTACGCTCGCTGAATTCCAGGGTCGCTCAAACTTTATTTTTTGAATCCGGTTTTAATTGATTCGCGGATAATGAGCCCCTCTAGACCCCTTATAAATATCGCGACAGGGCGGGCGCCCGGGCGGGAACATCGATCCGCGCATGGCACCTGTTGACTGCCCGCCCTCAACCCGCCGCCTACTTCAGCCCAGACCCTACCCTACCCGCCTACCCTGATGTCTGCTTCTCTTCCACAACAGCATCAGGGTTGCCATCATTCTAAAATCAAAGTTCAAGACTATGACTGTCACTATAGCAGCTACCTCTTAGTCTTCATATCTACTACTCAGCCAGCTGACTACTCAAGCGCCAACTCTGCTCTAGCCGCTTATCCTGATATTTGCTTCCAATTCACATGCGAAATAATGCAAAGAAGATCTAGTTGTTGTGCAATAGAGCCTGATGAATCGAGACACAGATCTTGCACTGACCAGCACAGGTCAGATCATTGAGAAGGTTGGAATGTTCAACTACTGTATATCGGTGAACAGGTCACTGAACGGACGCCTGCAAAGAGCTCGCTTCCCGGCTGACATTGCTTTGTGGCGGTGACTTGTGAATGCCATATGCTCCAGTTAAGGGAGCAGATGGCATTCAGCAATCTACGGCAGCATCACAATTTATTTTTTCTCAGAGAGGCAAAGAAGCGCTTTTGGAATGATCATTCGGTCAAAAAAGACCGCTATACAAATACTAATATAATAATAATTATTTTAAAATCAAAGATCACGACTATAACTTTCACCACAACAGCTCTTAGTATACTAGGCTGAATAATGCGGTATCTATAAATTGCTGTCAAAAAGTTTTGTAAGTCATCACATGTTTATTTTAAATAAAAACATACAGAAGAATACCGACAGATGGTGATCAAAAATTAATAATATCAGAGTATTATATTTTTCACTATATCTGCTCCATATTTGAAACATATGGACCCCGCCGTTTCAGGGTACTGTAAGTTTAGATTATCTATGCCTTGTCCCAAAACACCTGTATCCCGGATGTTCGCATTGGAACATAGATGGTTCTTGGGAGTCTCCAAGGCACGAATCCGTACACCATAAACTTGCACAGACTACCAGAGAAATATTTGGATGTTCAATAATCCGGATTTTTTTAAGGATATGGGATGATGTGCTCCAGGGCTTGGATATGAGAATGGATAATTTTTTGTCCTTAAAGTGTTACTCAACCCTACCGGGGGTTTGTACAGACCTTTGATATGATTAAATCATTTCTTTAAATCATGCTTGGTTGGGTTTTGAAGCGACGGTGAGTGAATGAAAATAAAATGCATTTATGCTACAGAATAAAGACGCCCGACTAACATTAAAGAATAGTCATTAATTATTAAATTTGCTATTTTTGGAGGTAAAACATGACTTAAAATGCATTTGCTGTTTTTAAAACAGGACATATAGCAACCCTGAATATATATAGCAATCCCGCACTCCGCATTCCGCCCACTAATGCCGCCCAACCTGCCGCCTATCCCAAGCTATTTTTTAAACAAAAACAAATGGATTGCGTCGGGATACGAGAGCGTTGTGAGCAACGTGTCAGGAACGTTGATATATTATGACCGTGTAATACTACGTGTCTCACCATTTTATATTGTTGTGTCACTTTTATATTTGAAAAATCATACATAAAATTGCATCATATATCATCATTGGCACTGCCATAAAACCGTGTATATTTAGCGTTGTATTATAACCGTTCTATTAGACATTTTTTTTTAAGTTTGTATCAATATTATCTTAATTTATCATGCCGGCGGGTATAGTTGAAGCGTTTGCTTAGAAAAGGTCGTGGGTTCACAAAAGGAAAGGAGTGGGATCCCCGACAGAAAAAAAATCTGGAGACCGGTCGGTGTGAATTAAATCACTCACCCGTCAAATGCCAGTCATAGCCTATTTTATTAAAATTGCTGGTAGACGAAAGTCGTCCCGTGAACACCACCCATTCATAGTAAATTCCTGTAATAATATGGATAATGCGTGAATTTCGTGATGTTGTATTTTATTTTATGATGTTGGTGGATCAAAAAACTCAACATAGTGCTTAACCATATGTGACATAGTTAGCATCATAGAATCCACAGATGAGAATTCAGCATCACTATCACAATCTTTCGGTTTTCTTCTGTGTGTGAATACATTAAAAAAGCATAAAAAACGCCCAAAAATAAGATAATTGATAATGTAATATCATTATTTACGAGATCGATCCTCACGTAAATCAATACAAATTGATTTTTTTTAATCAAATTATCTTCTTTTTGTAATTTTTATTACATTATCATTATCACTATCGGCATGTCTGCTCCCCTAACTTAAGCATATGAACGTTATGAACGACAACACTCTCACCCGCCATCGTCCTCGCCTCCTCCCATTTTAACTCTGCCTCCCTTAGCTTCGCCGAGTCTTTCAGTTTTTGTACATTATGAAAACGTAATAAAATACATTCCCTCCTGTAATATCTGTTAAAATTTCAATGTGTAATTGCGTAGTTCTAATATCATTCTAACAGTAATTTACTTGAATTATTTTGACTATCATTGATTTTCTTCTATTTTTATTCTGAAATTTAATCATTTTATTGCAATGTGACAATTATCATACTCACGAAACACAAATCTTTTTTTAAATACATTGTATTTATATATATTGTATTATAAAATTAAAATAAACTGAAAACATTATTAAACACAAGTAACATTTACATTGCGTATCAATTAACATAGGATTTAATTAAATATTCAATTAACTGCCTTAAACGGGGAATAGTAGCAATGTTCAAATTAATTAATTTGCGGAATCGTAGACAAAACATACGTGCCTTAAGACCTATGGTAAACTGGTTAACCGCTAAATGAAGCCTTAAGAAACATATTATTATACGCGGCATTTGAGGTTTACTTAAAATTACGTGTGACGTTAAATTAACTTACTCGTATGCAAAAAATAAATTATTTTTGGGTATTTTAATACTGCTTACACATAATATTAAAAAATAATGAAAAAAACGATCGTTAGAAAGACGAAAAGAGATTTAATTTTTAAAATGCGTTCAAATATTACAAAAGATCGGAAAAAAATATCTTTTACTCAGAGGTTTATTAATTGCTACAGTGCTATGAATTATCATTTGGAGTTTTTATTTTTATTTTTTAGAATACATTTTATTCCTCTATTCCTTCATAGATATTTGATCCGAATACTATGATACAAATATTTCATAAATTGATACACACGTACAAGTCTGCATTAAAATATCATATTTTCCAACATTTCTGAAAAATTCAATTTCTGAAAAAAACAAACGGCAGACGCTGGGATTCGAATCACGAACCATAAATTTAGTTCTGTTATATGCACAGTGCAATTAACCTTGACTAATTATCTGCCTATAATTATCATTTAAATATTCAAAGACTTTAGACTCATACGATTTAAGCTTCTTAAATTAAGAACGTTATATGTCCCTACACACAAATGTTGGAGTGGTATCCAAAAGCTGGCAAGCGTAGCATTAGCTGACCTCCTGTTAGATAGACTTATGACATCAGAAGAATAGCGGGAATAGCCTGGATGCGTAGGGCGGAGGATCGAGAAGAATGAAGACTCATACAAGAAGCCTACATTCAATAGTGGACGGACACAGGCAATGATGAAGACTAAATCTTACAAATATTTTTGGTATCGACAATAATTTAGTCACGACCTATCACGTGGCAGCTAAATATTATATGACAGCAGGTAGTTCGTCCAATGGCCGACATGTAATCGGAGGGCGCCGCGAGCTTACCGCGTGGTCAAAATCACTTTCTTCCCGGATCCCGACTGAGATGAATTATTCATTGTTTGTGACACGGGCAGAATACTGAAGTTTGTCAATCTTTCATCTTAAATAAAATACAAAAAAAAAAATTATCGTGACTTGCTCCCCATCCATTCACCACGCGTTCCGATGACAATCCCGGCGACATTGTCATAGTTTGTAAACAGGAATGTCAGTAACTGATTTACTATTGGAGAATGTATTTTTATGCTACTTTGAGAGAGAGTATTTTGGCAGCTGACAGGAGTCTTACGCAGTTTTCTATGGAGAAATGGAGAGAATGTTTTTTTGCGTAGAATTTCGTAGTAGCTACGCACATAAAAGGACATTGAGTTATTGTAGCGTCGGGTCTTCTGTTGGGTCTATTTCCCGCCCTTCACGATGTCATAATTTATGGCGGCCGAACCCGGCATCAGTTAAAGTCAGTATCCCGCCCAAGTGAGTAATGATTATCGAGCGAAGGGCGGCCCTTGTAGTGGGAGGTGGGCGAGAAAATTGGGCGGAATTTCGCCCCCCTGTCTGTCACGGAGATCGCAGGAGGCTGAGAAAAAATTTACTCTGTACCACACTATGAAATAAAACGGAATCTGTTCCCACTTCACTGAAAGTTTTTCGTCTGAATGTTTTTATATCGTTAACTACTTGGACATACAGATTTTATGACTTTGATGTTTAGTTTCAAGATTTTCATGCGTCCGCCAATGTTGTTTCGACTATAAAAACTATATTTTTGTACTATTTTTGTAGTCGTTTTTTTAGCAACTTACTCTAGTATCTATGTCATAAAATATGTGTTATTTTTCTTGTTTTTAACATAAATATTTTTTAATTTTTAAGAATATATATCAATTTTCTAATCTGTTTTAATTATCAAGTCAGTACATTAAAATAATTGGTTTTCTTAAAGTGAAAAAAATCAAGCACTGTGTATAGAATAAAACAAGTCTAAAGTTCGCGGGTTCGAAACCCAGAGTCTGCCATGTCTCTTTCTACGATATTGACGATATAAATGTCATGGAACGATGACATTTGATGTAGATTTGTATGTGTATATGAATTTGTTAATTGCTACTGTTAATTAATTAATCTGTTCACATCGGTACCCGATATATGCCGTGTAAGATTCCCCTACCGTTGACATCGGTAGCCACGAGATATATCGTTTTGCTACTTTCTTAGAATCGTTTTTTATGCATCATCTGATAGCTAAAGGATACAAGAACTAATATGGTATTCGAAAATAGGTCAGAGAAGTATTTTTATGCTTCAAATACTAGTTTTATCATTGACAGTATAATTTTTATTCCACCCGAGCCGTAATGAAGGGGTTACAAGACTAACATTTTATAATTTAACATTTAAAGATGTCTTTCGAAATGAAACACTTATTTTTCAATCGAATATAAATTGTTTAAATGATATTTTTAAATAAACCAATGAAAGCCAATATAAAAATAATATCGAATACTAATCAAATAAATTTACAACCAATACCATCATGTATGTAAAAAAAATGTAAGCAGTATAATTTATTAGCCTTTAAATGTGCATATTATTTAGATGACAAAAATTGGTAATAATTAATTTCCCAATCATACAAAAGATGGTATTTTATCAATTCGTTCGGATGTTGCATGGCGTAGTTAACTAGCGTATGAGCAATGAACTAAACATAGTTACTTTGTCTAAGCTCCTTCTTGGTGGTGACTTTTCGCCGTATGTCTAAGTTGATATAGCTTCGATACTTCACCACCAAGAACGAGATCTCCAAACAACCCACGACACACTGCAACACTGCTTGGGTATCAAAAGATAACAACACGGCTCAAATCGAAATGTTTCCTACAGTCGACAACGGAACTGGTGATACCTGAGGCCACCCTCCGGCTGGACATGTGGAGAAACGCAACTGAGGGGAATACTTGGGTTGCTCTGAAAGAAGACCTAGCCCCTGGATCAGGGGTGGAATATATGTAGTTCCCTGAACGGAGTAACGCCATCGACGTCGTCCACTTCTGGGCAGACAGGATCTGACGCTGTTGTTTCTGACACGATTATATATATACTCTGTCTAAGGATCGAATGTTTATTATCTTTTTTACTCTAATTAATTGATAAGATAAAATTTTAATATTATCATATTTGTTTTAGAATATTGCGTGTGTTGATAATATAAGAAACTTTTATTCACCTAAAAATGAACTAATTGAGAAAAAATATATAGTATTCAAAATCCTTCTTTATTTATAATGACCTTTAAAGATTCTTATATTATTATTTTTTTGTTATTTCTGAAATAATAATTGTAGAATGTCACTTTTCTTCCAAGTCCTTGATTCAAATGTCAAAGAGACGAGAATTTTCAATCGTTATTTTTATTATGGTTATAATTGGTTTCCCTTTGTTCTACGCATCAAGAAATGTAAACTGCCAGAAACATTCAGCAAAAGGCTTCTCTGCTGTCTTTTTGCTTAAAATAAATATCATAAATAATCTTCCCTGTTCTGTTTCCATAAATATAAGTATGATTATACAACTGTTTCGCAAAGTATAGCTGCCATAAATATTTTACAAATAAACACCGAAAAAAAATCTGACGTACTAAAAAGCTGAATTGAATAAAAATTTAAAAAGAACAACGAACGTTATAGTCTGTATTAAGACGTTTGTAGTTTTTAATGATAAATTCGACGCTTTCAAAATCAGAACCATTTAGTCCTACAAAGCAGCTGAAAGTATTAAAATATAAACTATCAATGTTCAGTTTTATTACAAAAGCGTTTAATGGCTTGAATTGTGTAATATTCATTATCATTTAATTCTCAATATAACACACAACAATGAACACATACAACAGCGAGATTTTATTATTCATACAACCTTTTATTTTTTTGATTTCGTAAATACAGATAACATGCGTAGTTAATACAGCTTAATAAAATTCTCTTAAAATACAACAACAGTATGCGGGGAAAACAATTCCTTACCGTATGAATAATGTAGCATTTAAAAAGCGATAACGCTCTTTTAAAGCATTTACTTCGAATAAAAAGCGCAAAAAAATATTGCGAAAAAATAATACAGCAATTCAAATATCCCGCCCAACGGTTCTCCCAGCCATCGGTTTCCGCCCTGGACCGACAACTGGATGAGCGGAAATGCCCCCCTCGCAAAGTTTTGTCTGTCTGAATACAGACAGTCTAGAGAAAAAAAGATTGGGGAACTTTAGTTATGCTACATTGACCAGTGTTAGTAATAAGTTAAATAGATTATTGCGCATCATTGGTCTACCCAGTTCATGCTTAGACACGTCGCATTTAAAAAAATGAATATTTCATAGTTGCTACACTGAGCACTGTTTGTTCGTTTTATTGCTGGACAACCACGGTTTTGCCTTCAATGAAAGCTTCATTTCCTGTATTATTTGTATAAACATACACATATAGTACGCGTACGTACGCCCATTGAAGATTTCATTGAAGGCGAAACCATTGTTTTTTAGCTAATAAATAATCAGTGATTAGTGTAATCTATGTTTTAACAATGTAAAAAGTATTCATCTATTTCATTTTAGAAATGGATCTCACAATTAAATGCTAGAAATATAAAATACTTGAATATTTACATTCAAAAATCAACAACTACCATATTGATTAACAAATGTCAAATATGCAATGTAAACAGCTTTTTAATAAATGGAAAAATATAATTACGTTCAATAAGAACTCAAATTTTGTGCTGAACACGTTGTAACGAAAAGGCGAAAATATTTTTTCCTAAGAGATATAAAAAAAAATTGATTGGAAATCGCGTGAATATATTTATTACTGAGGTGTTGTATATTCGGAAGACGATATCAAAGATATATCTCCAGTGTATTTATTAGCTCTTTAGTCATATGTTAGGTATTGATATGAAAAAACTTAAGTTAAATGGCAACATTCAAAGTTTATAATGCAGATAAAAACAATCCAGCAGTTAACAATCACGTAACAAGTTGAACCACAAAATTACATTATTTGATGCGTACTGCAAATGTTGTTGCAACGATGAAAAATAACAGCAGGAAAGGGTACAGAGGAAAGGTTTGCATCAAGAGTAAATATCATGAATTGTTTGAAATGCAATTAAATTATTTTTTCGTTCACCATACTACCAATAGAGTATACTCCTCTTATTTAATGTGTCTTCCATCTGTTCCAAATCAGTGCAATATCGCCTCTCGTTCTGATGAAGCAAAATGCTGTTTGATTTTGCAGACTCTGAATAGAAGAAAATATATCACTCGATCAGTGAACAGTGAATGGCACAATGCTGACTAAAATACATAAGAATTCTCAATCGGCATCGCTTCAGATAGATTTTAATCAAATATAATAATATTATTGAAAATAAAATTTATTAAAAAATATATTCAGTCAAATCTCATTGACCATTCTAGTTTGCCGTTAATTTTGTTTCGATTTTCTATGAGATAAATTTCAAATAAGTTAAGATCTAAAAAAGTCACGATTCCTTTGAATTTTTATGTGTGTGTCAATTTTAATATCTCATTGACTCTAATATTCTGAGACTGGGTTAAGAGTTAAATCATAATATTTCTTACTTTTCTAAAATACTAAAAAGTTCAGCTCTATAATATATATAGATACTAAGAATGTACGAGTAATCTTACAAAATATCCTGATTTCTCAACACGAGCAGTTTTTAATGACATAAAAGCTATCGTATGTGTAATGAACTAAACTTGGTATTGTGGCTTTTGGGTTAAGCCGTGTGTGACGAATTGTTTCAATCTTATATTTCGACTGCTATTGCAGGGGTTCCGCATAATTTATGTTCTACATAAATATATAATAGAACTTAAAATTAATACTCGTCAAAATCAACTATTTAAAATTATAAATACTACGATTAAAACATTAAATAAACGAATGGATTGATGCATTTCAACGCGATTCACCATTTGAATATAAATAATTATCAACCACACTAAATTCACTAACATCACGTCTTCGTAATATTGTTGTAGACCATTAAATTTTATCCGATAATACCCTAGCTTTAGTCTAGTTTCATCGGTAGGAAACTAAATATAAATGAACACTCATCAGTGACGTGAAAGTTCGTGGTTTCTACAGGTGTGATTACACAGTGATCTATTGGGACTACACAGTTAGCAGTGTATTTTCCAACCATTTGTATTTTATGCGAATGTCTAAAGTGACGATAATTTATTTCCTTTTATTGATCAGATTTATCGATCAGATTTTTTTAAGAAGATCGGATGCTTAGCCCGAAACTTCCGAGACCTCGATCATTTGGACTTTGGACCAAAGAGCGGCTCAACCCTATCAGCAACTAGGGGTTAGCAATAGGCGGTGACCCATCCAAACTTGGACTGCAATGTTAACGTATGATCAAATTTCAATGATGGTTCTTGTTTTCGATGAATATTTCATTTATTCAAAACCAGAATAAGCGATAGCAAAACAAAATAATGTGTGAATTTAATTTATTAATGAACATAATACGAATGCATATAAATATAAAAATGTATGATATTTTGGCTTTTGGGTTTAGCCGTGTGTGTCGAATTACTTATTTTCTACACACGGCTAAACCCAAAAGCCACAATATTAAATCTGGCCATGAAAACCTTAGAAGTTTTAAAAATATATGTAAAAAAGGCACATCTGTTTGCACTTTTAAGGCCGTTTGAATATGAACAATATACTTCAATTGTGTGTTTTCATATAATTCACTATCAAGTTAGCACACCTATTCAATAAAATATGAAAATAATCCTTGCCGTGATGAACAAATATGGTATAAAATAATTCACCGCACACGGCTAAGCGTAAAAGTCACGAGTTAAACAAACGTTTCACTTATAAAAATAATGCGTTTGGCTTTGTCGGTTCAATCACTGGTCGGTCGCAGCACTGTCACATCACTGACGTATGTAAATCGACTTTAAAACAGTTATACTACTCTGAGGACTCTTCTCGAGGGACATCATTAACTATTTAGGGCACCTAACGACCCATTATTTAAATGCCGACCTCTTCGCTAATTGGCAACCCAAACAAATGTTTGCACATATTTCTACGAGTCTCCTGAAATTATTTTCAGGACTCAAAGAGGAAATGTTAATGGTCAAGTCTGAAACGAGCTGGGGTATTGACATAGGTCATCATGTTTGTTTAAGAGAGTTTCGTTTATTTTACATGTTTTTTCAGGCCTCAATAAGCTACTAAAAATAAAAAAATTGGCAAATTTGAAGCGCATAGGTTTTTGAAAACATAACATCATACAAAGATACTTTAAATAAGAGTTTGCTTATGATATCACGAAATAATCTTGCCCTTGCAATGATATGGACATACATAATCTAGGTTATATGTATTAATTGTTTGAAAGTTGCCAAAAATAATATTTGTTAGTACTGTCAGCCGAAAGAGAACTTTGACAACGTAGTGTAAAAAAATATAAAGGGTCCGCCAAATAACTTTTTTTTTTGAGGAGTCACATTGAGTCACATCGAGTGTAGCTTCGGCTGTGTGGCACATAGCGCCGTCTTGTTGAAACCAAATGTTGCCATTATCCTCTTCTTCAATTTCTGGGAACAAAAATTCGTTCAACATGGCCCCATAACGATCGCCATTGACTGTAATGGCCGCTCCTTGCTTATTTTCGAAGAAAAATGGCCCAATTATGCCTCTGGACCAAAATCCGCACCAAACAGTGACTCGTTTTGGGTGCAACGTCTTTTCAGTGTATGCGTGCGGGTTTTTTGTGCCCCAAATGCGACAATTTTGCTTGTTTACATACCCGCCAAAATCAAAATGGGCTTCATCTGAAAAGATGATTTTTTTGGCAAAATCGGCATCTTTTGTAAATCGATCGCAGGCCCACTTAGCGAAGCGAAAACGCATTGGATGGTCAGTTGGCTTCAACTCCTGAACCAATTGGACTTTTTATGGCGTCATACCAAGGTCTTTATGCAAAATTCGTCTCAATGATGTCTCCGAAACGTTCAATTGTTGAGAACGACGGTGAATTGGTGTTGATGGCGCTTCACGCACACTTTCTGCCACAGCAGCAATATTCTCGGGTGTACGCACTGTTTTTGGCTTTTCATGCTTTGGTTTATCGGTGAGAATGCCAGTTTCTTTCACTTTTTTCACAAGATAACGAACATACGAGCTGACGGTGATTCTCTTCTTCCATAATCCGTACGCAATTTTCGCACACATTCTGCAACATTACCATGATTTTCAAAGTAATTTTTTTTTTTTTTTTTTTTTTTTTTTTTTTTTTGGGGCCTTAGGCCCCTGGGCTGGTCGCCTTGTACCTGCGCTCCTTGGGAGCACTTACCAAGGCATTGTTTTCAGAGTACATTCTCGTTATACAAGTAACTGGTTTTGGTGAGCAACACCACACATGGGTGTAAAAGTTAGTAGTTGAGACGTTAAAATTTGCAATTTTAGACTTCTTCGCCGAAGGTCGCCGCGAATACAGAAAATGCATGGTAGTTGGGCTCCGTAGATATGAGATCGATATATCCAACCGGTCCAGACTTCTGTTGGATTACGCTAAGGAGCCTTTGCCTCGCTAAATCTAATATTGGACAATGCCACAGAACGTGTTCAGCGTCCTGCAAGGGGCTGCCGCATGGGCAGTCTGGACTATCAACGAGGCTAAACTTGAAGAGTTTAGCCTTAAAATTGCCGTGCCCAGTCATGAATTGACTAGTCCAGTGGTTTGGAATAAGCCACGGCATCTCCATTCTATCGAGGACAGAAGGAAAGAAGGAATATGTGTGTCTACCCTTGAGCGAGGTCGACCATCTGCTCTGCCATGCTGCGAGCGCCGCCAGTCTTACTTCTTTTTCGGTTTCTTTCGTGATCTTACCCTGCGGAGGATTGAGACAAGTGCCCCCGACCTCCGCAGAGAAGCCACGTCTAAGCAACGACATAGCGGCGCTCACCTGCACTTGCAGATCCAACGGCAGCACTCCCGCAAGGATAATCAATGACTCGGTGGCAGAGGATCGATAGGCTTTAGTAAGTGAGAGAAGTGGGGTTCTTTGACCGCTCAAGAGAATGCGTCTAATGAAGAGTAGTCGAGTGCGCTCAACCCAGCACCGCGCCGCATATGTCACCGTGCTGAGAAAGATCGCGTCATACACTGTTTTAAGGGCTCGAAATTTGAGTCCCCATGAATTCCCCGTAAGGCGGGAAATACAGAAGAAAGCCTTCCGCGCCTTATCTACAACATGGCGAGCGTGAGCGGCGAAACTTCTTTACCATCTATGATTACGCCAAGGTATGTAACTTCTGTAGAAATTTTTACTTTAGCACCTTGGAAGTAAATAGCTGGTGGACGTAGTGGAGATAATTTTCCCTTTAAAAGAATAGCTTCTGTTTTATGTGGCGCAAAACATAGTTTGTTTCGTTGGCCCCAGGATGAGATTTGGTTTAGAGCTTCTGTGGTTGAGCGCTCCAGTGAAGATCGACTATTAGCTTCTACTGTTAGAAGTGCATCGTCAGCGTATGCTACAACACCACATCCGGGAGGCAGCGGTAAGCTGAGGATGTCATCGAAAAGAATGTTCCAAAGCATTGGGCCAAGAACGGAACCCTGAGGACACCCTCTAGAGACGTTACGTGATATACGAACGCTTCCAGCGTCAGCGAAAATTTTACGGTTGTGGAAATAGCTCAAAGTAATGTCGCAATATTTCCCAGCGTTGTTCAAGCGTATACACAACCATATTCATATGAAAACAAGGTAAATAAATAAATAAATATTTACAACCATATTCGTTTAGCGGAAAGATATAACAAATTATCTGTCAAATCAGACATGAGCTAAATGTTACCATTCACGAAATAAGCACTAGTTGAAAAAAAAAACGTTAGATGGCGGACCCTTTATCTTCTATTAACGAAGCCCAATTGATTTACTTATCATTTTTAAATCAAAATCAATGTTTTATGAACAAAAGCATAGAGAAATTTTTTTTCTTGAAAATATTATAATAGAAAATATTATAAAGAAAATATTATTTTCAAGAAAAAAAATTTCTCTATGCTTTTGTTCATAAAACATTGAAACAAGACGAAACTTTACGGGAATTACTTGAATTATCACTTTCTTCAATTATATACTGCTGAATGTTGTTGCTTTTTCAAATTTTACCAGTTTTTTGCGATTATTACCCACATTTATTTATTGTGTGCGCCATACTAAGAACTCTATCGAAAAAATGATTTGATTTCTTGAGGCTTTTCAACGGTATCTGAAATAAAAAAACATCTTCATACTTAAGACCTTTTTCTGGCATTCACATTGAGCTCTAAAAACAAAATAATTTGAATTAAACATAACGTACGAGAATCAATACAAAATTAAACAATTTAAAATTATTAAAAACAACAAATATAAACATACAAAGCAAAACAGTAAGGAAAACTTAATAAGCAAATAAATATATTCAGGAAAGTACAAAGTAAAATATATAATACATATTAAATTTAAAGTTTTTTAAGGTAGCTGGTTAATTAAACTTTTTATTTGACCTTTATATCGTTATGAAGTCTTAAGATCCCTAGAGAATAAATTACAGGGTAATGCTTTAAAAAACAAATGACTTTCTAAGTTGTTCTATTGTATATTATGACTTTGTTAAGTTTTTCGTTTCGCGTAAATTTTTAAATTGCAAAACTCTCCCGCGCAAAGTTTCAAAGTCTCTGCGGTGTCTGGTTACAGTAGGTTGAAAGTTTAAAAAATTCGCATCTCATTATTTCGCGCGAAAACTTTCCGAGAGAACACAAGTTTTCAGGAGTGAATTTCATCGTAATTGAAATTCGCGCCAGTGTCGCTGAACACCTGAAAAACTAGCACAAAAAGTAACGACTCTCGGAACACAAAACAGTTTTTAGATGGGATAGAAAAAGCAACTAGTTCCTTTAGAAATAGTATTTTTTTTGCCAACCAACTTTTGTTAGTTTCGTAGTAAAAAAATAACGGAAAGAATTCTTCCTTATTTATTTTTCATCCTATCAATACGGCACATGGTTACCACTTATTGTATTTATATATAAATTAATGATTCATTATTATTTTTCAAGATTTCAATAAAAAATAATTCGTTGTGTGTATTTTAATAATATATTTTTAATTAGCATTTTTGAAGTAATTTTATTAAAAGCTTCATTGAAATTAAGCCCACGACCTCAAGCAGGAGCGAACTTTATTTCCTTTTTGTCTACTGTTATTTACCTTTAGGTTAAGTAAATATTTGTTTACTTTGCATTACTTTTTAACGTTCATAATATTTATATAATTTTCCATCTCTTTAAATTTACTATAATAATGTATACCTTTAACTCATATTAAGTAGTCAAGTCGTATGTTAGTATTTTTATAGTCTTGAACTTACCTTGGTACAGTTAATCATACGTAATTAAATAAGAAATGACGTTAATGAAGGTACGAGTAAGCGCAATACTTTTGTTGAGTCTTTGAAGCGTTGGAATTATCACATATACTCCCAAGAAAATAAGAAAAAAAAATGTTCACAGTACACAACTTAACATCGTGTACATTTTTTTAATGATTTGTCATAACTCTATAGTCCAACTTTGGGACTACAAATGTAAACAAAAACCAAATCTTATCTGACACTACAAGGAGGCCTTAAAATTCTCTCCCGGCATCTGAGTTTTCCCCCACATTCGACAGGAATATCTTCAAGAATCAGACTTATAAATACAATCTGCGCATTTGCTACACGCAAGCAGTCACTACACATCATGCCTACTCGGTTGAACGCATAGTTACCTGTATTCATTTTCAAAACCCTATGAAAAATTCACAATTTAGTGACGCCATTTAACTATTTAGAACTAAAATTGAAATTAGTCGACTACTAGGACAAATCGATGATTGATCGTTTTAGTTATATGCTTGAAATAGGAAGCTATATAGCAAAATGAGATTCCTTCTCTTTGAATGTTTGTTCCTTACCTGGAACATATAGTAAATAAACATTGCCGCGATTCAGTTTAACAATTGTCCATTTTCCATGCTTTGTCAATTTACTTGGAATATTCTTAGTTCCCGGTTTCTTATTTTTCTTCGTGTCAGCGACGTTAAATTGTTTCTGCCAATATATGACAACATCAGTGGCCTGTGACTTGCCCAGCATTCATACCAGGTTCCCGATGACCTTAAGGGTAAGAGAGCATTTATAGTATCCGTGGCATATTTTGGAAGATTTTAATATTTTTTAAAGAGATCAGTTGATTATTTTGATGTTTTTAAAAGCCTGAAGTATTCCGTCTTAAGGGGCAGCTATCTTTAGCATAAGATTTTTCTTCATAATATAAGTAAGCTCATTAAAATCTTAAATGGTTTCATAATAAATGTACCAACCATAAAACTGGGATGTACAGAGAGCATAAATATAACAGGTAATTAAACGCAAACACTGAGAAACGTTCCATATGCAGAAGTTCCCAACCTTGGGTCGCGACCCTTCGGGGTCAATAGAGGTCGGGTGAGAGTCACATGAATATCAGTATTTGCATACTGAAACAATTTAATCGTATTAATTGTTATTTAAATATGTATTAAGATGATTTATTGATGACATACTTGTGAAAAATATTACAGTCCGGAAAAAAAAATATGTGCTATAAAAAGCGTGAGTGTTTAATTTTAAAATGTGAATGGAGTAAATACTTTTTAACTAATTGATACACATACGAGTATGCAAATCTACATCAAATATCAAATTTTATGAATTAGCCGGGGTATAGCTCAACGGTCAAAGCGTTTGCTTTGCATGCCAAAGGTCATGGGTTCGATCTCCGACGGAAATTAAAAAAAAAGGATTTTTAATCGAAATCTGAGCTCTAAGATTGCTCTAAGTTGGTGAGAATTTTGATCCCTCACCCGTAAAATGCCAGTCATAGCCCATT
Organism: Glossosoma conforme; assembly: GCA_022606575.1. Classification (NCBI taxonomy): domain Eukaryota; kingdom Metazoa; phylum Arthropoda; class Insecta; order Trichoptera; family Glossosomatidae; genus Glossosoma; species Glossosoma conforme. The sequence goes on along the minus strand of JAGTXR010000233.1, from coordinate 290,948 downwards.
AATTAAAATTGGTGGTAGACGAAACTCGTCCCATGAAGACCACCCATTAATGGTAAATTCCTGTAAAAATAAGGATGCTGAGTGAATTTCAGGCTGTAGTCTATGACGTTGGCGAAGCAACACTCAGTCATCATCACCGTGATAAGCGTCATAGAATTCCACTGATGAGACTTCAGAATTAGTATCACCATCTGCCGGTATTCTCCTGTATGTGTTTACATAAAAAACCTATAGTTAAAATAAATAAATATTTGAAATAAAAGAAAACACGAAAATAATATTGCAGATAATTAATAATATAGAAATGTTTATTCGAAATGTAAATAATTATCTTTGATTTAATTATAATTATGTACGAAATATCATTACAAGTATTAATTTAATTAATTTCCGCTCTGCGCGAAGCACGTCACAATCTCCGGTTTCAATATTAACCTACGAGCATCTCGCTTCAATATTCATCCCTTTCGTTCATCATCGCTGTCTCCAAATTAATGATCACGGAATGCATGCATAATAAAGCGGCGTTGCCGGAGCCCCAAGCACATGTTGCACCCCCACCCTCGAGCTGGGATCCAGAGCACTGAGCCTCGTGGTAGCCCCGCCCTCTTCACCCTCACCCTCACCACAGAGATCCGTCCGGGCGTCCCGGCGGCGACGCTACAAAAGCTACAGTTGCTCGCCACCATAGCTCCGTTTCACTCACTCCAAAGCTGAACGCAAAAGCTCCATCTCGCTCGTCACAATATTAACGACAATTTGCAGACGTACTCTTAAAAATCTTCCTCTCCGTACGGAAACTGAGCGATACAGCTTCGGCGACTGCAACTCAACAGTTGCAATCGCCGAAGTATTTACACTTCTTTTATGCATGAATTCGATAGTACTATCCATTAACTTTTCGTCACGATGTATGGAAATAAGCGTTGTCACCTGATGGGGTTTCCTGATTGACCTCAAGATTTTTAATTAAAAACTAGCTAGTTTAGTATAGAAATTCGTTTTTTTTAGTTAAAATTTATAGTTTTCTTATTTTAAATTTCATCTTAAATTGCGATATTTGATCAATATTTTACAATATTTAGTAAAAAATATACTTGCGCGTGAGTGAAACTGAGTGTAACCGAGGTATGTGTTCGGAAATGGAAAATTTGAACATAGAGGATGTGAATCTTCTTCACCAAATTTCAAACATAAAAGAGAATAAATAAAATTACTGAATAATGTCACAGGGATTTTAATTTATTAGTAAGTTTAAATTAACATTTGTTCAATATAAAATTGATACTACAAATTGATTGAGTTAATGGTAAACGGATTTGCGAGTTTTAAGTTTAGTTTATACAAGATATTAATAAGATAATTAAAAAATATTGGTATTTAAAAAGTTTTGGAATTGATTTGGCAGAGATTAGCGGAGTAACGCCGGTAGTTGTTGACAAAGATGATCGGACAGCAGCGGCACACAGTGCACTTAGGCGAGCGGTTGAGCGATGGTCGGAGAGTTGTGATGGATGGCGCAGAAGAAAAACTGGTCCAATGTGGTTCTCCTCATTATATAAGGCCCCCTCACTTATACCAGGTAACGCCTTTTTATGATATGTGCGACATATATAGTACACTTAAGACAAACATTAATGGCAAGTCATAGAATAACAGAAAGTTTACGATCAACGCACTGCAGTCTCCGTGACTGTGACTGGAATAAATGAATGCAACAGCGCCATCCTTTCTACGTGTGTGCGAGTGAGATCTCGCTATAGCGCCGAATTGCTGTACTTTTTGCAAGTGGTCCTCTACGAGCGGAAGCTGGGCGGCTGGGGGTAGCTCAGTTCGCAAGTCTGCTCCTCTCACATCGGTCGCAGCAGCTTCCAGTGGAGCATCTCTGACCGTGGGCGTGAAGCCTTTGTTTACTGTTGTTGTTGCTCTCGCGCGTACCAGGGCGATGGCACCTGTTAGCCATTGCAGACCTCAAACTTCAACTGTTGAATGCAAAAATTAACAAATCAACTTTAAAACCATAAACAATGCTAGAAGCGCGCCATGATTCAAAGTGATTAATGTGAGTTTTGTTTAGTATTTTCAGGATGCACCTAACGCATATAAAATCAATTACAAAATCCCTTATTTCATCAATTCATTTAAAAGTATTTTTTTATTATTCTACAAATGAGTACAGTGAATAACAAATCATGATCTTATACATAAGAATTTATTAAATATGATCCATGTTAAATAAAGGGATTTTTCATAACCATATCTCAGAGTGAATGCTATCAATAATAATCAAATATACGAATCACATCATAATTGCATAAAGAAACAATTGTCATGTGTAAAGTAAATAAAATAAAAAGTTGTATTTACATTTGATTGGTATAATGTGAGAAACTTCTCGTTTTGAAATATGATTTCATATACATTTAACGCATTGTTAGACTTCTTATGACATAATGCAACAGAAAATTAACTAATATTTATTTTTACGTTCTTAATGAATATGAATATGAGTGCTTTTGATTCCAATTATATTCTATAAAAAACGTAATTTATCAATTTTAATGCCATAAAGATAAAAACACGATTATTCTAATGGCTCGTTAATGGTTATTTTAAAATTTTAATTTATTTTATGGTTTTCATTAAAAAATAATAGTCTAATGCATGCAACAAAATTAATACGTATTTCAGCACAAGTAATCATTGAATTGATATTACTTTATGATATTATTGATGGTATTTTATGAAGTATGAGGTGTTTTAAGATATGTTTTTATAATCTATATTTATTTATACAAAAAGTCATTGTAAATAGGGGCTTTATTACATTGTCGCCATTTTATAGTCACTATTCAATAATGTAGAAATCTTAGCGCATAAAATATAACTTTCATAATATCACAAAATATTTAATCCATAAAACAAGTGCCATAAAATAATCCGTGATAATATCTTTATTGCGCAATATCATAAATTAATAGGTCAACTTCAATGCATGTAATAATATATAAGTGATGGTGAATAGTATTTGAGTATATCAAAACAATGGAAGTGGTTGACGCATCAAGATCGTTTGAATAGTTTAAGGGATTGTTTAACCAACATTTAGTGCTTTGGTGAATTAATTATGAGTGCGATGGGTGTAAGACAGTGGTGAATTGCAACTTCAAAAGCAGCAGAAGCTGAAGTTAAGCTTGGATCAATAATGGATTAGCAGGTAATTAAACAATGTTACTTTATATTCACATGCATGCATGAACGTTATCATCATTATTTCCATGTCTACTCGTTTAAATGGAGCAAATGGACATCACGTGCTGCCGCGAAAAAGCACTGTTAGCCGACAGCTCTGCCTCACGCCGAGTACATTCCATATATATAACTTCTTAGGTGTTCACGGCCAGATTTGATATTGTGGCTTTTGGATTTAGCCATGTATGGCGAATTACTTCTTTCCAATATTTCGACCGCCATTTCAGGGATCTTCTTTAGAGTTGATGACTTATCGCCACACACTTCTAGACCCAAAAGCCACAATATCATTACATGTATAGTTCTCAATAGGGGCAAGAGCCTAGAAGTTTGAAAAAGAAGGCAGTTTTATCTTATGCTTTTCAGCGGCATTTATAGTATGTGTCTTAACCTGGTTCTCCTTCAACTCTTGACCAACTGCAGTATAGAAGGCTGTCTCTTACCTTGTCATTTTAAACAAAGTCAAACTATCGTACTCCCGGTATTATATGCATACGTATGTTTTCAAAACCCATTACACGGCTGTATTGGCTTTTGGTGAGATATCAAGATTCATCGTTCAGACACATGCATCATAGGAAAGCTTATAAAAATTAGGCGTTTTGTAAACAATTTTGACTGACGCTTCTGAGGCAAGAACCATTTAGTCCCAAGGGGAAGATCTAACAATCTTATGATAAAAGTCTTATTCAAAATTAACAATATAAAAACGAGTACATTACTAGGGATTATTGTTAACTTATTTGGAATAGCCTCTTGGGCATTTACATATAAATGTATGATTATATAACTTATTTTTATACAAGTCACTACATTTTGTTGTTGTTTTATCACGCTCACTATTAATATGGATCTCTCGCCATTGATACATACAAACTAAATTTTTACTACCTTTGTTTCTAACAATATGACAACAGTTTCTTACCTCTATTTTCAACGCAGCATCTTCCCATATGTGCTCTAGTTTCAATATCGCCTTACGAGTGCTGAAACGTAATTCTGAAACTTTCAGCGTGCTGCATATATGGATTTAATGTCTGAGTGCAACGTATTTCTGTTACAACTTAGCCTGATACGTGATATTTATCCAGAACAATGTTTTCTGGTAACATGACTAAAAAACAATAGTTTTTGTCATTAAACTGCGTTTTGCCTTCTGATTTTGAGTGTATACAAATATACAGGGTTGGTCCGGAAAGTTTTAGGACTGAGTCGATTTAAAAAAATATATTGAGCCAATCATTACATTCTTTAAATTCTTTCAAGTAGGCTCCTTCTGCGTCGATGCAGCGCTGCCAGCGCGATTTCCAAGCATTGAAGACGTCGCGGAAGGCATTCTCCGGAATAGCCTTTATAGCCGCAATGCAAGCTGTTTGTGATCTATTACAAAAGTAAATACTCTCTTTCTGCATCATTACACTTGAAAAGACGTATTTGTTATGGATGGAAAACACTCTGAAAGTGCTCATCTAAATTTACTCTTACGACCGTTGCAACATGCTTTTGGATTTTTTTTCTAAAAGGATATTGTTATTGTGTTTTCCTTAAAGCTTTCTCTTCAATTTAAAAAATTTACATGGATGGCATTTCTTTCATAATGAACCCTGTTAGAGCTCTTTGCCGTCTATGGAATGTGCCAAAATAAACAGGCAATTTGAATAAAAATAATATCTTCAACGTCTTACTGTTAAAAGGAGCGTTGATTTAATCTTCTGAACTCCTTAAAAAATTTGACAAACAAATTACTCAACATTTGTTTCGAATACTTTATTTATCTTTTCAAATTTCTAAGCTTCTTCTCTCGTGGATCGAGCACCATATATATTCCCAGGTCAAATCTTAGGGTTCAGAGATGTCTTGAGTGAAAACAAAGACAATTTTTCCTGAAAGAACTTGTAGCAACCATTTTTGGTAACCATTTATTCCAAGTATGAAACGAATATGACGAGAAGGATCATCTAGCACTAAATATCAGACTTTTCTATTGATTTTCTGTCGTAGAAATATCCCAATCCATGACATAAAATTTTCGTATATCAAATTGCGCCAATTCTTATTTGCTGCTTATCCATATCAATAAAACCCAAAACAAAGCAATATCATTGCGTTTTACTCAGTATTCAATCGAGCGATATTAATTTTACTCTAGCAGAAATCGTTCGTAGTATTTATTGTATTGCACTTAAAAGAAAAATGAATTAAAGAAAAGTTGCTGGGTAAATTTCTAAAATGTTATATTTTAATAGTCTCGAGTCTTAATAGTCTTCAATTTAACGTTCTATTTAATCTTCTCAATTTATCTGATGAGAAATCATTATAAATTTACAAAGTTAATTTTGTGTGTGTATAACTTTTTTTACAACTGCATATTGTGATTAAGAATAAAAAACATTATTATGATCACTCCTCTCCATGATTTTAACCAAAAAAATGAATGATCAATTGAAAATGTTCAAAAGAGCTTTGTCCATAATAATATCGATAAAAATAATAGAAAACTGACCTTAAAATAAATGTTACATATATGTTTCATAGATTAGATGTCAAGTATTAGTGTTTCATTGTAGAGAAAATATATAGGCTTAGATTTTAGAGACGTCAATATTACAAAAATAATTCCATAAAACCAACGATAAGGCACGCTTTAAGCGCGGTTCTCATTATATTACTGAAGTTAAGCAACATAGGGTCTGGACCAAAACATGGATGGGTAACCGTGTGTTGTTTATCGCGTGCTATTGGGCAGATTTAATAAGATCTCAGGAGTAAATGGTTAACAAATTACCCAAAATATACCTCGCATACTGCAGCCATATCTTTACGTTCCCGTACTACTGCATTGAAGGTCGTCGGGAACAAAATATTCTCCAAGGTGGACCTTCGTGAGCAAAAATATCTTAAAATGACATTTTTGAAAGACTTGGAAGAACATGTTTGAAAGACTGCATGGACGGAGGACTTGGGAAAATATGTTTGGAAGACTGTATGTAAAAGAAGGCATGAACAATGGCGGCAATCTGTCATGAAAATATGATCAGAATCTTATATAGTGAATTTGTAATGAAAAAAAAAACAAACAAATAATATATTCTTTAAAAATATATTATTTATTTGTTATATACATGTTTAATATTTTTCTGACATAAAATGGGTGGGAAGGCATTGCCAAAAATATTTATTTGACTGTTTGTATAGTTTTTAGTATAACAGAGCATTTATACTAAAAAAATAAAAAATGAGCGAACAGTAAACCAAGCATGGAATAAAATATCATGAACGATCGTAAACAAAACAACAAAAGGAAACTAAAATAAAGGACGTGAGTGACAGCGAGGGTGACAGAACATCACATAGCAGAGTCTTAGCATCGTAAAGTAATATTTATGCTAGAGTGAGTGAAGATAAAACATAAAAAATAAATAAATAAATATATATTGGGTTATAAAAAATAAAAATAAAAGGAGATATAGGCTTAGCCGAATGGCATAAGCTCTTCGACATGACATTAGAAATAGTGAGTTGGATCCCTCAAAGCCATTCAATCTTTTTTTATTAATTTCATCATCTGTGCCTGTGTCCGTCTACTGATGAATGTAAGCCTCCCGCATTAGTCTCCATACTTCTCAATCCACCGCTCTTTGTATCCAGGCTACTGCCACTATTCTTCAAATGTCGTCAATTCACCTTGCAGGCGGTCAGCAAACGTTCAGCTTGCCAGTTCTAGGACGCTACACCAACACATTTTTCCCCATTGACCGTTGTCTCTTCGACAGATATTTCTTGCTCATTGTAACTTGAGTGTGCCGATTTTCGATAGCCTCTACTGATCCACTTCTTCTTCGGCTATCCTCGTTTTGGATTCCATCCTTTATAGACACTCCAAGCATCAAACTCTCCATGGCACGTTGGAGAATTTTTCTTTCATGACATGCTGTTAGATTCCACGTCTCTGTACTATAGTCGATGCTAGGAGGAAGCATTGGTTGAACGTCTAAATTTTAGGATATTGCGGAATTTTATTATTTTTTTTTAAATTTATTTTAGAAACGAATACCATTTTTTTAAATTTTGTATGATATTTTTTGGTGGAATATTAATGTTGTAAGTGAGCGTGAATATGATTGCGATAATTAAATATCTATCACAAATACATGATTCCCCTTTTAATTGAACAAGCAAAATTAATTGAAAAGGTCACTTTTTTGAGTTTTTTATAAACTGATTGGTAACCTTAAATTAAACGAGTATACTTTTATTTGTTCTTTCATCAAAATTAATATGGATACAGGGTTTTCATTAGTTGACATAAATCAAAATGCTCTGTAATTTTAAAAAGGTCAAAAAATACTGATTTCATTAAGGTTTTAGTTTTTCGGAAATCATTTGAAATGTCAACAAAGTATTTCATCCATATGTATTTGTAGTTACTTGGGACAAAAAAAAGTTCTTGCGTTTGGTAGATTTCTATGGCACTGGTATGTAGGGGATATATGCTCCGAAAGGATAATACATTTGACGTTAATGTATAATACTTCTAAAAATATGTGCTTACGTTGCAAAATGTGATCAAATATTGTCTTATATATACGAATAAAATGTAACTCTTAATTAATTTTTACAATAGCGAATAAGAATTTGTATTTTATGCCGCCAATTACGACTGAAACAATCAGGTTTACTTTAACCACATTCAAATCGCTAAGTTTATAATAATGGGCAAATTATACTTAGCGTCTTGAAAACAGTTACCAGAAAAAAGCTCCATTAAGCTCTCTCGGTAATAAAAGCTCCCATTGTTTAAATTCGGCAATGTTCAGCGGCTTTTTCCTATTTTCCAAGAACACTTTTTTTGCCTCAGAAAACATTCGACAGGTTTCTTAATTAACCACCGCGAATCTTGAGTAGATTCAGCCTTTTCCGTTAATTATTTATCACCTTTTATTACTCACCTTTACAGGTGTGTTTGTTCAGGGAATGTGTTTTAGAAATTCATGAAAAATCTATATATTCATACACTTACTAGCCAATGGATAGGAAGATAGTGTATACTTATGTCGAATAATTAATACTCGTATGCGTAACCAGATTGGTCGTCCTATTGAAAGAAATGTAATAAAAGCTTTGTCGTTGCATCTGTGACAGTTCTTATGTGAGTACAGTGTTTCCATCTAAAAACTCAGTGCAGCCACAATTAAAAAAAAAATATTTATACTTTGCTCAACCAAAACTAATTGCCGTATATATAGCTCTTGTATTATTCCCATTCTTCTTTATGGCTGTGAATCTTGGCATCTCACCAAGAACCAATGCTGCTGTATAATGGATTAAAACGCAGTAACCTACGTAGAATACTTGGGGGTTCATTGTCTTGACTTTATGATGAATTTTGAGCTAAAAGAGCGGACAAGTCAGTCAAGAGGCGATTTCAGACCTAGTTGAGACATGTATAAGGATGTCACAGGAGGGCATACACTAGCTGCCTTTTATGTAATGGTATGGCCTGCATTAGAATGAAAAATTACAGTAGTACCTACATATCTGTGCCTTAATGAGCTCAATTCTTTTCTTGACGTTGCCCATTGATCAATACCTTTATTTAAGCACTTTATGCCATACAGTTTATATGTCAGCAAAATGGAATGTAAGATTCTAAATATAAAATTAAAGTATTTCGGAGAGATGGGGCTTAGGGGTGGGAACATAATATTATTTAGTTACCGGGATGAAGCTCCAGGGCGTGCATAATTAAAATGAAAATTACCGTAAATTAAGGCTGTTAGAGGGATTATTAATTATGTTTCAATTAACATTCAGGAACGCTGCAAAATACATGCGATGATAATTATGAATTGCTTAAAAAAATCATCACACTTTTCTGAAATAATTGTAGAATTAACGAATATACTAAACATGTGTTAATCATTTGCTTCCTGATTTTTAAACGTTTCAATTCCTCTTGAAAGGTTTTTCTAAAGAGGATCTTAAATGCATGATTTCCTTTATATTTCTAATAACACTGAATTCTGTTATTGCACATTATATATAATACAAAATAAACACAAAGATAAGTATAGGATGCGGCAAAAAAACCTGACGGTTTTCGTCGTTGTTTTGATTTAAAACCGTCAGCTTTTTTAGCCGATCTCTGTTTATTATCAAAATGATATTTATTTATTTGACAAAACAGATGTTCCAAACTTTCAAATTAGAGTACATACAGACATTGAAATATTATTTATATAGATATGTCATAATAGTAACATCCCCGTTACTAAAGAAAACGACTTCATGTGCCGGGATATTTATCAGACTGCATGGTGGAGGGATGAGGAGCAGATGAGCGAGACACAGAACTTTTTTTGGACCACATGTAAATATATTTACGTAAAAGATTGACAAACTTCGGTTTTCTGCCGGGACCGACAATGTAGTGTCGTTAACGCCCCGCACAATCTCCAACTGGCGACTGGCCACTCAGCGCCCGTGGTCGATGACAGCGCAGCGCCGACATTGATATAGTGGCGATTTACAGAATTAGTCCCGCCTATGACCAGGACCTATCAAATTAACAAAAATGGCGGCACAGCACACCATATATTTGTACTTCTTAAATATAGACTTAGCTTATGCGTGACAGACGAGCGAACAATAATATATGACGAAAGATTGTATATCTAGACTTTTCGGCACCAGCCTGCTATATCGAGCAGATATCAAGAAATAACTCTAAGTAATACCAAGACAATACAAATTTAAGATTAAGTAACACGTAAATTAAAACAGAATGAAGACAGACATGAAAACGTAAGTAAAAGGATAACAAAATTAAAATATACATTTTATAAACCTATAAAGATTTAAAGACATCATTATCATTTTCTTTTGCTATTGTCAGTTCATCTCACAGACCCATATTTACAATTGTATAAGTCATACAATCCACAGATGTTATTTTTCTACCACCATCTGTTGATTTTTTCTTTTAAGTTTTTACGTAAAACAAAAGCTACTTGGGATATTTATATCCGTTATTTACAGTCAGGATCCAACGGACGAACTCTGCGTTCCTTTTTGAATTCGTAATGGATCGTAATCCTCAGGCAATGAGCCTATCTTGAGATGGATTCTTCGAATCCAACAACTCGAATGTATAAGCCTTCTCGGCTTCTAAAGTACCTCCTACACTTGTCCGGTTCTATGGTAAGGGTGCCTATTGAAGATATTCGAGAAACGCTTGAACTTCCAATTGTTTCCTTTGCGCGTTCAATATTTCTGTCATCGTAATCAGGTAAAATATCAATTGTTATAAATCAACAAAAAAAATAACGAAACTTTCTTAACATTGGTCAAAATTAAATGTCTGATATATATATAATTGTGTCGGAAACAACAGGGTCAGATCCTGTCTGCCCAGAAGTGGGCGACGTCGATGGCGTTACTTCTGGCCATCATCAGGTCTTCCTGGGTGCAGCTATTCGGGCACAGCGCACACTCCAGAATGTCTGATTATAGAAGTACATATTTCATGATTGTGAAGACGAAAAATATTTTTATTTCTATTATCGTGGACTTGCAGGTATAAAATAATTATAATTTCAAAATTTTAAGATATGGTAAGGTAATATAATATTCGGGTTTTAATGTGTTCTTAAAATCATAGTATGATTCATTATTTTTTGTATTTAAGTATTAATTTATTTTACTTATAAACAAAATCCTAGATATCCTGATTCTAATCAACAAATGACAAAATCCTATTATTCCACTATTTTTTCAGCAGATGTCATAGCATGTTATGTTATCAATTAATTAAAGAAAAATAAACGGCAGACGCGGAGATTCGTACCGCAAATCATTCAAACCTTTTTCATTTAATTACCTAATGCTCTCCCATAGTCATTTGCTCTACCCACTGAGTCGAGAAATTAACCCGTATGAGTTTGTATTAATGATAAGTATTTTTTATAGAAAGCGGTGGTTCTTAACTTATGTGTATTTGAATAAGATTCAATCAATTAAAATGGTATTTGATATGAATGTGAATGTGTATCAGTTGTTAAATATTGGTATAAAAAAAGGTCAAGATTATCAACTAACAATACTTGGTAAAACTGCATAATTATTGAAGATGGACTCCAGGGATTCCGAAACATGTTATCACTTGAAAATAAATTTTAAATAAAAACTTAATATTTTGAAAATGATTTTTTTTTAATTAAAATTAAAATTAAATTATAATTGCTATAAATCTTCAGGACTTTATAATTAAGTAATTAAATATTGAAATATGTATATTCTAAACCCACCGAAAATTTGAAATGTATTTTATTTTATTGACGTGTAGAGACTAACGTCAATGTCCCTACCGAATACCTTTCGGATTTAAGAACATTTTATATAAAAACTTTCAGCAGTTTGATACTATTATTTAAATCATAACAAATGAATTGGTTGGAGTTGTCTGCCTATTGATGCTGATTTAATAAAATATTTGTAAAATAAAATTATAATGAATTATTATGATTTTGCTTAATTAATCAGCTTATATTTGAAAAAAAATTCAGAGAGTAATAGATTAATTTTCAGTTCTCTAAGAAATACACTGAAAAAAAATTCAATACAAGTTTGTTCTATCCTAAGCTTGTTCGTTCAAACCATTTGTTAAGGTTTTTTTGGAAAAGATCTGTTCTGTAAATAATGTGAGGTCCAATAAATCTTCCCCATCCCCTGACACCTGATAAGTCACCAGTTGACCTCCCCTTGAGAAACCTTCTCAAATGAAATACTCGCTCTTCCAATAATAAAAAGAATCTTACAAAAAAAATCGTTCTCCCATAGGCGCAGTAAAAATGTTCAAGCAACTTTTCACACATATCTTGAAAAAATATATTGTGAAACTATTGTTTCAGAACAGTGCGTCAATTTTTTTTTGTCATCCTGGAAGGGTGTTGGAAACTATATCACGCATGTATTGTATACTAAAATAGGTCCAAGCTCCCTGTGCAGACAAAGTGTTGCCATGACAAACGATGTACAAAAACTAAAGAATTATATTTCAAAGAAACGAGATTTAAGTATAATGATGAGTATGTTTGTATAACTCCCTCTCTCTTTAAAATATGAGCCATTTTGCGGTTCGTACTACTCGTGTAAGTAGCTCCTATTTGCAATTTTTCCTACGTATTTTCATTAAGCTAAGCAATATTCAGGCAATTTGTATTCAAAAGCGAGCTTTACATTCTTATTTGACAAAAGAACCTTTGTATTGAACTTAAAGTTTAATAAAAAGGAATAAACAAGCTACAACATTGAAGCTAAGCAATATATGAAAAAATAACTTGCAATATTACATATTGTATGTTTTAAAACATTTATTTTAGGTTTGTGCTCAAGTTTTTTATTCTTTTACACATTATTACAAATCTAAAAATATTGATGCTTACGTCACCATGATTGTAGTCATAAATAAAGTGTTTATTTATATCTGTATACTGATCGAGTAAAAAAAATTTTCTACCAATTATTACTTTAACTAACGCACATTAGTTCCGATCCTCATTCATCATTTATTAAACAAGTTCCAATATATTGAGCATTGGGTTAATAATATAAACTATTACTGGCCAAATAATTTCGGTAAATGCAATCATTCTCTATTTTATTTTTTAAATATTCAACAACTCATCGAACAGATTGACCATTGCCCAAAACTGCAATACATCAATTTATAAATTTACCTTTGAATTTTATATACAACATTAAAAATGCATAGATTTGCACTTCCGCCCAATTAATTCCACAAATTTAAGCTGTCGTGTTTGATTTAACCGAGAATTTCGATCGAATTGAAAATTGAATGACATAAAATATTTCATTTTGTGGGTGCAATCTCTAACGAGGCTCAAATCTTTTTATATCTGATGCATATGGTCACCACTTAATGCTGATATCCAGTTCGGTTAGCTGTCATTTATCCATTCTGCGTCCCAAAACATCTCTGTACCTGAATATTCACGTAAGTCACACTATAAGTGACATATACGTTTCCCTATAACCTCCAAGGCAGAAGCCTGAAGACTTGAACAGGTGGCTGCTTTAGTATGTGAGGTACGTTTTCAGGTGACTTGTCAATTGTATTTTTTAAGTAGATCAGATGATAGACTCGACTCTCCCGATGCTTAAACCATTTGATTCTAAAAAGTGGCTCAACTTGAAGAGAAACTCGCAGTAAGCTACATGCGGTGACATACTAAAACAATGTAGTGAATGAAACGGAGATTCAAAAGCATTGTTTGTGTCTAGATTTACAATGATAATTATTGTTTGCAAGATGAAAACTTTCCTGTAACACATTGTAGCCGCCATTTCTTGTTTCTTGTTATTGTTTAGAAACGAGCAGAGGAAGGAAACTGAACTGCTAACTTTTGAATTCTCCCAAGAGATGTAGTACAATGGTAGATCACTCGACAGTCATTCAAACAGTCTGGAGATCAACTCTCTACATCTATTTCGTTTTATCTATTTTTTATGATCGATAGTGTTTGGTGGAATTCCACAAAGTCAATCTCATTAAAAAATATTCATATTTATTCCCAAAAAAAAAATAGTAAGCTACATGTTCCGGCAACGTAGAGTGGCCATTTTCAGAGTGAAAATGAGTCCAGAAATGGTTCAATGAGAACAACTTTTAGGATCCTATCTAGCAGCATTTACTGCTCACCCAAACATCTCAAAATTGCAATTTTGAAACATACTGTAGATAAGACAAAAAGAGACTGCTCAACTCGACTGCCGAGAGAAAAATAAATTCCTCATCTTCTTCTATTTTCAACCAGACTGTTTTACCAAATCGCCTTGGATTTTGATATATTTCACGTAAGGGAGGCCCAATTTAGACATGAACTCCACGAGTTTCTTTGGACGTATAATTTGTTGGCGTCGTCTGTTAAATGAGCATTGGGACCTTCAGTTGTTTGTCTTTATTACTTTATTCTTAGTTCTTAATCATAAGTCCCTGTATTTGTATATATTGTATTTTTTATTTTAGGATTCATTATTATTGTAAATACTTCAGAAATGAATTGAGTTGTTCAAATTTGTAATCTTGAAATTGTAGGGATTTTTTCTTTAACAAAAAAATGATCTGCTACTGGGCACTGAATATGAAAAGTATGTAATCCGAATTCAATTTGATTAAGTTGACGAATCAGTACACCATAAATGACGTGTAGTAAATTTAAAAAAAAACACCGTCTGCATACGTTTTTTTTTATTTCGCCCTCTTATGGTAATTTTTTTTTGTCTTCATAAAAAAATTCAATTTCTCCAGTTTGTCATCCCTCGGGATAAAACTAGGGCATCCATTTCCTTCCCGGTGATGAAAACATCAAACTAGGATAAATTACGACAGCGCCATCTCTCGCTGTTTTTCCACTCTATTGTTTCGCTTCAACTTTAAATATTGGCGCCATAAATTACATCGAGTATCTTTTGTTGACACATAATCGCGCTATTATTTATCTTGAATCTAGAAATTAAGTTATTTCTCAAAATAATGTATTGAAACGTGCTTATTCAGTGTATGTCTTCATGGAACATATTCAATTTTTGTTCCAAATTGTTAACATATTACATACAAAACAATATAAAGCTTATCTTACATTTTTAGTAAATTTCAAAAAATGGATTGTGTTTTATTTATTTGACCGTCGTACTTGAAAGTAAGACTTGTGAAAGTCAGCGTTAACAATATTATTCATTAATATTATATCTCTTTCAAAGCTTATTTTTCAAATTGACACTTAAGGTATTCTATCAATTATATGATACTAAACATGGAGTGTCGTTGCGAGTGAATATAATTTGAAGTGGTTGCGTGCGTTTAGTTATTGAAAGAATCGCAAACGTTTATTGAAAAGATTTAGTTAAGAAGAAATACAAATTGCGAGAGACAATTCCAATGTGTATTTGTGGAATCAAACTAGGAGAACTTTTCGTACTAAGTAAACATATTTCAGCCATATAGGGGTGCTATGAAAGAGTTATGCAGGCTTAACGTAATGCAATCGTCTTTAGATCTTTAATTAAGGTTACATGGAAAAGTGGAGGGAGAGTATCTGAGACGGAACGGTTGAGTAGAGCGAATTTATTGGAAACATATTTAGTATCGCAGTATATGTTATAAGTAATTGATTATTAATAAAGTTTTTTTCTTAAGACATTGTCCTTGTCTATCGAAAGCTATTTATTTATACAAAAGATCGTCGAATTAATAAAATGTGTTATATCAAATTGTTTTCCATATTAAGAACTAGAGAAAAAGCTGCTGATTTACTTTAAAACATATTTAGACGTTTATTTACTATTTTTTTAGGTTATTCAATTAATAAAATCCCTGCTTCTTAAAAGTCATAAACTTTATCCTAAGTGACACTTGAACAAAAAGAATTTTGTACTTGCAGAAATTAAAATATGGTTATAACATGAGAGCAAATACAAAAAGAGAACGTAAGCTTCATTCATTGCTAATTTACATAATACCTTTATTTTCTCCGTATCATCTCTATATCTTCTCTCATTCAAGTTACTTGTCCGAGCTCTCAGGGGAGTTATTTGCAGTCTCCGTAACTATATAATGAACAGCGTTAACTCAGTGGTTTCCAGTTGCCTCTTCCTTTAAAATATATCGCAAAGTTCTCTCTATCTCAAAGCTCCCCGCAGAGTGTGCTTTTAGAGCTTTAATGCTTTACCTTGCGATACACCTTCTCAATATCTTCTGTGACGAGCTTTGGTTGCATTGAACTTACAAAATGTCAAACGCAATTTTCCACTTATACATATTTATATTTTAAGTAAACTTGTATTGAAAAATACAACCAGAAATTGATGTAGAAATATTATATTTTCAATATTTAACGCTGACACTTTTACCTATTACTTAGGAATGTGTATGAGAGGGTTGAATTACTAATATCATTTTACTGCAGCCCGGTAGTAACTCATTGTCAATTATTAATGAGATTCACTATGAATGGGTCGTGTAAACTTATGATTTTTCTATTAGCCCTATCAAATTCTTCGTGATTATGTCTTATTAAAATGATGGATTTAAATGACTTTTTATTTGACTTATTTTGTGGTAACAGCGGGTTACAAAACTCTGATATATATAATCGTGTCGGAAACAACAGGGTCAGATCCTGTCTGCCCAGAAGTGGGCGACGTCGATGGCGTTACTTCTGGCCATCATCAGGTCTTCCTGGGTGCAGCCACTCGGGCACAGCGCACACTCCAGAAGGTGTGACAGGGTCTGCTCCACGCCGCAGTCACATTCAGTCGGTCCGCTGTAAAACTGCCAGGCCCTCATTTGTGTCCTCGTCTTGCATACTCCGGTCCGAAGTCTGTTAAGGGACCTCCATATATTCCACCCTTGGTCATGTCCAGGGGCTAGGTCCTCTACAAAACTCTGATCATAAAAATGGAAGAAAGAAAATGTTTTGGGTTGTATCAATGAATAATATTTCCAACAGAAAACATTTCGTTTAGAGATTGGTCACGTTTTACGATACTACGTTCCACATCCGGTTCGGTTTTATCAATCTTTGCTACATAGACCATATACCTACATAGTAAAATATATTTTGTAGTATATGTGTTGCTGTTCTTTTATTTGCAGAATTTTTCCTTTCATGTATTAGAAATAAAAAATACTTTCTTAAATGAATTGCTTTTGCTCACTATGTAAAATGGATATAAACATTGCGTGTTTTAAAAAGAATAATTAAAACTTAATAAAAAAAATCACAATCATATTCATATCATTTATTTTGAAAGTAACATTTCTAAAATACAATGGGAATCATTTTAGGAAGAACTTCGTGTGAATTTTCATGTATTTTTTTTTATTTTCTCAAGAACATTTTTGCCCAAGGTGACCGAAATGTCTTTTTTTTAATACAATATTTCCAATTTTTTGTATATGCTCTTTACTTAAATAATTTAGCACATACTTTTACTGATAAACGATCTCTTTCATTTTTTAAAGCTAAATTATTACTTCAAAGGCCTTTCAAATACTGTAAATTATTTATTTTGACTTTTTTTTTAAATATAGTCAAAAAAATTAAAGAAAATACGGATTTTAGAAAGAAAAGAGAAACAGTAAAAAAACATATTCTACCTAGCTACAAAAACCCAAAATCAATGTTTCATATCCTTTTTATTTTACACAGGACCTTGAATATTGAATATATTTAAGCTTTCTTAGTTATACATTATAATGAAGACAACACATGTGCTCTAAATGTACCACTTTGTTTTTTTAGTAAAATTGTTAGTTCTTCAGACTGAGCAAAGAGTTGAAAGAATCTTACTTGTAATTATTTTTTTTCAATGGTAAATAAAAATATTTCTAAGCCGCCTTAAATGAAAAACATGAATCCTTTTTGATTTCATTATTCTTAAAAAAATGTAGAAATATATATAAGTTACCAATATCTGAGAGATGGGAAATAAAAGTACACTGCTACGCAGATGACTGCCAGCTCTACTCTTCTTGTGGACCCGAGGAAATTGGCAACATGAAAGAAAGGATGGTCGACTGTATAGAGGAGATCGGACAGTGGATGTCAGCAAATAGGCTCGCTCTTAATCCGGAAAAGACGGAAATACTCTTTATGGCCACAGCTCGAAGACAACATCTATTGGACTTACAACCCTTGGCCATATGTGGAAATGATGTCATCCCTTCTACAAGCGTCAAGCTGCTGGGAGTAGAAATTGACCAGTTCCTCAACCTTAGCGGTAATATCACAAAAACGGTGAAATCTGGATTTTTTAACCTGCGGCAGATACGGTCGGTAAAAAGATGCTTACCCAGAGACGCTACAAAGAGTTTGGTAAAGGCGTTTATAGTCTCCAAAATGGACTACTGCAACGCACTGCACGCAGGCGAGCCAGCCAAACAATTAAATCGATTGCAGTCGTTACAAAACGCAGCGGCACGACTAGTCTACAACGCGCCCAAATTCTGTCACATTACTCCAATACTACACCGACTGCACTGGTTGAGAGTTTCGGCTAGAATCCAGTATAAATTATGCCTCTTAACTTACAAGGCACTCAACGGAACTGCACCGGGCTATCTGACAGAACTTATCAAGCCTTCAGAAATAAGCGCGCGTGGAGAGACACTCAGATCGGCTAGAGCAAATAGTAGCACCCTGCAGCTGACGGGAGGTAGTCCTAGCACGGTCTGTGGCAATCGGGCTTTCAGCTACGCTGCACCAATGGCCTGGAACTCATTACCGGAAAGCATAAGAGAGCTTAAAG
The DNA here is from genome assembly GCA_022606575.1 of Glossosoma conforme. Taxonomy (NCBI): domain Eukaryota; kingdom Metazoa; phylum Arthropoda; class Insecta; order Trichoptera; family Glossosomatidae; genus Glossosoma; species Glossosoma conforme. Next base: position 272,366 of record JAGTXR010000233.1, on the reverse strand, counting down.
CAGAGGCATCCTTCAGAAGCAGACTCAAGACTCACCTTTTTACTCAGAGAGGCAAAGAAGCGCATTTGGAATGATCATTCGGTCATAAAAGAGCGCTATACAAATACTAATATAATAATAATAATAATCTATATTATACAATAGTTCCTGAAACAACATACGCTGAAAATTCCTATGGAAGCAAATCATTCATAATTAGTAGTTTGCATGTTCTGAAGAGTAACTCAAGCGAACATTTACTTGAGTGTAAATTCAAATTTAAATTTGAATTCGCGCCCAATTAACCGCTTCGTGGAATTCATACATGAACATGATGTTATTTGGGATGACAGCGCGAACATTCAGCTGATAATTAGAATTGATGTGCTACGACAGGCATTAATATATGCAGAGCCAACAGCTTTAACATATGCCGAGAGATGTTCGATAATTATTATTGAGGAATGCTTAAGCTAGTGGAAATATACTTGCTTAAGGCAAGTATATTTCATTCACTATATTCATCACTGTGAATATTGTATGTTTTTCACAACGCAATGCAACTAAATAAATCAAACAGTGAAAGACTTTTATTTGGTTTAGTTTCGAGTATGTTGAAATTTCTTATTAAAATGTTATACAGCTTATACGGCAACATTTTTTTATACATTAAATATATCTAGAAGTACAAAAAAAACTGAAAATAAGCAAATATTTATTTTCTCTTTTTTTCAATGTTATCAGCATTCACTTTGAGATCCATTATAAATTAGAAATATTTATTTATTTACCTTGTTTTTACATGGATCACGTAAGATAATTTTTATTTTAGTAGACTGCAGTTCCGACTAACTCGTAGCCTTTCTCAATCCATAACTTGTTAAGAGATAACTGAGCTGCGATAGTACTTTATACTTTTGTTTGACAACTTATCCTAGATAATCGTGTATTTTATTCGATCAACGGTTCAAGCCATACAAAACGTTAAATGGAAAACAAACAGAGATTTCTTAACTTTTTTATTTTATGTGAAAATTCGTTTTGTAAGAATAATATTAAGCCGTCGTATTGAAATGAAATCAATATATTTTTAAAGATACTGGCTTTAATACAAGTCTTTTTTGTGGAATAGTAAAAAATTATATAAGAGTTACCACCAATTACAGTATTAAGTTAAGAGCCTAGGCTTAAAAAGATTAGTTGAGAGCTGGAAAGTTTTGACGTGAAATAAAACTAGCTTCATATAAATTAAACAACACAACATTTCTGCTAATAAAAGTGACAAAGTTGTTCAAGAAAATAAACCCATTTTATTTCTTGGCGTAAAGTAAACAGCATAATAAAAATCGTAACTTTTTTCATAAGAAACGAGAGTGTCTGACGGATATTAAATTTTATATCAAAGGATTTTCTAGGAACCAGATAATATCACTTTATTATGTAGTTGTATAAAATATCATTCTCGTATCATTTATCGCATACTTATGTATCAATGGACACTCTCGTATTAGAGTATATTTTGACGAATGAAAAGAAATAATCAATGTAATATATTATGAAATGTAATATTTATTGTGAGTATCTAAATTTACAACCAAATTAAATTAATCAAGTATTTTTCTTGAAATAAACTCGTAGATTGATATTCTTTAATATTAGAATTGTCCTTTTTCGTTTAAGAAACACTTTATCATATGCTGAATATTATAATTTAAAAAATTGTGCCATTTTTTTATCGATGGATGTTTGTGAAATTTCAATACTATTAAACTATAAATAAAAGATATTTTTTATATAAAATTGTAAAAAGGTTAGTTTTGAAAACGTGTTTCGATTTCGTAGAGATCTCTTCTTGACGAAGGTTGAGCATGTGATGGAAATTAAATTAAAATGTAAGATTATTTACAATTACACAAAAAAAATCAGGTGATGACGTGGATCAGCTATTAGCCGGCGGGTTCTCAGCTCTAGCTCAATGGCCAAAGCGTTTGCTTTGCAATCCAAAGATCGTGGGTTCGACCCAGGAGATTAAAAAAAAAATTCATCGATTTCTGAGTTCTAAAATACTCAGCTGTAAAATGCCAGTAATAGTATATTAATCAAAATTGGTGGTATACGAAAGTCGTCCCGTGAAGACCACCCATTCATAGTAAATTCCTGTAATAATAAAGGATGATGCGTGAATCTCGAGCTGTAGTCTATGACTTTGGCTGATCAACACTCCACATACACACAAGCAGCGCTTAGCCATATGCAGCATGGTAAGCGTCATAGAATTCCACAGATGAGACTTCAGAATTACTATCACTATCTGTCGATATTCTCCTGTATGTGCTTACATAAAAAAAAGCTAGGTCAAATAGCCATTATCGATGCTGTAGAAGATTTGTAAATAATCTTTTATTTTTAATATCTATTATGGAATACTTCTAAAAATTATCGGTTTAAAAACTAAAAAAAAAATTAAACATGTAAGTTTACATTAACTCCTCCGCTGGACATAATTTTTTGGGGACAATTTTTCACAGCATATTATGATTAGCATACATTTTTTCGTCTAATTGAGCAGAATTTTTCATACTGACCTGATGCCAATAACAATACATAATAATGCCCTTTAACTGATAATTACTAAACCATTGACGAAAAGATAATCATCAAACGCATCATGTGATGTGTTGTCTACTATCTTTACGTTCTGTCAGGTATTCCTAAATATATACTCATACAAATATGTGCCTTTTGACATGTTATGTAATAGATAGTCTAGTTCTAGTATCACATCTGAATAACAAAACCATTGAAACTGCTGCAGCGATGCTTAAGATAGTTTACTATAGGCTGTAATGGCTTTAGCTTGGCTTTAACAGTTGACGCTTCCATTAATCAGATTAATCCTTGTATCTTGTGATCTTAGTATTGACACTTCAATACATATTGTATTGGAAGGATAACGTGAGCTTAAATTGTTCGATTTTGAAATTGTGGAAACAAGTCTTCAGTAAGCTATTAATATAGAATATATTTATTTAACTACAGAAATGTTTTAATTTTTTTAAATAATGCATTAAAATTAAAAACAAATTATTAGTATTAAATAAAAACTAACATCAAAAATACATTGAAGTTTGCACAACCGAATCCATTTTTTTTTTAAAAGTCCTCATTTTCTTATATATTTGCTTTCTTACTAGATCATATATCTGACACAATTGTCTGACACACAGTTCTGACAGTTTTCATGATTCTGCACCCAAAGTTTCACCGAATATATATTTTTTTGTATATTCCCAACAGCAGTTAAAAACATGATCCGTATGACTTGAAAAGTAGCTGCTCTTGTTTTCGATGCATATTTGTGATTTTCTTTTTTTTTAAGGATTTCAGATGATTAGCACTACCTTCTCGAGCTTGACTCACTTGTACTCAAATGACGATTCATTCTTTTTTCAATACATGAAAAAAAACATTTTTTTTTGTCTTGATACAGGTATGTTATTCGAGCAATCAAATTTTTAAAATTTATCGACCCAGCCATAAAATGAATACATAATGTTATATTTGGATATGTTTCTTATTTTACATAAATATGTATTATTCATATTTTATATTTATTCTTCAGTCTTCTGAATTGCGAACTCAATTACATTTTTTTCAACGATGGTATGATAGTTTTCAGCCTTTGAAACGAGTACAAGCTCACTGAACCACTCTTAAACACTTTCATGTAAAATAAATACATGTTATATTTTGGTTCGTAATTACATGAAAATAAATTATTCCTCGAAACATATTTTATTTATTTTAACATCATAGGGGTGCGCGTGAACTAGGCTGAAATTCCATATTCAAAGGAAATAATTGCAAAATTATTTAAATGTAATTAAAGGGCTTAAAAGGCGAAGTAATTATCCAGCGATCGTAGCATGCTGTAACAGATGTTTGTGACGTTCAATCAAAAAATTTAAGCAACGTTGATCACGGAATAATATATATGGTGACTACTTCGAACCTTCATGTATTGCTGGTTATTTTAAGCCACACTTAACGATTAAATTCGTTAATAAAAAAAAGAGTAATTTTTTAATATTATTTTAATCCAATAAAACATTGAAGATTTAAATGTTAAATATCAAGCAATTGAAACTCATATGAATTTACAACAGATACATATTATGCAATTATTTTATAAATTAATAAAAATTGGATGAAAAAAGTAATCTAATCTTAGGCAACACACCTATGTACTATTCATTACTCTTACTATATAAATATTTGTGTCCCAGGAAATGGAATTTAGGCATAATTGTGTCTATAATCGGGCCTGAATCGACTCAAAATATTATTAAATAAATAGATATTCTATTTTTAAAAATTAATTAAAATATACAATACAATAATTAATTTCAAACATTAATCATTTCCAAGCCTTTCAATTTATCGCCTTTCATCCCCATTCAATTTTCCAACTGCCAATTATTTTCCCAAAAAAATCCCATTAATCCCCAATAAAGTAATAATAATAAATATACCAGTCCAGTCCATTGTCTTGGTCTATAATGCGTCGGAGGCTTTTAATTTAACTAGGTATTTAGCTGAGCGGCTAATACGTTCGATTGCTTGTGAAAATAAACGGGTTCGATATCTGAAATAGTTACAAAGGGGAAAAATCACTTTCAGTATTCCATTCAGACCATCTACTTTTGAAATCCATTAAACGGCTGCATTAGCTTTTGGGGAGACGCCAAGATTCACAGCTTTAAATAAGAATGGGATGATACAGGCGCTGTAAAGTCGAAGCTGAGAGTTCCAGATATTGTGCATGGAAATAAAAGACGTTTTAGGGTTCCCAATGCGGGAAGCAAGTTTTTTCTGCAATCCTCGGCCACCAGTGAACTATAAGCCGAGATTTCTACAACTCTTGACCTTCTCAACAGTCTGAACCACACTAGTGATTACTTGATTTTCATCACGATAGACGCTTTTAAACAAAAACTGAGCATTCTTCATAGTAATTCGCTTGCATAATCACAAAGAGTTTGCTTTCTTGGAGTATTCTATGATGTCATGTTAATGAGTACGTTAGTACTACATGTCGTAGACATTGAGGAAATCGTTCAAAGCCAATTCTAGATCTAGTGGTATTGATTAGCGGAAGATGAAGTTCATAAAGAGGGGGTAAAGAAACTATTCAGCCTTGTCGAACGCCAGAGGATACCTCGAACCAGTCCATTGCCATGGCTCCTATCCGCACGCAGTACTTGATATCCAGGTATAAGGATTTTATAACGGAAACGATCTTGGCAGACACCCCATACACTGCAAGGATTGCCCACAGGGATGGTCATTGCGGACTGTCGAAAGCCTTCTCGTAGTCAATAAAACAGCATACAAACGACTGATCATCTCCTGACTTTATTGCAGAAGGCATCTGTCGTTGTGTATATGGTTCGCAAATGGCAGAAAAAAACCAGACAGAAATCTCTCCTGGCCTACCCTGTAGGTTCACATAAATGGGTGTCTTTTCTTAGCCAAGATTATGTGAGCAAGTACTTTTCTTGGAATGCTCAGGGGAGTTATTCCTCTGAAATTGTTTGCTTCCCACACCCTTGCGATCAAATAATGCTAGTAGTGTAGCAGTGCAATTAGATCCCCTTTCAAAAGTTTCCAGTAGATATTATCCCATTTTTCAAAAGAACAACACCAAAATAACTTTAAAAGTATCAACACTATTAATAATCAAAGTCCGGTTCTGTTTATTGTCTTGGGTCCATAATACGTAGAAGATTTATTAATTGCGATGGGGTCCATGTAATCCGCTCTTCCTTTAATTGCGGATATCATCAAAGGGGAAGTTTCAAATCCCCAAACAAATTAATGAATTTCGGACCTTCGGAACTGGAGGCCCGGGGCGAGGCGGGATTCGGAATATTGCGCCAACAAAGCTTGTCGGCTTTGATAGTCGGCCGTGCTCCGGGCGGTGTTGGTCCAAAACAATCTGTTTGTGTTGCTAACAAGGGTCACTGAAAAATTTAACGGTATCTTTTATTCTTATATCATACTGGAAGATGACACTGACTAGGAAATTGGAATAAAACGAGAAAATTTGAACTTACTGCCATCTTTGAATGTCAATATACAGTCATCCTTACTGAAAAGTTTTCATAAGATCGGATGATTAGCCTGATGCTACCATGGCCTTGAATATTTCGTTGAACAGGTGGTTCAACACAAAATAACAACATACAAGGCACCGTGAAAAATTGATGCAATCACTATATTAAAAATTATTATAAATATTAAGTTTAGACGTATTTATATAATTGATGCATTCGTAACAGATGTCGCTTGTGTGGTACATTGAACGTACGTATTTTTTATTTTATTATGGTATTTATTCACAAGCATTATTATTATTATTATCAACGTCAATCTATATATAATAGGCTGTGTGGTAGATGACACACATATCCCAAATGTCTTGGAAAGTTAAATAATGCAGTTGTAAAAAAAAACTTCTAATTAATTACACGCTTCTATCTTGAGCATACGTGTAAACATATATCATCCAAATACTCGTTGTTCTGTCAACTGTCATTACGTATCATCCTCTACAAGTGACTGCAGCGTGGAGCAGACCCTGTCACACCTTCTGGAGTGTGCGCTGTGCCCAAATAGCTATACCCAGGAAGACCTGATGATGGCCGGGAGTAACGCCATCGACGTCACCCACTTCTGGGAAGACAGGATCTGACCCTTTTGTTTCCGACACGATTATATTAAATATATTCTCTACAAGCAATCTGAACACCCAAAACTCCACCGATTAGAAACTCCCAACGGTCTCCAGAACGAGAAAACGAAGTCAAAAATGAGGCAGCTATAGCATCCAAGTCATATATTATATGTGATTTCAATTTTAAATATAATGAAATCGAATAATAAGTTGGCAATTTAGTTCTAACAGACGTCTTAACTAAACTACGAATAATGCATGATCATATCAATTTTTAACTCCTTAATTTCCCTTTATTGCACAGTTATACTACAAAGTCTTTATTAGCATTACGATAACTGATCTCACTAACGTGCTCTATAGCCCAGTTATTTTCTGTTTTGTTTTTATCCGGGATAAACTGGTCTTAAAAGTGCAGTTCACATTCGAGTCTAAAACCTATTATTACAGTTAGTGGAAGCTCCCCGTGGTGGATACAGATAAAAGCGCACACTTTAGTGCAAGCACCGGTGTATCTATTCTCAAGTGTAAAGATCTTTAAGTATTCCGAGAGAGCTTTTGCCAACAACGATTTTCAATTAAATTCTTCTCAGTCGTTGCATCGAAGCCACAGTAATATCTGTAGAAAATGATAACCTACAAGAACACAGTAAATAGAATTGAGACATTTTAATTTCATTTTCATTCAATTGTTATTTTAACTTAACAAACATTACAAACGTTACTTTATTGCGTTCATAAATAGTTAAATAATCAATACAAACAATACCCTTCATAAATAAGTTGAGAAATACAAGAAAATATATGAAAAATGCATAAAATCAGATATAAAATAAAAAAATCTTTAGAATTCATTCCAAATAAATTATTTTGACGACATGTTTCAGCCAGGTTGGATGGCCATTTTCAAGTCTTGAAATATCGATCTCAAGAAATATCGATCGAAAACATCGAAATAATTAATGCATAATATATAGTTCTTATGATTAAGTATTAAAGTAATATAAAAAGAAAGACAAGAAACAGAAGGTAACAATGCTCATTAAACAGACGACTTAAACAAATTATTATTGCAAACGAATTCTAAGATTTCGTGCCTGAACTGGGCCTCCCTCGCGTGAAATGTATCAATATCCGAAGCGATGTGCTTGAACAGTCTGATCCCTCTCCCAAGAGGCATAGTCTCTGGCAGGTTAGTGCTTACTCTTTGGGAGATCGAACAATCTGTACCTCCTAATTCTCAGACGCTTCTATTTGTCGGGGACATATAAACCTATTTCCAACAAAATTTCATGATTCCCATTCAGGACTTTCATAAAGATACTAGATTTCAGGTCACGTTTTCATAAATATAGTATCCAACAGACATTGTGTAAATAAGCCTTAAAATTATTAAACCAAAAAAAAAATCCAGCATCACCATACACGTAATAAATTTAATTTAATTATATATTGATTTTTATGACTATAAATCTGAATTTATGTTATCAAAAGTATTTATGCGCAATATATGGGATTCGCAGCAACTCGTACCTATAAAACAAAGTGCTAACTATACAACACCTTCATCGTTCTTATTCTTCATTACACATTACTAAGACCAATGAAGCCATATAATGTGTTTTGAAAACAGTTGCCTTCGTAGAGTTCTGGGGGTAAGTCGGTTTGACTTGTGACAGTGTATGGAATAATAAGATGAGAGAGTATAAAAAAGTAGCCTTCCATACTACATTTGGTCAAAAGATGAAGATAGACCATTGAGACATACACTTCGGTTGCCGCTGTAAAGCATTAATGTTGCCTTTTTTCATCCTTCACCGTCTTAAAAAACTGTCGAGAACTCTACATATGAGGCGAGGAGCATGGTGGCGGACAGAGCTTTGTAGTGGTTGCTCGTTATTATCATACTCTTCTTCTTCAGTTAGTGGAGCCGACATAATATCGTAATCTATAAGTATTTTTACCGGTAAAAATATGAATATTTATTTTTTACCGGTAACAGTGTTTACTATTATTGCCACCCTGTTGTTAAGCGAAGTGCCTGCGTAATTTTTATTTTAATGAGCGAAATTACAGCCGAGATTGCCCGGCTTTATCTTGTCCTCGACTCTGTAAATTTTCAAACTAAACAGCGGCCATTGTGTATCTCAAATCTTCCGTCTCTCGCTTACTTTTCTTGAACATTTGATTTATCTAACGGCGAGGCTGTTTGGAATTAGTAAACTAATAAATTAGTTTTAACTGAGAAATATTTCATGTAAAACTTTTTCAGATATTAAGATCAACAAGATGCTTTGCTTCTAGCGCTTGAAAATATAATCATCTTAATAGACGTCTTAAAAAATCATATTGTCATTGTTCCGGAACCGAGGTTGCGGTCCCAAAATGACGGTATCAGCTTAAATGATGATGCCAGAATACTAAGGTTCCGGCACTGAGGATAAGTCCAAAGACCGGAGTTGAGTTGGTACTAATTTATTTGATAAGAGACCCCTTTTTTATACCTTAGCTTACAACATGAGTAAGCATTTATAAAATTAATATTAATACATTAATTCTCATACACCGCACATTCCTCGACACCGTTTTGCACCTTAATCCCTTCAATGTACATAGAGTGGCAGATTATTGGGATGGTCAATGCTCCGTATCGATGCGTAAGCATTCTTTATTTTATAAAATTTATATTATTTTATTGAATTTAATACATCGTGAATTTCTTGATACAAGGTTGTTTTGGACCTTGATCCCCTCAATTTACATAGAGTGGCAAAATACTCTTTGTCGTACCCGACTGCATGAATCGACAGATTCCATCTAAGATAGAGAATTTGATTATAACAATTACTTCATTCGTCGCTCGACTCTCGATTCATGCGGACGTGTCTATCATCCTACCTACAAGATGACTCCCAGTTGCACTTGTGACATTGCGCAGGTGCATCGGCGTTTGAACGAGCACCGATTGCTGCTGGAGTGGCTCATAAAGGCTGTTAGATACGGAAAGGAGGACACATCGACGTCCGTTGGTGTGGACTCTCCACTCAATCCAACAAGTCTCCCGTCTTCCCGAAGAAGGCGTTTGCCTCGAGCGTGTAAAAAAAGGGCTACCTTTGCTGAAATTGTCACCAGTCCTCGCCAAGTCTCGCTGTCGATCAGCTGTGACAGCAGAAACTCTGAGACTGCCATCAGTGAAGCCGCTACTACTATTCAAGAAGCCCCTGCTGTTCCAAGCAAGGCTCCCATGGACTCCCGTTCTATGCCAGGACAAGTCATCATTCGAAGAACTGGAGGACCTGGATGCTTTCTCCCTGGATGTCCTCTCCCCCACCCGAGCAATCTTTCCGGGGAAGTACATCATTCCGATTTAAGTCACGCCTCTCCTGATGGAGAAAAACATCAACGTTCAGTACGTCTGGTGATCCGTGGTTCTGCAGCTCCTTCAAAGAATGTTGCTGGAGTGAAGATGGCGTATCTTCACGCCAAGGGTCTTTACCCAGATACAACGGCTGATGACTTGCAGAGCTTCGTGGCAGCGACCGCTGCATTCAATCCCTCTTAAATTACCATCAGGGGGATTGTCAGCAGACGGATGCTGTCATCATCCTTCAAAGTTGGGGTCACCGTGACTTCGCTGGAGTCTCTCATGGCACCTGAAGTGTGGCCTGAAGGAACCATCGTTCAACCCTGGATACATGTAAGACGAAAGAATCCCAGTAAACAGTGGTTGAAACCAACTTGAGTGAAGATATTGACATATTTAGTGTGATATTGCTTTGGATTCAGTGCAGGTGTTGACTGATATGAAATGTTGGACGTTTGATTTTGTAACAATAATGCCGTGTTATTTGTGTGTAATCCATGATATACTTATAGCATGGTTTATGTTGTTGCAATTCCAACAATTTGCGTTGAAATATTTCGACACTAGCTCTGAGTATGAGTTCATTGACACTGAATGTGACAATACACTTACAACACCACACTTATAAATGTATGTTTGAATTTGAATTTAAAAATATTTTGTTATTTCTTGATAAAAGATTTGACACTATTTCTACTTCTTTAATCATGTTTTATTAATTTGCTAAGTGTATTTTTATAAATTTATATATATATTTTATTGGAGCTTGTGTTCTGTTATTTAAATAAATTAAATTTAAATAAATTACTTTAAAGACTTTTGGATGCTTAATACAAAATAATTATGTTCAAAATAACGTTTTGAACAGTCATATTTATGTGCGTTGAAAAATAAAACGCCCAAGAATCAGCAACACATAATGCACTCTTATTTATTTTTTATGTGCCGGTGTTACCAAGCATGAAAATATATTTTTTTGAACTAATCGTTTTCATATGAAAGTCGGACAATGTAAAATATTTAAATGATTAAAAATAATATTATTAAAAAATCTGGAGCGTCAAGCTTATCATCAGATTACCATCAAGCAATCAAAATATGCCGTTTCTATCCCAAACCTGTTCATAAATATTCCCAGTTGAACTTTCGGAAGCAAATATGTCTCGAGATGAGACTTTTGACTAGAATCTTCTATTTTAGCCCTCAGGCTTTCCCAGAGATCATCTCAACCAAAGCATGGTACCAAATACGCAATGATTATTAAATGTCTGAAGTTATTTGAAGAAGAAATGAAAACTCCTTGCCAGACATCGTATGAAACTTAAAAAGCAATAGATTTACATTACACACAAAAATTACTTCAATATACTATGATATGTTTCTCGTATATCCATATCATTTCAATGTGTGGACGAACCTCTAGATGTTAAAATAATTCTTATTTTACATAGAAGTGAGTATAACTGTTTGGAGAACCGAACAATAAAACCCTCCGGTGTATTCAATGCTCTTTAGAAAACCATACAAGACACGATTCAAGAGTATTGCAAGAGTTTTCCTTTGACTTGACTTGTAGGTATTAATATTTAAAATCTGAATCGTTTTCCAACTCGGCAACTCTACGCCCTCAACACAACTTATTAAAGCATCAATATTCTAAGATAAACATACATTATACGTTATTTATTCATTTGAAAATTCTCTCTGCAATATTTGAGAAGTTTTTGAGACTCTCCAACAGAGCATTACCGTAAACGACAATTCGTATCGATCACATACTTAAACTTTGGAGAACATATAGAAAAAGAAGACGATCGTTGAAATACCTATCATATGAGTATTTTATTAATTTTTTAATTTTTATTAGAATATTATTTTATTTATTTGAAAATTTTATTTATTATATTTGAAAAAAGAATTTTATGTATAGTATATGTATATTTTAAGTAATATGAGTATTTATATTTATTTTTTAATTATTTTGATAATTCGTATACATAAATAATGAAATAAATATCATGTTCATCGTCTGATACACTTACAAATTCATGGCAAACACGACCTTATGTGACATTTTTCTCATCAATAAATCGGGGATTCGAATCCCGAACCTTTGCAACCATATTCATTTCATTACTCTACGCTGACGCACGGCTATTTGCTTGAGCCAAAAAATATCACCTTCTATATAATTGATGCGTATTTTTTATAGATGGCGCTTGTTTTAAACTGTATAGTTATATGTTACGATTTTTTTAACTTTTGATATATCCATAGAAAGGGCAGATCAAAAGAAGGTCTCCCAGTATTAAGTACTGTGGTAGTTATGGCAATTAAGAGTAGTGACTCTATCAGACTCATCTCAGACGACCAACTGAAGGTTTCAAATTATTGCGACAGTCTGAGGGTTAATATTCAATTAATGAATATGGTGTTTGCTATGATTTCGCCATATACAAGAATATGTACAGTATCAGTTGTTGAATATTGGTACGAGTATAAAATCCTTAAAAATATATTTAAAGGCTTCAGCGGTTAAGAAAATATTTATCAATCGGAATATATTTTAAAGGTCATATTTTTTTAATGCCATGTTAATTATGAAATAATGTCAGTGGTTGTCAACCTGTGGTGTGTTATTGCAGGTGCTCGAGCATGCACGCAGGGGCGCGGCTGGGCTCGCAGTGGACCACGCGCCGCAAGCACTGCGTGCAGGGGCCGCTGCGGAGGGCGCATCCCGCTTCAGGAGCCACGTGGAATGTTCAGGTCAGTCGTTTCTTTTCACACATCTGGAACATATAGTCACTACTAATTGCCGCCACTCATTGTGTCAGTTTTTATGTAAACGCATGCAGGAGAGCACACCCGGTCAAGACCAGTGCACTCTGTGACGCTCAGCCCGGAAGGCTGGACGCTGCATGCTGGTAACGTGTGTTGTGTTCGTGTTTGTGTGTGGGTTGAGGAGATTAAAAGTGCATATTTATCTGTCTCTTGAAGAGATCCAGATTGTAGGAAGGAGGAAACACAGACGCTAGAAGATCATACCATAGCTTACCGGTGGCATTAAGGAATGAGCTTTGGAAACTGACAGTTCTTGGTCGACATATATTAACCGTGTATGGATGTTCAGCAAGTGTATGACGACTTTTTTTATTTGTTGGTTGTGGGTGGGTGTAGGAGGAATCAGTTATTTTTCTCAGTTACTGTCCATGCCACAGGCATCTTTATACCCAAAAATCCACCTGGGTACATGAAAGCGTTATACGTAAAATCTACGAAATTATTTATTGAAATTTTTCTGAAATGGCACTCATGATTTCGAGCATGATAGTTAAGAACTAAAACCTCTCTACTATATGCGTCTACATGGGCGCTTTCACATTTAATGCAAAACTAGGTGCATTAGTTATGAAATCGTTACCTCGGTAGCGGTGCATTTACTAGGTTTTGCGCCGAGGCTCAACTCTGCAGGGAAAGGCACCAACTAATATGCAAAGTTCCAGCTATGCATATTTTACTTGTATTGCATTTTGCTGGGATGTGTTTTAAGCCCTTTCATAACAACAAAGCCCATGATTATATGATTTTCATGATACTGTTTAATATTAAATTCCGGCATTACGTTTTACGTACTCAAAATACGTTTTATTTAAATAAATGTTCGTAAATATTATTTTTTATCATTTTCAGCAGTATTTTTGCTCACTACATATTATATTTGTACCAAATACATTTACATACAAAATTTCTCACTAATAATTAACCACGAAAACATGAATCGAATTCCATAGATACATTCTAAGGCTAATACTTCAACTGCTACTCTTCCGAACTCTAAGAATTCTTCTCTTTTGGTACTTACAGGTAACCACAGCTAAATATTTCCTCACACACGCTCTATAAATTCATACGGTTATCACAAATTTCCCCACATATTCCTGTCAACTGACATTAACGTTCTATAGTTGCAAACCATCTCTGCATTTCTTAGCACTATACATAGATTCTGTAGCACGATTTTTTGGAGGCTTGAAGAAGTGATATTTACTTATATGCTCGTATGTGTTTTACGATTTTTTTACTATCATTTCTCTTGAGATTTAAAGCATTCTGTCTTTATGTTTGACTTGACCTTTTTGAGTATCACCCTCTTTATATCAAGCTGCTATTACTCTAATATTGCTTCACTTTGGTGATTTGTCAAGCACTGGTATTTCAACATATTATGTTTGTTAGTTACCATTTATTACGACACTAAACTTATTTGCAATCTGGTTTTTGTATGACTTTTTTTCACTTTATATTTCCTTGGAAACTACTTATTGTTTGGAATGTTGCCAGGCATACACTTAAATACATTAATTAGCTTTATACTATTAATTAAGCAATATATTACAAAGTACTAAGAATTCGTACTATCTATAAAAGCGGAGATTTTTTTCTGATAATATATAGTTATTTGAAATGATATAATATTTAAATTTAAAAACAATATTGACTTACGAGTACAATGATATTTTTAAATAATAGTTAATTTGATACATAAATTATTCTTGAAGCATTTTAAGGATTGAAATAGTTATCACAACATTCTAGAAGCTATAGCGATTTGACCCTAAAGATAATAAAAAACATAATCCAATGAACCTAGTGAATAATACAATTAAATACCTTAATATTCATTAAATAAATATAAATACATATATATAAATGAAATTTTACTTTACATGATATAGATTTCATCTGATTATTAATTGCAAAACTAGAAAGTCAGCATATATATAACATGTCACTTTGGTCTCATTTATTTAAATAACAGTTCCTTGACGATTTCCATGAAAAAAGTATATGGTTATTCAAATAATTTTGGTAATAAAACCCAAAATAAATTCTTAATTATTTAATTAGCTTAATCAAAACCAAACTATTTCTTATCTTTGATTATTAAATTTGAGTCCTTAAACATTTTCGGTTCAATCAATGTTTAACACTTAATATTCGTCGCTCGACACTCAAACCGAGCGGACGTCTTGTCATTCTACCTACAAAATGGCGCGTAGTTGCGATTGTGACATCGCGCAAATACATCGTCGCTTAGACGATCACCGTTTGCTGCTGGAGCGGCTCTTAAAGGCTGTTGGATGCGGGAAGGAGGATACACCGACGTCCATTGGTGTGGACTCTCCACCCAACCCAACAAATCTGCCGTCTTCCCGCAGAAGGCGCTTGCCTAGGAAGTGCAAGGAGATTCCGGCTACCTTCGCGGAAATTGTTAGAAGTCCTCGCCAAGTTTCACCATCACTCGACTGTGACAGCAGAGACTCCGAACCTGCCGTCAGTGAAGCCGTTACTTCAAGTGAGGCTTCCGAAGAAGAGGAATCCTCAGAGTGTGCTATGCAAGGAGCCCCTGCTGTTCTGAGTAGGGCTCTCAAGAAGGTCCTCCAGCTCGTGGTTCGAAAAACTGGAGGCCCGGAATGCTCTCTTCGTGGATGCTCTCTCTCTCCCACGAGCAGTCTTTCCGAGGAAGTTTACCACTCGGATATGAGTCGTGCCTCTTCTGATGGGGAAAGGCGTTCAGCACGTCGGGTGATCCGTGGTTCTGCAGCTCCTTCGAAGAAGGTTACCGGAGTGAAGATGGCGTATCTTCACGCCAAGGGTCTTCACCCGAATACAACAGCTGATGACTTGCAGAGCTTCTTGGTAGTGACCGCTGCATTCAATCCTTCTTGGATGACCATCAAGAGGATTATCAGCAGACGGACGCTGTCAACTTCTTTCAAAGTCGGGGTCATCGCGACTTCGCTATAGTCTCTCATGGAGCCTGAAGTGTGGCCTGAAAAGACCATCGTTCAACCCTGGATACGTGTAAGACGAAAGAATCGCAATGAACAGTGGTTGAAACCAACTTGAGTGAAGATATTGACATATTTAGTGTTATATTGCTTCAGATTCAGTGCTAGTGTTGACGAAGGCGAAATTTTGGAAGTTTGATGTTGTGACAATAATGCCATGTTATTTGTGGGTCATCCATGATTTACTTATGACAGGGTTTTTGTTGTTACAAGTCAACTATTTGCATTGAGTCTCCTAACGCTTGTTCTGGGTGTGAGG
The DNA here is from genome assembly GCA_022606575.1 of Glossosoma conforme. Lineage (NCBI taxonomy): Eukaryota > Metazoa > Arthropoda > Insecta > Trichoptera > Glossosomatidae > Glossosoma > Glossosoma conforme. The sequence continues at coordinate 256,176 of JAGTXR010000233.1, read as the reverse complement.
TCATTGACACTAAATGTGTCCATAAATTTACAGGGCCACACTTTTATGTAAATACTTCGATAATGAATTAAGATATAAAAATATTTGTAATGTTATTGAAGGAAATAAATAAATAATTGTCTAAAAACAATACACTAAAAACTGGATTTTTTTTTTATTTCTCGGTTCGCTGAAAATCCGCTGGATTTTCAGGAGGAAACAATTGTGTCGCTGAAGAGCTAATAGTTTGCGTTTCAAATCCCTCTCGAGGGTATTGTTCTGAAACTCATTAGGCAGCATTTTACAGACCCCAGGGACTCTGAATACGACAAAAACCATGTTATGTAGAGAGACCAAGCATTGCAAATTATTTAAGACCGATTTTTAAAAACTTTATCTAATGCGGAGGATGCTTAGGTATAGCACTCATATCAATTTATAGTCTTTATAAATATAGAGACAAACACTGTGTTATTTATTTCAAACACTGTGATGTTTATTTCATTAATTAAGTATAAATATAAAAGTGGATGTGAGAAATTAACTGCACACACTAGTCATTCGCTTTCCTATACATTAGATATTGGTCACTAATGCAATTCACCACATCATCGGAACAAAGGTGAATAAATAGTACATCATTGTTATCAGCATGTGTCCGTCCACTGTTGAACGTAGACTTCCCGCATGAGTCTCCAGCTTCCTCGATCCTCCACCCTCCACATCCAGGCTACTCCCGCTATTCTTCAAATGTCAGTGGGTTGTGAAACGCTCTGTTTTCCAGTTCATGGAAGCAACTCCGACATTGTTCTTTCTCCCACCTCTTCATATTACATGCTTAAAACGTATATTTTCACTAAGCACATATAATATGTGGTTCTATGTCAATAATAATACAGAACTTTCTGATCAAAAAGCAGGACATTTTTTAAAATAAATTACCCGTCTTTGGTTTTGTTGACAAATGGTCATCCTGTCGGAAAAAAACGGCGTGTAATACAGTAGATTTTTCATTTTTATATTTCAGCTTACAGAATCTGAGGGCATAAATAAAATTAGGCGCGATACTAACATGTCCCAAGCAAACATAAAAAATGCTTGAATAAAAAAATTGCTTAAACGTCGCGCAAATACACGCACACATGTGATGTTATATTATTTAGCATTTGGCCTCAAAAAATGTTTCAGTCCAGTCAAATGAGACAAAAAAAACTGAATTTTAGAGAAAATTAACTGTTTTATAAATATTATATATTTTAATTCTTATTTCAAATAAAAATTAACTTTTTTTAATTTTTGATTTCTATTTGTTTAAGTAAATGTAAATTCAAAATTAAATATTTTTAATTATTCAAATAAAATTAATATAAAATTACAGTTATGCAGTATCATCAAGTATTGTCAGTTGATAACCTTAACGTTATTAAAATTGCATGTTCTACGGTACGATGAACGTACCATACATTTACCATTACCATTTAGTTCTCTCAGTCACCATTATGAAAGTAGTAGGTCCTTTATCGTTACCAATTTTATTACCCGGAGTAGCACTCCGGTAGTCCCCTTACTGTCCCAACATGATTTTCAATAACATTTCCCCCGACTAATGAGAGATCTTATAAAATAGCATTGTGAGACTGTGAAAAATATCCAAAAGCATATAGTAAAGTTCCTGAAAGACATTTCAGGATACTTTCTAGCATTTTTATCAAACTAGATAGAGAATATGAAAGAAAATGTAAACGATAATAGCCTTCATTGAAAAAATACGACTTAATTACGAAGAAAGAAAGTTATTTTTCACTTTTTTCGAGCAACAACACGAAATATTATTTTTTTCAATTACGATATTTTTCTTGGCATCAAATATGTATACAATTATTTAGTTTATTTTACCCCAACGATCCTATTTGACTGGAATTTTTGCTGAAGCGCTGTTTTAGCAGCTGTGTCACAAGGGAAAATATATTATAAAACGCTTCAAAAATTTGGATACGTTTTTAATATTTTTTTTATAACAAAATGGAGGCTTGCGACATTTGGTGTCACGATATTTTTGTAAAATTGATGGATGATGTTTTAATCACAAAAAATTCTACACTTTGCCAATATATTAGTCTTTACTCTGTAAATGTAACCAAAATGTATACGATTTTTTATACGAAAGTTACATTTGGACTAATATACTGAGGTACCTTTTGCATCACATAGTATCCATTGAATCTATTGGATCCAAAAAAGAGTCGCTTACCAGAAAATAATGATGCCGTAACATCTTATGTTTAATCTACAGAATAAAAAAAATAGTATATTTTTACCTTTTTTTCTCACTATTATCGCAGATATTTCTTTCTCGAACATTCCTCTATTGCCCATTTAATCTACCCAGCACGTTCATATTATAACGATATTCACTTTTGACAACGGTTCGAATGTTTGAATCTTTCACTTTGACTTATTTAAAGTTTTTTATTTAAATTATATTAAATACTGGTTTATTTATTTTATTTTATTATCACTTAACTATTTAAACAACCTTAACTTCTTAAATCCGCTTCTTATACAAACATATTTTTTTTAATCTATACGAAGTACTTTTTAAAATCTAGAACAGTATAACTTCCTTGATATCTAGGAGACAAGTCACCACTCCAGAGTGATCCGTTTGTATTGTTATCTTTCAGCTTTCTCTTACCTTACTTACTTACTTTGAGCATTGCGATGATTCGTTTTTCTAGAACATTGTGCCTACATTAGAACTTATACGCTTTGACATCACACACAAATACGCAGAAGCTTTTTTCGACCGGTTTTTTTAAATTATGTCGAGTTAAAGCGATTTCTGATAAAGGAATCTCCTGGAGAGACCACGTCACGAATAATGAGGCTCTCAGCATAATCAAGGAAGATCTTCTTCGTAGTATCAATCCGGTGGATTGGTTTGCAGCAACAGAATCTTGCATCTCGATCTCCATTCCTCTCGGTCCTCCGCAACCCTTTTCAGCTCAGCATAAGCGCTACAATTCATGTCCTCGAATACTTGCTGTAAATACTCCCGTCTAGGGCGCCCTCTACAGTTTCTACCCTCAACCATCCCCTCCACAATATCGTGAAGAAGACCATCGTGGCGCATGATGTGACCAATCCATCGGGCTCGCCTCTCTGAGATGGTTCTTATTAGGTGCCTATCTTCCTTGATTATCCTGAGAACCTCATTGTTCGTGACGTGGTCTCTCCAGGAAATTCCGAGAATTCTTCTGTACGACCACATCTCAAAGGCCTCTAGTCTTTTTTTATCACTTTCAGATAAGCACCATGTCTCACAGCCGTACATTAAGATGCTCCAAACAAGTGTTTTGGCAAGTTGCTTGCGGAGCCCTAAAGTAATATTCTTTGACTCAAGAATTTTGGCTTTTTATTGAAAGCTAGCCTTGCTTGATGTATTCGACTGTTGACTTCTCTTTTTGTTCTGGCATCCCAGGTAATCGTACTTCCAAGGTATACAAATTCTTTTGCATCTTTTAGGGGTACTCCTAGCATTGATATGTTAATTTTCTGTTGCTCATTGCGGCTTACTCTCATGACTTTGGTTTTTGTGCTGTTTATCTTCATATTGTAGTTGGAATTAAATATGTTTTCCATGGATGTCAGCGCTTCAGTGAGTTCATCTTCAGTTTCAGCAATCAGAGCAATGTCGTCAGCAAACCTTATCATATCAATCTTTTGGCCATGTATTTTAACCCCCTCTCAAGGAAGATAGGCACCTACTAAGAACAATCTCAGAGAGAAGAGCCCGATGGATCGGTCACATCATGCGCCACGATGGTCTTCTTCACGACATTATGGAAGGGATGGTTGATGGTAGAAAATACAGAGTGTGCCCTAGACGGGAGTATTTGCAGCAAGTGTTCGACTAAATGAGTTGTAGCTCTTATGCTGAGCTAAATAGGATTGCAGAGGATCGAGAAGAGTGGAGATTAAGGCTCGAAATTTTATTGCTGCAAACCAATCCACCGAATCGATACTATTACGAAGAAGAAAGTGATTAATTTTACGAAAAAATCTTTCAGCATATGTGTTTACTAAGAAGGTGTACAGAAAGACAAATTCATTACTAATTAAAATTTCTTTTTCTCGGAAAACGAGTGACTTACGTGACATTTGGCTCAAATCAATGATTCTAAACTTTTTGTTTTATTTTAAAATAATCTTCCAAAAAAATGTTAACGAAGAAAATTTAATATAAAATATTTAAAAATCCTAATTAGTTTTGTTAACTTTTTGATATGACTTTTTTATAATTTAACGTCCACAAACATTTTATCACACATAAAAAAATTACGCTCCATTTTTTTCATAAAATATTCCAACAAAGAGACTGGCATCAAAGGAAAATATACCTGTCAAAAATTCAAAGGATTTTTAACGAGTGTGTTAAAAATTCAGCTTAATGAGTCACTCAAACTCTCACCTTTTAGCATTCCAGGCTTAATTCCTCTCCAAAGTCAGCCATGACTGAGCACATCGTGACACTAACGATCTCGTACAAATATGCAAGTCTTTTCCACTACTCTTTATGCATTATCTTTATTTCATTATCTCAGATACAGTATGTAGTGGCTGTGTGCGTGTAGGTATTTAGAAAACACTGTTTGTTACCATGTTTCTTGAAGAGATTCAGATTAAGCTGTGTTCAAAGGTGTGGTATTAAAAAATGGCTGAATATTTTTTTCTTTCTTAGTCCACAAATTGTATGCGTGTAGAGTTGTTTGTTTAGGATTCCATGAGTCTAACGGTGATACATGTAAAAGTTGAAAAACGTAGTGCTGATAAATAGTAGTGTTAAAATAGGTTTCAACTTATAAGGTAATAGTTGCAAATTCACGAAATATCATCGTGTTTTATGTATTGTAATATGCCTAGTTTTTGAGGCGCATTTCCAATTAAGAAGGCAAAATTTTAATCACGAATAAATTATTTTTATTGAACTAAATGCGAGCTTTAAAATTTATATGGAAAAATTTACAACATCGTATGTGCTTATAAACGATACTTTCAGTTTTATTAACGTGCGTTTTATCTACTAAGATTTGCATTCGGTGAATCAAGACTGTATTCGTTTTTCAACGATTCATACAAAAAAAAACGTTTCTTATAATCTCCGCTCTATTTCATAATCGACACTCTTTCTTCATAGATTATTAGAACTTAGGGGAGAACAAAGACTACTGATATAAGTATTGAGTTTATTATTTTTTAATGAACCATTATCGCTCTCTTCTTTTAAATAACATTATTCTATTGTCTAAAATGTGTTATGTTATCACAGCCTTATATAACAACTTATAATTATTTTGTCTGTCTATTTAGATACATTATATTATTACTATAATTTGACGTAAGGACCTGTAGATTCTGCAGACTCTAATCATATTTTAATAAAATATTTTGCGAAATACATATGTACCAACTTATTATTCAACATATCATCCACAATACAACAGCAAATTGTTTGTACGAGAATATCAACTGAGGTGGTTTTGACGAAATTTTTCCATCGTATCTTTCTTTTATAATGTTACAACAATTAATTTACTATTTTTGGAGTATTTATTAGTGAGTTTAGTGACAAAAGACATTTTACATTGTCACTCGATCTGTTTATGTAAAAATAAACTTTATAAACAAATTTTCTGTTATATATTTCGTCAAATAAAGTATATTTTTTATGTTCAAATTAAACGCTTAACGATTATTAATTTAAATCTTTATTCATGTCTATAATCTGGTACCTGAAACCACCTCTAATCTCAGTCATCAGCTACAGGATTGTGACGGATGAAGCCTCCTTTGAATTTTATCCTTAAATTTATTTCCAGGCATTATCTCAAACCAAGAGAAGAATTAAGGCTTTCAAGGCTTATTGAACGAATAATCTCTTGAATGAGTTCTTATTGATCGCAAATTTAAATAATAATGCTTTTATTTGAAAAATATCATTACATATCTCACATTTTTAATGTATTTTTTAAATATCTTCATCACAAGTTAGCTTTATGTAGCTTAATAAGTGGAATTAAGCAATGCTTATAATATAACACGACACAAATAATAACACTCGTTAATTTATCATTTGATGAAATAAAATATAAGCCTGGAGCTCTTATTTAAAACGACATACTTATAATGAAACATATGTTTAAATTGGTTTATTTTTGTGCTCATTCTAAAGGAACAATTTGTCGAGGATTCGAGTTCCACATTTTTTTTTTAAAAATCACATTTAAATAATTATTAACAAATATTATAAAGTATATATATATATTATAAAGTACACTGGCTAAATTGATAGAAAACTGTTTTGCCTTGATAGCGAATTCAGACTCTGACAGTCCAGACAAAAAAGTACACCCTACAGTTGTAATAAATAAATAACCATGTAATTTGACAAAGTATTAACAAAAATTAATACAAGATTCATATTGTACTGAAATATTCTAATACAGTCCATCATAGACATTACAATATTTAACGCTTACATGATAATATTTGTACTATAGTTATATTTATTTTTGTGATAATTATCATAGAATAAATTTTGTAAAATATATATTAAACCAATCAAATTTTTCGTTAATGTAATTGTGACATTCGCAAATGGTTTAATATTTATTCAACGAATATAACATCTAAAAATAAAGTAATTGCTTTGAATACTCGTTACAACTTCTGCCACCAACAGTACAGAGTAATTAGTTCCAGCTAGATAAAGCAAACAAACAGCGTAACTTTTAACATAAAATTATCTCGTAACTCCAAACGTTAAAATTGTTAACTGACAATGCTTGGTGCAACTGCATATTTTACATTCATTTAAATGTATGCAGAAAAGAACAAGGGTGTGTCGTTACCATCTAGTAAGCTCTATCACGTTCAACCAGAATAGTCGAAAACTGTAAACGAAAAGGAATAATGATGTTCTTGTACCGAAAAAGGAGAGTTTATTTATAGTTGATTAAATTTTATACTGTACTTGTATTTCTTTAAAGAAAATCTATGAACGCGTTATTTTTCTGTATCGAAAGATTTACATTTTTCTTACAAATAACTATATTTTTTTCCAAGAATAGAAACACGTTCGTAAAGGATACCATATATTTATCAGTTGTCCACTCACATAACAATATTGTTCTCGAAAAGGGTTCCACGAGTACTTTTCCATCCCTTACTCATTCAATGTCCATGAAATAATGCCTCCTTGAAGGGCAACTTGCCTTTCCGACTCCACAAAAGCTCAAGAAAGAAGTCATGAATTTTTTAGTGGAAAATAGAAATTCGCGTATTTTTTAAATAAAAAAAATGTAACAAGTGTTTTATTGTTATGTGGATGGACACTTCATATCAGTACTCAAACAGCTGAATATAAATATGAATTATGTTTCAGATTCTTAATGTATTTTTTGATTTACAAATATTATTTCATTAGGGAATACATCACCATTATTATTTTAAATATAAAAATAAACAAAACAAAACCTTACAATATTCTACTTTAAAATATTACAAACCATGGCAGTAAATCTGTGGACTAACAGTAAATAAACATGTATTTTTATTTAGTTTCTCTTTTTGAAATTCACAAAAGAGTAGCCAATTTTAATTTCAACATGATAAATATATCCGTCATGTTTTATAAAAAACTAAATCATTATTTTTTAATAAAGGATTCTTTCAGCAATTTCATAAATCCTTAAGATTATTTAAATATTATATTTACCTTCATATTTAAAAAAATTAAATTATAATCATCGTTATTCTTGTTGTCTTAAATATTAATTACTGGTGAATATTTTTTTATTAATGAAATATTTCATTTCATTAAGCATCAAAATTTTATTTAAAAAAAAATACTTACAATCTTATATTCAAAGATTGGTAAACATTGAAAAATTATTGAATAATTAAATAATGGATCTCAAACCGAATGCTAATAATATAAAGAACGGTTAATTTATTCAATAAAATATGTGTGTGATGTTATATGTTATGTTTCGTATAGAATCATTAAGAGAAGTCTCAACATATTTGATTTATTTTAAAAATATTATGATTCCTCATGTTTCCCATTTCCCATTTAGTTTTCTTGAAGATTTCATTTTCAGTGATGCACGTACGACTGAATCTATGCACTATCAGCGAAACACAGACATCCTCTGTAGGACGCACTCGCCAGCAAAGAGTACTAAGTAAATCAAGGAATAAAATGAATTGCCTGAAATATATTTTCTCTTATTTATGTATTATGTAAATGCATTCAAAATACCTGATGGATTGGTTTACGGCAGCAAAATCTTGCATCACAAACTTCAAAAAATAATAAAACATAATTTGAAACACGTATATTTTTACTGGCATCCTTATGAATATTGAAAAATGCTTTTTTCACGTAAATTCTGACTTACAATTAATACCTACTTTTAAAATTTCTAATCAATAGTCATACTGAAGGCGATCTTCAATAATGGTCTTCAGGAAGGCCGAAACATGTAATCATTAAAATAAATTGTGAATCAAAACTAAATATCTTTAATTTATTATTTTTTTAATTAAAATTAATTCTAAAATTATAATTGTGTAGTTTCACCAAGCATTGTCAGTTGATAACCTTAATGTTATCAATAGTCATACTGTTTTGAAATGATTTCACAATTTTATTTTATGAAAAAAAAAACATAAAAAGGCCGTTAAATACTATTAAACAAATAACCAACACTTAACAAACAAGTTATCCGGATAATGAATTAAACCATATACGAGTATATGTTACAAACTGTCACCAAATGAGATTATCTCGCTCGAATCTCTAATAGATTTTGTGTAATCCTAACGCCATTGTTTCCTGCTCATTAAATCTTAATCTCTCCAAGAAGCAGCTTAACTACTAATATACTTACACAAAACACTTACTTGGTCTCATAAATTACACAACATACTTACATATATGCAAGCATACAAAAATATTTCATGTCTACCATATTAAAATACCTTGCAATATTTACTTTATCCAACTTACAATGTATAAGGTCTTTATTTATTATATTTATGATGTGCTTGTATATAAAAAATACGTATTATTTTCTTTATCTTATAATTATATATCAAATCAAATCAAACCAAAAAAAAACAACCAGTTTGCCTTATAAATAGTGGCAGTCCAATCTCCAAACTTCAATTTCTTGCAATCACAAACAATCAGACAGTACTTATTTCATTGTCAGTATCATGAAAACAGATTTTATGAGCATTGTATAAAGTAAGATATTTTGTAGCATTAAAAGATAACTACATTGATCGGTTAATATTATTAAAAAATAACTAAAAAAAAGCATTAAAAGATAACTAGATTGATCGGTTAATGTCAAAATATTAACCTACCGTATCTTTGTTTGTGCAGTATGTGTTTGTACTCGTATGTTTCAAGCCGTAATTTTCAATGTGATAATCATCTTTATCACCAAGCCCGCTTCCCTAACTGGTGTGGTAAGGTATGGTCGTCACGAACTGCCGCTACAAAGCTCTGTCATCCGCCTTGATCTTGGCTTATCCCATGTCAGCTCTGCCTCCCGTAGCTCCACTGAGATAATACTTGTAATAATATCATTTTATGAGCTCGTTCAGAACTCACGACCTTTTGCAGTTGAATTAAGAACCTTTTAACCGTAACCTCATTTCGTGTGTTTCCAGGTGGTCCGTGGGAAGGTGACAACACGGTGTTTGTGGCACGCGTGCCGAGCATTGTCGCTTGGTCTGCTGCTCATGGTTTTAGGTGCAGCCATGGCCACCATTGGTAAGTCCATCACTGCTATCAGCCTTCCATAGATACCGTGGCATATCCTAAGCATCCTATCCAAGGTAACAACTTGCTGAGAATGCCACTCGTGCCAATTTTTGTCACATTGCGTTGCAGACAATCCGACAACGGAAAATTCATTTAATATGTTTCCAATAAATTCGCTGTGTTCAACCGGTCCGTCTACAGATGTTACTGATACTTGTCTTCACCCCTTTACTTCTCTGTGTGACCTTAATTAACTGTTATGTTTGATGTTTAGTTTTACGTAGGTCGTGTCGATGGTGACATGTCACTGAAACCGGTAGAGTGATTTATAAATTAGGACTTAGTGGTTTCATACAAGATTTTATTTGTTTTATTCCCCATGTAATACTATCCAACATCTCTTTAAAGTACTGAAATGAATTCCTCTAAATGATCATTATCACATTTGACTATTACCAACTGCAAATAATTGATAATGTAACACATATCCATTAAAACGGCCCTTTACAATATAAATTGGCAACTCAATCACTTCGTTTTACAGGTTTATATATAATATGTTTTCAAAAGAGTAAATTGTTATTTCGATGCTCCCGAAGTCAGAACCATTCAGTTCTAAAAGGCTGCTTACCGGCAGATAACAACATAGATAGAACCGTTTTATAAAGAATGGCTGCAAACACTAGGAAAAAGCGTGCATAATGGGAGTAATTAATATATTATTTTATGTTAAACGCAAATTAAAATTTTAGGATTAACTTTAATTAAAAAATTAATATTTTAAAAATATTTAGTTTTGATTCACAATTTATTTTAACAATTACATGTTTCGGCCTTCCTGAAGACCATCTTCAATAATAGAGGTCTTCAGGAAGGCCGAAACATGTAATCGTTAAAATAAATTGTGAATCAAAACTAAATATTTTTAATTTATTGATTTTTTAACTAAAATTAATTGTAAAATTATAATTATGCAGTTTCACCAATTATTTTCAGTTGATAACCTTAATATTATTAAACGCAAATATTAATTTTCGAGAGTATCTAATAATCTTATGTATATAAATTATAACATATTGGCAAAATATTTGTCTCTCAATAACGCGATTAACTAATCCTAGACACACTATGTGTTATTCCATAATAATATTAATCCGTTCTCATATAATCCATAAACACGCCTTTAATACTCAATCGCAATTATGTATACTTGGTATATATGACTACATTGTACAAACATCATGATCAAATTTATGACTCTCAACGTACTTCATGTAATGTAATTATATATAATATTTCTATTTACTCTTCTTTTTTCCGATATTTGAATATATTTGTGCCCCGCGTTTAGAACTTTTTTAAAGCTTAATTGTCGTAATTTGCACAACATTTTTAATTTCGTCACCAAAAAGTAACCTTACATCACTTCAGTAGATTAAGCAAATAAAACCAATGATTTTTTTTGAAACGATGAATTTGAGTCACATAAATCGACATTTTACATTTTCGATTAGGAAAATCTCTTACGTTTAGAATTCATTGTTTATGCGCTAATTTTTATGTGACAACAAAAATTAAATAAAATACATAATTCATAGTAAATTTGTAATCTAAATCAAATCCCAGCGTTTGCCGTTTATTTTTCTACTATTTTTCGTTGATAGAAAAGTCATCTACAATACTGTTTGCTGTAAATCTGTATTTCAGTTATAAAAATTGGTTAGTATTTTCGTAAAAATATATAACATCGTATTTGAATTTTATTTTTCAGCAAATTTTATAGGAGGGTGATATTGCTCAAGTAAGTCTATAACAATGAGTTAAATATGCATTGTATCAAAAGCTTAATATTAACTGGGAGCACTTGACCCAGAAATATGCAATTCAATCACAGTTGATGTCTCCGGGAATCCCCCGAGGGAGCTCCTCCCGCGCCTCACTTCACAGTAATCCCCTCTAGAGTGGCGCTTATCTGCACAGCCTCACAGCTGACTTCAGACTCTTCGCAGATCTGAGCCAACTGTCGAGGGTGACAATCAAGCAACCCAGCAATCTAAAGAAAAGTCGGGTGTACGTTATTTACTAGTCATCATCATCAGCTTGTGTCTCCACTATTGAACGTAGACCTCTCGAATGAGTATACATCCTCGGCATCCAGGCAACTTCCACTATTCTTCTGGTATCTTCTGGTATCGACCACCTTGCAGGGGATCGGCCAACGCTCCGTTTGCAAATTCTTAGACGCCATCCTTTCGCCGATTCTTCTTCAGATATTCTCGTTTGAGATTATATTTTTTAGAGACACTGCATCGATCTCTCCATGACACTTAGAGTGTAGAATTTTTAAGTACCCTGATATAATAATATAAACTACCTATAATTTCGTAGAAAAGCACAGTTCACCAAATGAAGATATTTTTTATCTATCTGGTTGGATATAAAAGCAGTTATCTTTTTGAGCTACTGATACATAACTGGACCATCAATGATAAACACTACTGTCAACTTGCTTGCAAGCTTAGCTGGCGGTCATAGCTCAATGGTAAAGCCTTTGCTTTGCAAGCCAAAGGTCATGGGTTCGATCCCCGACGGAGATTAAAAAAAAAAAAAAAAGTATTCTTAATCGATTTCTGAGCTCTAAAATACCTCGGTTGGTGTGAATTTGATCCATCACCCGTAAAATGTCAGTTATAGCCTATTTATTAAAACTGGTGGTAGACGAAAGTCGTCCCGTGAAGACCACCCATTCATAATAAATACCTGTAATAATAAAGGATGATGCGTGAATCTCGGGCTGTAGTCTATGACGTTGGCGGATCAACACTCCACATGCAGCGTTTAGCCATATACACCATGGTAAGCATCATAGAATTCCACAGAATTACTATCACCATCTGTCGGTATTCTCCTGTATGTGTTTACATAAAAAAAAATGCTTGACAAATTAAGCGCTTCTTTGATAGTTGTACAGCCAGAAATCATCGATCGGAAAGATGTCGTATGTGACGGTGACAACAACAACAATAATAATTAGCTGTAGTAATTTCAACTTATCTGAGATATTCAGCAGTATCCAGCGTATTGTTCAAACCTAACACCTTCCAGCTGGTGTGTTTTAAGATCGTTTAAAAAATATTATATGGCAAAAAAAATACCACAATTGAGTGTTAAAAATACAATGAAGACTTTTATTTCTTCTAAACCACCATGTTTTTATGCCCATGGAATCCAAAATTTTACCGAGATATGAGGAATAACATTAAGGTTATCAACTGACAATACTTGGTGACACTGCATAATTATAATTTTAAATAAATTTTAATTAAAAATTAATAAATTTAAAAAATTTAGTGTTGATTCACATTTATTTTAACTGATTACATGTTTCGGCCTCCATGGTGACCATCTTCAACAATCTGAATATTAGGAATAATTGTATGAAAATAAATAAGTTTCGAGTACATGATTGAATAAATAAATTATATTTGTAAAAGCAAAAGATTTTTTTCATTAAAAAATAAGTAATTTTACGTCGCACCAGTATACACTATTTCATTTCATAGATGTCGTTGTGAAAAATCGGAATTAATATTGAAATACAGTGGAACTTCTCATAACGAGCATAATTCGTTCCAGAATCTTGCGCGTTATGTGAAACATTCGTTATTCGAAACTAATTTTTCCATAAAAAACAATTTAAAACACGATAATGCGTTCCATGCGAAATATTTTTTTAACGTTTATTCAAATAAAATTACAGACTTATAAATTGTTAAAGATCGTAACAACCTGGATGAAAACATTTTTAAAAAATCGAAACTAGCTTATTATTTATAAATTTACGACAAATAATAAATTATTTTTTACTAGGAAGCTGTCTAGAGACATTTGTTTCGGTCGACTCTTTAAAATTTGGTGAACATGCGACACGGCGTTATGATTGAATAAGTTTGTATCACGCATAGCCACCTCCTTATAAGGATGACGCTTCTCAATGTACGATGAAACAGTTTCCCATGCTTTCAGCATTTCTTTTATTGCGACAGAAGATTGTTACTCTGCTATTTCGTCTTCCTCCAAACTCTCCAAAATAAAAATAATTATAAATAACGTCTGAACATAAGTCTATAAATATGTTTGATCACATGCGAATAACGTGCTAACAGTACTAATGTGCTAACAATACGAGTACTAAATACAGACTGACGCAATGACGAGGAAGTCCCAGCTCACAAGTGCGTCATACGTTATGTGACTTCCCCTTTCTGCGTCACTCGTTATGCGAAATATCGCTTGTTAAGGGAGCAATTTTTTCACTTTTTTTTTTGCTCGTTATGCGAATTACTCGTTATGAGAGGTGCTTGTTATGAGAGGTTCCACTGTATATCTTTCGAATATTGCGAAGCGCGCACAGCTGCGCTTATGGCGATCGTCTACATAGAGCGCACTTGTTATTTGTGAGTCAATCATGATATACTTATGACAGGGTTTTTGTTGTTACAAGTCAAACTGTTTATCTTGAGTCTCCTGACGCTAGTTCTGAGTGTGAGGTCAGTGATACTAAATTTGTCAATAAATTTACATCACCACATTTATGTTAACTATTGTATTTTTATTTTATATAATATTATTATATTTATATTATTGTACTTCAGAAAAGCATTGAATTGATAAAATTTGTAATGTTTCTGCAAGGAAAAAATAAATAAAATTGAAAATTGAAATTGAAATTGAAATTGAAATGTGTGCTTTCGGCGATTGTCGGGTTAAGGAGTGGCTCAACCCGAGATTTTTTTTGTGTAATCGCATGCATAAGAGCACATATTATTCTTATTACTTTATAAACCTATTAAAATTAATGTAAATTGACTATTTCTAATCTTCTGTCCTTCGTATTAATTTTCCCCGATTAATTGATAATAATTGTATCAAATATGATGGTTTTTGCTATGAATCTTTATGTATATCAATTTTTAAATAAAATTTACAAAATATATGTTTCTATGGTTGTGAAATTGCTCCTCCCGACTAGATTTTCTTTGTGGTTGTACCCCACTTATCTACGCGATCTCCTCTAATGGGCCGCCAGCGACAGTCTTGTCCTCCTTCTCGTCATCTTGATAGCGAGGCCTCTATGACGTTAGAGGAAATTTCAAATTGTATCTCATTCTTAGCCGCGGGCCAAAGACTCCTGTCAAGTTAATATAATATTATGTCCGTATATTTGCCAGAAACCCGGCTTAAGTGAGTCTATTCCACATAAAACAGTAAAAATTTAATTAATATTTGACATTTTCAGAAAAACAATTAAAAATATGCAATGCGCATTTTTGAATCAATTTTTCAGCAAAGCCATGAATATTTGCGTCACAGTAAAATAAATTGCGTCCTTCTTTATTACCAACTTTTTAGCCCGAAGCAACACCTTGTTGTTCATTAAGTCCCCTAACAGTTTCAAATTGACTCTGTGGTGTGATTTTTTTCTAAGCAATTAAATATACATATACTATACATAAAAATCCTTAAACGAGTCAAATCAATCAGAAAACATATCGGCGGGAGCGGGATGCGAACCGCGGACCTTTGGAACCAAGCATTTTGCCCAAATATACATATACTATACATAAAAATCCTTAAACGAGTCAAATCATTCAGAAACAATAATTTAATTGCTTATAATATTGTAAAATAGTCAATTATCTATAAAAGTAGATTAGAATATTGAAATAATAAAATAATATTCTAATAAATAATTTAAAATATCCATATGATAATGTCACCTTGAGACAATATCAAGAAGGTAAAAATTATTCATCAGTAACACAGGTAAATAATTAATTGCAATGTGCGCGTCGTACTTACAAGAAGTTATTCTCATCCATTTGATCTATAGTTTCGGTTCGAGACCCGAGTGGTACTTACTAAAAATAAATAGACTGTCGGAAATAATAATATTAAGCTTGTAAATAAATGCATTCTGATTGAATAATAAAAAAATAAAAATATACATACTTTGAATATATACTATAGCGACATCTATCATACGATGATAACTTATATAGAAGATCAGAGACGAGTCATCTCAGGTGGAAGAAATTGGCCCGGTGGCCGAGCGGTATAATTACCTGGGCAAAATGGTTGGTTCCAAAGGTCTGCGGTTCGCATCCCGCTCCCGCCGATATTTTTTCTGAATGATTTGACTCGTTTAAGGATTTGTATGTATAGTATATGTATATTTAATTGCTTATAATATTGTAAAATAGTCAATGATCTATAAAAGTAGATTAGAATATTGAAATAATAAAATAATATTCTAATAAATAATTTAAAATATCCATACGATTTTTTTCTGTTTCGGAAAAATGAAAGGAGGAAAACATGCAAAAGTATGTTACAAAAATCTTGGGAGACATTCCTCTCAAGGACTTTCAGGGTGTTTTCCATGCATGGCAGATATGTTTTTAAGTGTATTGATGCTGGAGGAAAACATTTTGAAGCCTTTTAATCATTTGTACAGATCTGATCAATAAATATATTTTACCCGAAATTACACATTACTTTTGTCAATTACGATGCTTATAGTATGTTATGACATGGCTCTAAATACAAGCAAGTATCTAGGGGTCAAAATGTGGAGAGATGGATGAGTTATATCAGAGACTCACCGGAGTTCCAGGCACGTGTTTTCCGTGACTAAAAATGGCGGTGTCGGTGTCGTACGCGGCGTGTAGCGAGGACCAAGTGTCTTCGTCGAAAGCAGGAACAAAAGTGCCCGCCGCCTCGATTCTCACCTTTGACGTACTATGCTTGACATAATGGTAGGAAGGTTGTGTAGCTAGCCCTCAAAATGACATCTATGGTCGCTCGGTTAGGTTAGGTAAAAGAGCTATATCTAGCTGATATCAATGTTTTAATATAACAGGTAATATAAGATAGATCGCATAAGTCTCACATTACGACGATTGAAATATTTCAAGTTACAACTCATTACTTTGTTTTACGAATATATGTAGACGCTAATAAATTTTCAAAATATTTCAAATATTTCAAATATTTCCAGTAGAATAATATTATTTGACAATATGATATTCAAAGTAAGGCACGTTGAATTTTCATCCATTAGTATATTTTCATTATAATATCGAGAGAAGAGAATTTATTTTGCGAATATTTCTGATATTTCAATAAATTACGAACAAAGGATAAATCTACTGGAATACCTAATGGTTGAGGCATGAATATAGCTGCGAACATGAGTTCTATTGTATGAAACAAATTTAATATTTCATTCGATTTGTAAATTTTAGCTTGAAATTATATATGTGTATACCAAAATATATATTTATATATGGGTGCGAACTCAACATAAACAATACTTTACAAAAGGGTTTGTTTTTCTTGGAGAATCTTTGATGTTCATAAATATTTTATTGCATAGTTTCAAGAAATTATTTTCCTACATTTATATTCAAATTTTTTAACTATTAATTCGGCATGAATAAGTTCTGTAAATATGTACTTTATTTAGAGTTTATTTATTGGAAACGAAAGATATTTACTAATACTCGTATTTTGAATCTTTATTTTATTTTATATGTTTATCTTACTAAATAAGTTTATGTATTTTATTTTATTTTATTTTGTACTCAAAAAACTCGTTTATCTTCTTAATAAGTTAATTATAATAAAACCTAGTTATTAACTGTACTTGGTAGAGCTTTGGGAAACCGTATTACTTAAAACAAGGCAAGAATTATGTCAGCACGAGAAAAAATTGTATCTAAAATTTATGATAACCATATAATCCAGAATTGAGTCACATTACGAGAAAGAAGTATATTTGTAAAGTTATATAAAAGTGATTCGGTTTGAATATTTCATATAATATTTTTACCACCTTTAAAATGATGAAAGTGTATTTTCACAATTTTCAAACCACCGCTTATATTCAATTGGAAAAGCCTTTCAGGTGGAAATTTAATGATAAGTACATAAATAGATTTTCATTTTATTTTCATATGAGTTACCTCCATACTTGATTAAGTCTGGTTTTTTATCAACAAAATCCTCCCTCTCGACTAAAATTTTATACTAATCAGTTGATATATTTTAAAACATATTTTCTCAAATAAATCCGCTTTCTAATTGTAGCATAAGGTCGTGCCAAACCTTCGCTCATATAAGATCTCTCTTTCGAAGATCATTCGGGTACATTCGATGTATAGCTTACATAGATCTTTTAAAACGGTGAGATCCCAGAGGTCTGAAGAAAAGACGAATTTGATTCATTATCTTTTTTATATATACAGTCGATTCCGCTTAATTGGGACACATCGGGACTTGGTCATTTTGTCCCAATTAAGCGGCTGTCCCAATTAAGCGGCTGTCCCAATTAAGCGAATTTCACATATTTTTTTAATTCATTTCGTCGGTTTTGGCAACTAAAGCCATTAACCAGTAATACACACATAAAATTACACAATGCATATTTTTTTCAATAATTTTATTTTATAAACTCTTGGAAACTGTAAATTACA
The DNA here is from genome assembly GCA_022606575.1 of Glossosoma conforme. Taxonomy (NCBI): domain Eukaryota; kingdom Metazoa; phylum Arthropoda; class Insecta; order Trichoptera; family Glossosomatidae; genus Glossosoma; species Glossosoma conforme. The sequence goes on along the minus strand of JAGTXR010000233.1, from coordinate 237,822 downwards.
TATAGGTAATATAAGTTATCATATAAATTACAAATATGTAATATAAACTTTAAGGAGAAAAAATAATCATTATTAAAATAATAAATGGGTAGGTACATACAATTTAATTCAATGCAAAAATGAGTCAAGTGTAGTCTGTCTTTTGTTTTTGTAACATTTCACTTTTACAAAATCAGCACAGATATTCAGTGCTGATGTAGGGCTCCCTTCATTTCCTTCCTGCATAAAATAACACTACACTTGAATCCTCACAGTCTTCATTAACATCATAACATGGTAAATTATTATCTATTCTTGAAAATTCTTCATTGTTAATAATAGGAACTTGTAACATATCCTGATTTTCTTCACTGCTTAAAATTTCCTGTCCCAATTAAGCGGAATATTGTCCCAATTAAACATATAAATTGACTATTGGTTTCTTGGTTTGGTTTCTGTTCTTTGAGATTTGTCCCAAATAAGCGGCTGTCCCAATTAAACGGTGTCCAAATTAAGCGGAATCGACTGTAATAGAAAAACATGTCTCAATCAGTTCTTTCTTTCGTCCCTTAACCAATTGTAGGATGAAAGGCTGCCTTGTCTGCTCCTTTACCTTGTCATTCGTCTGAAAGTCAAAACACTGTACCCTGTTTTGAAATAGCTTTATTTTTTATATTACGTATATTAGGAATATTTAATATTTATTATGACCTTATAAACTACTTTTTATATTGCTTAGTGGTAAAACATTTGCTTACCAAACCTAAGACCGTGAGTTTGATCCTCAATGGAGATTAGAAAAATCTGAATCGATTTCTAAGCTCTATAAATACCCTCGGTTGGTGTGATTTTGATCCCTCTCCCGTAAGATACTAGTCATAGCTTATTTATCAAAATTGGTAGTTGATGTAAGCTTCATTAACACCACACATTTTTATAGTGAATTCGTGTAATAAATGGATAATGTGTTAATATTGGGCTTTAAATTATGACGTTGACAGATTAACACCCATATGCAGCGCTAATTCTATATATATGCATGTGGTAAGCGTCATAGAATCCACAAATGAGATTTCTGCATCGCTATCACCATCTTTTGGTATGCTCCTGTATTGGTTTACATAAAAAAATAAACAAACTTATTATAAATTTTATATCTTTCTTTACGTCTGTTTTTATTTTAATAAACCGTATTGATTTAATCGTTCCGATAGTCGCTCCACTAATTGGATTAAGCCAATTCGAAATAACTAAGAGCTTTTATATTTACAAAAGGCGCGTTAAATTACAATATCTGGCCAAATTAATCTGTAAGACGTGACAAAAGCCTGAAAAGAATCTGGCGTAATGGGTTTGTAAAAGTTCTTTTTTTGCGAATTTAGTGTCGCCAAAAGACCCCGGATGGAATCGCCCTGCGGACGTTGGAAGATAAAAGTTTGTTTTCTTGTTAGAAAGTATCTTTGTTTTTCGGATGCGCCGCGTCGTGTAAAATAAAATGGTTTTTTTTCAGCTGAAAAAAAATGCAAAAGTTTGTACGGAACATTGTTACATGCAAAATATGTGTTCGGTGAAATAGATGAAACACAGCGTGAAAATAGAGGGTGTTTTTTTTAAGTTTAAAAAACTATCCTTTATCCCTCGCAACTGTTAATATTTTTTTTTTCTACATCCGATCTATAGCTGATGTGTATAGTTCCTACAAATCACCACAGTATACTGATAAGCTTTCTATAACTGTTTTATTTGATCGGATGATTAAGCCGATGCTCCCGAAGCTTATTTCATTTAGTTCTAAGAGGCGGTTCAACCCAAAATAGCAACACAGAAAGGACCGTTATATAAAAATGCAGGTAAAATTTTGTTTGAAAAGTATCCGTTATAAATAAATAAAATCGTGCGTTATAGGAAAGTTAAACATAGTTTTGTCATCTCATGATCTTCTTTGCAAAGTACTTTTGAAAATTTAACAGCTGGGTTGTTCAATTTTTTAAAAACTATGTATAGTTCTTGACGATCTTTCGAGAACCAGGGAATTTGTATAATAAGTATCTATAGTATCCGATTTGGGTGAATTTTTAAGCAACTTTATAAGGATATCGGACCATTAGTTTATAAGGCATGGCTCAACTGTTTTATATATTTAATGAATATTATGGGTTTGGCCGAAATTTTTAATTCTTGGCTGTCTTTAAAGTGATATTAGGTTCCATTCCCTTGATGCTCACATTTCTTCAAAAATTAATACCGCTGATTGATTACAAACTGATCAGTCACCTGTATAACTACCTCAAATTGATGGTAGACGAAAGTTCTCTCGTAAAAACATCTTATCATCAGTTTGTCTTTTAAATAACATATCACTACTATTTGCGATTATAATAATGAGTAACATTAAGGTTATCAACTAACGATACTTTGTGAAACTGCATAATTATAATTTTAAACATGTAATCGTGTAGAATAAATGTAAATCAAAACTGAATATTTTTAATTTTTTAATTTTTAATTAATATTATAATGACAATAAGTCACAACTATATAGAAATTCCGCGGAAATATCTAATGATATCATCTTATCAACATGCCACAAACAATAACTGAATCATACTTACCTTTAGTACTGTAACGGCAAGTATCATAAATGTAATATGGCGATATTTTGCTATATCTGGCTTTATGAAGAAAAAAAAACAGTTTTTTTTTTTCAAGCAAAAGAAACTGTTAAGAAATTACTATTTTCCCAATCAATTGATGTTACTTCAGTAATACAAATAATTATTGCTCATCAAAAACACTCGAGCATCAAAGAAAAGATAATTTAATTTATCTTTTATACGAAGGCTTCATAAAACTTAACGTGATAGGAAACTTATCAAATCATAATCCGATTACTTTATGTTTTTGCTAGGCCAAAGCGTGTGATTTAGAATCTAGAAACAAAGCGCTTGTCTGTCGTTTTTGACGAGAGACAAGAGGTTGTGAGTAGATTTTTTTTAAATTAATGAGCATACAAATACTTATATAGTGTGAATCGAACCCTCACTCGAAGAATGACGATCAAAGCGTATTAATCGATATTTATGGTAAACAAAGTTCATTCGAATTTCTCATTGATTCTAGTTAAATTTGGGATATGTGAACTCCTATAATCTTCTAGCGTTAATGTCATAGAATATATAATATGCGTGGTTTGTATGTATAAATGTATAATTTAAAGGAAATACATATTTAGCCGAAAGATACGGTCTAAAATTAAAACACTAAAAATATACCAAAAAAAAACAATAAAATACATATATATCTTTTTTTCTAAGTTAAAATGAAAAGGGTTTTCGTCGATTGTATATGAGCTTGGGAATAAATATTTCCTTATTTATTATTATTAGTAATAAGATAATCAGAGATGCTTTTCCCGTTCTTTAGGAGCTAGCATTTAAGTAATTCATATTTTTAAAGCTTTTGTATGTATTCAGCGGAGCTCGAAAAAGACAACATTAAGGGCCTCTGACAGATTTTTACAACGCCTATTTGTGTTATATACTTTAAAAAGGAAGCGTATATGAATAAACAGAATATCGATAGTGTATGGGGGTCATGAAAATTTACATATTTTCATTACCGTAATGGATGTAACTAGATTATGGCGTCTACTCTCCAAGATTATTTTTGAAGGAAAAGTTTTTGAAGAAATGATTTTCTGACAGATAATTATTTCGAATAGGAAAGAAATACATAGAATAACAAGAGAATTTCTCTTTTACAAAGAAAGGGTTAGTATTGAGATGATTGTACGTCACATTTTGAGCGAGACGGGCATGTTTTTCCTGTGTTTGCAAGGCATAGCATCGGGATTCCAAATAATTTTCTTTAAAAAATAAATACAAATATAATATATAAAAACGTGCTTTAGTAAGTTATCATTATTTTTCTCTTCGTTCGTCCAAGTTTACTTTCTCGGCTAAATTTCCGCAATATTGTTAGAAAGCGCTTAGTTGCATTAAAATAGTAAATATTCTTAATTCCCTCTCAAGATTATCCATCAAATTTTCACAATATTTACAAAAAAAAAGACTTGAAAACTCTGTCTTGTTTCTCGCTCTTTTCTTCCGTAAAATCTTAAAGTTTCAAGGCCCGAGAAATAAACTTAAATATTTATTCAACCGGATCAATAAATTAAAATATTTCCAGGTTATGGAAATGGGGGGGGGATTTATCGTAATAAAAATGGCGGTATTGTGTTGCCAATATCGGTAATTTCTCCAAAGTATGCCTATTCATATTTTCCTTGGATCTAATTAAAAGTTTTCCCATTTCACCGGCAGAGAGAGACCTCTCCGAATGGCCTTAAAATTGCGTTAAATTATCCGATTACGAATAAAGACGACTCAATTCGCATTAAGTATTCTAAGCTCTGCTTGAACATTTTACATTTTTCCTTTTTTCAACTAACAAATTAGCTGTACACAGTTCTTATAACTGTTATTGTACTCGTCCCGAGTCATCTCCGCATACGAAATTCCAAATAATATAAACTATACAATTCTCCAGGCGTCCTCAGAGCATCCCCATTGCATATTCAAACATTTGTTGATCATTGTTTAGGAGATTTGATGGTGATCTCGAAGCAACCAAAGCATGAACGTTGGATCTTAAAGATTAACTCAACCCTACCAACGATACACGGTAAACACTGTAACTCATTCATTTACAGTCCACCGTCAATGTTACTTAAATGTGTTAATAGAACAAAAACCACTGGTCTTACGAATGTTTTTCCTAGTAAATAAAAACTCGAGTCTCGTTTTTTAGATCTTCTTCAGACTTTTAACTTCTAACTCCTAATACTAATCCCAAATCCTAACACACCCAAAGTATGTATGAATAATATCCATAAAAAACCTTAATGTTATAGTACAAAAACGACGGTTGCTTTGCACGTAATTGCAGATTTAGTCTCCATCACGACCTTTAAGGGATTCTATATTTTTTAAAGTTTATATCAGCCCTAATTTTAAGCGAGTGAAGCTGAAATTCATCATAAACTTGACCCATTAATCTCTGACAGGGTCCTCCCATTGAAAAGAATGTTCGGCCGACTGGCCCTTCCCAGGGATTTTGCTTTGAACGTTGAATATTTATCATTTTTTGTTTGGCTTAGCTTTTTCTTAGCAACCTAACAAGCTTAAAAAAGTAATTTATTAAAGATCCCAAAGCTTTTTTAGTTATTTTTAATATTTACAAAACAAACACATGGCTGACTTTATTGTACATTTTTGTAACCTTATCGATTCATCTTAAGATAAACTGAAGTTATTGTACAGTTTATTTGTTAATCAATGTACCTTTGAGTCCAATAATTATAAACTACATTGAAGGTTCGTCGGGTTTATTTTAACGCTATTACATACTTCGTCCTTGGCCGTTACGATGCCCAAAGAAATAAAGTTATTCTTCTTTATAAATTTTACATTACAAGAATTGAAATTATTCTCTAAATGAAGCATTGACAGCTGCTTTCCAGTGCTAGATTTTATATTAAACATTTAGACATTCGGGTTACCAAGCATAATTGAAACAAAACCTTTAGGTACTTAAAGCTGAAAACATTTAGATGCAACGTTATTTTATGAAATAAATTGATTTATTTTGTTGTAGTGAATAAAAATATAAAAACTGAATATTTCAATTCATACTTGATTAGCAATAGTATTTTGCATGTATTTTAAATTGAAATTAAGAATTGATTGAATTAATTAAACTAAACGCATTATTTAGATAGGATTATTCAAATCAGCATCGCAGCAACATATGAATAAATACAAGTATAATCATTTATATGTTTCTCAGCATAGATATTTATTAGCAAAAGTGACTTAAATTTTTATAAACCAAATAGATGTTTTTTTTCTAACGCATTTAATGCAGATGTAAACTTTAAACTGATTTTATTATGTAAGTGGACAAATTACCATAAATGTACTGGACTTCAATTCTTCTTTATATCCCTTTCACTAATGGGTGAAGTTATCCTTCAATGATTACCAATCGTCATAGTTTTCGGCCTTAGTCAACCAATCCTTTCCGGCATACTAACAATGTCATTTTCCCATCTCGCAGTCTACTACGTTTCCGGTTCATGGTCACCACACATTAATTATTATCCCTTACCATATTTTCGTCTGAATACACAGCCTACCCACTCCAATTTCTTCCTTGCCACTACACGCACTTTGTTAGAAACGCTTGTGACTCAATTACTTTACCCAACAAAAAAGTCGCTTTTAAAACTATTTAAAAGTCTCGTAAATTAAATTTCTTCTGCAAACACCCGATATTTTTTCAACTCCGCACTTTTAAAATTTTTAAATAAAACGCTTACTTATTGCTTCTCTGAAAAAGAAAATTCATTGGCAATATTTCAAAGGGCATGTTTTTTTCTAAATGTTTTTACGACGAGGCCAAAGGTCGAAATTTAATTAAATTTATCGATCGGAATTAATTGCTCAAAAGGCAAAGAGAGATTGACTACAAATTAATACGACTGGTTTAATTTTGCTCATGCCCAGATGTTTTATTCGCTTTGGATAACATTAGGAGATTTTTCGCAAGAGTAAATTGGATCTAAAAAATAATTGTGCTGGTAAGAGAAAAAATATTTATATCAAGTAAAAAACTCATACATATTTTTACATAATATATCAATTCATATTTTTGATAGAATTACATATTTCAACGAAATTATAACGTTTTTTATACCTTTTTTATATAAAAAGTGTTCGTTGTGTGATTTTAATTACGATATTATGTATCATTTATTGACACGACAATAAACATGATTTATTAATTGTATTTTTAATCCGATTTGGAATTATTTATACGTATTTTTCTTTTGTGGAAAAAGACTCCTAGCTGTCTCGCCATCTTTTGGAGGGATCTGCTGGAATTCTTCTTCCTTCAAAGATTTTTTTAAATATATTAATCATATGACTCTTCAGGCCTGGACTTGAATATTTTACCAACCCAACGAACACACGTAACCAACCACCAGGCGGTGTCCCATCCAAAGACGTGATGTCACTTATGCAACTAATTATCCTTGGATTGATGTGTCTATTTATATTCATTAATCCAACATACAAATAGTATCGATCATTACTGTGCGTAATAATAGAACTTCGTAAATATATAAAAGCAGGCAAAACACACCAAAAACAACACACGTTTCCCGCATGCAGCGTCCAATCGTTCGTACTGAGCGTCCACTTCCTACTGGTATCGACCGGTTGTGTTCTCCTGCATGGACTTTCATTAAAAAATATATCTTCATATGTTTTAATGTTACTTTTCATAGAAGCGCTTACAGATAGAGAGTCGATAGAAGATTTATATAGGGTCCGCCATCTAACGTTTTTTTTTTCAACTAGTACTTATTTCGTGAATGGTAACACTTAACTCATGTCTGATTTGACAGATAATTAGTTTTATCCTTCCGCTAAACGAACATGGTTGTGTATACGCTTGAACAACGCTGGGAAATATTGCGACATTACTTTGAAAATCAGGCCATTTTTCTTCAAAAATGAGCAAGGAGTGGCCGTTACAGTCAATGTCGATCGTTATCGGGCCATTTTTGTTCACAAAAATTGAAGAAGAAGATATTGGCAACAATCGATTTCAACAGGATGGCGCTACGTGCCACACAGCCGAAGCTACACTCGATGTTTTGCGCCCCATTTTCAAAAAAAAAGTTATTTGGCGTACCCGTTATAATGTTTTTGTAATAAATTCATGTAATCTTTTAAAAGTGCAAGTGTGCAAAACTATATAAATTTTTAGTATATTTATGAATAATTCCAATTAGAAACATCACTCATCAACGTCATAGAGCTATCTTTAGTCAATTCTCGTCATCCTAATAATAGGAAAATTAATTGGGAATGTATTGAAGGCTGTAATCTAATACGTGATGTTAACACTAACAAACAACACTGAAGCTACGTACATTATACATACATGACTACAGCAGCGGTCGGTGAAGCGGGGTAAATTACCCCAAATGGGGTAAAAATATGTTTTTTAGGGTAAAAAGGAAATTTTTCTAGTTTACTATTTCATAAAACTTACTATTTTCATGTAATTTTTTTGTTATTTTCCGTCCAAATTAATTCAATAAATAATGTTTATTTAAATATACATTGATTGTCTTCTTTTCGAAATGGAGGGAAGAGGTAATATCGACTTACGTAAAAATATTTTGGGGTAATATCGACTTACGTAAAAATATTTTGGGGTAATATCGACTTACGGAAAAATATTTTGGGGTAATGGTTAAAAAAAGTTCCCCGACCGCTGCTCTACAGGTATAATAATATTTTGTATGTACAAGATAATTGGAAGATAATTTTCATACGTGCTTAGAATATAATACATATAGGCAATGCCTAGAATAAAACATTTAGAAGTAGCTTTTAAAATTATTTTTTTGTGTGTATGTCATAAAGATTTAATTATTATTTCAGTAAATAAAACTTACTTAAGGATTATGGCTTTTGAGTTGAGTCGTGTTTGGCAAATTTCTTCTTCTCTCTATTAGTTCGACCGCTATTTCAGGGGTTATTTTCAGGTTTGATGATTTGGAATACAACAGGAATCATCAACACTGAATATGACTCTTGCAATGGCGGCCGAAGTATCGGAGAACAGAATAAATTCGCCACACAAGGCTCAATCCAAAAGCCGCAACTCCAAATCTGACCACGAAAACCTAGGAAATTATTTAAAACGTACATTATTTCAACTATTACTAAAGTAATAATAATAGTTTCGGTTAAACTAAAATAAAAAACATTAAGATTTTAATTTTTATTAATATTTCAACATTATTTACAATTTATTTATTTATACAAACCAACATTGAAAATACTGCCCCACTTAAAACACGTTTTCAATAAATAAATTTTGTTAGTATTGGATATGTTAATATTCTTCTTGATACACTTGAAAAATAATTACAAAAATTATTTATTTCAATCTAGTTTGCTTCATCAGAGTTTTTCATATTTATTTAGTTCATGTTTTCATTAATTTTATTAAGAATGCTTAGCAGAAAGAAAATTTAATATTAAATCTGTAAGTCGTAAGCCGAAAATAATTTGCTTGGAAAGTTTGTACATCTTTAACTGATACAATCAATTTGATTCACTCAACATACGCCATAGAAACTTTACAGACAATCTGTTTGAAGGCAATGAGACTACCAGACCGATTATATGTTCAACTGTCTGTAACTATCTGTAAAGAATCTGTTGACTATATATGTTACTAAGACAGAATTTATTGCAGAACTGTCTGATAAATTAAAGACGATTAGATGACTAATACTGACGTCAACAAACTGTTGATACTAAAATATTTTTGTATATTTTCAATTTTAAAATATAAGTGCTTAAATTTAAAAATGATTATATTCATCGTGAATATATTTTATAAGAAATGAAGAGTATTTAACTGTCATATTGTTTAATGATATTAAGGTTATCAATTGACAATATGTGGTGAAACTGCACAATTATAAATTAATTTTAATTTAAAAATTCATCATCATCATCAGCCTGTGTCCGTCCACTGTTGAACGTAGGCCTCCCGCATGAGTCTCCATCCTCTTCGATCCTCCGCCTTCCTCATCCAGGTCACTCCCGCTATTCTTCTTATATCGTCAGTCCATCTTGTAGGGGGTCGGCCAATGCTTCGTTTGCCAGTTCTTGGGCGCCATTCCAATACTTTTCTTCCCCATCGACCGTCATCTCTTCGACAGATATGTCCTGCCCATTGCCACTTGAGTGTGCCTATTCGTTGGGTAACATCCACTACTTGAGTTCTTCTGCGTATTTCCTCGTTTCGGATTCTATCTTTTAGCGACACTCCGAGCATGGATCTCTCCATAGCACGCTGGGTGACTTTTATTTTATGGGTAAGACTTGCTGTCAGATTCCACGTCTCTGCGCCATAAGTTAATACAGGTAGGATGCATTGGTTAAACGCCTTAGTTTTAAGGCATTGCGGAATTTTCGCTTTAAAAATGTACTTTAGTTTTCCAAATGCTGCCCATCCCAGTTGTATGCGCCTGTCGATTTCTTTTGAGAAGTTATTTCGCCCTAGTTGTATTACTTGTCCCAGATAGGTATAGTCGTTTACAACCTCTATTTGTGTTCCTCCAATGGATATAGGATCGAAGGTCTGTGAAATATGACTATTAATCATGGCTTTTGTTTTATCCATGTTCATTTTCAGACCAATTTTGTTCGACGCTTCATTGAGGTCGTAGAGCATGTCTTGGAGCTTGTCAGGTGATTCGGCTATTAGCACTATGTCATCTGCAAATCGGAGGTGAGAAATGTACTCTCCGTTAATATTTATTCCACATTTTGTCCAGGATAGCAGTTTAAAGATATCTTCTAGGGCGTTTGTGAAGAGTTTTGGAGATATAATATCTCCTTGTCTAACACCTTTGTTTATAGAAATATTGCTAGTGCTATCATGGAGCTGGACCATCATTGTTGCAGATTTGTACAGAGATTTTATTATCTCTATATACCGATAGTCTATTTTGCAGCGTTGTAGTGAATCTAGCACTGCCCAAGTCTCGATTGAGTCAAATGCCTTTTCATAGTCTACAAAGGCGAGGCAGAGTGGCTGATTATATTCTTCGGTTTTCTGAATGATTTGTCTTAGCGTGTGGATATGATCAATTGTACTAAAGCCTTTCCTAAACCCAGCTTGCTCTCGAGGTTGGAATTCATTAAATCGACCCGTCAGCCTGTTTGTTAAAATTCTGGGGAATACTTTATACACATGGGAAAGAAGGGAAATGGGTCGGTAGTTTTTGAGCAGTGATTTATCCCCTTTTTTGTGGAACAATATCACAATACTCGTACTCCATGTCGCCGGGGTTTCTCCATGTTCTATAGTTTTTTAAGCTCTTTCAACAGAGGGGTTCCTCCTACTTTCAGAAGCTCAGATGTAATTCCGTCTTCTCCGGGGGCTTTGTTGTTCTTAAGTTGTTTTAGGGCCGATTTAATTTTGAATATACTTATATCTGGGATGTCTTCAGACCAGTGCTTTGTGAGAGTAGCCCTCTTGTCGTCCGCAGATCTGTCATTAGGACCTGGCATCGTAGATGAATACAATAACCCGTAGAAATGTTCTATTTCCTTCAGTATATCATTAAGATTTGTTGTTATCTTCCCATCGTGTGTCTTTAGTTTGGAAAGTTGGGCCTGTCCTATAGAGGTGTGTCTGCTAAATGCATTTGACCCTCGGCCTTGTGCAACAATCTCCATGATATACTCGGTGTTTGAACGACGAATGTCAAATCTCATGGATTTTTTCACTTTTTTGTTCAGGGTATTGTAATCTTGGATGCTTCTGCTTTTACGACGTTCGTCCATAAGAGCTATCGTTTTTTCTGAGAATTTTGACCCTTTTTATTTTTGCACTGCTTTATGACATTATTTTTATTTTTATTTTTTATTTTTTTTCATTCATACAGTCATTTAAAAATTAACAAATTTAAAATATTTAGTTTTGATTCACATTTATTTTTAATGATTACATGTTTTCGGAGTTCGAATTAATTGTAATTTATGCAATTTCTTAAAGAATTGTCATATAATAACCTTATCTTTTAAACATATATACCAAAAACATATTTTTTAGATAATAAGTTTTTAACTTTCACAGATCCCTCTACTAATGTACTAGATCTGTTTTTTTACTTATGTTCATGTTTTGTCTAAATGTATTGTCTTAGCTATTATATTGTTCTGTTTTACAATTTCATTTATTGTATTTTCTATTTTAAACCGTATGTATTGGCCTAGGCCATTAATAAAATAAAATAAAATAAATAAATAACTTTACAGTACTTATTGATTTTTTTTACTCATAATTAATAAATTAAAATACAATAATTATACTAATAATAATGTATAATATGATATGTATATAGAATCCTTTAGAGTTATTATACTTGGAAACTTATAAAACTACACTTCAAATATAATTCCAAATAAAAACATAAATTTTAATTCAATAATGGTTACATACTATTTTTTTGATCGATAATTCTTGGTTGAATTTCATATTATCAAAAAGTAATACGAGATTTTTTACAATTTATTCCACAATTATTTATTAGATGGCCACATGTTTCAGCTGGGTTACCTTTTAATTGACTAGAAAATATGTGTGGAATATTATACAAAATATTTTTATTTGAGGTTACTATTTATTAATTAAAATAATTAAGATAATATTTTTGTAATTACGGCACTACTATTCTTTCTTTTTCGGTACACGAGTATAAATAATATTATATTAAAACTGCATAAAGAAACTCACTATGAATGAATGGTGTTTTCAGGTGTGACTTTTGCAATAACATTGATCAATACTCTATGATAATCTAGTCTCACACAGTAAAGTATTCCTAAATTTTACTAAGACGTCAAAATAAAATATTTTACATATTTCAGGATATTATGCTGATCAGCTGTCGATAGGTCAAGAAATTCGGGGCAACGCAACAGTGAGGGTCAAAAACGAATCCAGAGGCTTCCATCTGAACAATTTATCATATGCTGGACCGATAGTCATGGGAGTAGGTGGTATGTATTACTTTATAAATTCCACTTTCAGTATTCTTAAATAAAGAAAAGATTTAAAAAAAATCATTCTATAGACCAAAACCATTTATCCGACGTCAAAACATCATCATCATCACCATGTTCGCTTCCATAATTGGAGCATTCGGATGTCACAAAGTGCTAAAAAAAACTTTGTCAGCTACCATGATTCTCGCCTCATCCCATGTCAGCTGTGCCTCCCGCAACTCCGCCAAGTACATTCTATGTATAATTCCCGACTCCACTGCTAGATGGGGTGAGACAGGTGACTAGAAGAAAAAGCAGCTATAGTTTATGTTCTCCTGTGGCATTCATAGTGTTATCAAATAATTAAAAAATCTAGTCGATCCTATTGTATTTAAAGTATGTAATTATTTGGTGATGATTAGCTGTTACACGGGATGTACTCGGCGGAGCCTCAGGAAGCAGATTTGGGTCGTAATCTCCGATTAGGAAATGTTAGCGTAGCTTGTAAAAGTAACGGTAGATATTTTTATTTTAAGTGTATTAGTATTTTTTAAGTTTCGCAAATTTATACACGGAAAATAAAATTTAAAAATTATAAATGGGAATTAGAAAAATTTCATTTTTTTAGTAATAATTTATATTAATACAAGATTAAAAAAATTATTAAATTTTATTTCGCTATGCATCTGCTTTTAATAACTTATAGAAAAAAAAATAGTTTAAGATTTGACAAAACATTTGATTTATTGTGATATTATTTCCGCAAGATTTTTTTTTATTAATAGAATTAGTATTTATTGAAATCTTTATTGAAGGATTTAGTATAAATTCAAGGTTAAAAAATTACAAAAAGTAGCACGACACTATTGCCCCCAGAGAGATTTGAACTCTCGACCCCTGGTTTACAAGACCAGTGCTCTAACCCCTGAGCTATGGAGGCGAATGGCTCTCTCGCCGGAATAACGTTAGAAGACACAACAGAGACATTTCTTGGGATTTACAACATTAATCATTAAAATAAAAATAGATTATCATTTTTATGCCTAGAAGAGTTTTTCATGCTGTTCAAATTTAATAAAAAGTGATAAATAAGATTATTAAACTTAAATCAAGTAAATAAATATTATTATGTATGTATTGAATAAATTGTAATTGTAAACTAACTTCACAAGCTAACCAAAATACAAATATTTTTTTTTAATTATTATCAAAAACTTCCATTTAATAAAAATTTATTTTTAAATACATTTACATATATATTTACAAATTTAACTTATTTCATTACAAACGTATAAATAAATCTAATATTTATGCATTCGTATTTCGCTATTAACGTTTTATGAATTAATTAATAGATGGCACTAACTGCATTTTTATTTTATTACATATTTTCAATTATTTTTAGCATAGATGTCACTAGCATTATTTATTTAATAAAAAATATTAGAGTTGATTATTATATATGAGAAAAATAGTTTTTTAAAATCCTCCACCGCGTGTCAGTGAAACATCACCATCCAATTATAATCCGCGTTCAATGCTGTTTAACTTCGGTGATCAAAAGATAACCATTGTAAATACTATAGTTTTTAATCTGTAGCATTATTATATAAACACAAATAATCATTAAATATAAAAGAAATAAAATATTTAATATTAATAAATGATAAATTTTATAAAATCACATCATAATTAATTGGGAAATTATTTTAGAAATCATTTTTTACTTTTATATATTAGCACAAGGGGCCCATATTGAACATTTCATAGGAGACCATAGTTTGCTTATAGCAAGGTAATTTACGATAATACGATATCGAACAGGTTCATTCGTGAATAGGGAACGCACTAGTGTGATCGTTGCAATGGCATGTCTCTCAGTCTCAAATGCCAAAATGGCAAAACTTAATATTTTCTACTTTTTCAGGTTTCATCGTGGTGGCCGCCTGCGTGATGACATTTGAGGCGCGTGACTCTGCTGCCAAAGTCATGCCGGCCAGGTTCAAGATGGCGCCCGGGACTGTGCGACAGGTTGCAGCTGCTGCGCGAAGATCGGCCGCTTCACAGACGGCGCCCCGCGGCGGCTGGGGACAACAGTTGGGGCTGTTCAGGCCAGAGACGTGCACGGTAGACAGGAGAGCACTCACGCAGGCATTCCTGCACTTCTCCAAGAACCTAGGGTACGTATGTTTGCCTTACTACAAGGTATAATATGGCCGAAACAAACAACCAAGTACGATTTCAGCTGAAGGCGACATCTAGCGAGTTTCTGCACTTCTCCAAGAACCAAACATAGGTCTGCTACGCTTCATACAATGTTCAATATGACTGAATGCAACGTGTGCGCTTTTAGCTGGAGGTGACAGACTAGCTTGTCTTTCTCCACTTCTCCAAGAACCTGGGGTATGTATGTTTCCCTTACTACAAGGTTAAATATGGCCGAAACAAACAACCAAGTGCGATTTCAGCTGAAAAGACTGAAAGCAACAACTAAATGCGGTATAAATTGAAGGTAACAAAGCGGGTATTTTTTCACTTCACCAAGAATCTAACATAGATCTGCTTTGCTTTACCAAGATGGTGTAAAAATTGCGCTCTACAAACAGGACTACGTCGCAGTCGATGGAGGAAGCAATTCAGTTTATTTTGTCCCAAAGAAATTAATAGTACAAAATTCAAAAGCCTTCCTACAATTGCCCAATAATCTGTAATATGAGACTACAAATTCCATGTAAAGCTCATGACCGCATTAGACGTCATACGCAGTGAATGGGTTAATTATATATAAATATATAAAATTACATCGAAAGCTTAATATTTATGACATTTGCCTATATTATTGTTGTTGTTTTACAGATGTGCAGAAAGTAGAAGCGCGCAATGCAGCCTGTCTCAGCGTCCGCTCTTGGGCGGGGGTCCTTCTCCGATTGAAGCCTCTCGAGGTCTCCACCGTTGTGGCTCCGCCCCAAGTCTGCAAGGAGGCCCCCGAGCCCCGCCCGTAGCAACGCACGCCAGTCGCCCTGCACTAAGGCGTCTAGCAAGACCACCGAGACTTTCACGACAAGCACTTTCAGTGGATGAAACTCATGTCAGGAACGTCAGGTGAAATGCCATCTTAATTGATCATTCACCAAGCTCTGCTCCAAGATTTCAATACCATATACATATCATATATCCAAAGAATAATACTGCCCTACTAAAAATTATGCCATTTGGGGTCTCATTTGTTAATTAAGCTTCATGGCTTTGTATATCAACATATTTGACATAATGGATTACTTATCCAAGAACAGAACTTTCTATATCCTGTTTTTATAATCTACGTTACAGTGTGTCAGAAGAATCATACTTTAAATGAGTAGATCATTTTAGAACAAATAAACTCGGCAACAGCATTCTTCAGTATAAATCAATGTTTAATGCATACCGTATTAATGCTCAAAGATATTTTTTACCATATATGGTCTATATTTTGACCATATGGACATCAAAAATTGCCATTTCACAGTTATGTAAGCTCAGATTATCTCATGGTCATCATTTATCAAGCTTGGTCGGGTTTTAAGCCGATGATGTCTTAATGACAAACAAACGCTTTCACCACTGGACTATGCAGCCCAGCAAACCATATATGGCAACCTTTACTAATTTAACAGTTGATCCTTGACACAGAATTTTTGTCTCAAGTGCTACATGTGATACACATTGTACCATTCAAACATGTGAGACATTGCAGCAATCATTCCAACAGACACTTATAACGATTGTTACATTCCAGGTACAGTCGAGAGTCCCTGGCAGGCTCTCAAGGATCCATGGCGATGGATCTGCACGGTCCAGCTGCTGGAGCAGTGACCTTGAGAGTGAGAGATCGCTCTCGTCCAGGAGAGCGTCCTGTCGCTCACTCTGCGTCGACACGTGCCCGTCCACCAGCAAGAAGATCAGACACTGCGAGACGCCGTACACTGGCAAGGCAGAGACCCATAGATGATGAGGAACACAACGGTATGTAAATTATTCAAACCATCAAATAATATCCTCCTCTTCTTACCAGAAAACTCAATCTTTAAAAAAAGCAAAAAGCTATTATAACTGAAACATTAAGTTCAAACATCTTGAAGTTCAGTTTGTGTCCGCCTACTGGTTATGCATAGGCCTTTCTTTTGAGTCCCCATACCTCTCTTTCTTCTTACTTATTTTTTCAACAAACCGCATTATGATTTTATTATAACGTTGTCAGGCAATCTAGATGGAGATCTGCCGACACCCTTTCTGTTTATTATATTATTTTGTATCTATCATCTATCCGCCATTCTTTTAGCTGATGTGTCTTGCTTATTATCAATTGAGCGTCTCTTTGATAATGTCCCTTATGAGCTTTGTCTTATTCATAAGGGTATTTGTTGTTTATACAGGTCATGCTGACCGTGGGCGAGATAGTCATTCCTGCAGTCCACGAATGCAGAATGGAAGACGTGCTGCTGCCAATTACAGAGAAAACAGGTATGTCTTGTGTTTGAACTTGCAATTCTAAAATTAAAAAAATTAAATCTTTATAAGTCACTAAAATAGTGTTTATTTAGACTCAAATTCATTCACCGTATCATCTTTGATGCTTTAATATGTAATACTTTTTGTATTAGTAACTCAATTGGGCCAAATATATCACTTCATTCTCGTTGACACTTATTGCTGTGGTTTTATCAATTCTTGTTCTCAAGCTCTACTCAAAAATATTTGGTGTTATATTCCAGGAGCAGCTCAAATGCATCAGATACAATGTGCACAGTGCACCGACAAGTTCGTCGATCCGCCAGTTCATCACCCCGACCGCGACGCTGCATTAAACTGCCTCTTCCAAAGAGTCTGGACCTTCCAGGAGAGAAACCAACCTCCCTCGACCTTCCAGAACAACCAAGTCGACCACAAAACCGCACCAACACCGTCTACATCCCTGTAGAACACACAGCCACCGTTTACCTTTCTTTAGAACCGAGCTTAGAGCTTCAAGAGTGTTCTATAAATCTCGATCTTGACCTAACAGCGCCAATTTGTGAAGACGACGCAGCAGATTTATCACCAGATCTTGTGCACAGCGAGTATCACACGGTTTGCGATGATCGCGGTGTTTCTTCTAATTCGAGCAGTAAAAAAACATCGGTTCATCCAAGCTCGATGGACAGTAGAGATTCAAAATCGGCAGATCTGCCTTCAACAGAGACAGGCACTTTGCATACAGCAGAGGTCAATGAAGATGGAATGATGGAGTATGATCCTCATGGAGAGACTCCTTTGTCATCCCAGACAGAGAATGATGCAGAAACCGATTTAACAGAAGACACTACTCCCACATACAATAGTGATGTAACTTCCAATTCTAAATGTGAAGACAACGATGCTTCTACGGTGATTGATCTTGTTTGCTGCGAATCTGATAATTTGCAAATGCTCGATGAGGAATAGTATTTTATATAGAATGAAATTTATACTTTTGGAACTTAGATTTTCATACATTACTTACTCTTTGATTTATGATCACTCTCATAGATTTTCAAAAACAAGTTTATAATTTATGCCTTAGGGTTAAGTCGTATGCAGATTTTTTTTATTTCTCCGATGTTTTGACCTCCATCGTGATCATATCATCATCATGTGATGTTTTGATAAAAAGAAGGAGAAAGATATAACTGTCGATTTGGAAAATAAATCAAGCTGGATTATTTTATGGAAATAATATTTAAAATATTTCAATAAACTAAGAATAATGTTCTATTTCTAATTTTTATTTAATTATACAATATACAATGTTCCAAATTTTTAGATTCTTGAAATGAACATTATTTTTAAACATCCGAAGAAATTGTTTTCTAATAAAATTACTTGCAATGAAGATGTAATTGATTCTAAACTTTTATTCCAGTTTTACAAACAATTTATTTATATTGTTTAACTATGTACAAGTTTTCATACTAATCTCTAAAGAGAAAAAACAATAATAAGATTAGTTATATTGACTAATAAAAATATTTATATATTGGCAATAACATTATATTCTAATAATTAGGTAATTTCTACTTATAATGGTCTCGAGTAAAGTAAATCTTGAATTTACTAACAATACGGTTCATATGATAAGAAAACATAAAATGTATTAATTACATTGAACAATTTTTTCTAACCATTTAATTTTCCTTTTTTTCAGTAAGAGAAAACGCCAAATAAATCTTTTACGTTTTTTGCAAAAAAATGTGTACTTTTACAGAGAAAATACATAAAAAAAATCTACAAAAAGAAGTTTGTCGCCAGTAAAATGATTTAGGCAATAGTGAATATTAAATTTTGTCAAAAAAAAAACAATTAATCTCAAGACCACTTACTATGAATGCAAATAACCACTATTTGTATCTTAATCTGTGATAGGTATAGGTAGGATATGACAAAAGGTAAGGGACTTATAAACGGGCAATCAAATTTAAATATTGCTTGATACATATAATTCTGATTAATATAATTATAATAACAATAAAAGTTGTATGCAATATTTCCATTAAACTCTTTTGCCCGTTTAGCATCTTAAGGCATAGATATTTTTCATCTATCTACCCTTATTTTTTTGTAATAATAAGAACATTTTATCACTTTTTATTGTCACTAAAATTAATGCACAATAAAATTATTGTAAAGTATATTTACTATGTGTCTATTTATACTATATTAGTCGTAAATAGATTATGTGTAGAGACCTTAAAATTTTCATTATCTGTGGAAGATCGATGTTGACGATTTTAAAATCGGTGAACATAATTCTAATATTAAACATTTAACTTTGCAGTAATTCTGGGAGTTATTTCCGTTATTATAAATTTGTATTTATCTGATGCGAAACGCCTATTTATTTGAAGGGTTGTTGGGCTATGGACTTAAAAATTGTAATAGTATCATAGTAAAGCTAGGTACTATTCATCATTATGATCCATTTATTTATTTAATATCTCAGATTTCGCCAAATCTTGGTTAATTTCATTGCTATGAGCGTGATTAATCGCAATAGATTAGAGCAAGCTCAAATACATACTCTCTTGTTATTAGAAAATAAAACAAGACATAATATATGAAACAAAACACAATCGTATTCGGTCAAAGTAATGCTATATTTTCTGGTCTTTATTTTTGTGTACCTACTGTAAATATTGTAAAATTAAAAAATCAAACTAATAAAATATGATAATATTAATATACATACCTATACATTTTGATATTCAAATTATAATATTATATTGTTGTGATTGAGTGTTGCACTTCGGATAATAATTATGATATACCTAACTAACGTGTTCACTCAAAGTTGATTCTTTTTTAACCCTAGATAGTTTACTTTAGGGGTTTGTAAAACAGGGTTTAAGCGAATAGGTACAAGTATTGTAAAGTAGTTGGAACGGAAAGTGACGTTATTGTTTATTTGACTTTGCCATAGCAATACTGAATTATTTATAACCTACTAATATTAACATAATTTCGTTATTATGGCAATACTTAAAATACAAGTGGTTTGGTGAAAAAGAGAAATGGCTTTTATATGGTCCAATAATAATTAACATTCCCGTTTATATGTTAAACCTACTTCAATTTTTGATTATATATTTATAATTCCGAAGTTTGACAGATATCTTCGAAACGATTGTCAATGAATATTTAAGTTTATAAAAAGACACAAATCCACATTCAAATGTGGCTGGCTTAAGCATTTTTAAATAATTCCATCGTTTTCATTTTATTCGAATATAAAAAACAAACTCTCCTATAATAAGGCGGATAAACCTTTATGGTCAACGGCATTAGGATGTGGAAATAAAGGGGAAAATACTACATTAAAGGTCAAAAAGACATCCCATGTATCAGCAAAAAAATGATTGCTTGGAGATCGAGATGCAAGATTCTGTTGGTGCAAACCAATCCACCGGATTGATACTAAGAAGAAGAAAAAACAAAATTGCTTTGTTGCCATATATTTTGATTTTTGCAGGATATCCCACAATTTAAGCAAAAAAAATATGTTCAAGGGAGATATGTAACAGAAATAAACTGTCCACAAATATAAATAGTTTCCCACTGTGGCCTTGAGAGATAAAAATAAATTATTTGGGATATCCTGCTTTTTTCAAATTGAAAACCGTATTTTTATTTTGCGTAATAAAAAAATCCAATATAAGGTGGCAATTTTATCAAAAGTATAACTGTCTTTTACCAATAATATCATCCGATGAAGAACAAAAAAATTTTTGGTTCATCATAATATTATTTCTAATTAAATATCATTCATCAACTATTAATAATTCGAACACATTAGTGTTGTTTAAATTATTCATATGTTTTTGTAAAAACATGGCCAATCCGATAAAAAAAAAGTTACTTAACCCTCAGGTAGAAAAATATCTATTTTATTTCTTAAAAAAATATATTATAGATTTTATAATGTTATCAGTGTTAGAAGAAACATAACAAAATGTACGTTAGAAATATATGTTAGAAGTGGAACGAATTTGGATATTTCATATTGTCCAAGACTGAAATGAAAATTTCTTGAAGTAGTTACTTTCATAATTTTTGGAAAATAATATATTTTCTATGAATTTATCAACATTTTCTATTTCAAATATATTCTCAAAAAACAAGACTTTTGGTTTACTGGTTGATTATTGATTAGTTTTCTTGTTTCGTGTATTTAATAAATTATTAACTAATGCCTCTCAAGACTATGATAAAAGACTCCACAATATACTTAAACATTTCCTATTCCTTAGATGTATAGTTATTCCTTACCTTTTAAGTATATACATTTTCGTGAAGCATAAACCAAAATTATTTTTTATTTCTAAAATATTTCAATTATACATACATTTGTTGATGGAAAGAGAATTAAATAATAAAATACTAAAGAAATTTTAATGAAGCAAAAAATTTGTTCAGTACTATATTATTTATTGCAAATAATTTAATAGCACTAAATTATTTTTATTCGGGGTTGTAAAGGATGTTTTTAAATTGATGTTGTTTACTCTTTCTAATATTACATTATTACTTCTTGACGATTATTATCCGATGACAATATTGAAGGCATCGTTTTTGTATATTTTATGTATAGAATATTGTAACACTTCTGTAAAATATCCACTTATAATCATAGCAACCCGATGTAATTAAAACTAAATGTGTTGTTGTTGTTTGTTATCAATTATACAATGTTTCAAAAGATCGGACAAACTTTTATTTTCCCTTTTTGTATCAAATATGTAGCCAAGTAATTTATAATGATTCTGTCGGCTGTTCCAAATGGCATATTTCAATTTTAGAACATTATTATTTTAGAACAATTAAAATTACCTCACCTAAAACATACATACAGAAATGTATTTTTTAGCTATTAGCACTCTCAGCTTTGTCGTTAACTTAGTGTATCGGTAAAGCTGTATATTTACAAAATGTTTTTTTAATAGGAAAATTGAATGGTACAAATATTTTGTTTCATTTCACGATTTTTATTTTTTATTGGACTCTATAATCTTCTTATAATAAGATTATTGTTACAAGTAAAGAACTTTTAATAAAAATGTGTATTTGTAATGAAATTACTATAATATTTACATATTTAGTTTTAATTATAACCAGCTGACACGGAACTTCGCATCGTTTCAGAATTAATTATTGTAATCAATTATTATGTGCTTTAAATTCGATTTTCGATTAATTTCTCAATATGAATTTAGTTCAATAACTGGGCAAGAATCAAAATTTGGCCTATGAAAAAAGCTTAAATCATAGTTAATGGTAAATATATTATTAAAAATATGAAAAATACTTACTATAAAAATAGCTTTTTATATTTATATTTTATATAACTACTATTATGCTTGCTTAACATTGGATAAAAAAACTAATTTTACAATGTATTTAGGTCAATAAAACATCAACAATAATACAAGTTAGGACTGACATACCTGATACTAGATGATCCATTAATCAGTGCAAATCCCACGGATGACAACCCACTGAAACCTTACAAAGTGGATTAACTCTATTACCCATATATTATTTTACTGAAAATCACATTCCCATTACAATTCTCTCTCGCATTTCAATCGGAATGTGATAATCCAACGAACCGTTAAACTCCGAGCCTTGCTTTTCAGTAATATGTGGAATAGTTGGATTATCGCGAATCTAGCATCAAATCAACTCTAATCAAATTAAGCAAATGACATAATTCTTTAGCTGGATGTGTATAAAAGAGAGTTGGACTATCCTGCAGCAAGTCAGTGGACACTTGGCTAATATGTAGCTAAGTGTCTAGGGCTAGCGATTCGTTTTTCATTGGTCGAAATTTTTTCATTCGAAATTAAACATTGCTTTTTAGTTTAAATATTTAAATCATGTTCTTAGAAAATGGTCCTGTTAATAACATGTCTATTTTGCGGCCGGAAGCCAGGTTAGATTTTTACCATCTTCATAATATTATCTTAAATGCGTATAATATTGCTTAGGTTATTAACCGAAAATAATAGGTGAAACTACATAATTATATTTTAATTAAAATATAAATATATTTACTTTTGTTTCACATTTCTTTTAAATGATCGTACATGTTTCGGACTACATTGGGTCCATCTTAATCATTTTGAGTCCGAAACATGTAGTCACTTTAAAAATAAATAGGTTTTTTTTTTAAATTAAAATAAAAATTTATATAAAAATATACGACTAATAGTAAATATGTCTAATCATATAATAGTATGTGGTTTAGTTTTGGTTGCAATTTATTCGTTCACCGTATTAATTTACAAGTACATACATATTATGAAGCATAACACTTTGTTTCCCATATAAAAACTTTAATTATTTAAGAAAAAACTTTCTGACTGGTGTATATCAATTGTATTATTGAGGATTCAGTTCTACATGATGGAAACTCGTGGTACACGAAGTTGATTGCTTCTTGATGTTTTTACGGCTTTCTACCACTGACGCACAATTTCGGACTTAAGTAATCTCTGACGTGATTTTTCTTTCAGGATCGGCGATGAGATGCGGCTCATGGGTTGGAACATCCCCGCGGACCAACTACACCAGGTTCCACAACACTGGCTGCAATTCCAGGATCCGGAAGCTTCCATGCACTTCCTGTTGGGGCTGATCTACACACTCTTCACGGCCATGTCGCTCATTGGGAATGGAATCGTCCTCTGGGTTTTTTCTACGTAAGTTTAAATGACATTCCTTTTAACAAATAAAGGGTTTTTTATACTCTCTCGTTTAATAAATTGATTCGACATTTCGAGGTCACCAGTTTGATCGATCTCTTAATATCGATTAATAATAAATAATTCGTAGGTGTCGCTTTGAAGATGATCCTTCCCTTTTTGGGTCCATAAAATGTTCCAGACCTCGGAAGCGTTGAACTAATCATCTGATTTCCTTAAAGAATCCAATTAAAAAATCACCCAAAAATATGTCTCGGATACTACAACGACCACCTCTTCAAGTACTTGGACTTCTCTGGAGGTTGTCGGGAATCATATATGTTCCAAAGTGGACCTTCAGGTGCAGATATATCCTAGAAAGAAGAATAGACAGTGGCAGCTGACAGAATAGTAAGTGGCGACAATTTACGGTGACCATATATTCCAGATATGGGAAGAAGAAGATGTCGGTAGTGATATATCCTGATGATATATTATTTTGGAGACTATGAATGTTGAGGAAAATGATGAATTTTGAGTTAAGTTACGGCAAGTGCTTACGTACTCATAGTTTATTGATTGAAAGACACGTCCTATGACATGTTCGTAAGCTTAAAATTTAACAAATCATGAGAGACTTATATTTATGATGCTGATATACTTACCTGGATATTTGTGAAAAAATAGAGCTCATAGTTTCAGCCGCTATAGTATCGAATTGATGATTATTTGGGGATGCAACGATGAACCCCTTTTGGGTTATACTTACAAAACAACCTTTCGAGGCGCAGCTCATCCAACACATGTGCTGCATTGCGTATAAGTCTCCAATATAGTACAGCAGCAACCTCTAATACTCACAATAATAAATCAATATTGTCTTATATTATAGGGCCAAGTCCTTGCAAACACCCAGTAACATCTTTGTCATGAATCTGGCTATTTTTGACTTCCTGATGATGTCAAAGACTCCCATATTTATCTACAACTGCTTCCATCGCGGCTTCGCGGCCGGAATCACCGCCTGTCAGGTCTTTGGCTTCGTGGGATCCATCAGTGGCATCGGTGCAAGCATGACCAATGCCTGTATTGCTTATGACAGGTAAGATAAATTCCTTTCTTATTCCTTTACACCCAATCAACGTAAAGAATACTTGCCAGCTCGACGAGAAATAAGACATAATTTAACAAATATACAACGCAGTACGCTCTTTATGTATATATATTACCTAATATGCGTTTTTTTAGATTTAACACTATCACCAGGCCCTTTGATGGAAAGCTTACAAAAACGAAGGCATTGTTTATGGTCAGCTTTGTGTGGATGTACACTATACCTTGGGCAGTACTTCCTTTGCTAGAAATCTGGGGGAGATTCGTTCCAGGTAAAAAGACTCGTTAAAATATAATTCTAAATAATATCACATATAATATCCAATTGTTGAATACTTAAATCTTTTGTTTTCAGAGGGCTTCTTAACGCAGTGCACTTTCGACTATCTGACAGACTCATTTGACAATCACATGTACGTGGCGGTCATCTTCACGTGCAGCTACGTAATCCCCATGTCACTGATCATCTACTACTATAGTCAGATCGTCAGCCACGTCATCAGCCACGAGAAATCTCTGAAGGAGCAGGCCAAAAAAATGAATGTGGAATCTCTGAGGAGCAACCAGAATCAAGCCAATCAATCGGCTGAGATAAGAATAGCGAAGGCAGCCATTACTATCTGCTTCTTGTTTGTTGCTTCGTGGACTCCGTATGCTGTCCTTGCCTTGATAGGTGCTTTTGGAGATCATAGACTGCTGACCCCGGGGGTATGTTCCAATAAAACAATAAACGTGTATAACACAAAAATAAATATCGAATTGCCGAATTTTCTCAACAATTTTAATTTGTTTTGAATTCATTTTTAGGTAACGATGATACCCGCGTGTACGTGTAAGCTCGTGGCATGCATAGACCCATATGTCTATGCTATCAGTCATCCGAGATACAGGTAAAAAATATATATATATCCAACATACATTTATCAATTTATGAGTCTATGACAAAACATACTAAAATATACATATTTGAGAAAATTGTTTTGAATTCAAAAGTCCTTAAAATCGCCGACTTATTGATATATTATAGAACAGTTGCGAATACAACACCCCGTAAAAATAAAATTAATTATGCGAATTTGTAACTTGGTTACCAACGTCATCCATTTCCCTAACACTCTCAGCAGAACGCTTAAAGCGATTTGCTTACTCTTCAGCGGATACCTACGTTCCTGGAATTATACAACCTATCATTTGTTTATACCGTATTAAGGGGATTATTAAGATTGATTTATTAAAACCATCCTTACTCTAAAGTGTAGTCTAGGAAAAACAACAGTTAAAAAACAATTTTGTTATGTTAATGTATTATATTTCAGGGCCGAATTGCAAAAGAAACTTCCGTGGCTGGCAATCAATGAACCTGCGACAGACACAGCATCAACAGCCACAGAAAGTTCTGCCGCAACTGCAGCTCCTGCTGCAACATAAATTATCAAAACACCAAACTACTATTATTTCATTTTACTTATATGATTCATTATTTTAACTTTTATTTTATTATTTATTTTATTTCATTGTCTTTTATGTAGCGTTTTATTGTTTCTTTAATCGACCTTGGCTTTTAAAATGGATACGAGACTTCTCTTTCTAAATAATGATGAAAATATGCAATGATTCTGGTTTGAAAACGTATAATTATTACAGTTAGATTATGTATTATTTTATTTATCAATAAAGCAAACATGAAAATGACATCATTTATTTTTTAACCATGTTTAGTTTCCCTATTTAAATTTAAGCAAATATAATGATTTTTATTTTGAAGATTAAAAGATCACAAGAACTTTATGATTTTGATGTTGCAACCACTATTTTCTACATAATTAATATATATTCATACACAATTTTACCATTACAGCACAACATATCATATAAAAATAACAATGTATCTAACAAAAAAATATATCTTCACCAAATCTCATTGTCTTTAAATACCCGATTTTATACAGGTAATTGGATTATTGTTAAACTGTATTTAATTAACGCAAGATATTTACTATTTTTAATAGTAATAAAATATCAAAATGCACATTCAAATGTATGTACATATTTTTTTTAACAATACCATATTTGTAAATATATTAATTATTAACTACTTGCCCGGATATTACACGTACACATATAAAAGATTATATCGATTTCGGCGCTCACGCGAATAAGTGTTTGAAACAACAAAATCACTGTTTTCAAACTGAATATAATTTTATTTCCCTGCAATAAAGATGATTTAATTTTCTACAGCTCCTTGACAAGAATTTATTTTTCTTATTGTAAGCATTTAGTACCATAAATAATGTAATTTTAAAAGAAAACATTTTAAATTTCATGTCGTTAAATGAATACTTAAAATTAGATTAAATAATAAAAAATTTTCGTCAGGAATATATTGTACTCGTAATATATAAATAATTGCAAAACCAACGATCTTAAAAAATCTTATTGGCGAGCGTAGAAGAGCGTTTATTTTGTTTCGTGTGTATAATATGACAATTCCATACTAAAAAAATATTGTTATTACACATTATATTACACATATAAAAAAAATATTCTGAAGAGTTATTAAATAGATTTTAAATATTTTATTTAATAAAACAAATAATTTTTCATTAAATATATTCAAATGATTATTTTACTATTTAAATAAAAATAGTATTATTTCGCATTGTCATTATATAAATCATCTACTGGAATGGTATTTACAAAATTAATACTAAACATGAAATGAAAAAAACAGATCGATTCATTTTTGTACTGTATTATTTTAATTCTTTACATTTAATTTATAAATGACAAAATAAATAAATAACAATTTATGTATAACAAACCTACCATTGAAACATCTACCTATATCACGCAATACCTAATGTCACACGCATGGCAGTACCTTCTATTAGCAAACTTTTATTTTTCCACTGGCATCCCCGGCCGGGTGTATTTTCAAAGTTCACTTCACACGAAAATAAAACCCATTCTATCGCTCGAAAACTCCGGTGACCATGGCCGGCGCGACGAGGAACCCCAGGATGAACTTCCGAGGCGCCTCAGACACGCGCGCGGACTCCGCCAAGGGCAACAAGCCCACCATACAGCCCGCGTCTGTCAGAGAAGTCATGCTGACCATGCTCATACACGTCTGTAAGAAGTCCATTTTCTTCGACACCAACATCAAAGTAGCAATCTACCTCCTAGCCCTCTTCCTCATCTCGCTCATAGCCGACTACGCGAACTTCCCAAAATCGTACTTCTCAAGAAGCGACAATTTTTTCAACCAATATTTTGTCAAGATCGGCTGGTTCTGGACTCTCGCCTTGACCATACCTTTCACCTTCATGACTTCTTTCACACATTGCTGTGGCAGAAGAGATCGCGTGCTCAAAGGACACCTCACAAGACTAGCGATAGCCACTGTCTTCTGGTATGGGTGGACTACATTCTTCAACTTCATAGAAACGTCATACGGAAGATGCAACGCAAAAAATTTCACAACGAAACCGACTTGCTTAGAAAAAGGATTCTTCTGGAGCGGCTTTGACATCTCCGGACACTGCTTCATATTAATATATTCAAGCTTGATATTCATTGAAGAAGCACGTGCTATAGTCGGATGGGAAGGCATCAAGGATTACATCAGGGACGAAGAATATTCCAGAAGCGTAAACGACAAGACTCTTCGATCGAATCCGCTACGATTACTTGAAACGGACGAGTTGAAAATACTTAAATTGAGCTACACGAAGTTTACACCGTACGTTCGAGGATTATTCATTGCGTTAACGGCACTGCAGCTTCTTTGGGACGTGATGTTAGTGTGCACGCTCATTTATTACCATATAATGGTGGAGAAGTTCATAAGTGGAGTGATTGCAGTTTTAACGTGGTATGTAACTTACCGTGCTTGGTATCGCATGCCGAAGCTCTTCCCCAACCTTCCCGGCGAAGGTATCTTCAAGTACAACAGAGAGAAGACGGCAAAACCGACACCGCTCGTTAGGAAGAGAAGTCTCATAACCAATGGTAAACACTTCATGGGCAACCCGCTGTACGGGTCAGGTGAAGCCGGCTCAGAAGATGCTGCCGCAAGTGGATCTATATAATGTGACGATCGGTCTCGGTCAATTTTCGTTAGGATAGTTTAAATTGCGGGATATGGAAATTTTGTGGTTGTGGTATTAACGAATTCGAACTTAATTGTTGGGTAGGATTAACGAAACGAAATAATTATAATAATTTTATAAGCGAGTGCGGAGTGCTGAAGCCGAAAGGACGACCCTATTGTATTTAAATAAGTTTTAATGTTAAATACTGATGGTTTGTTTGAAATGTGTTTTTACTCCTCATGCCGATTACTCACTATTATTCAATAATTTTAATGTTTACATCACTTAATGTAAAATGTGATATTAGTTGCAGAAAAAAAATCAAATTGCTGTATATGATATATATATATATAACCAGACATAAGGATATTTTTTTTGACATCTTAAACTCAAAAATGTCAGAAATCTATCAAAGACAATATATCATCTTCAAGCCATTAATTTGGCATATTGTTTTTTAGCTTGGTAAACTAAAGAGTTTATGGCATTGATAAATAATTAATTGTACCTTTTGAATTTAACATTGATAATTAAATATTTTTATTGAATAAGTGCAATAACAAATTAATTTAATAATTAATTTACATCATTCATGAATTATTTTTCATATATATTCATTTATGAATATTTTCTGTGTTTTTCTTACTTTTATAAGTGTTTTTTTTTTTTCATTTAATGTATAAACATGCGATCCAGTTTTCATTGTTATTTATTTTTACTTTTGAAATCATTATTTATTTTATTGTTATATGTATCACTTTTATATTATTTATGCCATGACATAGTATTTTGTTGAGTTTGTTTATATTTTATAATTATATTAGAATACAAGAGTTTTTTGTAAAAATTATGATTTTAAATTAAACACCCTGCATATTTTAATCATTTACAGATAGAAATATAGTATAATATATATATATAGGGACCTAGTACTAGAAGTGCCCATGTCAAATTTTGAATACATGAAAGTACTATTAAATATGTTTTTTGTCAATGCTGCAAATACCTATATTAACTGAGGTAAAAGTAATGAACAAGCTAAAATTAAAAAGAGAATTTTTTCAATGTTTTCAGCAATCAATTTGAGATCCATTATAAATAATAAATATGTATTTATTTACCTTTTCTATATCTGGGGGACTGCAGTTTCGACTAACTCGTAGCCTTCCTCAATCCATCACTATCAAGAGAACTCAACTGTCAAGAAAGAGAGTCTCTTGACATTGATGGATTGAGGAAGGTACGAGCTAGTCGAAACTGCAGTCTCCTAAATTGAGGCCATATATAATATGATCCAAATATAAAAAAAGTAAATAAATAAATATTTATTTAAGAATGATTTAATATTGTTTATCTTCATTTTCCAGTATTGTTGACAAAACAATAAATCTGATAAGCCTTGTGCTTACCAATTTAATGTTTTTATAACCAGAAAAATTATATTGTGAATCATATAAGAAGACCAGTACTGAATTAATAGTTTATATATTTGCCATAGGTACTCCTAACACAATATACGA
This sequence comes from Glossosoma conforme, assembly GCA_022606575.1. Classification (NCBI taxonomy): domain Eukaryota; kingdom Metazoa; phylum Arthropoda; class Insecta; order Trichoptera; family Glossosomatidae; genus Glossosoma; species Glossosoma conforme. The sequence continues at coordinate 207,229 of JAGTXR010000233.1, read as the reverse complement.
ATTTAATTATTAATAATATATTAATTTATTATATTGCATTTTTTTAGTAAATAATTCAAATGGTCACAATAAACATTAAATAACATTTTATAAATGTTATGGACCATAAATATATGTGGTTACATAGTCTACAAACATTAAATTATTTTATATAACCAACGATAATGCTAAATATATTTAATCCAGATTGTCCACTGAGTTGGCTTCAGTAGATAATCCTTTTGAAAAGTGCTTATCTTTAATCCTAAAATGAGATAAATTAATTAAAAAATAAAGTATTGTAGAAATTTAACAAAAGAATGACACTTGCATATCAGTGTCACTAAAGTAAATCAATTTTAAAATATCCTTCCTACTTCCCCATTTTATATATTGTCTATCTAAAGACAGTCTTTACTTATTATAGTTCATTAATTTATTATCATTTTTGTTTTGTACGGATCGTAACGGCAACTTGTTTTATATACCGAGCGACTTAAACTCAAATTATTTGAAACTGTGGTGATGTGAAACATGGTTTACACGTTTCTTCCATGCTTTCATACAACAATTTTTATTATAAATATTTTTATTTATTATAGCTTGAAAATTGATGAATGTGATGACAATATTAATAAATACTTATGTTACATTATTGATGGTTCACATAAGAATCTCAAAAATAAATAAGTAATGTTCTTCGAATCCTACAATTCAGAATACACACTAGGCTTGTATTACTTATAGCCTTATCAAAATACTTAGCCTTGAAAATTATTGCTCAGTCATCATTAAAGTCATACTTTGTAATATTATCACTTGGTATTATTGCTTTTATAGTTTTCAACATTTAGTCACACTAGATCAGCGGTCGGGGAACTGGGGTAAATTACCCCAAATGGGGTAAAACTGTTTCTTTTGGGGTAATAAGGAAATTTTTCTAGTTTGCTATTTCATAAACGTGTTAGTATTTTTACAAAATTAATCAATTCAAGTGTGTGCATCAGAAGTAAGAGACACGCATTGTGTGTGTGCGTGCTTGCGTATCTTATATATTTATATATATTTTATTTTCCGTGTATATTAATTCAATAAATAATGTTTATTTAAATATTCATTTATTGTCTTCTTTTCATAATGGGGGGAAGGGGTAATATCGACTTACGCAAAAATATTTTGGGGTAATGGTTAAAAAAGTTCCCCGACCGCTGCACTAGATTATAATTTTCTAAATTAATAATTTAAATACACTAATTTTTTTTTATGTATGAAACATCATTTTATATTATAGCATTAATTTTTTCACTAAGTGCCTATTAACATGTTTAGATTTATTGTTATATTTCACGATGTCAGTCAAATAAATTATCTATTCAATAAAAACTAAAATAAATTCTTGCCCATATAATATAATTATACGATACCTTTATTCTACTCTTTATATATAGAGGTTCTTAAAAAATGTTTTCATCGTTGTATATGTTTTTACATTTTGTAAAAATAGAAGTTAATAAAAGGAGTTTTATTTTCATTATCGAAAATTATTGATATATAAAAGTAAATACTGTATTCCAGTCTTGAGTTGAGTTAAGTTGATAACCTTAAAAAAAATCACCCTCAATAATATAGAAAATAACTCACTCCAAATTTAAATAATTCTACCAGGTTGATTAATGTTAGTCCCAGTGATTTATTTCTTTACTCTGCATACATATTTTGATGTAATAATCAAAGCAAAATAATTGTATTAAAAACCATTTTGGCAACCCTGGTAATAATATTCTTTTTTTTTAATTACAAATCCTACCAGTGTTGCCACAGTACAATAATATTAATTCCAACAAGACATTACTTGTTGGAATTATTTTCCCTTCAAATTGTTATAACTGAATATATTTATTTACAGAACATTATGTACAATATATTTAACAAATCAATCATTTTTAAGCAACCAAATACTATTTTTAAACAAATATGTCCTTATTTATTTGAAATCTAACACTATAAGTACACTAAAAATAATTGGCACCGTATAACTATAGTCTATACACAATGGAACCTTACCACGTTTTGTGACTATATTGTAAATAAGATGTATTATTAATGTTTGTATACCATAATTAAATATACAAAACAAATGTTTTTTACTCGATAATATAATTTATAAAAACATCACAACTAAATGAAAAATCACACTTTTTATAGTTTTATTTGTTTTATGTTAATTTTACGTGTATTTCATTTTCTATTCCAGGATTACTATTATTAAAATAGTCACATTTCCCAGATGTTTGACCATATTTCCTTTGGAGAAACACAAATGGAGGTTGTAAATGACTATACCTATCTGGGACAAGTAATACAACTAGGACGAAATAACTTCTTAAAAGAAATCGACAGGCATTGTTGTATATACTGGGATGGGCAGCAGTTGGAAAACTAAAATACATTTCTAAAGCGAATATTCCGCAATGTCTTAAAACTAAGGCATTTAACCAATGTATCATCCCTGTATTTATGTATGTAACTTATGATGCATAGATGTGGAATCTAACAGCAAGTCTTGCCCATAAAATAAAGGTCACCCAGCATGCTACGGAGAGATCCGTGCTAGGAGTGTCGCTAAAAAATAGAATCCGGAACGAGGATATCCGCAGAAGAACTCAAGTAGTGGAGGCTACCTAACGAATAGGCACACTCAAGTGGTAATGGGTAGGACATATCTGTTGAAGAGACGACGGTAGATGGGGAAGAAAAGTATTGAAGTGGCACCCAAGAACTGGCAAACGAAGCATTGGCCACCCCCCTGCAAGATGGACTGACGACATAAGGAGAATAGCGAGAGTGACCTGGATGCGGAAGGCAGAGAATCGAAGAGGATGGAGACTCATGCAGGAGGCTTACGTTCAACAGTGGACGGATACAGGCTGATGATGATTCCAGGATTACTATATATATCTAATGATGTAAAACTCACAACATATAAATTAGAGGAAAATATTGTTCTATGATTAGGATGTTCGTGGGACATTAAAACTAAAGATTTACATGATTTTTAATAAATATAATACTTTATATTAAATAAAAGTTCACAATTAAATCTCCTAAATATATATAAAAATATTAACAATATCACTTTTAATGAACGTGGTGTACACTTTAATCAATGCAACAGAAGGCAGACCCCTATTTGTTTCTGTAGGTATAATAGCTGTAATGGATCTTTGATGGCAACTCTATACCAAAATATATAATCATCGCTGAATATAAATAGTGTTACGTCACAAAGTAGTAAAAATAAGTTTAAATAAAAGGATTTAAAAACATGAAATATATGGCGTATTCACATTAGAGCAGTTAAAGAGGCACTTCAGTCTTGTGACCAATTAATTTAATATCATAAAATATCTGATACTTTTGACAATAAAAAATCAATGTTTATAAAACATTTTGTCTATTCGCACCGATTTGTAATGCAAGCAAATCTATGACATCTTGGCAATCCTAAATATAAATTAAGGGGTTTATAACTTACATGTTCAACACAAATAGCCATTAATGTTATGTAGAAAGAAGATTGTTGAAATAACTATTTAGATCTTTGGTGAAATACACCAAATTCTCTTTATGCACGGTTTCGAAAAACGCTATAAATTTTTAATTTCACTTTATCACATTAAATTGACCTAATCTACCATTTTTATATGAACACCTTCACTTTTTTTTACATGGTTTCTGTTTGCACGGTAATCTGTGGAACATGTCATACGAAAAGATAATTTGGTGTAAATCAAATACCTCATTCTCTGTCTTTATATCTTCATTCACAAAAAACAAATTGAAAAAAAAAAAACTAAATTTAATAAATGCTAAATTGTGATAATGCACAGCTCAACGATTTCTTACAGGAAAAAAATCAAAGGAATATCCTTTTAAATAAGATCGCTGCTCCAGCCAGGAATCCTATTGTTCCGACTATTCCAACTCCAATGCCCAGAGGAGTCTGAGAGTTAAAGAGGACTTTCAGATGGAAGAAAAGGTCTGGAATGGACTCCTTGAAGGATTGCTTCAGCTTGACCTTAGTGTAGTACTCCTCAATGTTGGGTCTCTTTCCATTAGTCCAGAAGTGGCTGTCAAGACCCAAAGAGTCGAGGCGCACCAAGAGTATTGTCAGGCTTATGTCGGCAATTGAAAACTCATTGCTGCATAACCACCAGTCATTATTTTCTGAAATAAATTGTTAATCAATCATTAAAATGAGACTATATATTCACAAATATAATGTATTTTTTTTATGTAAACACATACGGGAGAATAGCGACACATGGTGAAACTAATGTTGAAGTCTCATCTATGAATTCCATGAAGCTAACCATGCTAAGCATACACATGGCTAAGCACTACATGTGATGTGTTGATCCGGCAACATCATAGACTACAAACCGACATTCAAGCATCATTAAATTATTACAGGAATTAACTTTTTTTTTTCAAATTACGTATCCAGTTTCTCAAAGATGTTTATTTTGTAGACTCACCTTTTTTATGATTAGACAGTTCTAATTCTACTTTATCAAAAATGTCTTCCACAGTCTTCAATACTTTTAAGTACTCTTCTTTGTTTGTTACTAGCTTGTGTTTCTTATCTTGAAAATCAGCCTTTTTCAGTAACGTGTCTCTTACATCTGGGTATAATTCAGCATTTGCTCGAAGGGTGCTTGAACTATTGATTTCAGCACCTATAAATATTACAATTCATTAATTCACCAATTTCCTTGTTACACAATTTTGCTTTAAAAATTGACTCTTAATAAAATGAATCAAGAAAAAATTCTAAAGTATTTAAATTTAGTAAACCCTACTGCAATTTTTGGTATTGTTAATCAAACATGAATGGTTTGTTTTACAAAAATGCAAAATATACTCAACTGATTCTTCATCAAATGTGATGTTCACATTTATTATTAGAAAACCATTTTTTTGGCAGTACTTAATTCAACTAATGGGCAGTAATTATTTAGCAAACGGTCAGTAATAAATACTTAAAAAGTAAAGTAGAAAATCATCATTTGGCAGAAGAAAAAAAATGAATGAATGAATGGTAATTAATAATAGGTTAGATTAGATTAGGTTTCCATTTTATGGGTTAATTATTCATTCATTTTATATAAGTTTATACCAATATTAAATATATTACTACCATTTTAATTTTATAACTAACTATATACATTCATACTGACACAGTGGATACTACCAATTAATTTAATCTACTGCCGAATAATTTTATTTACTGAAAATTTATTTAACTTATTACCAAAACCTTGAAATAGTTACTGAACAAACAAATACATCCTTGATTATTATTGTGTATTTATTGTGATTTGTTTACCATAATAACTTGTTATTAATAAGAATTAATGCATTTGTTAATGTTGTTAAAATTAATACAAGTTGTGAACGTTTTCACCACGTTATATCAAACAAATTCCAACCAAACATCATCTGTATCATCATAAAATATTTTAATATTTTAAAAGTATTTTTACTTGCTTACTTTTTAACATTTGTCTGACAGGTTTCAAGAAGGGCAGTTTTTGGTTCTCGCACAACTCTGGGTGAAAGAACGACCCCATGGTGATGACCCCAGCAGGTAAGGCATCTATCATCTGCCGGAACTTCTCCACTTTGGTCCTGACTTCTCCTTTTGCCGAGGGCATCAGTCTCGGACTACCTGCAAGGAACACCTTGAATATAAAAATAAAAATTTGTTACACTTCTGCCATAAAGTTTTATTTAATATACTAATTATTTAATTTATTAATTATAATTATAATTATTGGATTTTATAAAGTATACTTTTTTAATTCTTTAACATGCTTACACATTATCAATGTAAGCAGGTTATACTTAATGAACGCGTAACATTTGACACTGAAAATCAAAAAATTGGATCTCTCAACTCCTCTATATTAATATATGTTATGCCCTTTTATTTTTAGACCAGTGGTCTACAAACTGAACAGGGGTGTAACCTATTTTTATAAATTTAAGCTTATTTTTTAACAAAATATATTTTTAGTACATTGACATGCATTGAACAATTAATTAAATTTCCTCAAATAAATTCAATTTTATTTATTCCTTTCAGAAACATTATAAATTTTATATAATACGATCCTAAAATAAGATTACTTGTGATGCTTAGGTATTAAAGAAAAACAAAGCAATAAAAACCCAATGCTCATCAAATAGACGACACCATCAAATTATTCTTCCAAGCAAATTCGTGGAGTTTGAGCTTGAACCCTCTTACGTGGAATATAATCAATATCTGTACTGAGCATAGCATAGAAAAAGGAATCATAAACTTACCATTGGAGAAATTGTCTTCCAGATAGTCCATGATTCTGGCAGAGTCCGGGATGATCTTCCCCGAGTCCTGCAGCACGGGAACCTCACCCCTGGGGTTGATCTTCAGGAAAGAGGCTGAGTATTGCTCCCCTTTGGTTATGTTGATGATGACGGGCTCGAAGGGCAGCTTCTTCTCGTGAAGGGTCATCACCACCTATAATTTAAGTTGTGATTCCATTAGTATAAACTAGGATCTTCATCCGTTGCCGATACGTGAAAGGCCAAGTTATAATACGAAAATATCAATAATATAAATACATTAAATTTCTCGAGTCATAAGAGAAAATAATTAGTCATGGTTGATTGCACTGTGCATAGAATAGAACCAATGTGCATGGTTCGTGGTTTGTATCCCACCGTCTGCCGTTTCTTTTTCTCCGACATTGACGAGAGAAATGTTATAAAATATGCTATTTAATGTAAATTTCTATGTGTGTATAAATTTAGTGCCAGAATCATTGAAAAATAAATGTTGAATGCTAAACTATCTAGTTCATATACCATATTCATAATTTTAGGTACGCTTTTACGTATTTTAGGTATTGGAAGGCCGCCATGTCCGCTTCCTAACTTAGTCATTCCTTGCAAAGTCATTTTTTATGTAATCGTATGTAGGAGAGCACAAGCAGTCGAGACCAGTATACTCTATGACGTTCAGACGGGGTGGCTAAATTTCCTCCCGAAGTAAGTCATTCCTTACTAAGTCATAATATATCCTTTATAATATTATACGCGAATGACTGTTTTGTAAGCCTATTAAGAAGTAAAGATACATTTTTAGATGGTGTTTATAAAAACTGTTGTAAGTTTTTACGTTGGTTTAAATTTAGAAATTGCTAAAATAAGAAGTATTTATTGTAAGTCTGCCAACAAAAATAAATAGTAATGCATCTTCATATGATTATACTAGAAATAATGCATTAGGTATCCCATCCTAATATGTTACGATTATGACAAATGGGCCAGTGTCAAATCACTAAAAATTAAATATTATACGGGAGATATTTAATTGTGAATTCAAGTAAAATTTAATAAAAGCAAGACAGGTACAGAATAAACATTTTTAATAACATACATATTACTACTTTCGTTGATTTGTCAACAAATTATCCAAATTATCTTAAATACTTGATTTTTTCGTTTCAATTTCTGACGCCTGGTAACACCGTCGAATCTTTCAATAAAAATGCAGTAAATGTTTGTTTTACTAGCAAAAAAAAATATTCTATTTTTTCATACAGCTTGGATAGCATCAAGAAAATACCTTAATTATAGTTAAAATGCTTCGTCGCCTCAAAAATATTATGAACCACTGATTTACAGCATAATGAGGTTACGAGTTGCTGTCATAAAAGTTTCTCAAACATCAAATCTTGCTTCAGTTTTGAGAAATCTCTAACATTCCAATATTTTATTTTATTAATTTTGTACACATGTTAAGTTTTTTTCATTTAATATTGTGTATTGTTATGTAGTTTAAACAATATACTTTTAAAAAATAAACATCTTTTGCTTTTAGAATATTTAATGAACAAGTACTTTGTACACATAAATTATTTTGTGTGATATTCAATTAATTGTTAAAACGAATTTCTATGTTGCTTTTTACTGAATTATGGTATCGACAAACTATTTTTTTAACTTATTAAAGTATTTCAATAGTAATCGACCTACTTAATTAATTGAAGTAGTATACATTTAAACGCAGGCATGTACTATCTATGTATTTCTAGTATTTACATTCCTCCTTGCATTCTTTAAAAAAACGAAAAGATAAAATTCTTGAATCAACAAACATTCAATTTTCGTGAGTGGTTTATTGTTACCATGAGGAAAAATAATGTAAATACATAGTCATTCATATATAATGCGACTTGTATGATTAGGTACATTACAGTATTATATTTCAGTTTACTCTATAAGCCTTACGTAGATACCTTATCATTTTTCGCAATATATATTAGGTGACATGACTTCTCCGGAAGTAACTGTCAAGTAGGTATAATAAGGCAATTTAGTACTAGTTACGTACTCGTTACGTAATCCCCAATGCAACGAAAAGTACAAGTATTTTCCGCAATGGCCTTCATAGATAATAATTACTGTACCAACCGGCGCCCATAACTTTCATTGCATAACGGAATCACATGCTTCCTATTATTTATATGACAAAACATACTCATAAACGTTCTATTTTTTTAGAGGATAGAATCGCAAAATATCTGAGATAAATTTATCAGTTACTTTATGGATGCTACAGTGACTTGATAAGATAAGGAATGAAATGGTGCACAATAAAGCTATTTTTGAAATCTATCAATTTTAATCAAAAATACAGAACAAATTATCAAATCAACTTATGCATATTATTTCAAAAACGTTATTTTTTAATGCAATTCATAATTTATCAAGATTACACTTCAAAAAATGTTTATTTCCAAAAGTATAAATCATTTTTAAAGTAGTATAATTTTTTCATTTTCCTATTGCTAGCTATAATACTAATATTATTGTTTTTACACTCGTTATAAAATTAGATATTGCAGCAATATTACAAAATCTATTTGTTCAGTAAATAATATATATTTTTATAATGTTAAAATAATTTTCATTTTCAAGAAAAAGCCAACCAAAGTATTAATTTTACTAGTTTTTTTCTTAATAACTAAAGTACGTTTATTTATCTCCGGAAAATATGTTTAAAAATGTACCTACAACATAAACACACAACCTTAAATATAATAAATAAATTTTTCATTTATATTAAGGCTGTTATTTAAATTAATACATATTGACTAACAATTTAATTGTAATTAAATAACATATTTTATTACAATAAAACCAAAACGCAGGTATCAATAATTCAAAAACTGTACAGGTGGTTCAAAGAATTATGCAATATTGTTAGCAACACTTTTTCGATTTTGTTTATTTACGCTCACAAACATTAGATCGTCACACATTAAAATCACTTCAAATATCGTTATATTATAATTGTTTCGAGTACCTTCTGCGAGTAAAAGCTGTATGGATGATAGTAAAGAACCAGACTGGCGCTCGCAGCCATCTTTGAGCTGCGGCCGATGCTCGACATAACCATCAAACGACACGAGAGCCACTGAAAACTGATGATTTACCAAGCGAAAATGTTTAAAAAATGACCGATATCGTTCGGGAATTGTCCGCTGTACAGAGCTCTCGGAGCTAGGTACTCAAGTAGAAAGAATTGTGCTCAGTGAACGAGAGGACGTCACTAGTTACGCCGGTTTTAAAAAGGGATAACCAACGCGAGCGCGAGCCGGCGCCGATATCAAAAAAAAATGGAGCTAAAAATACTTGACAGCATCAGACGATCATGAATAAAATGACCGCTGCATTGCTGCCCCGACGATTGCCAGTTGGCAGGCGTGCTTGACGAGCTTGCTTATGAATTGAGAGTCACTGGTTCCAATAATACCGATTTAAAAAATCGGATTCTTGTAAGAAACAGTTTCTCTCTATAGCTGTTCGGCTTCTCACGTGCAAGAGATACACTACATTTTCAATTAAATTGTATTGCGTTAAATATTACCCATGCTCATACTGAGACTGTCTTTAGTAAGTAGCTTCTGAGGAAGGTGCGGTGGCACCGAAACCGATAGTGTGATTTATTAAAACTCGGTGGTTTCATACAAAGATTTACTTGTTTTATTCTTTAAATATAACAAAACACAAAGTTGCTGCGTTTTACAAATATGTGTTTTTTGCATATCAGTTTAATATGCGAACCGTACAATGTGTGCAATATGACTTATTTTCTTCAGCATGTCTTAGACGGCAACATATATTTCAAAATACCATTCTTAAAGTTACAACTGTTAGTGCAAACATCTCGGAAAAGAATCATAAACATTGGACAAAACGAAAGAAGAAAAGCTTTGCAAAAAATTTAACAGATCTGAAGATTTTGCCATACCTTCGTAAAAAAAATACATTTAACACCCATTACAATTTTATCCCGTAAAAATATTTAATTTTAAGTCATTTTATAACATGAAGCGTTACGTTTGGTTTCCTCTTTCGGCATTCTTCTTTATGCGCATGAAAGAAAATGAAGCTAAATAAAATCACGGTGCATTACTGCCCAGACAATTGCTATACTTAATTGTACCTACCTATTCAATTGCTGAATGCATAAGGTAATTATTTTCTTTATCTCAAAACAGTACATGTACCTACGTATTTGAGTACCTATTTGTAACAATTCTTATTTGGGAAAAACATTATTTCAAATATTTATAAATACAGTACAATGCAAACCTACGTTTTAAGACAGATACATGTGAGACTGTCTGAAGACGAAACGGTCCCATTCGAAACGAAAAGGATGGACAGCTTGTTAACGCAGGTTGATTTTTTTTTGCATGAAATGCTGATAGTACTTTGTTTCTCGCTTGGACGAACATCTGAGGCCAAGGAAACGCCCAATCAATGATGACCACCGCCTTGTGTTTTGTTAGTTTGCTCCACAAAAATATATTCTTACACTATTTTTATAGTGCTTAAAAATGTAGTTAAAATAGTACTTATTTAATAACTCACATTTTTTTCGCAGGACATATTTGATCTTCTGACAGTATATTTAGTTACTAACAATCAAACTGTAGGTGTGCAGAGATATGCACAGGAGACTTTTTCAAACAATATTTATTAAAATTTATCAAGCAACAACTAAACTATTTATTATTGAATCTGGACATTTTGCCGAAAATCATTCGATTGACGAGCATTTATACCTAGGACATTTGACCGAATGGTAATTTGGCAGACCAAACATTTAGCCTAACGGACATTTAGTGGATCTTTTTATCTCTAATTTCTACTAATATTAGGAAATAGAAAAAAACGAAATGATCAAACGATGTGTCAAAAATAAAAAAAATATGCGACGTTCATTTGTTTTTGGTTCCATATTTGATTTTCTACATAATATAATATTAATAATAATAATATATAATAATATAATATACTATTATATAATAATATTTCATAAATCACGCTATCTGAGACAGAGCGCGGCAAATCAAATAAGAACTGTGGCAATTGAAAATTTAACGTAACCTTTAGCAGCCTTCACCTAGATTTTATAAATTGATTAATTAAAATGGCTTATTCAAGCGTTAAGAATTACACTACTTTACTAAATTACAGCACGTTTTTTTCCTAACTCAAAAAAAAAGAATGGCAATCATTTTTTTTCACTGAATAAGCCGGGGATCATTGAATTTATTCATTGAATAATTTGTACCCTGCTCATTACATTTTAGACATCTTCATATTTTTATTTTAATATCAGCCGAAGATCGAATGGTGCGCCCATCGAATGGTGCGCCCATCGAATGGTGCGCCCATCGAATGGTGCGTCCATAGAATGGTGCGCCCATCGAATGATGCGCCCATCGAATGGTGCGCCCATCGAATGGTGCGCCCTTCGAATGGTGCGCCCTTCAAATGGTGCGCCCTTCGAATGGTGCGCCCATCGAATGGTGCGCCCTTCGAATGGTGCGCCCATCGAATGGTGCGCCCTTCGAATGGTGCGCCCATCGAATGGTGCGCCCATCGAATGGTGCGCCCATCGAATGGTGCGCCCATCGTTATTAAATATTATTTATTAAATACTTCATCATAATAAATGCTTATAATATTTAAAAATACAGTTTTATTTCAGAATTAAAAATACATAGATTATTCTGTTTGTACGGCTTGTCTAACCTTCTCTTAACAAAAGTTGTGCAATCTTCCAATTTGTAACAATTTTCTTACAGTCTTAACAATGTAATAAAAATATATATTTAAAAACAATGAAATATAAGTACGTACATACATTATGTTTTCATTCGTATTTCATCATTATCATCATCATTTTATTATCACCATTCCGCTTCCTTTAATGGAGCATATTGTCGTCATGAACTTCCGCCACAAAGCTATGTCAGCCGCCATGTACATGGCTTCAAAAAATTTCAGTTTCGCCAGTTAATGAATAATAAACATCGTCGCCATTTGTTCTTTACGTGTTTAAATTAATTCTTTGCATTCAATTATCGTGCACGAAAACAAAATAAGTTAGTACTTCCAACCTTAAGCGTATACAAGTATTTTATTAACAAAACACAGTGTACATTACTTAAGCACCAATTATTTCCCTGAATTTGAAATGTTTATTTATCATTAGTCCGCCCGCTATGAATATATTCTTTATCAAACAGCTCGTTACTTAGAAAACTGACTGATGTTAATTGAGACTTCTGCCAACAGTCTATGAAAGAGCTCTTTTATCCAAAGTATTTTTCTTTGTATTTAAAAAATTAAAAATTATAATGAACGCGATATATTTTTGGTGAACGAAAGAGAATAAAACTAAATCTTGAAACACATTTTTATCAGTTTACATCATACCATAAAGCCTTCCTTTCTAGATCTTAAAAAGATAGTGAAACTATTTATTTTACGTAATATTGTAATTTAATAATTTACTGATAAATTTCAAAAACGATGGCATGTTTTTTGAAAATATTTATTATGCTTTCAATAATAGAAAAGGTTTTTTTATTTACTGACGATTATTCTCAAATAGCTTTGGACTACTTCACGATAAGGGGAATTCAAAATGTCGTCTTATTCCTCTGTTGGTCATTTAATGGTTTGTAAAATTTTATAATTACCATACTCAAAAATAAAATCGACAGATATATTTATTAAAAAATATATTTAAAAATATTGAAAAGGATTAACATGTACAATTGTACATAGTATACATGAATCCATAGTCTCAATCCTTGAAAATCAGTTACTTACTACGATGCATACAAGAGAATGCTACTGATATTTTTAACAACTCAAACCATGGTTTCAAACCAAAAGTTTTTAAGAATTTCATGTACAATGGAAAAAATTTGAAAAGTTTTGTATCTTTTGGATTATATTTCAGATAAAATAAAGCTGATGAAAACGTTTTCTAAGTTCGGAATATCCGTTTCTCTTCCCGATGGAAAACATGGTAAAGAGAGGAGCTGCATTGATTATTTGTTTCAACATCAAGGAATAAAATTGGGAGCTGTCTTTGATTCTTCTTGTTACGGGTCCAGCACTCCATTCAGACAAGTATTTCATTAGAGTTTATGTAAAATACGTTAACCTAAATTAAATGCATCACAAACGCCTTTATGACATTAGGGTAGCTTTAAAGTTTCGACTTTTTCGCATGGAAAATCATTTCGTGTATTTGGGTTTGAGAGCTATTTATTAGACATTCTTAAATAATGTAATGATAAAGACTGTTGAAAAATTATATACATCACTGATTTCAAACAGTGCATCATAATTTAAAAAATATTATCTTGCTGTTGTGCGATCATTAAGTATGAAATATTTTCCGGATAAAGTATTTTCAAATTTACTCACAGCCGTAGGTATTATATTAAAAAGAAATTAATTCATATGTACCTACCAACGTAGTGTCGCTTTTTACTTATATGACTTGTGTAATTTTCCTTCAATGAAGATGATTCAATCAATCTATCATTGTAATCAATACATTTCAATTGATAATAAATGTCCACATTGGTTCATACTAAATGACAACAGCAATCTTTTTTATTTTTTATCCAAATAATATTGTTTCAATTATAACAGCTACTAGTAACTTGTACCTAGCACTATAATATATCAGCTTTCTGAAAGTTTAATATAATTCGTTAAAATAAAATTGAAGTCAAACTAATCACCCGGCCCCCTTGAATAAGATAGACGCAGCTTCTTCTAATGTGCTTGTAACACTGAGAAATATAATTTTCATTGACGTTACCATATGCTCATAAATAGGAAACGATTTCTAACAGGACAGCATAAAATTTCTTCTTATTTTTATGCTCTCTGGATCTCATACAAGACAACAGTCGACTAGAGACGTATTCTGGGAGTTTACGGATGCAGATTTTATGACAACAATGCAATCAAACAAGAAAAAAAGGCTAATTTACTGTGGAAATGTGCTCATAGAAAAATATAAACATTTTAAATATAACATTAAATAATGAAAGTATGCAGTTTGTAAAACCACGATATAATATTTGTAATTACAGAAATACCAGTTCTTCAATGGATCATATGCATGGCTCGTATTAGACGCTGGATCATACTCTACAACGTTAAAATACCTTCAAAGCCTATCAATAGTCAGCATTGCCTCAGACATTGTAATCGTCAAAACTATATCCAACATTAACTCAACATCTTTTGAACTGTACGACGCCTACAATTCTGGATACGACAGAAATGGAATATTCAATGTCACCTATATAACAATCTGGTATCCAGATAGTGTCGAGACGCGTCAAGATCTGGTGGATTTTTTCTCTGAATCAAACGTCCAAAGAAGATCTAATCTTAACGGTTTAATTATTCGAGCTGTGACTTACAACGAGTACAACGATAATGACATGGAATTGGTGGAGTATATGCTGGATGAAACAAACCGACACAGAGACACTGCCTTTAAGATGAACTTTGCAATTATTGAAATGCTGAAGAACCTTTACAACTTTACGTATGTAAAAAATAAAACTCACTTTATACTTAAATTATCGAGACAGTGTATAGACAATTATATCAACATTCCTTTGATTGGATCCACGAAGTATATTTCAGATCGCTTAAATCCAAAAGCCAGTTGTATTCATAAATACTTGTAATACCTCCCTAAAATCTAAGCATTATTGTTTGGAACACAAACATCCATTCATTAACTATGTTACTATTATAGACTGATCATTTTCTAAGTATAGATCCCAGTTACACCTACACATTATTGTTTGAATTTAATTCTTCAATGAATTTATTTCACTTTTAAAAACATTTAAATTAATTATTTCATTTTTATAACAATTAATCAACTAGGAAAACATTAAATCAATGTAAAAAAAATCACATTTCAAATTAAAAGAAAGAAAAAATAAGACAGTTTATCGAAATTTACCAGGAAAATACTAAAAAGTCCTTAAGCTCGATAAACAAAAGAATCCATGAAATTACTTCTACAAACAAATTCGCGGAGATCATGTCTGAACTACGCTTCTCTCACACGGAATATATCAACATTCGAGGCGATATGGTTGTACAGTCTGACCCTTTCCAAAGAGGCGTCGTTAAATCTATGAAGATCTTATCAAGCATCCCTACATATTAAAACAATTGATTTTAAAAAAAAAAAAAAAAAAAAAAAAAAAAAAAAAAAAAAAAAAAAAAAAAAAAAAAAAAAAAAAAAAAATGCTCTCTTAGAAACTGCGTATTGTTCTTTATACTCGTACAATCTGAAAAATGGGGATCCATGATATGTAAATGGAGTTCCACGGAAAAAATAACTTTATGAACCGAGGAAGGAACTTTAAATGTGTAAATTGTGAAGCATAAATTATAAGTATTTATTTAATTGTCTAGTTCTTTTTTCAGTTATTGAAATGCATCAGGCATACACTTAAAATTTAAAAACACTTATCATTTGACATGTATATGTGAATATTCGTTACTTTATCATGATATTTATTTTTAGTACATCGTATATAATGGCAGACAACTGGAGTGACAAAAACTCAAATGGTTACTATCAGTCCGGTAACTTGCTGGGGATCCTTGCCGAAAGACAAGCGGATGTCATGGCGGCAGCTTTGCAATTATTTCCAGACAGAACCGACATAACAGATACAATTCACATGACTTATCCTTTCAGGTAAGACAACATAAATTTCTTCCACTCTTAAGATTTCAATAGATACTTTTCTTATCCCATATCCGCTCCCTAGATGTAGCTTACAGACGCAAACAAACTACTAAATTGTAACATCAGTTGTCATAATCCTTTTCACGTCCCACGTAATGTTTTCTCCAGAAATATCACCGAGTAAATATTATGATTCCTGAATGTTTCCCAGACAAGGAAGGCGGGGCAGTTTTGGTACTGAGACATATTTGTTGACGAAGGCGAAATTTTGGAAGTTTGATGTTGTGACAATAATGCCATGTTATTTGTGGGTCATCCATGATTTACTTATAACAGGGTTTTTGTTGTTACAAGTCAACTATTTGCATTGAGTCTCCTATCGCTTGTTCTGGGTGTGAGGTCATTGACACTAAATGTGTCAATAAATTTACAGGGCCACACTTTTATGTAAATACTTCAATAATGAATTAAGATGTTAACATATTTTGTAATGTTATTGAAGGAAATAAATAAATAATTGTCCACAAAAAAAAAAAATGGGAGTTTTTAAAGCATTTTTGAGGAGATAAGGATATTGAATGATTAACTTAACCCTGCACAGCTTATTTAATTATAATGAATGATTCTACTTCTACAACAAAACGTGATGATATGAGGCGTTTCCGTTTTTATTATGCGTGTCCCTATAACTGTTGTTTTTAACTTTTAGTTTAACAACCATCCAATTTTTGGTTATTTATCAAAAGAATAGTCTCAAATTCGGTTATATTTTTTATTAAAGTATGATTATAGCGCTAATACCGCTTGAAAATCGTTTTTGTATCATAATATATGCATAAAATAAGAGTACTTGTGATCGCAGAACCAACGGTAAGATGTTTAATTGGATATTTAAATAGTTTATACCAATCAAACTAGATTTTTAAACAGGTGTCGTCGTTATTTTTTATCGTAATGCATAACCTTCATTCATTTTCTCCAAGAAATGTTAACAAACATGTTTTTTATGATTGCAGAACTGGATTTATATTTCGATACTCTGGAAATTTCGGCAAACTGGAGATAAGTTTCCTGACACCGTTCATAGACATGGTCTGGTACGCGTTCTTGCTCGTCAACACGCTTGTCGTCATCATCATTTGGTACATTCTGTTGTACGAGAACAAATATCATATCGCCAGATTTAAGTGGAACTTCAGCGATACCTTCTTGTCAGTTTGGGGAGCGTGGTGCCAAATGGGTAAATTAATACTGTAATCAATTTGAAATAGATTGACTCGAGAATAAAATACAAAGTTTAGAAGCAAAACCGATAGCTTTCTTACAAAAGGTGAAAAGATGAATAAAACCGGCTGGAACATATTTTTCAATGCCTGAAATCTACTATTGCTAGTGTTTTAAAAAGCTTTTTGACTCAGTTTGATTCAACCAGGAAATCTATGGGAATAAGACTAAAATTCTAATCATTCACTGTATTTAGAGATTATAACAATTAATTTAACATTACAGTGGCATTTTTTAATGCCCTGATACTCTGTTTAGGGAGGCAATGTAAATGATAAAAGAGAATTAATGTTTTTGTTTAGATATCTATTCCATAGCTAAACAGTTTGGAAAGAAGGTAGCTATGAGATTTAAGGCATATTTGGACGTTTGTGAATAATCATTTTTAAGTTTGGATGATCAGCTCGACGCATCCGATCCTAGATAGCTTAATCCTTAAAGGAAGCTCAATCTAATGAACATATTTAAGAACTCACCATCCACATACGTTCCATGTAAGTATGTTCAGTGTCCAACGTTGCATAACTTTAGTGATCGAACGAGAACTAGTGTTTTAATGTCCTACAGCCGCTGGGAAAAGTAAAATTAATATTCTACACAACATATCTAGCGCAGACTCATAGATGTTATTGATTGAGACACGCGAGAATTGTTTCCGATAATTGTTTATCAATAAAAATATTACAATCGTCGCCGACCGCACTCCAAGTGACGTACACTGGAAGGAAAGTAGTTGTTTTATGTTGTATTTTATTTCCATTCCAGTTTGCACAGTTTAATGGTTATTTTCTATTAAATTTGTAGGAACCCACGTCCAGCCCTTGACGCACGCAAGCCGCCTCGTGTACTACACTCTGTTCCTCAACTCTCTGGTCATGTACAACTTCTACACCTCCTCCATAGTCTCGTCTCTACTCAGCTATCGCTCTCGCAGCTTCACCATACCAGACCTCGCTGACAGCCCCTTAGTGTGCGGATCTGTAGATGCAGGATACGTCCATTACCATCTTTTTGACGTAAGTTAGTTAAACTCTCAGAAATGGCGATAAATACCGACATTTCCGTGGCGTAAATTCAAATATGATGTACAGTCGTATATTCTTAGTCAAACATCAGTTGTAAATAACATATATTTGAAGTAAATAATGGGGAATTAATGTTGTGGGAAGGAAATTGCATTCGCGTAGAACACGGTACTTCGCTGTTTATGGCCTATTTCCAATAAAGATTTCCACCTTTCTGAGTTTACCTTAAATAGTTCATCTTTTCTTCTACCAATGCCTGTCCATTTGATCCTGGCTGACAGCATACTGTGAGACAATTTTAGAATGGAGCATTCATGAAAATAAGAGACTACTATATTTCTGTGTTATCGTTTGGGACTTTGCGCCATCCGTTTTTTTTATGTAAACACATACAGGAGAATACCGACAGATGGTGATAGTAATTCTGAAGTCTCATCTGTGGAGTTCTATGACGCTTACCATGCTGCATATGGCTAAGCGCTGCATGTGGGGTGTTGATCCGCAAACGTCATAGACTACAGCTCAAGATTTACGCATCATCCTTAATTATTACAGGAATTTATTATGAATGGGTGGTCCTCACGGGACGACTTTCGTCTACCACCAATTTTGATAATGGCTATGACTGTCATTTTACGGGTGAGGGATCAAATTTACACCAACCGGGGGTATTATAGAGCTCAGAAATCGATTAATTTTTATTATTTTTTAATCTCCATCGGGGATCGAACCCACGACCTTTAGCTTGCAAAGCAAACGCTAATGATGGTGATGAAAGCTTTTGGTAAAGGTGTATCGTTGTCAAATAGTTCACATGGGAGCGGATACGGTATAAATATTGTTTCTATTATGATATTATGGAATTCCACCAAGAATTATCTATAAAAAAAATCTTAAAATATAAAAATAAATAAAGATAGTTTCTTAAGAGGTAACCGCCACTTCTGAACATCGGTATATTTTAGTATTTTCTTCTCATATAAATAAGTACATATAAAATGAAAATGGAGATGCCAAAAAAAATTACTATTTTAATGCTATTAAGTGATATATCAATAAAGGCAAAAATTAAGTATTCATTATCATATTAAGTAAAAACAAATATTTCACAGACTCCACAGTATCCGAACATGAAATACTTCAATTCCAAGAAGTTGCACCCGAACTTTTACATGTCTGTGGAGGAAGGTCTGCAAAAAGTTCGCGAAGAGGATTTCGCCTACCACGCAGAGTTCAACAATATGTATAATGGAATCGCTAACACCTTCGATCCCATACAAATATGTGAACTACAAGAAGTTGACACAATCCCTATGAATGACATGGGGATTTACGCTATGAAGAATTCACCGTATACAGAAATATTCAGAGTAGGGTAAGTTTAAAACTAATTCATGTTTGTCATTGCTGGAGATAACTATGTTAATTGTCATAATCAACATGATAAGGTTTGTTTATTTTTTATACGAATGCGTCCTCTGTTTTAACTTATGGCACAGAGACGTAGAATCTAACAGCAGGCCTTACCTACCCAATAAAAGTCACCCTACGTCCTATGGAAAGATCCATGCACGAAATGTCTCTAAAATATAGAATCCGAAATAAGGATATCATAAGAAAAATTCGAGTAGTGGAGTCTACCAAAAGGATAGACACACTCAAATGGCAATGAACAGGACATATCTTTGGAAAAGGTGACGGGAAGAAAAGTGTTCAAGTGGCGTCTAAGACCTGGCAAACGGAACGTCGCCAGCTCCCTGCAATATGAACTGACGACGTCAGTAGCGGGACTAGTCTGGATGCGGGGGGCAGAGGATCAAGAAGGATGGAGACTCATGCGAGAGGGCTGCATTCGGTGGTGGACGGGCACAGGCTCAATATAATGATATCTTATCTTTCCATTTATTTGCTTGGTATTATGTCTTTTCTTACTTTCTCTCTGTCAATAGTGGTTTAGTTCACGACTGAACAATATGGAGCCAATAATTTCGCACAAGTGTGGAAATCTCCAATAAATAGTCTCAACGTTTGTACTTACAAATTATTGTACAAATACCTTTTTCTGTTTCCAGTTTACAGAAGATTAGAGAAACCGGCCAACTACACAGGCTATTGCAGAAATGGGTTTCCAAAAAGCCGGTGTGCCAGGCGAACAAGGGCGTAAGTGAAGTGAATCTCCGCCAGCTGTATTCATTTTTCATCATTTTATTCATTGGGATGCTGATCTCGACAATTCTGTTTATCTTCGAGATTCGCAAGAAACGAAAAGAGATTCAGAGCAAAATTAGTGTAAAGTTGAAGAGATCGATGAAGAAACTGAAGAAACCTAAACCTTTTAAAGAAAAACGTTATTATTTTGAGTAATAAAAATGTGAACAATCCTTATTGGCATATTAATAAAATAATTTAGAATTACATATATTACGACATATAGATCTCAAAAAGCGTAATTAGGTACACTGAACATTTTTTCAATTCGATGCGCAATATCTGGGTCTTAAATAAACAAAGATCCCTTCAAGAGTGCTAATATTGTTTCGTATGGCTTTGAATACGTCTTACTAAGAGCCAATGCAGACATATAATAAGTTTCAACAATAGGTCTGTATATAAAATATTAAGAGTACGATTGTTTGACGTTATCATATGAAGAAGCCGACCTGAAGGCTGCCATTAGTAACTACAGGAGCCTTCTTTTCAACGATATAATGAATATACGAGGTGAGCATTTGAGACTGGGAGAAATTTATGGCAGCGATTTTTGGCGACTATATTCACTAGTAAGGAAGCGGTTATGGAAGAATAAAAATTAGGGCAGTCTTAAACTGTAGTGTTGAATATTTTTATGATTTTCAAATTTCTGAATTATTATTGAATAATAATTAAATGAATGTATTGTATTAACACATAATTGCAATTATAAGAAAAATATGTAAGAGAAAAAAATATGATGTGAATAATGAAAAACGGTTACATTTATAGGCTTTAAATTACAGTACTTGTTTTTTACTACTTTAAATGGAGGTTGTAAATTTCAAACTAATATATTCACGCTGAAAAAAAACTCGTTTTTTATGATTATTATTGATAATAAAAAATACAGGAACCATTTCATTTATTGAAGGAATAAATAAATTATTTTATTTGCTCAATTAGATGACACCAATTAAAAAATACGTTTTTTACGACAAATAATAATTAAAAATTACGACTTTTCAAATTAATTTTTACAACTCAGAAATTCAATAAAAATTAATAATAAAAAACATCACTATAAATACACTTTCCTAGAATAAGAATTACTCTATCTTTGAATATTCAAATGAGAAACACATAATATTTGAGCATACTCTGATACATTTTACAATGTTTAAAATACTTATTTTTGTTCTATTTATAACGTCTGTAGAAATTCAGTGTTTTATTAATTTTTGTCAAGCAGTTCCGTTGAGAAAAGAATGTATAGAAATTGGATTAGATTTTTTTATTGAAAGAAAAATTTCCAATGTTATATTACTAACGTGTTGGTCTATACAAGGTAACTTTATTTTAATATCAATAAAACTTTGCATATTTTCCGCATATAAAAACATTTAATACGATTTAATAACACTGGCAAAAAAACGCATTTACATAAGCCTTCTTTCCTTTTTTATTTTTAATATATGAAAACAAATAATAAAGGGAATTTATAAAATGTCCCGTCTCTGAAAAATGGAATGCTCTACTTAATATAAATAATCAATAGAGGCATTGATACAAAAAAGACACAGCTGTAAAGCAGATGAAGAAATATATATGCTACGTCATATTATCCCTTATATTTGACTATACTGCAATGTATATTTCTTGGTGTTTTATATGCATTCCATTATTTATTAGTACTAATATATTTTTCAGGCATGGTGCAATTTTGTAGACGCTTGAAATATAAAATAAATAATAATACATTTAATTTTCGTATTCCGCACGGGTTTCTTAAATGTTATTTTTCTTTGTGATTTTAAGACAAATTTAAGCTGGTGAAGACATTTTGGAAGTCGGGTATTAGCGTGAGTATGTCTAATGGAAATCGAAACCAAAAAAGTATTGACGAGTTATTTCAGACGGAAATCAATCGTTTAGGAATAATTGCTGATAATTCTTGCGATGAAACAAATCACGATTTACTTTGGGAGGTAGGTACTAACTATTTCATTCTCTCTTCTGTTCATTTTTTTCAATACGGAAAATCATAACTATCTAAGTAACTAGCCTTGCAGATGATTACTATCCATGTTTCATCATTTGGAATGTTTCCGTGATTGATAATCGGGTTGCACTTAAGTGATGTCAGTCTAAGTGTTTTTTGCTTCAACAGATAATATTTCAAAACAATTTAAAAATCTCCTTTCTTAAGTATTTAAGTATAAAAATTCTCTTTGGCAACATAGGTCTGAAACTTTGGATACGTAGACTCGTAGACCAACATCACAGGCGAATTTCGACGCATTCTTAATATTTGTGCAACCTTTGGTGTTGAAGTAAAACGGCGTTGTACAACTTCATCAAGTCTACATTATTTTTAACTCTTACACGCAAAATCGTTACTGAAATAACGGGAAAGTGCCGTGTAAATAATAGTTTAAACAGCTCTTTAAGAGACTGCGCAGGTCAGTGGAACCTTAAACATAGAAAAAAGAACTTGAGATATGAACGAAAGATAAGGAGTTTTAATATATTTTACAATGGAGTAATATAATTTAGTGAAATTATAAATATATTACTTATTTTTTCACAATTTTAGTCGATCACAAAGAATAGAATATAATATATACGAATTTATGGTTGCACCTTGAATTATTAATATTAAACAACGTTAAACAGAGATGGAATAAAGGTGTTTATTATTTATTTTATTTCCTTACTTTTTTAGAAATACTCGAACTTTTTTAACAGCTCTTACTCTTGGCTGATATTCAAAAACGAATCGTTGTCCAAAATTGAGCTCACTCTCAACAAAATTCCCCTTACTATAGCAACTGACGTTGTAGTAGTAAAACTATCCGAAGAAATACCCACGGTTCCTTTCAAATTGTACGACGCATACAATTCAGGATCCGATAGAAATGGATCACTAACTATTACTCACATGGGCGACTGGTCTTACAAGACGATAACACATGATAAAACAACGTGGAAGAAGTTTTATGACCGGTCAACAACCAAAAGGAGATTCAATATGAACGGTTTGGTCATAAGGAGCACTACCACCAGAGAATATGCAGAATTAGTTGAAACAATCATATACAGCAAATATCACAATAATTCCGTTTGGTTTAAAGACACAGATGTTGTAATGAACTATGAAGTCCTAAAATTACTTAGGGAAATGTACAATTTTACGTAAGTATTGTTCTGTTTCCATTACCGGTGTCTTGATTATATTTTTTATGTTTTTACTATGCCTAATTAGAAGTACAAAAATATAAGTAAATATAAAGTAAATTACTTTATGCACAGTGAATTGATAATAAATGAATACGGGTATATAAATCAATTAACTTATTGTAACTTAAGTAAAAAGTTAATAGTGTGATATTTTACTCCGTTTTAATTTGGATCACGCTTAATTTATCATTGCCTCGGTACTGTGGTTCAATGTACATACATAATACTGTATACTTCATAAAGTTTTCGTTGACAGAATAATATCATAGGAAAGTATGATAAAAAAAATATTAAAAATAATATTTATTAAAATGTTATTAAAATACTATTCTTCTTTATGTTATGTTATTGTGAAATGAATACAAAAACTTTTAAATTTTGTACTGTAGTCGCATTTACATTTTATAACTTGCTTTTCATTTGGTTACATGCGTAGGCTTGTTAATAAGATTGCAGAAAATTGGATTTCAAAAGACGAGAATGGCCATTTTTTACCAAATAGCTCATTTGGTTTATTTATATTGAATGAAGCTGATGTAATGGGCGCATTCGGTTTGATAACTGAAAATACTGGAAATACTTCGGATATCATGCTTCTATCGTACCCAAAAAGGTAATGCTAATATACTCTGTAAAATATTGATCGATACACAATCTTCACGCAGCTTTTTGAATGAAAATTAAACACAAGATATTGTTTACAACAACTGCCTTACATTATTTAAGAAAAACGTGTGTTTAAAACTATACATATTTAATAATGACTGAGGGAAGAAGGTGAAATATTGCATCCCACGGTGCTTGGGTGTTTTTTCCTTTGTGTTGATAAAAAATCATAAACGGGACCCAATCTCCTGAAAATGGAAAGCATATACTAAGATGAGATGCAGAACTTCTTAAAAAATATATTTCATATTTCTGAATATATTATTTAACTGATTATCTGTACCATGCTATGTTAAAGCTTCCATTCATTCCATCACTGATTAAAGAAAACTACACGAAGAACCATTTTTAACAGATGACACTAAGATCGTAAGTAGGTTTTGTAGATGACGGCTTAATGGTTTCAAGTAAAGTCGATCATTTTCAGATTAGCTGTTTTATTCGTACGTCGTTTTCACTTTTTATTTTGCCAATTCAGACAGTTTATCATACCTACCGACGAACAATATGAATATTTTGTAGAAAACTAGTCGACGATCTATTTAAATTTAGCGCAAAATGATATTATTGTATTTTATAATTATCCAACGATTATTATTAACGCATTTCAAAGCCCAATTTTTCTAGTTAATAGTCAAGGTATTTTGTCTTCGAATTCACTGTCAAACTTGTCATAAAAAAGAGTAAATTACTTTTTTTCTGGTCATTTGTAAAATTTAAGTAAATGAAGAATACTTCTACAAAACATTAGCTTTCAATCAAAGCATAGTACTGATCATACAAAAGTCAAACATTCTATACACTTGTTATTTTTTTTATGTAAACACATACAGGAGAATACCGACAAATAGTGATAGTAATTCTGATGTCTCATCTGTGAAATTCTATGACGCTTACCATGGTGTATATGGCTAAACGCTGCATGTGGAGTGTTAATCCGCCAACATCATAGTTTATAAGCCGAGATTCACGCATCATCCTTTATTATTACAGGAATTTACTATGAATGGGTGGTCTTTACGGGACGACTTTCGTCTACCACCAATTTTAATTAATAGGCTATGACTGACATTTTACGGGTAATGGATCAAATTCACACCATTCGGGAGTATTTTAGAGCTCAGAAATCAATTAAAAATCTTTTTTTTTTTTTAATTTCTGTCGGGGATTGAACCTTTGGTTTGCAAAGCAAACGCTTTGATCATTGAGCTATGACCGCCGGTGAAGTCAATCTTAATTTTGACCATCAATTTGTTGAGTCATCGACGATCTTTAAATATGCAATATTCTTAAATGATTTTTTATTTTCTTGCAGATCCGGTTTCGTCTTTCTTTACGACGGTAGCTTTAGCGAATTCCACATGTACTTTTTAGAGCCCTTTATGCCGATTGTCTGGTACACTTTATTGTTTACCTCAATTTTGTTTGTCATCACAATTTTATTCATAATTCTAGTAGAAATCAAAATTTTAACATCGAACCAATCGTACAATCCTGAAAATTATTTCAGTCATACAATTTTATCAGTTATTGGAGCAAGATGTCAGATTGGTAAGTAATATATACTTATTATTCTAGTCGTTGAAAGGACTGCTGCGAATCTACATCCTTTGGTCTTTAGTCTCCTATTTTATATTTTTCCATCCTTTCCGATCCTAGTTTTGAATGTCACATTAAATCGATGTTTAGTGTCTTATATGTAGTCTGCCTATTATTTTGCAAGGTTCAACCAATTTTGTGATCACCATCAGTCTCTAAACTCCCAAGTCTTTTTTTTGAAAACGTGACTAGTATGCTTCATTCATCTATGTACAATGTACAAAGATGATCGAAACATACACTCTCAGCATGTACATTGTACATGCTGAGAGTCTTTCAGTGGTGCATATCTCTTACAATAGCAACGTTAAATGAAAGTCACATAAGCTAACTAGAAGTCAAGCAATGTCGCATAAAGGTCACCTAGAAGTCAGACGATTTCTCATATAGGTCACCTAGACACTATAAATCAAGCAATGTCACAAGAAGATCACCTATAATTTAAAGAACAAAAATTTTGGTGTCTTAATCTCATTCAAGCATCCTTTTCAAGTGCCACATTTAAAAAGTATTTTCATTGTTTTGCTTTTTACTTCTTATCCCTATTTACACGTTTTATATTTCAATAAAGAATACATTATCAAATTTAAAACAAAGTCCTTTTTAAATACATGACGATACTGAAACAGCCAAATAAATACAACAACGGTTGAAAACTAATCTCATTCTTTCTGTTGGAGTATGCACTATGTCCAAACTGTACAAAGATTACTTGATAGCAGCGCTTCGTGACTTAGAAAATGTTAAAAGCTATTGATAAAATAATATAATTTCTAAGACTGAATGGCCAAAAGGTTGGGCACAAATAATAGAACTGCTTGCTTCAAAATTCGCCATTTTTTCAGGCATTGATCTTCAGGTGACGTCCCAAGCTGGGCACATCGCGTACTTGACACTCTTTATTAGCTCTTTTCTGCTGTACAGCTTCTACACATCTAGCATCGTCTCTTCACTGTTGGGTCACAGAAAGGAGACCTTCTTAGTTAAGGATCTTGCCGACAGCCAATACCAGTGCGGATCCGCCTACGAATTACAACCGATGTTCAGTGTAAGTTTTTAAGAGCTTATAAACGGGATAAATAAAACGCAGTCATTCGTCAGCATTATCATCATCAACAACCTCAGTCTGTCCACTGTTGAAAGTAGGCCTCCCGCATGAGTCTCTTGGATCCTCCGCCTTCCGCATCCTAGTTACTCCCTCTATTATTCTTATGTCATCAGCCCATCTTGCAAGGGGTCGGTCAAATTTTGCCAGCTCTTGGGCACTGCTCAAACAATTTTCTGCCCCATTGACCGTCGTCTCTTTGACAGATATATACTGCCCATTGCCACTTGTGCTTATTCGTTGAGTAACATCCACCACTTGAGTTCTTCTTCGGATATCCTCATTTTGGATTCAATCTTTTAGAGACTCTCCGAGCATGGATCTCTCCGTGGCACGTTGGGTAAAATTTATTTGATGTATAAGACTTGCTGTTAGATTCAAAGTATCTGTGCCATAAGTTAATACAGGGAGGATGCATTGGTTAAGCGCCTTAGTTTTAAGACATTGCGGAATTTTCTCTTCAAAAATGTATTTGAATTTACCAAACGCCGCCCATCCCAGTTGTATATGCTTGTAAATTTCTTTCGAGAAGTTATTTTATCCTAGTTGGATAACATTTGATTACTTGTCCCACTGACATTAGAGAAACGTATTCAAAAGATTTGAAGTATGAAAATTGGATGCTGTTTGTAAGTTTATCACGCAACAATAGACAGATAAACACACATAATTACGTCTAATTCGCTCCAATTAATCCGTCTATGATTATTTCATTCCATCATTTAAATGCAGCAATACGATGCCAAAAGAAGAACAAGTTTACAAGCTTACGCAATATTGTTTTTCTTAATTTAACCAGGGGATCGGTACTTCAAATTTATCAAGGGTATCCGCGTAAGGTTTTCCTTAACTATTTCGGCTCACATCTACAAAAATCAGTTATTCGCGTATGTATTGAAATTGATTGCCTATTTTTTATGAGTAATTTGCCTATTCTTCAGGATATGGTATATGTTGACCTAAGGTATTTCACTTCAAAGAAATACGATCCAGACAATTTCTACTACAAGCTTCGTGATGGACTAACAAAGGTCAAGCAACGAAATTTTGCATACAGCGCAGAATACTCTTCCATTTACCGTATGGCCTCGAAGATTTTTGAACCATCCGAAATTTGTGACTTGAAGGAAATTGATCTTATACCCCGAGGAAACAAAGGATTCAATAGGGTAAGAGCATATTATTCTATTTACATATCTAGATATTTACCAATCCTTGTATTTAACAAAAAGTCAATGCGGCATGATTTCAAAAACAAGTTCATGCGTAAAATATTACAATTATACACGACAATTCGACTTTGGTTGGAAGACGAAATAAGGGAGCAGACACAGAAGCTTTTCATCTAACATTAAGAAAGGAAATATTGAAAATATGGATGGATCCGTTTCCAGATACCGCAGGAGAATATAAGCCTCAATTGTATTTTTAAGACCCTTGTTTCTCGTACGAATCTGTCAGATTTTAATTTTAGGGTGTAAAATTTATTTTCGAAAATTGCATTTTAGATTTTCATTCAGCGGCTAATTGCCCAATTTCATCTTTCACAAATTATTGAACCATTATTTTGGTTTTACGCCATTCGAATCATGTAATTATTTTTTTTTTTTATTACGAACAGTCAAGGAAGTATATTGTTGCTGAAGGTTATTGGATGCTGGGACGGAAAAAATCTCCTTTCACAGAAATGTTTAATATCGGGTAAGATCTTAACTTGAATTCCAAAATACTATTAATACTATATACTTAACCAAATGAAAAGAACTCCAAGGTTGATCGCACATATTAATAAAAAACAGGTAAAAAAATTATAACTTTTCACCAGGTTGTAATACGTATTAAATGTTTTTTTTTATGTACACATACAGGAGAATACCGACAAATGATAATTGTGATTTTGAAGTCTCATCTGTGGAATTCTATGACACTTACCATGGTGTATATGGCTAAACGCTGCGTGTGGAATGTTGATCCGCCAACGTCATAGACTACAGCCCGAGATTCACGCATATCCTTTATTATTGCAGGAATTTACCATGAATGGGTGGTCTTCACGGGACGACTTTCTTCTACCACCAATTTTAATTAATAGGCTTATGACTGACATTTTACGGGTGATGGATCAATTTCACGCCAACCGGGGGTATTTTAGAGCTCAGAAATTGATTAAAAATCCATTTTTTTTTAATCTCCGTCGGGGATCGAACCCACGACTTTTGGCTTGCAAAGCAAACGCTTTGACCATTGAGCTATGACCACCGGCTTATATTCTCGATATATGTGAAACTAAGAGTATGTGGCCTTTTGTATAAAATCATTGTTTTTTCTATAAAGGTTTGCGGTACAAATTCCGAAATTGTTCAGTTATTTGAAAACGATCTATCAATATATTTGCTTTCATTAAAAAACAGTGTTTTCATGAAAATTAATAATACTTCCCAAGACATTCCAACATAAGAGACTCAAATACACATTCTTATGGACATACAGCAGTATTTTTCCAATAACTGATCAAATACGCAATATTTATCGCAGGTGAAGAGCTTTTCAGCTCATTTTATTTATTGGTTAATTGTAGATACTCTAAATATTTACAAATTTCAGGTTACTAGCAATTGACCAGGCAGGACAAAGACGTCAGTTAACGAAGTCATTGTTGATAGAGAAACCTAAATGTGAGGAAGAGAAAACTATAATGCAGATAAATTTCCACCAAATATACTCAGTCTATGTGATCTTGATATTGGGGATGTTAATTTCCTGCACCATTCTTGTCGTGGAGATTTGGTTTGAACGCAGAACCAGCAGAAAAAACATGTCCTAATTTTAGGAAATAACGCTAACGAAATAATATTCAAGGGGAAGAATCGAAAGAAAAATCATTTCTTCACCACGCAGTTAACACCCCGTTATAATCCTTTCTCATATATGGTTATGAATGATGAGTACTGAGTAAAAAGAATGAGACTTCTTGTTTCAACTATGGAATAAAAAATATTTAAATAAAATTTGAACCCTTATAAATTGGAGGAAAATGGAGCTTGGAGAATACTGGATAACGAAGAGTTCAACATTAAGTAATAAGTGCATTCAAATTGGTACAATTTTTAACAAGGTAGACTTAGCGTTAGCAGACCTAGACTAAGATTGTTGGTACAAAATGAAGCTGAAGTGATTAGTGTTAAGGAGCACATTCGATCACTGCTAGAGAAACTAATGCTCACAACAAGATGTTACGCTGTACTACTAATCACAATGAATAGTTCTTTGAGAACTTGTTAGCGCGTTCGCACTTTTACAGTTCTTCTTAGTTGTATTTTTTTTTAATTTTAAAAAATTAAATTGCTTAAATATAATACACAGAAAAAAAGATTAAATGTACAAGCAATTTGATTTAAACATAAAAATGAACAAATACTTTACAACATTTTCTGCCCCAATTGAGTTTCCTCGAATTAGAAAATATCAAAAAATCAATGGCGACAAATGTCGTCTTGTTTAAAACACCGATAATTCTAGCAAGAGGCGTTTTTCTGACTAGTTTATTTGGGCCGTTTTGATTATGTAATAGATGTATTATAAGTCTATATAATATAAAACATACTAAATGTGATAAGTTATGACCAAGCCATTATTACGATGGTCATGAAATTTAAACGGCATATTGCTTACATTTCAAATTGAGATGTGGAAAGGGGAGAAACAACTAAAAATCAATTAATATTTTATCATATGAAAAACATTTTTCATCGAAACGCTAGTAGATTTAATATAGAATTGATGTTTAAGTGTCTCACAAATTCATTGAGGTTTTTTTTTCGAGTTAATTTTAGCTGGTGATTCAACTGTTTGTATAAAATGTTTACCATCCGTCATTTGATTTCTTCGTTTATTCTGCATTATCAACTGAAAAGCCGTCAATTAACTTTCAATGTTTGACAAGACTAAAAAAACAAACATCAAAAATGATGAACGGTAGGAAGAAATAAGTAACTATTATGTACTCGCATTGTATTGATATTTTTTACATACTTCATTGAAAAAACAACAACAGCTGCGTTTTCTTCAAGTCTTCTGTATCTCGGCGACTTAGAAGGGAATTGACAATTGCAAATACAGTGGTACCTTGACATACGAGTTTAATTCGTTCCACAGCCTTGCTTGTATTTCAAAGCAAATTTTCCCATTGAAATTAATTTAACAAAAAGATGCTTCGACAGCGAGATCACACTGATAAATGATTCTCTGACCGTGGCCGGGGGATTCACGAGGTAAAGCGTGACAGATCTGAAGCATGTCGTTAGTTAAATAGTTAAATTTTAAACTAAAAATCTTCATACTCGTATAACGCAAAAACTTTTTGGCTTGTCATATTTAAAGAATTGGAAAAGAACTGAAGGAAGACAGTCTTTAGTAAGTAGCTTCTGAGTAAGGTGTGGTGGCACCAAACCGCTAAAGTGATTATTTATTTAAACTCAATTGTTTCATAAAAAAAACTTGTTTCATTATTTAAAAACCTTCAATAATTTACACGTTTTTATCAATATTATTGTTGTAATAAAAATACTTTATTTGTCATTGATGTGAATTGAAAAAATAAATATTTTTAACCTTACTGAATTTAATGTTTTCATTTTGTTCTTCTTTTAAGTCTTTCCAGAACAATTTATTTTCATACGAAAATTTTAAGGCAAAATACTTTAATTGATTGAGTTAATCTCGGGTTGAGCCGGTCCTCAGAACAAAATGGTCCAACCCTCGGAAACGTCAGGCTTATCATCCGAATTCCTTAAAAAAAGATTAACAATTTACCGTAAAATATACCTCACTCACTCTTCAAGTTCTAGGAATCGTGCTCAAGAGGTTGTCGGATAACAAATATGTTCCCAAGTAGACCTACGGGTGCAGATTTGTCCTAGAATAAGAAATGGACAGCGGCGGCTGACAGAACTAAGTGGCGAAAATTTGTAGTAACCATAGAACCGATATGGGAAGAAATTAACATTAAGCCGAATAATCCTTTAAGACCCGGATTCCATTGCCAGGTTACACACTTTACTTTTTTTTACTCACAGTGCTTTCTGCAATATATTCTAAAAATTGCAGCCTGTGAAAAAAAAACGGATGTTTGAAAAAATAAGAGAACCGAAAAAAAATTGCTGCCGATCGAAAGTGGAAAAATCATTTCGTTTAATAGTTTTTGGAAGCACCTGATTGATTAATGATGCTTTTCCATCGTCAAGATTCCTTCAAAGATAACACCGGGAAGACAAATATTGATTTAACCATGACAGCGTTAAATGAATAATTCGAGGCCTGATAATATGAGTACTTTTTTATTTAGATGCAGAAGCCTTTTATTATCATTCGAATAATGTTGGAAAATTATTTGTAAAAAACTCTTATTCGCTAATAATAATTAAAGTCATCTCACTGTTGTTATAAAAGAGTTAATAATGGTTATGTTAAAGGCGACTTTGCTTTTAACAGTCGTTCAATTTCTCCTTTCTTCGGAAAGATGTGAATCTTTGGAGAGTAATGTGTATTCAAAATTGGCACTGGAATATTACACGATGAGAGATATCCGGAATGTTTTAATGTTTATTTGCTGGTCGTTGAAAGGTATTTACAATCATTTTAAAACAAACGACAGTATATTCCATTTCAGCCTTATTTAATGTGCACGTGATATTGACGATTTTCTAAATGTAGTACGACAACAAGCGGTCTCTAACGTTCAGATAAATTTTTCTAAAGTTTTTCAATTTTTCCCTCCTTAATGATAACACAATAATTGTCTATTTTCAAAGATGATGTTGTTCAAAGCTACATAGACATGCGTCATCAGAAGAAACCATATCGATTAAAAACTCTTTAAATATTGCATGTCTAGTAAACACCTGAGTACCTCTAATGTGGTTGCTCCCTTAAGCATAAAAAAATCGTCACAGGTATTGTGGGTTTACTTGTGGATTTAGAGAACTGTATTGCGGTAAATTTTGGCAAACTAAAGGAGTGAATATGTAAAATAACGAGAAACAATCATGTACTTGCATATATAAATGAATTATTTAATGTATTTATTTGTTTTCAAGATCAAATCAAGGTTATGAAATCGTTTTCGTCTTCTGGAATCAGCGTTTCGTTCCCGGATGGAAAATTAAAGAACAACGGCCGCAATTATGACAATATCTTCAGAGTCAACAACTACAAAATGGGAGCAGTTTTTGACACATCTTGCTACTCTTCTAATGTCCCTCTTCGACAGGTAACAATTCAAGAAATCGTTTAGTAACAAACTTCTTAGATATACATAAGATAAACCATTGACATGCAAAACTGTATTATAATTTTTGCAGAAATTCAACTATTTCAATGAATCTTATCTTTGGCTCATATTTGACGAGACATCATACGCAAGATCGATCGGATACTTGAAAGACCTGCCCATAAGCATCATAGCCGACATTGTGGTCGTCAAAACATTGACAAACGAAGAAAACACAACATCTTATGAGTTGCACGACGTATACAATTCTGGATTCAACAGGGGCGGCTTCTTTAACGTCACCTTCATATCCAAATGGACTCCATTGTTAGAGAATAGTCTGCAAGACTGCCAGTTGAAGTTCTTCGCCAGGTCCAAGGTTTCGAGGAGACCAGATCTTTTTGGTTTGCTTATAAGAGCTGTTACGTTTAATGAATACAACTACGAAAAGAAAGATCTGCAAACATACATGACCGAGGAAAGATATACGCACAGGGATTCGGCATTCAGAATGAACTTTATCATTCTTCAGATACTTCGAGACTTGTTTAATTTTACGTGAGTACCCACGAATAATATTATAAATATCTAATATAATAACTTTGTAATTCGAGTAAATTGGACTGGTATATTCTTTAAGTTCAGGAGTTTCAGGTCACATACTGTTTGGCCGTTATAATTTCTTTAATTTATATATAGATTTATTTTCTAAGTGAATTTACTTTTTTATTTATTTTCATTTAATTCACAAGCGCAATTCGAAAATCCTACCCATGTTAATAAAAATTAGTGTCATGTTCAGATATTGCATGTTTATATTAAGCTAAAATACGGCATATAGGTACACTTTTGACGGACGAAAACCACCTAAAAAAATAATAATAAAATCGTTTTTTTTTTTACAAAAACTCAGTGAAGGTTAAAGGCGGCACTGTCTTTCTATTTGAAGAAAAAGTATTTTTTCCGATCAATAAATATTTAAAATTCTCTAAAAACAAGATCGGATAAAAAATAATGGAGCATGGTTTCGGATTGGAGCAGAATTTCAATCAAAAGATAATGATAATATTTTTGTGTGTACCTACTATAAAAATAGGCCGTTTTGTTTTTGTTTTTGATTTCGGCAAAAATATCATTTTTTTGTAGACAACTTGTAACATGTTTTAATTTAAATTATTTCTTTAGAACGACATACGTGATGGCCGATAACTGGAGTGACAAGAACGCCAATGGTTTCTATCAGTCGGGAAATTTGCTCGGAGTTTTGGCTGAGAAAAAGGCAGACGTCATGGCGGCCGCACTACAGCTGTTACCTGACAGAGTTGACATAACCGATGCAATACACATGACGTACCCTTTTAGGTAAAATATATTGTAATTCTTCGTGGCACATCGTTAGCGCTGTTCTCGTAATATCACCGAAGTCGAGCAACATTGGGCGCGGATGCTAATCGCGTGTCACTGGTCAGTTTTAGCCAAACCTTTGGTCCAAGTGGTCTAAGACTCGGGAACGCCCGGCTAATCATCCGATCTCTTTAAACAATGTAAATAACAAATCACTTAAAAACATGCCTCGAACACTAGAGCTTTCATCTTTTCAAGTCCCCGGCCTTCTGCCAAGTGGACTTTCAGGTGCAGAGATGTCCGGGGATTAGGCATGGACAACGGCAACTGAAAAATCAGAGTGGCTACATTTTGTGAGCATATGTTTTAGATATGGAAGGGATATGAGAAGAGAAAAATAAAACAAAACATAGCCCTAGACATATTGCACGTGATCTGCCACAGAAAGGAACGATCTTGCAATTGACATCGCCATTGGCTGTCTAAAACGGGGTCAATCTAGATTCTAGAACATCCAATCAAAATAAAGATTTTTTATAGTTATAACCAGCTAACATGTATACCTGCGGTCTAATTACTGGTTTCGGCATTTTTTTGCCAAAATAGCTTGTAGTCTAATTAGTTCCTCCCCGCACTCACGTCTTGCACGTCTGTACGTCCTCCTGCCAACGCTTTCACTGCATGTTCCCATCACAATATCCAAAAATTAAAAATAATTTTAGCTACTTACACATATATTCTATATGAAAATGAAAAAAAATATGTTCGAATTTTAGGTCAGGCTTTGTTTTTCTCAACACCGGAGACATGGGCAAGTTGAAGCTAAGTTTCCTGACGCCATTCGTCAGTATAGTCTGGTATCTCTTCCTGCTGATCAGTGTCATCATCATGGTCATCATCTGGTCGATCCTGCTCTTCGAGAACAAGTACCTCAGTCACAAGAGCAATATGAAGTGGAGCTTTAGTGACACATTTCTATCTGTTTGGGGGGCTTGGTGCCAAATGGGTACGTTATTCTTGCTCTCTTACTTACAATTTAAAATTTTCAAATTTACTTACAATTTACCATGTTACGATGATAATGAAGACTGTGAGGATTCAATTGTAGTGTTATTTTATGGAGGAAGGAAATGAAGGGAGCCCTACATCCGCACTGAATATCTGTGCTGATTTTGTATTTAGAAGTGAAATGTTACAAAAACAAAAGACATACTACACTTGACTCATTTTTGCATTGAATTAGATTGTATGTACCTACCCATTTATTATTTTAAATTAGGATTTTTTTTCATAAAAGTTTATATTACATATTTGTAATTTATATGATAATTTATATTACCTATATGTAATTTACAGTTTCCAAGAGTTTTTATGTGTGTATTACTGGTTAATGGCCTTAGTTGCCAAAACCAAATAAATAAATCTAATAAAATGTGAAATTCGCTTAATTGGGACATCCGTTTAATTGGGATAAAATGCCCAAGTCCCGATGTGTCCCAATTAAGTGGAATCGACTGTATAAGCATAATCTTTGTTGAGATCGCTGGTGAAAAGTTTTAATTTTATATAAACTATAATATTTTGTGAGTAAGAGTGATTAGTAAATACTTCCTACACAAACTAGAGTCTTTTCGCATTGATTTTACAAGGGAGATTTACCCGTGCTATTTTTACCATTACCAAATACGAAATTCCCACCTCGGGAACGCTAGTATGTCTTTTAATTCTATGCGCAATATCTGGGACTCACAGTTCCACTCCATCATAAAAATGCCATCTATACAACGCCTGCACCTTTCTTATTCTTCTTTACAGCTGTGAATCTTGGCAACTCAAAAAAAACCGATAATGGTTTTTGAAATAGATCTCTGTGTGAAATACTGAGATTATGATGGTTTGACTTTTTAAGGAATGACAAGGTGAGAGAGTGGACAAGGCATCCTTTCATCTACAATCAGTCTTTTTTCTAGACGAAAGTTAACCTGGCTAGAACCAGTACTACATAAGCCACAGGAGTGCATAAACAAAAGCTGTCTTTTCTTCCATATGTTCCAGTTAGTGGAGCGGACATGTAAATGATGATGTAATACAAAAAACAATGGAATTTAACTACATTCATTTATAACAAAACATCTTTTATATTTCAGGGACCGAAGTGCAGCCCACAACGCATGCCAGCCGACTTGTGTACTTCACGCTGTTCCTCAACTCTCTGATCATGTACAACTTCTACACGTCCTCCATCGTCTCGTCGCTGCTCAGCTACCGAGCGCAGAAGTTCACTATCCCTGACTTGGCAGACAGCTCCATTAAATGCGGCTCTGTCGACGTCGGCTACGTGCACAATTTACTCTTCGATGTGAGACCATACTATTCTTAGTCTTACAAACTAATTGTTAATGGAGTGTTGTGGTTTGCGAGCGGATCGTGGGACTTTTTGTCTCGAGGTCTATAATGCGACACCCATTGGCAGCCCTGTGTTGGCGAACATTGTCATGGTCGGTCGCTTGTTAGCATGGTGTTGCCATACTATAATAACAGCCTATATAATAC
This sequence comes from Glossosoma conforme, assembly GCA_022606575.1. Taxonomy (NCBI): domain Eukaryota; kingdom Metazoa; phylum Arthropoda; class Insecta; order Trichoptera; family Glossosomatidae; genus Glossosoma; species Glossosoma conforme. The sequence goes on along the minus strand of JAGTXR010000233.1, from coordinate 169,808 downwards.
TGGATGCAAAACTACCTAATCTTTTAAAAAACCTTTAGAATTACTTATCCGCATTTGTGACAGAACAAATTGACGCGTTCTGTTAAAACACGAGTAATCTTTTGACGCGGCGACTTTTTGATATATTTTTTTCTAATCGATTTATGGACAAATTACATTGGCTGTAATATATTTTCAAGTAAACAAATATATCAGATATTGCTTATAGTTTTTGACTGGAATCCAATATATTTTATATTCAGTTATATAGTAAGATAATTTTGAACATTACAAAAGTAAAATAAAGCTGTAATATGAGGCTAAAATTCCATGTAAAACTCACATTTCATACTCTGTTATAATTTTTTTTTCCACAGACTCCTCAATATCCCAACATGGAATATTTCAACTCGAAGAAGAAAACTGATAATTTCTACTTCACAATCGAAGAGGGCCTGAAGAAGGTGAAGCAAGGCGGTTTTGCCTATCATGCGGAGTTTAACATGTTGTACAACGACATCTCTGACACCTTTGAAGCACCACAAATTTGCGAACTGCAAGAGGTGGAAGCCATTCCTAAAGCACAGCTAGGAATCCTGGCACTTAAGTACTCCCCATACTCAGAAATGTTCAGAGTCGGGTAAGTTTTTGAAATCAATTACATTCAACAATTCATTGAATTTCATAAAAAACTTCCAATTTTCTCTAACATCAACTGAATTATTTATGTTTTGTTTTCAGAGCTCAAAAAGTACGCGAGTCTGGCCAGCTAAATAAATTATCAAGAGTGTGGGTCGCAAAGAAACCCGTCTGTCAAGCTAACAAGGAAGTTAGTGAAGTGAATCTCGCTCAGATATCTTCATTCTACTTGGTGCTGTCCATAGGTTTACTTTTCTCGCTCTCTCTGTTCATATTTGAGCTGAGAAAGGAGCGTAGCTATCTTCAAAAAGAGGTCCAGAAAAAGTTGGAGAGGCCTATTAAGAAATTCAAAAAGGCCAAGAAGCATATCAAAATTATTCAGATTTTAGACAAGATACAAGATACAAGAGAGCAAAAAAGGCAGCAAAAAATAATTAAAAATACACAAAAATTACAGGAAAATCAGTGTTTTTGAAAATATTATTTAAATATATATTTATTTAATAATATTTACAACCATTGGGTTTATTTGGTGGTCTCTACATAATTATATTCCATTGTTTATTGTCCTTTTTATAACGTCTATCAATTGTCTATTGCATTTTTTTAAATATTTACTGTACAACATACTATATCACAGATGTAAAATATTTAATAAACTTTTATATTTAGTTCGGCGCTGGTTTTAGAATAGTTAAAGGTTAGATATATTAAAAATTGGGACGTTAAAGAATAAATACTATATTTAAACAATTGTTCTTTAAGGTATAAAAAAAAGATAGTCATATTTGAAAAGAATAATACCATAAAATTAAGCATATGTTTTTTTCAATTTTGTTAAATTGAATGAATAGTTTAGCATATTATAATTTATTACAAAGTTCAAATAACTTATCAATAAATAATTTAATAATTGCTATAGATGAAATGTATAGAAAATTAAAAAAGTCTAGTTGTCTAGTATTAATAGAAATGTAATATAAATAAATTTTATAAAAATATATAATTTAATGAATTATATTGTATAAAAATATAAATAATGAAATAAAATTTTAATTTAAGAATTGCACGGCAGAAAAATTAAATGCAATGTGTATTTGTAAAATATAATAAATACAAATTTTCATAATATTTAACAGAACATATCTGCAAGTCTGTTGCAAGAACTGCTTCTAAACAAGTAACAGTAGCGATTTTCAATTTTCAATTTTATTTTGACACTTTTCAGACAAAACATTAAAAATTTTATCAATTCAGTGCATTTATTAAAATCAATAATATAAATACAATAATATACTATAAAATATAAATACAATAAATAAAATTAATAATGGTGATGTAAATTTATAGACACATTTAGTATCACTGACCTCAGAATTAAATAGCCTCTAGATTCAAGATAAAATTTTGATTTTCTATATAAAAATTGTCATAAAAATATCATTTGAATCATATAAATAACAAACAGCCTTATTGTCTGTAGACATTAGTAAACTTTTTATAGATGTCTTGACACTACCAGACAAAGACAGATAAAAATATATATATATAAAATGCAGCTACAAAATCTGTTTAGAAATATAATATTATTTCAGACAAAAAACAAAATAAATAAAATTAATAATGACAGTAACGCAGTTTTCTTTTTTGCCTTGAGCCACATTTAAGAATTAAATGGCCTCTAGATTGTCAGACTAAATTTCCCATTTTCTATATAGAAATTATATGAGAACTTTTGTAACCAGGAAGGCAACCAACAGCCTCCATTTTCTCGGGTTTTCCAAAACTTAGCATAGGATGTATTTGAGAAAACTCAAGATAGCAGATGACTTGGGACGTGGACTCAGAACTTGTCAACTGGAATATGACAGAAAAACATTTTCTGTTAAAAAGATGACAGAAAGAATGCAGTTTTTTGTCGACTCTTTTGCCTTGGTTTTAGGCCTGGAAAATCATTGTCCCGTAGCTTAATTTAAAGTTATATTTTATGCAACATCTATAAACCATTAAAAAATATACATTTCCTCGGGTTTTCCAAGTATTTTTTATAATAAGATAGCATCGATTTTTGGATAAACTTAATTTTTATTCAAAATATTTATGAATCAACGGATTTTAATTTTGATTAGACTTTTTATTACTCGCTTATTTTAAAGTTATATTTCTCAATTTTGGCTTTAACCCGGATCATATGGAATGGGCGATGCTGCTTGGTCATAATGTAATGTATATTTACAACTTACAGAGCTAGAAAACTTGGTGGGTACAATTCCAGGGGCCAAGCAGTTGACTCTGATGTTCTCTGAAGCAAGATCAAGACTGGCTGCTTTTGTCAAGCCAAGCAAAGCTGTCTTGCTTACAGAATAAGCTCCAAGAATCTGAAAAGAATGACTCACATTGTAATGATTGATTTGTCAGCTGCCAGGTTGTTGTCGCGAATTTTAAAAATCTTCTAGATTTACAAGAAAATATAACATATTATGTTTGCTTAGTGTTCCGTTTACTGCTTAAAATGAAAACCTTATAAATACACTGTCATCTGTTGATGTCCACACTTTTATCCGTTTAGAGTTGTTTTATTATATCTTCATCCTGCTATTGTCTTCAACCTATTGTACTTGAACTTCTTTAACCAATCAATAGAAATTTGACCAGTTTTGATAGGTAATCTTTACAGAGCCCTGCTAGGCCTTTTTTATATTTATTATAACAAAGTTCAAAAAAAAAGGCAAGAAGTCCAATATTTAAAGTCTCTTTTCAATTTTCTGATATTCTCATTTTTGGTGTAGCTCACCAAAAGTCTGTTATTCATATAACTAAAGAGTGTTCTGTAAGCAATGCTTTGATAAGTGCTACTTAGGACTGCATATATGATTACTAACAGATGATAGGTTACTGGCCATTGGAGTGAAAAAATACATTTACATATGTATTTTGAGAATAAATTATATGACATTAAGTCAAAAATAATTAGAAGTTAATCTTAATTTACCGCTATAGGTTGGAAAGCGGCAATGGATGACACAAAGACAATGCTGCCACCTCCTCTCTTCCTCATAAGTGGCAAAGCTCCCTGGGCGATGAGATATGCGCACTTTACATTGATGTCGAATATCTTGTCCCATGTTGCTTCGTCCGTCTGCAATTATAATAATTGTAATGTTCAATAAAAGATTGTCTTCTTCAGATCAGCGACATTAAATAGATTTAACTTTATATCTAGCTTCATAGATGGCCACTGTCTTGCTACCTAACGTCTTGAGAAGAGCAGACAGTCCAACGTATGAGAATTTCACAATCACTATAAGTAATCCATCACTAGTAATTGACAGAATGAAACAAAATTCACATGAATGATTTTTAGGGATTTAATATAATTTATTTTATGATCATTATACATACCAACTTAGTGCATGAGTGTGACAAGAGCAAGACTGTTAAGTCAAAATTAAGAAAAAAATTGCATTGTTTTATTAAAAATGTAGTTACAAATCATTTGATGATCAATGAGAAGTCAATATTTACCTCAAGGACTGGTCCAACTCCAGGATTCACAGCAGCATTGGAGACCAGAATGTCCAATCCACCAAATTTATCATTAACCTTAAAAAATAGAAATGTATGAAAGTCATAAATTACATTACAGACGAGCAAGAAAAAATCCAATAATTGAAGCAATTAATTTACAATTGAATTTCATAATGACATTAATATTAGGGATTGTAATTATATTAACCTTTAAACGGGCAGTGGTTTCCTTACGGAACCGCAGATTTGCGTCGTTCAATGCCCTACGGTCCCATACAGGAGTGCTTATAGTTCATTTCACAACCGGATTACATTAATTTGTAATAATAGTATTAAAGTAAGTTCATGGAAGAATCTATTGTGTGACGAAACATTACAAACATTGGCCTGCTAGGGCATTGAACGATGTAAATTTGCGGTCCCATACGGGACCACTGGGCGTTTAAAGGTTAATGTGATTAATGTTACCTATAATCAACCTGTTAAATACTTACTTTGGATCTATTAGCATTGAATGTACAACTGCTAAGTTAGGGTAATCAATTATATTTTACAATATTATGTACTCCATGTATGCTCTACTACTACATCAACATGTAACAATAGACTTACCGTTTGAAAGAGTTTTTCTCTGTCTTCCTTCTTCCCTACGTGGCAAACCATCCCCTCTACACTGTATCCTTGCTTCTTAAGCTTCTCCACGGCTGACAGAACATTATTTTCCTTTCTGCTGCTTAGCAGCACCGATGCACCTTCGCTTGCCAAGCGCTCGGCAATGGAATAACCTATTCTGTAACACAAACATATTAAAATTAAACTCATATCACAATGTTTCAAGAATATATTTGTAGAAACATTTTGCCATCTAATTCTTATGTTAAATATGTGTAACCTAGACGCACTAACCCATCAATTCAGAGTATTAAAAATAACATAGATATTGATATATTAATTATATTTTAAAATCCTTAAATCTGTGATACCATTTCTTGAGGATATCATCCAGAGCCGGTTTTAGGGGGTGGCGAAGTGGGTTGGTGCCCCTGAGCGTCGAATAAGCTAGAGGCGCCGAGGGCAACCAATCTTTCTTAAATTTTTAAAAATAAAAACAATATGGGGCGCTTGAAAAAAAATGCCCCAGGTCGCCGCAGGGTCTAAAACCGGTACTGATATCATCAAGAGCTTCACTTGAAGTGCTATCCGTAGAAGCCTGTTGCATGTCATTATGATGACATATTCGTTTCAGTAATATCTTCTTTATCTTTTCAATGTCATAATTTCTTTAATGATTTGGAAGACTTAACTGATTTTACTTTATCAAATCATGTCAATGCGAAAAAACGGTAACAATAATATGTATAAAAAGACAACTGTAATACATATAATCAATTCTGTCTTTTTTTTTAAGTGTTTGAAATTTTAAAAATATAAGTTTAAAAAAAACATTTTTAAATATATGTTTATCAAATAAATGCCTGTATTTACGCGTATCAATAACCTCAGTTGAATCAAATTCATCTAAAAAGATTATGCTATAATAAAAATAAAATATTGAAGTTGATCTACCTTCATATGAAGTTATTTTGAAATTATTATCTATAATAAAGATAAGCTTCGGGCGTTGTCGATTTTAAAAACGTATACCACTAATCTCACTTATAACCACAGTCAACAAAATAACAGGAAAATGCTTATTTTAATTATTTAGTCATAGTATAAAGGTTGATGTTAATGTAAACAAAACAAAAAAACTAACCCTTCCGTTGATGCAGTCACGATGGCCACCTTTCCCTTCAGCCTCTCCCTGGGGATGCTCGCGGAACAGCTCATAGTGCGAAGACAAGCCTGATGGGAATTCAGTAAAGGATTGACGAAGCTCCGGAGCATTTCCGTAATGTTATTGAGTTTTACTCTGACACTAAGTAACCTAAAAGGGTTCAAGGTGCTATATGTTAATTTTCGTTGTGTGTAGATCGCTGATATCGATATCACTATGCGTGTCACGGAGGATTAACACTTTTATTTACGTGTAGTCTTCAAAAATATAATGTTATGTTGAACTTTACACCTACGGCCAGGTGACATTGACATTCAAGAATGATGGACAATGAAACATATTAATCATAGACAATTGTGTATATATTTCATTTATAGGTATGTATTATAAAAAAAAGTTTAAAATTACATTGCAATGTGATGAAATTATATGATTAATTGTATCTACATTGCTAAAAATGCTAATTGACATTTCACTGATGATACTGTGGAAAATACTTCAAAAAATATATTTCTTAAAAGTAGTTTCATTATTTATGTATTTTTATTTATTTCATTTATATATATAGAAACATACAAATTAAATTAACAAAATAATATTTTGTGTAACATGTGTTTGATGGATTGTTCATTCAACTTGATTTTTTAAATTATTAATATTAAATTTCGAGGAACATGTTAAACTTTTTATTGAAAGATTCTATAGCAACCGAAAAAAAAATCTTCGTTCGTTTTGAATAGTATACTATCTAAATGTTTTGTTGATAATATGATATACGATATTGACATTAGATCATATAAGTTTTTTGATAATATATTTAGCACTAATGCGTTTGCAAAAATATGTTTTTCTTAAGTTTAATTAAACTGTGAATCAAATTAAATGTAAGTTGTTCACTGATTGAGGTTCTGACTGAAAACCAAATGTTGCTTATTGTGGAATCATTGTAGTCACATATATTGTAATGATTCTTTGTATACTATCAATTATTAAAATCGGGTACAAACATCTGTAAAGTTGTGGATCACAATTTCGCCACATATTAACAAGATGGCGACCAAGGCTCCCCCCAGCAACAGTAGGAGGGCAGGATTTGCTTGCTCTTGACTCACGGCTCGCGGCGATCCTCCAAGGAGGCACTCAGGCTTAGAAGGTCTGAACAGACTTTCTACTCGAGGTACCAAACCACTTTCTACTGCTTGAAGGGCCCTAAAATTAATAAAACGTATCTTGGAAATGATATGTTTTTAAAGTTCAAACACTCAACGTTATCTTTCGATTGTCATTGTCTATGCCTTTTCCAAGATATTGCCGCTAGCCAAGAGCACATCGATAGCGTGGTTCTCGTAAGATCGCCAGTTGCTAACCGTGTACTGCTGATCAATTTGAACCGATCCTTACGGTCCAAGCCTCGGGAGCGTCAGGCTAATTATCCAATCTCTTTATTGTTATTTTATTTAAATCCGGTTAAAAAATCACCCAAAAATATGCCTCAGATACAACAGTTGCCGTTTCTTCAGGTTCATTGAGATTCTTCCCTGGAGATCGCCGGGAACCATATATGTTCCCAGGTGGACCTTCAAGTGCAGAGACGTTTGGACGAGTCATGGACAGTGGCAACTGATATACCGGAATGGCAGCAATTTGTGATGATCATATGTTCCAGATGTTGAATGTATATAGAAAGATATCCCAAGATATTTATGCACTCAAAGATCATCCTGGAAACACGTATTTGGTTTTTAAACGACTTCCAGAGTCTATTATAAGGTATTAAAGATCAACTTTCAGCTAGGGCAGCTCAAATCAACAAATAGACAAGAAACGCAGTAAGATACGGATATATGTGGTAACTCAAGTTTCGATCCTCGTTCAACATCAGTGACCTAACGAGAATCACGCTCAAAATATGTTATTATGATCGGTCACATTCATCACGTCCAGCTAAATACTTTGCTGCAAATATAATGAGTATACTTACTTTACTCTCAGCATTTCCGTCAAGGGAAATCCCTTTCTTGTGGCAATCAACAGCTTCGCCTTTGGGTAAACTTGTATTTGCTTGAGTCGGCATATTTTGTCCGCGGAGAATGATCTGGCTATAGGAGGATACAAACTAAAGACCTCAGCGTGGTAAGCAAAGTTTCCATCGTGAACCTTTGAAATTCCTTCAGCTATAGGCATGTAAAATTCGCTGACTTGTTTTGCTTCTTGCTTCTTCTTTTTGTCGACGAAATATTTTATGTCTGTAGTCGATGGTTTCTTGAAAAAAAAACAGTTCATTATCTATTACATCATCGATACATTTGTATTCAAATTTTAAGATTTTTTGATATTACGTTTGATAAATATAATATTGTTTATGGCATGGATCAATAATAAAAAGAGATTTACTGTAATTAATTGTAAAGCTTTAAAATAATAGTATGAACGTGTATAGTAGTTTTACATAAGTAACAACCTGACTACAACAGTTACTAAGTTGTTTTGTAAATATTGTAAATATATTTTTTCTTCCCATATGCGTTTATATTAAGCATTTGTTCTGAAATATATGTTCACCACAGATTCCAGCCTCTCAGTTCTGTCAGTTGCCACTGTCCATGCCACATCCCTAGACATCTCTGCGCTGAAAGTACACCTTGAAACATAGGAGTATATGGTTATTGAAGACCCCCAAGGCAAAAGTCCGGGGACTTGAAGAGACGGCTAATGTAGTATCCGAGTTTTTGTGTCCTAAGAAGAGGCTCAATCCGACCAGAGATACGCGATTAGCAACAGGCGGTGAACCATCTAAGTTGTTTTCGCGAACAATATTGCTAACTTTGATGATCTAACAAAATCCTATTTTATATGTGCCATTGTCGTTGGACAATGCTTTATTTTTACATTTAAATTTAAGTATAAAATATAACATTTTAATATGAAACTTACGTCAAATACAATTTCCGAGTAAATTATCTTCTCGATCCCAATTTTAAAATTACTATCGGCAAGTTCTCGGATAGTGTTTATAAGAGATGGTGGATCACACAGCAATGAAGACACGATACTTGATGTATAGAAATTGTACAATAACATGGATGCCACAAATGTCATGAAAAATGCCAGCCTGCCTGGAAATTTCCTAGGCACAACTTCTGAACCTAAAAACAAAATGGTCTACTTATACTATTTGACTTTTAATTAGAAACTTCGTAGCAAATACCGTTGTGGTTTTAAACTTAATATTACGTAAGCTTGGCTTAAGTTAGATTAGGTAGATAGGTCAATTCTTATCTTTATATTTTGAAGAAAAAATAAATCTACGATATTAAGCTCGGCGATATAAGGTATTTTTACTTTCAAAGTCATGATAAAAAAGGGTGAAAAACGGCATTTGCAATTTTTAAATAGTTAATCTCTTAACCAGGAATTTTACATAGGAATAATTATCTTATGTACAAAAAAAAGCTTAATATACTATAATAACATGCTGATATGCGACCAGCCACTGAAACAGTTTTTTTCTCTTAGCCCTTTAACTGCCAAAAGCGTCTTAAGACGCATAATTTTCTGTGAACGGAGCGCCGCTCATACAAAAATTACGTCTTAAGACGCACCGTTTTAAATGAACAATCAACAATGCACAACGAACAATTAATTTTATGATTACGGATAAATGACTGCACGACTGGCGCGCTCTTCGTTTATTTGGTAAGTTTTATAAATAAACTTTATTACACTTTCAATAACAATATTCTTAGAAGGTTTAATTTTTGTCGTAAAATTCGCGGCGTACTGGTACCGCCATACATGTACCTGCCGGCAGTTAAGAGGTTAGATTAGTTCTGGAGCATTAATTGAATAATGAAAAAATACTTCATTAATGTGCAATTTAGAGGTTTTTTTTGACATGTAAGAGTTTGTACCCTGCTGACAGAAAGCACCGATGGTGGTCATGATTGACGTAATCATCGTTGCAGGTAGAGACGTCATTCTGATGATGTATTGAGAGTCATCATCTATCAGCAGAGCAGCTCCAAGCAAAAGGGCGCCGCCTATTGCCACAATAGCCGCCCCGGCCCAGCTGCCGACAGAGAGTGGGCGGAGGAAGCCATCTTGAATCCCGCCCAAAGAATCAGGATTCAAGAATATGAAGCAGGTACTAGAAATATAATAATTTATAAATAAACCAGAAAAATGTGAAACAGGTACCCAATAGAATTACAACAAATACGAGTATAATACTTTTTACAACCCGATTAAAATAAATCCAACCTAAATTCATATATCTCCAAAATAATGTCGTACATAGCGGTCCTCTCTGGCAGAAATCTCATGCCAGTGGCTGACACGTCACATCTCCCGTGGTGAATACTGGACATTGCACCAGGATCTCCCCAAGACGATTCTTCCACCAGATCCAACCTAAAATAGTTTAAAAGACGATCCAAATTGCTTTAAACGGAAACCAATAATATTATTTTTAACAAAAAAAACAAACAATATATTTTTCAGTTAATTGAAAGACTATACGAAGCTTATTGTTATTATTAAAAAATCAGTAATTTTTGGAATATACACAGTATTTTATAGCATTCTTCTCTGTGTTCATGTTCTCATGGAAAATATCGATCAGAATTATATTTTATTTATAATGATCGTATTCTAGTAGGAATTCCTCTTATTTGGTGTATTGTTCATTTGGTCACTATTGTTACATCGCTTCGGTAGCTTTTGGTCAAGCTTTAGTCCTTCAAGATCATGATCGTAATCAGTCGCTAAGTCTTTCAATGAAATACTTTTAAAGCGTAAATGTATTCTTCTGGTAAAATACAATATACATTGTTTCCAACTTTCGTATCGTAATTAAGCGTTTTTGCCCAAAAACACGACCATAATGCTCGCCTTTGATAGTAGGTTAAACAATGAAATATAATTTTCTAGAACTTAACGTTAAGTTGATGTTTTCGCCTATTAGAAGTAGTATATTGTATGCTGTCTTGGTTAGGGAATCCTCGTAAGGGGAAGTGATGTCTGTGAGATGCTCGTGAGGAGTCCTTTTAGACCCGACCCATTTCGGAGCCACGAATACTGCGCGAACCAAGCTTCCTACACCAAGCAAATCAGAATTTTTTTGATTCATTTGTAGACCACCATCTGCAAATGTCAAAATTCCACGTTATATGCCAACAAAATCACATTTTTCATTACTCATATAATATATGTTATTATTTTCATTTACATATTAAAAGACTATATATTTTGAAATATATGCTCACTCTTGCTGCAATGTCCCAAAGTATTAACTTTTACACTTGAATTTCTTCCATAAGCCGGGATGAACGCATTACTGAGCTGGAATCCTCTTTCATCGATTACAGCCAATGTTACGTCAGAATTTATCGTCAATTCCAACTTTTCCAACATCGAAATGCTCATATCATTGTTAGCGGTAAATAATAGCCAACTATATGAAGAATTCATGAATTGAAATCTGGACAACTAGAAAAAAATGTGATTTGCCATAAAAAGTAGTGAGAAAAAAGATATTTTATTTCTTAAAGTGTTCGATTTTATCTTCTTTTATTAATAAGCTATATATAAATACTCTCGATAGTAGTTTATATATATATCACGTAAGGGAGGCCCAATTCAGACATTAACTTCGCGAGTTTCTTTGGAGAAATGATTTGTTGGCGTCGTCTGTTTGATGAGCATTGGGACCTTCTGTTAGTTGGCTTTATTTCTTTGTTTTCAGTACTTTACCATAAGTACCTATATTCGGTATATTAATCTCGATTGCACGAGTACTTCAGTAACGATTTAATTTTTTTTAATTTGTAATGTTCTGTAGTGAAAAAAAATATTGAAAAAAAATTGAATCCTTCGTGCTATTGAACATATCCGTCCACGGTATTAGCAACATTATTCGGTATATTCACATTTCAAAAGCTGACCTCTTCATAGTACTGTCTTAAAGCAAAATAAAGGCCAAAGACAACGAACGCCATGGTCGATATAAGAACTACACTCTTCGGTGGCTGCCGCAGTGTGATGCCGACCTCGCTCAAAGCTGGTCGAGGTTTGAGTAGGTTCCTTGATAGTGCATTTCTTTTCGCTATATGAAACCGACCATATTATTTATTGAATTACTATTAAAAATTTAAGAAGATAACCACCTCGTATAAGAAGTTGTCTTCGTTTTTCATATTATAAATAACACCAATCTTAAAATGATTATTTAACTTGAAAATAGAATTCATGGTTGTTTGATTAATTGCATCATTTAAAACATCTGCTTTATACAACGCTTGAATATTTAAAGAATATGCGAATATGTTATATTGAGCCATCATTTTTACCAGCTGAAAATTATCTGAAAAAAATGGATCAAAATTAAAACAATGCTTCTACAATTATACGTATAAATATAAACTTGTTGTATATACCATTATTAATAGGAGACCCAAATAGTACAACGCAATTAATATCTTTTATTTTGAAATATTCTGCAACAAAGCTCGACTTTTCTCGAGAATTTTCGTAACATTTGATCATAAATATATTTTGAATAAAACCGTATGAAAAAATAAATTTTGAAAAAAGAATAATCGAATGCTTCATGTTCAGTCCGTATGAAATTTCTAAAGGAATCCAGAACTCCGGGTTGGTATTTCCTTTATATACTTTGACAACATCAAAAATTTTACATCATGAATATTCAAATCATTATAAATATCTGAATGGTATGCATTGAAGACGTTCGAAAAGTAAAGTGAATGAAAAATACGGTTCCACTAAAAATTCTTTTGATCGTTTATTCCTTTTAAGTTACTGTTGTGTCAAATCGAGTAGTCGTCAAAATATTATGATTTTCTTGTCAAATTTAAGTGCCGCTCGTGCTCTTACAATGATTTGAGAAAATCTTAAGTTATCGATATAGTAAATACAGTTAATATCTCGCTATACGAGGAATTATTCTTTACTTTGTATTTATAATATTATATGGATAACGTTGAATTTTTTCATAGCAGGAGTCGAAATTTCGCGTACAGCGTACGCTTCATAATATATTAAATATTTACGTCAATATTATGATTTTCTTAATCGAAACCAATTTCATTAAGATTAAAGTAAAAACAGAGGCAAACCTTGCAAGGTTTTGGCTGATAATTTCCCTATATTATCAGAATATTCCCGAAGCGCGTAACTTTATATTTTCCACCCATTTCCCGATAAATCAAACTAAAGTTCATTCCTTGTGAGTGATTGCGTGTTGGGCGTGTATCGGCAAATGCTCCATCTTTGATGCAGGACTTGGCTCGCCCTCGCGCCATTAACGTTCAATCTTTTAACGCGTAATCAATTTATAATGGCTGGTAACATTGACGCAACCAAAAATTACTAAAGCGAAATAGATGTCAGCTGCGAGTATACTCTTTTTTATTATGTTCTTGTAAAGTACAGATCATACTATCACTATAGGTTACTCCTATTTAATCGGCATTAAAGAAAATACAGGAATTAGCCTAAAACATGCTTAAGTGAAATGCTTTTGAGGCTATCCACGGACAAGAAGTGCCGCCTAAGATGATAAATCTCTAAGACAATGTTCAAATAAGGTTTTTCTATTTAAAAAATAGAATTTGATATTAGAATTTAATATTCGGTCTCCTAAAAACAACTATACAGACGATCTACCAGAACAAAACATTAACGAATCAAATTTTATGCCCTATTAACATCATAGATCTTATGCATACAAGTAAGAAAGTCAACGCAATTGGCATTTTTCCTGTTTTTCACTTTCAATTTTTAACTTTATTTCTTTCTGTCAGAAACATTACAAAATTTATTTATTATGATCCTGAAATACTTTGTTAGATGATATATTAATTAAGGTATTTATGATTAAGTACTAAAGGAAAATAAAGCAATAAAGACAAGCAACAGAGAGACCTAATGCTCATCAAACAGACGACTCCAACAAATTCGTAGAGTTCGTGCCTGAACTGGGCCTCGCTTACGTGGAATATATCAACATCCGAGGGGATGTGGTTGAACAGCCTGATACTTCTCCCAAGAGGCATAGTCTCTGGCAGGTTAGTGCTACTCTTTGGAAGAACACACAATCTGTGCCTCCTTATTCTCAGATAACTGTCAGGGACTTATTAACCGATTTTAGTTACGCCCCACAGTTACGTCACTCGTAACCTTATTTAGTATATTCTCGTGCCAGTTATGTCCGGCACTTGATGAATTGAAGTTCCGAAACGGATGCACTCGTGATCAACTTAGGTATACTTTAATACTCCGTCGATATTGAACCACTAATAACCACTGCACGGTTATATAGACCTCTAATAATAACGATCCCAATTTAGATTAATGAGCATTTTCATATTGATGATGGCATTAACAGAATTGGTCTTTTCATTTATTTAGAAAATGTGGGCCTCGTAAAACAAATTACTTAATATCAAATAAGCAAAGAATATTATGAAAATAGCGCAAATTATTACAAAATTCAACAATGTTGTCAGATTTTTTGTTCTTCGTAAAAAAATAAGGTATGATTTATTTTATGAACCTGTCAGTGATTTTATTTTGAAGGGGGAAAAAGCAAGGTTTTTTTTTCCAATTCAAATTTCTTGTGGTGGATCTTAGAGGAGTTTTTTTTTAACATCAAAAAACTAAGGGCTTGATTCTTCTTACGGTGGTTCTACTCCCAGCTAAAGATATTCCATGTACATATATCAGGTAAATGTCTATTCGGCCAAATGTCATTCAAATTACTGCCGGTGAAACTATTTTTGGCAAAATGTCCAACACCCAAGAAAGCTTAACTAAAACTGGAAAAGCTAAATAGAACTAGAGCTAACTTAGCAGCTTAGCTATCTAGCTAAGTCTTAGCTAGAAAGCTAAGCAACACCTTAAGATGAGGCGTCAGGTTAAACATTCTGCCTTTTTATAAACAGCCTTACAATGTCTCGGATACTAAAACTGCCTTTTTTTAAACCCCCTGTCTTTCTTTCTGGATGATTTATAGCAAGGGTCGTCAACCTTTTTATGCCTAGCGCACACTTTGGCCTATTTTTCATGGTAAAATTTCCCTACCGCCCACCAACCTCGCTATATTTCAATTCAGTATATGGATGAAAAAAATTCTAGAAGGAATGTAGAAGATTTGAAAATCTACAAAAATCGCCCACCGCCCATCACGGATGACCGTATCGCCCACTAGTGGGCGGTACGGACCAGGTTGACAGCCCGTGATTTATAGGAACCATAATTTTATATTCTTGGCGGATCTTTGGATGCACAGAGGATATAGCAATGAAAAAAGAAGCATGCAATATGGAAAAGGAAAATAACAAATAAGTAGTGTCAGGATTTTATCAACAAGGCATTTTCTAAGCGACAAGCTATGGGTGAATTACCTCAATTTTACCTAAAAAAACTTGATTTACGTTACACTGTATAAAAACAATTCATAATTCCGATATAAAGCAGCGTATTTCTTCCGCAAGAGTTTTTTTTCTGACAGTAATAGAATTAGTATACTGATCGAGAGATTGTGTTTCATTGCATGTACCCCGACATTATTATTTGTATGGCCGATCATTATTCCTATTTTTAAACGTAACTTGGCTTCGCGGGCATTTTGCAGTACTATTTCAGAATTGTACTATGTGTCAAAATATTATTTATAATCGTACTCAATACTGTTAATCGTTTATTCATTAAATAAACCGGGTTAACGGTTATTGTTGGGAAGTTATATAAATTATAATAAATGTTTTTCATTGATGTTTTTAAGAGAAAGGAAGAAAATGAAAGCATTATACTGAACAAACATGTAAATAGGACGACAGAAGAAATTTATCCATTTCCCATTGTTATCGTGAAACTACTAAATTATAAAAAATGAAATTAAAATCTTTAATTTTAAGAATTTGTTGAAGAGATTGTTATATTCTTTCTTCCCATATCTGTAACATATAATCATCACAAATTTCTGCTACTCAGTTCTGTCAGCTGCCATTACTCATTATTTGTCACGTACAATATATTTGCACGTGCTTTTCCACCCGAAAACATACTCGTATATGGTTCTTAACAATATTAACTTATATTGTCCACTAATTTATGGTATCATAAAAAAGACGTTAAAAACTTCAAATTATTATACGTAACATCGAAACTGAATTAAGAATAATGTAGTATTAACTACAAACTTTTTTAATAACCCATAAATTAAATCGGAAAACTTTTTCAACCCAGTTTTTAAACGTAGCTACAACTTTTATCATATTAAATGCGCATTTTAAGTTATAGATACCTATTGTTTTTAAGACTATCATTTAATTTTCTACGCAGCAAAAAATATAACGGTCACGCTTACAAAATGTTTCGACGCGTAAGCACACGAATCACGAGATTATTATCAAATTAATGCTAAACTTTTTCCCAAAAAGCTCGTTTTTTCCGCGCAGGTTGGCACCGACTCTCCCAAGAGAGCTTTCATGTCTCGGAATGCTCAAAAGCTTCAGTAGGCTCTCAGGCCTTCACGAGGTACCACCTATTTTAAGCATTTCCCGTCAATCGCGAGTCAAGACACATCACGTCACACACGAAAAAATATAATATCAAGAAAAGCTCAACTGTTGACTTTATCCTTTTATGGGGTAAGTGTTAATATTTATTTTGATGCTTAGTGCACTTATTTTGATATAAAAGTTACTCATTATCAAATTTTTATTTTTCATTAATAGTAAGTATAAGTCATTTCAAGTTTTTTATTCATACTATTACACTTTTGCTTAGGTAAATATTAGATGCTTATAATAATTTTCTAAAATTGTGCGATCGAGAGTATTATATTAACAAAAGCTGTAATGTTTCTAAGAAAATGTTTTTCGATGACAGTCGACAGTTAAAAAATACAGATATTTTGAACATCAAAACATTACCTTCATTAAAAAGAAAAATCTATTAATCAAAAATTAAATTAAATATTTAAGCATGTTGTCATGAAGTATATAGAATTTACGAAAGCATAATCATAGTGAAAAAATTTGCTTAACACTACACGTAACTAGATATTATTTACAAATATTTCTACTGAATGTAAGCTCTTATAAAATATTTGTGTAATATAAAATTTCGACCACTATTGATTTCTATTTTTACACACTACATATACTCTTATGTTTTTTTATCTTTTTCACTTACTTAACAAATATTAAACTATAAGGTTTTTTATTTAACAAAGCAAAAACCACAAAGTTCTTTACAAAATATATGCTAAATATTAATAACTTTAATTACGAGTTTGTGTAAGGATCAAAAGATGAAAAATTTTCACAGTTATTGTCAAATTGATATATTCGTCGTAAGTTAGTTAATAGTTAAAACAGAAACATAAACTTTTATTTCATTTTATACGCTTTAGCATCGGTTGTCGGCATATGCCGTCATAAGATTCCCCAACCGTTGACATCGGTTGACGTGATATATCGTTTTGCTACTTTCTTAGAATAGTTTTTTATGCATCATCTGATAGCTAAAGGATACAACAACCAATGTGATGTATGAAAATAGACCAGATAAGTACATTTATGCTTCAAATACTAGTTTTATAAATGACAGATTAATTTGTATTATAACCGAGCCGTAATGAAAGGGTTAAAAGGATAAATTATTAATATTTACTACTATTTAGTAAAAATAAAAATAAAACTTCATGTAAAAATATATAAAGGAATCTTTTGTTTAAGAAATTTCCTACTTGAGCATTTACCGTCGTTCAATAATGAATTGGCACTAACTTAAATAATAATGACTTGCGAAGTTGTCTATTGATTGAAAATCATACTGATTTAAAATTCTACATTCGATAATTCAAAAGGTAGCGGCTTGGTTAGAGAATAGACTGATAGAGAGCTTAATTTTTTGTGAGTGAACTTTTTTTAATAAAATAAAAATAACATTATTAGTTACAATAATAAACACAGTTGTACATTAATTCCTTAAGTTAAATTATAACCTTTATAAAAATGCAATAGAATAAAATTAGAATGTCATCCAAAAAAATTAGGCTTATTTTAATACATAATAGTATTAATTATTTTCTTATTTTAATAAAGTATTCTATTATTGCCATAAATAATTATAAATTTATAGTGTAACTATTTTATAAAATAGAAGTTAAAACAATTATATAAAGTACCCATTTTTCAAATCTGTGCATATCTGCGATTGTAAGTATTGAAAAATTAATTAAGTATATGAATGTCATAAAACGCCTTTTACGAAAAAAAAAATAAAGACAACATTCAATTTATCAAGAAAATGATACATATTGTAAAATAAACATAAAGAATTGATAAAAATGTAATATTAGTAAACAGAACAATTATGTGTAACAATGGGGGTATTCCTTGTATATTTACAGAGTTAAATATTTTATCATAAAATAATCTATGATTAGCTATGTATAGTATGTACGAGTATATTTTGTAAGACAATGTTTGAAGCTTATTTTGCCCTAATTCATTTTAAAAATAATTCATGAACGTAGTGACCTAGGGTGTTTTCTATCTAGCGCATCATATTGTTTATATTAAAAAAAACTCTAAGAAAGATTGGTTGCCCTCGGCGCCCTTAGCTTACTCGACGCCCTGGGGCACCTACCCGCTTCGCCACCCCCTAAAACCGGCACTGCATGAACGATTCAAATTTTGAACCAAATTAGTTTTATTTTTTTGTGTGACGGTAACCTTGCTCGACAATGGTCGAGACTAAGAGCGTTCCTCTTGGACCGCTATTCTTATCCGTGGAATACCCTCAAGGATATTTTACTAAGGATTTTAGTAGTTTTAATTTAATTCCTGTATTATCTTAAACAATTTCACTTTTAGTTCATGTTACTTCTAATACCATTCGTTCTTCTAATTTTATTCTTGGTGTCAATTATTAGTAGAATATTCAATTTCCGAGAGTATTGTAAGCTTGGGAAGCATTGCGTTTCAGTGTTAATCTAACTCTAGCGTGTGTGATAAATTGAAATTTTACAAATATGTTGCCTACAAACCTTTTTTGGTTTAACGTTCGTTTGTATTATTACATTCCCTGTTAATAATAATAACCCGTTGTTGCAAATATGTTATTATTGTTACCATTATCCTACAATTACAACACTTGCTCGTCATTTTAATTACTCTTTCACACAAAAATTGCTTGAAAATAAATAAATATAATAAATATAAAATATCATTAATCAAGGCTTTCTTTCACAAACCCATTGATAGTCTGCTAAATTATTTTTTATGTTAAGAAATCACCGTCATGCTGATCGGCGGAATATTGTCGATATTTGTCAAAAATTTTGCCTTGTAAAATAATTAAAAACTATTTTTGTTATGAGCATTACAAACAGTACAAAAAGTGGATAGAAAACAGGCCATTGATATTGCCAGAAAGAGAAAAATGACAGACATACGATAGTTTTCATCATATCATATGTCACATATTGCTTCACATATTGCTTCTTATAATGGACTTTTTATTTTATAGACTAGAACCAAGTATAAACATATGAACTCAAACTTACTTTTGGGCTATAAAATTTGCCAACCTAATGCAATAAAAATGGCGCTTGTCCATCGTAGTAGACCCATGCCTTTCAAGGTTGACTGGAACATACGTTGGTTATACTCTTCATATCACGATATGCGACACACTTCGGTTAATAGCCTCCGTCATATAAAGTCACAATACGAGGTAGATCTGTCATAAAAAAAGCATTTTTTATAATGTCACACACATGTGGCAGTGTTCCTATTTTTGGTTTGCCGAATTTTGTACTTAGATGTCAGTAATATTGAACATTTCATTATTTACTATTCTTGACAGTTTTGTAAAACGAGAGTCAAGGGTCTTAACGATAAGACAGCGATAGTATCCGAGACATATTGAAGAGGTCTTATAAATCATTTTTTTAATGAGATCTGGTGATCAAGCCGATGCTACTAAGGCATACAATTTGGTTCTAAGAGGCGTCTCAACCCCGTCTCAATATCAAATGACATATCCAATTAGATAGAGAAAAAAGCATAACTGATACACTCCAAAGATCAGTTTACATGACACGTAGTCATAAACAAATCGCAGAAAAATATTTACGACTTGAGTATTAGTACAGTCAACCTTCCTATAACGAACGTTTTTTTTTTCATTTGTAACGAAGATTTTTTCTACAGTGTTTGCGGTGATTTTCATAAAACTTTTCCTTCTGCGTTGTTATTTTGGGTTGAACCGTCTCTTAAAACTAAATATTTCAGAATTCGGGAGCATTGGACTAATCAACCGATCTAATGAAAACTATATATAGTATGTGGGTTGCCTGTAGAAATCTGCAGAGATTTATGAAGTATTAGAATATTCAAATATATTGTAAGTCGACCAAAAATCTAAAATATATGTTTTACAAATTGTGAATGTTTTGCATTGTATCTACTCGTATAACTAACTGCGCTGCACTAGTATGCGGTGCTTAACATCCGTTAAGAACCCCCAAGCAATAATAATATTATCACAAAATCCGAGCCGACTGGCGCAGGTGATATGGCAGCTGATATAGCGATAGATCGTCCGCGATTTCACGCTCCAGCACGCAAGGTCGCCTACCCTTTGGGCCCAGCATTGAACCTTGACGTGCACCACTTTCAGGACCAGTTAACCGTAATTTGACGTCATTTTATTTTACGACGCCTTGTCAACGTTTCTATGCAAGCATTAATATCCCTTACCAGCACGTTTGATAAAGTACCACCGTGTTATTGAATCAAAGCTGTATTTAATTATAGTTTGTTTTGTTTACAACAGTCATTGTTTTTGTTATTGTTTTTTAAAATATGAACATTATTTTCATAAACATGATATTGATTTTTTATATATAAAAACGCCTACAAGAGAGTAACCAAAATTATAAATTATTTGATATCGGCTCTTACTGAACCATATGGTCAACACAATCATACTTTGTTACGAGTAATCTCTACGTCTGAAGTTTCGCCGATTACATACTATGAATAGTATCCGACGGCTTATAAGATAATAGCGCAGTAGCCTGAAGAATGACAATTGTAGTATCCCAAACAAACTTGTACTTGATTTAACCAGCATTTTAGCTCATCACTCTCGAGGCTTGAACTACTTAATACTAAAAATCGGGTCCGCACCACATTCGATGAAATCATTTATTTAAAAATGTATTAAAGAAATGAGTTTAGCTGCCCCTTAGGACACAATAGTCCAGGCCTCGTAAACTTTAAGCCTTCCGGGATTTCCTTTAAAAATCGATTAACAAATCACCCAAAAGTATGCTTCGGACAATTCAGCTACCCTTTTTTTAGGTGCTTGAACTTCTGCTCTGGAGGTTATCAGGAACCATTCATGTTCCCAAGTGGACCTTCAGGTGCAGATATGTCCTAGAACGAGAAATGGACAGTGGGATCTGACAGAACTAAGTAGCGGCAATTTGTAGTGAACTTATGTTCCATATATGAAACGGATGTATTTATAAAAATCAGTTCAAATTACTAAGAAATAATATGATGTATATATTATATAAAGATTGTTATTTTAAATTTAGCAATAAGCTTACCAACCTAAATCAAATTACCTAGGGACTCGCTCGATCCTCTGTATTTTTCGGCCTTCTTTATAGTTTTTCATATTTATTTACTACATTCATATACAAAGAAATGCATTGTTTCAAATATATTACGAAATTAGGAAACGGAAACACTTTTAAAATGAATAAGTAATGAATACACAAAGTCACTCCTACTATTCAAATCCCCCAATGGTCAATTTATTGCCATAGAATTTCCTATCAAATATTGAACATGTAAATTGTATTTGCTTTTAACTATTTGCTCGAATCGATGATAAACTATTTCACACATATTGATATTTCTTTTAGTCATAAATTCTGCGAAGGGGTGAGCAAACAATGATGTATTATGACCCTTGATTTGTGAGGCTTAAGTATTTTACGAGAATCGATATTCCTAAGTGTTTGGTCAAACACAATATCTTTTCGTCACTAAAGTACGAGCCTTGATCCAGTTCGGGTGAAGGCTTTTCCATTTTAATCGCCTTTTCGACCGAGCGTTGATATCTGATCTTAAGAAGAAAATGGAAATGCAATAAACTCGGAATATTTGCAGATATAATTGTATTTTTGGTTTATTCAATCAAGATAAATCATCAATATTAAGTTTGGTTTAACAATGTTTTAACCGTATGTTTTCAGCACAAAGCTTACGACAAGATCTAAAAGATTATTCGATTATTTTGTCACATTATTACTATTATATTAATGCGATCCGTTCTGCGTTAAGAAGACCATAGTTCCTGTAAGAATTGAGGAAAGAAGATCTCGCGGATAAATTCATCGAAATGCAATGCGAAATGCTGCGAGTCCAATAATACTACTCGTAATAATTTGAGACCCGTATTTTTAGCATATATTTTTTTCGTTTTTAGCATTTCGAAGCATTTAAGCGTGGATTTTAGCTTTTAGAGTATTTAAAGCTGATTTTAGCATCTATTTAATTTATTTTTAACATATATTTTTATAATTTGCAAATAATTAATAATTCCAATATATTTTTTTATTTATTTATAATACTTACAAATATGTATTAAAACAAAAATCTTAAAATAGGGCAATTAATTCAGGTATTATTATTATATAAGTATTTGTATAGATGTCTTTTATGATCGAATGATCATTCCAAAAGCGCTTCTTTGCCTCTCTGAGTAAAAAGGTGGGTCTTGTGTCTGCTTCTGAAGGATGCCTCCGCTTTAAGCTCTCTTATGCTTTCCGGTAGCGAGTTCCAGGCCATTGGTGCCGCGTAGCTGAAAGCCCGATTGCCAAAAACCGTGCTAGGACTACCTCCCGTCAGCTGCAGGGGGCTTCTAAGTTACAGCTACAAAGTTCATTTACAGAAAAATTTAGGATAAACCTACTCAGCTATAATCGAGTTTAATTATGTTGACTGATTATTAATAATAATCACTTAACATAGTTAAACTTAATGAAAAACTGTTTAAAAAACATTAAATTTCTCAAATAATTATGATTTTATCATGTATTTGCCTATTTTCTAAACTTCATTGTTGGCACATAATCCGAATTTCAACATATATTTCGCATCAATTGCAAAATGCTAAAAATACGGGTATCTACTTAAAATCATATAGTATTTTTTTTATATGGATGGATATCATCTATAACGCTAGACGCAATATCATTTGCATTGAGGAAAAGAAGGAGTAACAGTTATTGTATAAAACAAGACATCGTTGTATAATTAAATGATGTCTCCTCATATCCGTCAAAACGAATTTCCGTCATTTATTTATGACAGCTGCCACAGTTCATTCCTCGTTCTAGGACATATGTGCTCCTGAAGTTCTACTTGGAAACATATATGGTTCCTGACAACCTCCGGAGTAGAAGTGCAATTGCTTGAACAAGGGATACTTACTTGTATCCGAGACTCATGTTTAGGTGATTTGTTAATAGATTTTTTAAATAAATTAGACGACTAGCCCGACACTCCCGAGGCGTGGACTATTTTGTTCTAAAGAGCGGCTCAAGCCAAGTAGTCATTAGCACTATTTAAACAGTATTTCAAGAAAAAACTAATTTAGCGCACAGTGGATTTAATCAGTTTCGATGTCGACTGAAACAAATAAGCTTCTTATTCCAAGTTCAAATGTTATGTATCACATAATTTGAATATCTTTTGTTTTCGTTCGAGAAACAAAAGTTGTTTTATCTTTAGTCTAGCCAGGGATGGTCTGACCGATCTGGAGCAGGCCTCGCATAAATCGGACAAGCCGGGGCCATTGAATTTACATTTTTAAACGCAATATCATGTCCCGCCCTCCGAACCCGCGATTCTCGGCCAGATAAGCAAGTGGAACACCCGGTCCGCGGTGGCGGACTGACATATCGAACTGTTCCGGCCCTATGTGGGTCAGCGCCCTCGCTTGGACGCCCCTGGATACATCGAGCCTCACCTGGTGGCTTAACGAAGACCAGGGCTGAATAAAGTGTGGTGTGCAACACCGACTGTTGGTAACCCATCGATGAGATGACGAAACATGACTGTCATGGCGGAATTTCGGCGCGGATTAAGGTTTCAGCTGAGCTTGGCCCATGGAAAGGACTGTTAAAGCCATGTATTGAATTTGACCACAGAAATAAATAAAAAATGCCGATACTATTCTGTATACCTAGGGTTCATTTAGACAAAATGAACATAGAACTATAAAACACGAACAGAAATGTTTATTCAGTGTATGCTGATTTGTTTTAACCTGTCAAACCTGCAGCGTTAACATATAATTCGTAAGAAATAAGAAATAATAATAACACCATTTAAAAAATACATAAATAAAATACTTTCAAATACAACATTTTAAATTTTCCACTTAATTTAATTTAATACGTTTTCAGTTTTAAATACCTAAAAAATTGTTTCACATAATAATGCAGCAATTGCAGCTAACTTAACTGTAGTCATCAGACAATACTGCGCTGGTATGAAAATACGACATTACATAATATTTTTTAGAATATAAATTTAGTATGACAGATTTTACTGCAGATTTGATTTTACTACTATTTTAATACCTTTACTCTTTCACAGTTCATGTAGTGGTTTTTATTGTTACAACTTTTGACTCTCAGCGTTCAGTATTCTGTATCCTTTCGTTCTAAACATGAGTTCGTTTACACTAATTAAGTAAAATACTTAAGCATAATTTATATTTAGAGTACATAAAAACATGAATACTTTATGAGGCCTTGCAATATTTTATAATTGTATCTATTATTTATTTATAAACGCATTAAAATAACATTTGTAATGTAAATATATAATTTAATTGTACATCCATTTTAACAATTCAATTTATATGTGCATAATTTTAAATAAATGAATCAATAGTCGGGGTCGTTAAATATTTTCAGTCTCCAGCTCCGACTTCACAACCCTGGGCAAAGACTATCATTTACATAACCTCCTAACATGACTGGCAGAAAACGATATAGAGAGAGCATTTCACGCGCCAAGTAAAAATGTTAATCTTGTTTTTCTTTTTAATTAAAGTTTCGGTCATTTATTATTCAATCGTCGTATTTTTCTAATTCCCGCCCAATCACAAGCTCTCAAATTTAAATATGTAAAGACTCGAATAATTTTGTGTTGTTCGAAAAATAAATCATTTTGAATTTGCGTCATATGCTGAATTTATTTATCACCGTCGCTGAAAAACTGAAACTGAAACGATAGAAAAAATACGTTCGTTATATTTTTTTATTACGAATAATTTCATTGTTTTGGAAAACGTCAAAATTAATTTATGACTTTTGATAAGACGGTAGACAACTATCACTAGTTTTTTACTAATATTTTAGTCTCGTGTCAGAATTTTTTCACGCCATTCTTCTTTATCCTAGCCATTTACCATCATCTGGAGTCGGCTCTCCTTGTGGACATTCGCCATGTCTGTCTGTCCTCCGTTGCATTCTCGGTCAAACCCAGGGTTTTCAGATCCTTGTTTACAGTTCCAGTCCTGGTTGCTTGTGGTCTTCCAGGTCTTCTTCTCAGCGTGGGTATGTTGAGGGCTCTCTTGACCATGTGGTCTTCATCTCTCCGAGTCACATGCCCATACCATCTTAGGCAGTTTTTCCTTATTTTTTCAGGTATGGGGACCACCCGAAATGAACCCCGAATTTGCTCATTTCGAACTCTGTCCATTCTAGTCACACCGCTCACCTCAGCATCTTCATCTCTACCACATGAATCCTATCCAAGTCACGTTTCAGCGGGGTCCAACACTCCGATCCGTAGAGCTGTAGTAGTAGTAGCTGGCCTTACAGCAGTTTTGTAGATTTTACCTTTGATCCTAACTGGAATCTTGCTGTCACACAAAACCCCAGAGAGAGACCTCCATTTCAGCCAACCTATGTTTATTCTATGCTCCATGTCAGATTCAGCTTTGGCGTCTAAGGATATCACAGAGCCGAGATATTTTTTCACGCCATTGTTTTAGAAATATACTTCTATTATTCCCCTTGTAACATATAATATGGTTCAATTTTTAAAAATAGTTACAATCATACACACAATGATCTGTACAACTGACTTTTTAAAATTATTTTTCTTCCCATATCCGTTTCATATCTGGAACACGTGGTTACCACAAATTGCCACCACTCAGTTCTGTCAGTTGGCACATTCCATTCTTCGTTCTAGGGTATATCTGCACCTGAAAGTCAAATACTGTTTTAAAACGAAAAATACTTATAATAGTTTTGCAAATTGGTATACGGATATGGACAGAACTTTATCAGTAATTATGTTTGTATAGCTATGTGTTGACATCCCCCTTATTTAAAACGACGACAAATCGCGGCTTCGTCAAGTGGCCGCGTGGAGGAAGGATGCAGGAGCAGATTAACAACACAAATAACTTGTTTTTGAAGCACAATTCGCATTTGTTTTTATTAAAGACTTGATTTTTCATCCGACCGGTGTAGCGTTCGCCGGCTGGACGAAAAGTTAACTGACAACTACCGGAGCACTGTAACATCCAGCGCCGCCAAGACAATCACGGCAAAAAATCCACTTATAAATGACAGTTGCACCAACATGAAATGGAGCAACTGTCATAACAAATAAAATGGAATATGCAAACGCCTTGTAATAATATATAATCAAAACTAACATTATTGGTGTGCATATCAGGCGAGCGAACAAAATTAAGAGACAAAAGATCGTTTTTCGAGGCTTTACGGTATCAGCCCAAAAGAACTATATCAAGCTGATATCAGTATCTTTTCAAAAGTACGCTCGTATAGGTATTTTAACCATACAATTATGAATGCATCTTCAATTACTATTACAGGGATATTTTAACGTGCAACACTGGTCTTCTGTTAATTTTTTTTTTATATATATATTAAAACGCACTCAAAATAGAGTTAATTTGCAGCGCACAAAAAAGCATAAATTAAGCTATAAATAAACTTGTACTTTACATATGTACTTTACGTATTATTTTGATTGATTTAATAGTTAAATATTCTACTAACTACTACAAAACATGATTTTCGTTAAATAAATTAAATTATGCACAATACTTCACTAGCAGTTCTTACTTCACACGCACGCCCAAAGAAAAACATGTATGGAGTACGTACATTGTACAACGTAAGTGTAATTTACGTGACTAGTTATCTATTCACTCATGTTATACCCTAGACGTTTAGCTTTACGCTTGCATATTAATTAAGGTGAAAAGAAAATAGTATTTCGATTTGAAGCGAGAGTCATTGGCACTTTGTCACGCTTTAATTTGCATTAACCTACGTCTGTGCAAAATATTATTATTCGTATTATGTTTGTTTGCGTATTTATTATATATTCATATGCGGACTTAACATATACTTTTGCATTTCATGTAATAAATAAAGGATGTTTATACATAAATGATACTCCCAGAGATCTATAAATTTGTTTTTTTTTTTCAGTGTTTTCAGCATTCACTTTGAGATCCATTACACATTATAAATATTTATTTATATACCTTGTTTTTACATGGATCACGTAAGATAGTTTTAACTTATTAAGTTATCTCTTAACAAGTGAAGGATTGAGAAAGGCTAGGTTTTAGTCGAAACTGCAGTCTCCTAATAGAGAACTTATCTTACGTGATCCATGTAAAAACAAGGTAAATAAATAAATATTTATATGTAAATTTGTATTATACATAGTTCTTAATTCGTGGGTTATGGGAAGAGCCATGCTCTGCAAATTTATATTGTTTTATCTATTATTATGATTATTTTACGATACAACTCATCGCACTTTCATTATGATCCAAAGAAGGGTTGTTGAAACATCGGAGAAAATAACAATTCGTCGCACATGGCAAAGTCATAAATTCCATATTCGGACATGGAAAAATGCGAAAAAAACAGATAGGTAATAAACGATAAACGTATGTGTGGTTTATGGCCAAGTGGTTGAAAAGCAAGACTGTATTGCGAGTATCTAATAATTAATACCGTAGATTTTCAATTTTCCTGATTGGTCAAAATAAACATAAAATAGTCGACGTGCAAGTCGGCAGAAAAAATCTTATATAAATAATTGTTAAGTACACAAAATCGAAAAAGTATTTAGTTGTGATTATCCTGGATACTAAAAAAATATGTAAAGTATTTTCCTGTATATTATGTTTTATTCGATTATCCGGATTCGTCCTTATCTGGACCACCTTCATTTTCAGTTTGTCTTGATAATCGACATTCTACTGTATACAAAAATACACAAAATATACTGTTTATCAATTCATGATAATATAGTATCTACGCAACACTTAAAGTTGGTATTCCTTCAGAGGTACTACGCCGTAGCTCTAAAACTTTTCTCGTGCCGTGCCTCTTTCTCTGGTTACTGGGTCAGCGATCCCCGTAGCCGTACCAGGCACTGCACCCCCAACAACCCCCAAAAACCCCCAATAACCCCCAACAGCTCCAGCAGACACGACAGCTGAAGAAGCAATTTTACTTTTGCCGATTTTTACATTGCAGTTCCGGAAAACGCGCGCGGAACACGCCAACCCGGCCATATTGAAACTCTACCGAAGTCCACGAGCAACACACTAAATTAACTTCTACGATGAAAGCATTTCATTCTTGTTATATGATGATAATAAATCTTTTTTTTGCAAACGAATTTTACTATAAAAGTTATTTAATGGATATAACGATTCATGATACACTAGGTCGCAATTTCACAATAAATGTGATGTTGAAATACAATTATTATTATTATTAAACTTCATTCTTATTTTAGGAAGCAATATATATCATTTCATAAACTGCGAGTTAAACAACCATTTGCAAATTTTAATTATAAAAATGTCAACAATTTTTTTAACCTTGATAATAAAATAAAAATGTTTCCTGTAATAATTGACATTCAAGCATTAAATTTCTCGTAAAATACTCCAATGAAGATAACCATATTTCTCGTCATAATTTCTTTATAAGTATTTTATATATATATTTTGTAGAATTGCTTACTTTTTCAAAACTTTTAATCCTTTCGCATCGGTAGCCGATATATGCCATCTAAGATTCCCCTACTGTTGACATCGGTTACCGTAATAAATTGTTTTGCTACTTTCAGTACTCATTGTGACATCTATGGTAGGAAATTTGAACTGCAGTCATTTCCTTTATCAACCTACATGTATTCTTTACAGGAATCTGTAAACCATGTAAATATATATCGTTATGTTTCGTCACAGGAGCGATTTTTCTGTAAACCATATGTGTCAATGCCAACACATATGGAGTTACATAATGAACGTTTGTTAA
Source organism: Glossosoma conforme (assembly GCA_022606575.1). NCBI lineage: Eukaryota > Metazoa > Arthropoda > Insecta > Trichoptera > Glossosomatidae > Glossosoma > Glossosoma conforme. The sequence continues at coordinate 140,421 of JAGTXR010000233.1, read as the reverse complement.
ATATAATAGTTTTTTATGCGTCATCTGATAGCTAAAGGATACAAGAACCAATGTGATATGATGAAAATAGGCTATATAAGTACAGGTATGCTTCAAATACTAGTTTTAAGCAAAAAAAAATGGTTTGATAAATTCACGCTGCATTGACAGTATAATTTGTATTCCACCGATCCCTAACGAAAGGGTTAAATACGGCTATATTTTTGCTTTTCATCACATTTTGGATCTACGAACGAAGTTCAATCGCGTGTTTGTTTGTTGTGGATGTACCCACTATAAGTTGTATAATGAACGTGGCTGTTGACGGCATGTGGCTTATATTTATTCAACAATAACCATAAAAACATTTTCAAGAATCTACTCTTTGGGCGGATGGAAATGTTTTGATAAAATATGCAGAGAAAGGTGCAGGATCTAACCAATTTATTTAGTTTACTGCAGCATAATAGCAACGATCAGCCGGCTAAAAAAACAACTATAATACATACTCTTTTGGGGCCCTGGGGTATAAGTGTGTTTATTGTATCCCTAATGCTTTTTTAGTTTCGGGACTACTTTTTTGTCATGCATTTTGTTAAACAAAATCGTATTGAAATGCCAATGAATTGAAAAATTAAAATGAAAGCTGCTCTTCGTAAGCCACATTTATTATGTACATATATATTATTCGAGACATTAGAGAAAAGGTACATTTTATATATTCATTAATTTTTGTAAATATTTGCATATAATACACGAGGAATGACTAAAGTGAATACACATTCACTCGTTACGAATATCATAGATCAGTGCTTCCCAAATGAAAAGTCTCGAACGAAATTATTCAGTAAAAAGTAAAAATATTTATTGGCGAATATTTTTCCACTTAACATATTTAGAAAATGCATATATTTAAGCGAGTTCTTTAAATTTTGTGATGAATATAAATTAATATGTGTATTACAATTACAATAAGTATACATAAACCTTTCGACTATATTTTTTGAGAGGACTTAAAATTAATTACGAGTACTTCAGATTAAAGGGGCCTTGACATGAAAGTATTTGGGAAGCACTGTCGTAGCTGATAAATAAGTACTAACATCCTCCTCTCTCTCAAAAAGGTGTTATTCCGTCGCGTGATGGCAGGATGAGGAGCAGGTCAGCAAACAAATACTTTCTTTTAGAAGCACATTAACATATATTTACGTTAAAACTTTACAAGCTTCCGGCCAGGCGGAATGACATGCCGCCAGTCGTAATGCGACCTTCTCGGTCGTCAACACATAACTGACACGTTCGTCGGCGCTTAGGCTGTCGCCCAGCGCTTAATTGGTGGTGTCTATAACTTACACTCACGTGAGCGGAAAAGCGAACAGAAAATAAGAGACGAAAGATTGTATGTCGAGGTTTTCGGTACCGGTCGGCAAGGGCTACATCGTGCTGATGTCAGTACATTAAATTCGAACCACACTCATGCAGAACAAATCAAAGTAATTACTAGCATGGAAGGTCCATTTGTCACAAGATACCTTTGATTTACTGCTAAAATACTCAAAGCATGCATCGTAAAACCTTAGGATACATCGAAAAGTTTTGACAATTGTGCCGTCCGCCTCACAATGATGGTCAAGTACTAGAGACTAATTTAGAAGTGGTTGCTGTAAAAATAAATTGACAGGAATGGGCTGTTATAAGTTACACAAACACTTGACGTGTTTTCAATCTGTTTGCTTGCGGGGTGTTTGCTATGTAAATACGGCCGAGAACTTTAATTGGAACACTAAACGCCCGTGTTTCGACCAGCCGATTGTGGGTGGAACTAATTTCGCAAGTAACGCGATGGAGTTTAGCCTTTGGAGCTGTTAATAAGCGGAAAGTGGTTATTACCATCCATTTCATTATATTTTCTCTTCGGCCGATAAGGGCACATAATGGTAGTCTGACATACATCAAGCCCGCACCCAAATGGACGATGATTCACGATACTGCGCAAGATTATGAGTACCTATCAGCACATCAACGATTTAATACTTTGCGGTATGAGAAGAGAATGCAATTTGCATTAAGCAGTGAGACTGTTGTAGTAACTCTAAACAATAAAATCCAGAAATATTAGCTAATGATAATATGTTCGTTTTAACGACATTCATTCGCGTATTTACACGTACTTTATATTTAACGAAGTCGGCACGTAAGTACTCGTAAACTAATTTATGAAGAAGTTTCACTCAGGATTTACAGAGTAGTTTACGATCTTACATATTGAATAATCATGTAGAAGAATTTTACTGCAACAATTTTTATATCAGCATTTATAGAGCTTTTTTATGACAAAATTTTCATTCCAAAAGTGCTTCTTTGCCTCTCTAAGCAAAAAGGTTGATCTGGAGTCTGGCTCCGAAGGATGTATTATATACAGTGCATTTGTAAGAAGGCGCTATCAATTATATTTATGTATTAATTAAAAAGCACTTTCAAAACTATTTCAATCGAAAAAATGAAAGTAACCAAACTTATATATTAAACTATGTTTCGGCTAGCAAAAATATTACACATCCCGAGGATTACCGTTGGATGATTAATTTTGCGCCACTTTGTATAAGCTGAATGGAAAATTATATTTTTGACAATCCTACACGGACATTACACAGCCAGTTTACTTGTTTTACTGATGAACCTTTACTTGTTTTTAATAGTCTCAAAACAATTTCACTTCATATGTATTAGATTTACCTTGCCTTCGATCATCAGCCTATGTCCATCTACTGTTGAACGTAGGCCTGTCCCATGAGTCTCCGTCCTCTTTAATTCCTTCCACATCCAAGCTCTCCCACTATTCTTCTAATGCACATCTTCTGTTCGATCAATACCGTGTGAGAATTTCTGCATGTATTCGTCCACTGTTAGACATAAGCCTCTCGCACGAGTCTACATCCTATTCTATTCCTTCCGCATTCAGGCTGCTCCCGCCATTCTATTGATGTATGTCTTCTGTTCGATCAATACCGTGTGAGAATTTCTGCATGTATTCGTCCACTGTTAGACATAAGCCTCTCGCACGAGTCTACATCCTATTCTATTCCTTCCGCATTCAGGCTGCTCCCGCCATTCTATTGATGTATGTCTTCTGTGCGATCAATACCGTGTGAGAATTTCTGCATGTATTCGTCCACTGTTAGACATAAGCCTCTCGCACGAGTCTACATCCTATTCTATTCCTTCCGCATTCAGGCTGCTCCCGCCATTCTATTGATGTATGTCTTCTGTTCGATCAATACCGTGAGAGAATTTTGCTGATGTTTTATGGTTTGTTTCGTGTGTCTCGTTAAAGGCGGGGTTCTGCGGCTCGAAGGCGGCTGGCAGGGGCCGGCGCAGGGGCGGCTGCAGGCGCAAGGGCGGCTTCGGAGCCCGACTTGGGCGGCTTCCCTCCCGGCACCACCGTTGACGAACTCCACTGGTACAGCCGCAGACGTCCAGACGGTACTTTACCCTCATAAATACTAGCATGCATCCAAGCTCGACTCTTATTTAATCGGTTCAATCTAATACAGTCACTAAAAAACAGCCAAATCGTCAATTTCTCACTACTAGGTTCAAAGAAAAAAGATACTCGGAGTGTATTTCACAACCCACCACATTTGTTGATTGTTTCAGAAGCTGCACGGAAGCGAGATAACCTCTGTCTGGAAACTGGAAGCCTGAAGGACATATCCACAGAGTACATGAGGAGCTTCGGTCCACCTGAAGCAGCCAGATCACTTAGTGACCTGCTGCAAGAGGGCGAGGAAGAGAAGGTACGAGAACAATATGCGCCAATATACACATAGAAGTATATTACTCATCAAACTTATGGAAGATTGATGAGTATACATGATTTTTTACTGAAATATATTTAACTATATTCCAAAGATAAAAAATACCTGCACCTTATCCTTTTTTGTGTGATGCATTGATCCCTGAAAATGTCTCGGAAAAATGCGTATTGACTAAACTTTCATATAATTCAATGAATCGGTTAAAAAAAAAGTCGCGTATAAAGAGGGTTTACCATGTGTAATTCATATTAAAATAATTAATTTATGTGATAAGTCAAATCATTTAGTTTATAAGTAAAATTCAAAAGCGCAACAAATAATATTTTAAAATACCGCCCTTGTGAATATTTATTGATTTATAATCTATCAATTTCAGGAAAACGTGCAGATGAAAAGATTCTTAAGCCATTCTGAAGATTTGGCTGATAATACAAATCCCTGTCCGCCAGTTCAAAATTTTAACTTTCGACGACGACCTCCATCTCCGGGTCTCTGCCTAGAAGGTGAGTCTTTTCACAATTTATTTCGATTGTCAATAGTTAGTGCATGGTCATTTAAATTTTAAAAAAGATTTCTTCCAGGTGAGATGTTCTTTCAAACAGAAAAAAGAGAACAATTTGTCGAGTACATACTGGGCAAGCGACCGGACCTCCTTCGAAGAGATACTCACTTGAAACTAGAGGGAGACATGAACACTCTCACTGAGAACAGAGATAAGTTTGTCACTTTTGAAAATTGTAGGCGTCCCGCCTTAGAAAAGAGAGACACAAACCTACACGTGGAAGGAGAATTTTCTCACTTTCCAGAATACCGAGACGTATTTATCGATTTTCCTCGACACAGATCAAAAACGATAAAACCCAATTCTTGCCTCAGCGTGAGCACTGATAAAATGGACTTCTGTTCAGAAACTCTCACCAAATTTATAAAGCATGCCACAACAGCAAAAAGCACAGAATCACTAAAAAGACCTTCAAATCTCTATTTCGAAGGAGATATAAATTTATTGCCTGAATACACGTCATCTTTTAAAGAGTATCCAATAAATAGGCGTCAGTCCATTCGCCAAACACAAAATCTTAAGCTAGAAGGACAGTTTTACGGCACACCCGAGTACAAAGCAAAATATACAGGTTTGCCAACGGTAAAATTAAAATCAGCGAAACAATTCGACAACTTACAACTCGGAGAAGACATTTTCAAACCATCCGAAATTAAATACATTCATTCCGAATCCCTTTCCATTGATTCACCAAAATTACTAAAGCCTGAAGCCAGTCTTCCTGTGTCCACAGATAATTCAGCCATATATGCTAGGCCGCCGACACCGCGGAAAGCGAACTCTTCCAAAATTACAAACTTCGGCACTAAATCTTCCGCGAAACACGACCAAAGGAAAGGCTATCACGACAATTATCCTCTGAGCAAATCCTCGTCACACGCAAACGTTTCAACGACCGGTGACACCGTCTCTGGTCGGCCTCCCAAGTCACGATCCAGGACCTGGTCGCAACGAGGACAATCGGGAAGAAAGTCACCAAATAAGGTAAGCCATTATTACTTTCTCCTACATATTTTACCCTTTTATTTAAAATTAAGGGCATCGAAGATCTTACTCCATTTAAAAATCTACCCTAGTGGATATTACTCGTGCTCCTTAAAATACCCATAAATATATCATATTTCTTGAACAAAAAGAATCCGAAAATAACATTGTTTTAGCTGCGGCTCATTTTTTTCATTATATTGTCATGGCCCGAATTTTATTTGGCGTATTGCGAAAAATTTAGGTTTATTATTTTATACGTTAAAAATTAGACAGTGTTTACGAATATTAACTTCATGATGTTTCCTACTGGATCACACATGTTCTTTAAAATCCAGTAAAAAACATCATTTAGTTCGAAAATGCAACGAAAAAAGTCTTAAAACTCTGATAGAAAATGTTCATATCCAATTGTCCAAAGCATAAATCAAATACTTTAAGAGTTAAGAGGTTTGTAACGATGAAGATATATTTTTTTAAATGTTTAGGAAACTCAAATTGTTATCGAAGACGATAATAAATCCGAGATAGATGGAAAGCATTCTGACTATGGAACAGTGAGGAAACACCGAACAATGAAGCAACCAGTCAGCATAGTATTGGATGGAAAGTATGAGAGCCAGCCAGAGTATAGAAAGGCTTACGTCGATTATCTCATCAGAGAAAAACTACCGAGAAACCGTTCACCTGAAGCCATCGAGGAAAGGAAGCCTCCGGTAAGTTGCAAAAATTCAGTAAAATTGAACACTGTGTAGGCTATACTCTTTGTATTATTAACATTCTTAATTTTACTGCGTTGATGATACAGACTATAATGGATTATGAATGACTAAACAACTCACTTCTATGATAAATTATCTTCCTTCTTTTGAAGAGATCTTTTCAGAGTCCAAATTTTCAAGTTTCTGTCCTCTTTTTCGACGTTTTTTCTTCCATTTTAAAATTTTTGCTCACAACATATCTGGATTTCAAATCCGAATATAAGTCATTATAATTAAAATTAATTTAACCATTATTATTTAATATCTTAATAATTTAAGATGATAATTACAATGATTTCAGCGTCCTGAGAGTAGGAATCGTTCTTCACGAAACAAAGAAGGCAGAGAAAAACCTGTTGATGGAGAAATTATCGAAGCTAGTAATCAAATTTCAACTCTACACAAGCCGCCTTCGAGAAGGTAAATAATTTACAAAAACATGACTTATGTTTCATGAAATATAAATTGGTTAGATTTTTCTGATCCGATTCCGACTGTTAACTGTGTATTTTCACGTTTTTTCAATTACTTACATTTATACATTTACTAATTTATTTTTAATAAATAGTATATGTATGTGTAATAATCTAATAGGTCTTAAAATATTTCTTGTACAGGTTTCTGTATTTTAAGTACAAATGTTTTGCGTAACAAACATCATTTTTTTGTAAAGAGATTTTAAAAAATATTTTCATTAAAATAATTTTATAAATGTGAGTCAAAACTAAATATTTTAAATTAATTTATTTTTTATTTAAAATTATTTATGATTACAATTATGCAGTTTCACCAAGTATTGTCAGTTACCTTAATGTTAATAACAAAACATTCACGCTCGTGCTACTACTGAAAATCTTTTTGTATGTTTATCATATATTTTTTTTATATTTTTGCTGACACAGTATCTACCATATATTTCGATCAACTCCCAAGTGGCGTATTATGTGATACAAATACGATTATATTTATTTCTTATAATTCGTGTTTATTTTTCAGAACTTCAATCACAAGTATACAATCATCTCCAAGAAGAAGATCGGCTTCACCATCTTACCGTCTTCACGTAACAAACGTCGATCAACCAAAAAAAGGATTTGGTGGAGGTCCACATGTACCAAATCCTGATAAATGTACGTACCTAACTATATATTTTTAAAAATATATATAATCCGGGAAGGATGCTGTATCATTAAAAGCATTTTCCCAATAAATCTAACCCTATGTTAAGAAGAAAAAATCCACAACTAACGCCGGGTACAATCCGCTGGTAAGAAATTATTTTAGTTTCAATTGAAATAAACTACAATTATAGTTTTGATGTTTTAGGAAGAATTGACAACTTTAATAAATTTAGTAATTAAATATAGACATACAATTATACATCAAATTTTTATACGCATCAATTCATTCAGAAAAATATCAGCAGACGCGGGATTCGAACCACGAGCCTTGGAACCAACCTTTGCTCCGTTCTTTTACACCGCCCAGTCCACTCGACTATTCGCGGGTCCATTCAGGCGGAGAAATAGTCGAGTGGACTGGGTAAGTGTTAAATTATTAAAATGAGATGTATGTATTTTATACTTTCTTTCAATATAAATCGCATTCAGTGACATTTATTTCGGAAACCATGATAAATGCAATAATGTCATTAAAATGGAGTAAACCATATTTTTTAATACACAGTTACATTAAATAAATATTTTGTACTACAGCTAAGCGTGGTCTCAGAGGATCTTCTCCCAGACGCAATTCAAGGCCATCCTCTCCAATGGGAGCAATAATCCCATCCAACGGAGCAATTGAATTCAACAATGCTATCAGAAACAATCCAAGACGACAATGGAAGACTCAGCAAAGCGACAACAGGATCGGCTACCAACCATCATTGACGAACGTCGAAAACAAATCGTTTATTATCCTCGATAAAAGTGATCAACAACGCATCGAAAGAAGAAATTGGGAATCTCCTTGGTATAATAGATATTCAGATGACTATTAGGGAAGCAAACTCCAAGTATATTTTTTAACGTAGATCTAAATGTAGATCAATTTTAGTGCCATTTGACCAGATTAATACAGATGAAACAACGTAATAATTTCAATTTAAAACAAATTCGTACCAACATAAAATTATTCAATAATTGTAACATCAATTATGTTTGGATTCCTTTTACCTCATGATATTTTGTGTACGTTGCAAAGGTGAAGTTCGGGAATCATCACCCTATTTCCATCCATAGTTGAACGTAGGGATTTCGCACGAATCTCTGTTGACAGTTGGCAACTATGCATTGTGAAGTCAGAAAATGTTAGTTTATGTTATTACTCGTATTTTGTTATATCTATATTAATCTATCGCAATATGTTCTATTATTATCAGAGGCTTTTGTGAAACAAACATATAAAAAGTAGAAAACATAGATATCTATATTTTAGGAATAATAAAATAAATAAAAAAACTCATTATCTTAATTTGTTACATGAGATAAACGTGAGATTTACATAACTTTATTTAGTGGATACATCCTTGTATTTATTCATTTAATACGTACAATAATTCATATACGGAAAAAAGCAATGAAATTATTTGTTTCACAACAACCTTTGATCTAAAGACCAACTTTTAAAAATATTGTTCTATAAAAAATGCTAAATACTGTAATTAATGTTATTTGAAATATTCCTTATATATAAATTTATAAGAATCTTCGAGTATTTACAAAATGTACAACGATTAAAATACCTACTATAAAAATTAAGAAAACATTGGTAAGCGAACATAATATTTTACAATGTAGCCAACTAATAATAACTATTACAGATAAGTACCTTCTTTAATAAGTAGATAATGGTAAACCATATTAATATCAAATTCATTGTTTAAGAAATTTAGGTAGATGCTTTTAAATGTGTTATATTTTGTACAAGGAATAAGAAGCCATTATTTCATTTTTAATTATGTATTTGAAATATAAAGATTTACCTTATAAAAAAAAGTGTGCAGTTTTATTATAATATACAACCATAGAAGTAAACCTTCCAATGAATACAAAAAGAGGACTACAATATTAAAAGTGTATGCAATATCCAAGAACCATAAAAAACAAACGTTCCTTAAGGGCTTTCAAAAGTTCAGCCCTCAAAAAAAATGTTGAACAAAATAGAAAATTCTCGCATTACCTCCAAAATTTCATCCCCAAAACTTTAGTTAGAAAAAAAAATGTTTTTCACGGACCATCCCTCTTTTGAAATTTCAGGCCCTCCAGACCTCGAAGCGGAAAATTATGAAACTCACGTAAATTACTATTTTTCTACAACAAAACCAATCCCGGTTTTAAAAGGTGGCGTAGTGAAGCGGCCCCCAGGGCGTTGAATGAGCGCTGAGGGAGGCCCAACTTTTTCATACTGTGCAGTTATTAAATAAATAAATAAACAGCTATTCAACATCATTTGAAGTTTGCCATTGTAGACAATCGGACAACTCTTAAATAAAACTTAGTCCTTATTAAAATGCAATCCTTTCTCATTCATGAGGCTCCCTTTTCTCCCGTGCTGAATCGTGTACCTGTGTTTTACAAGGACTTTTGAAGGACTACTTTTGTCTACATATTTTGCTTTGAAAAGATTTTTAGATTTATGCTGGTATCAGTAAACGAAGTTGTATGCATTTTGCACACAGCACCATCTCCGATCAAATTATTTTAAGATAATTTAAATAAATTATTCAGTTGAACATAACCTAAAATTGAATTCATCTAAATTAAATGACTAGGATTAAATAATAAATAATAAGCATCTATTGATGATGAGGCGGTACGAAGTTCCCCAGGTCAGCTTGTTAACTCTTTTGACTACTAAAAAACACATGTTAAATTTTTTGGGGCCTAAGGCCCCCGGGCCGGTCGCCTTGTACCTACGCTCCTTGATAGCACTTACCAAGGAATTGTTTTCAGAGTACTTTCTCGTAATACAAGTAACGGGCTTTGGTGAGCAACACCAAACGTGGGTGTAAAAGTTAGTAGTTCAGACGTTAAAACTTGTAGCGTGGCATGGCAACAAAGCTCAGTATTGCTTCGGCACTCGGCTATTATAGTTTTTTCTCTTGCTCTTGCATGTTCCTTGACTTGATTGACCCAACATATAAATCTTCATGGCACATTTGGTTTTTTCCTCTTCATCTATTAAAGCATTTTTATTCGCCCTCTCCATAAAACTAGAGATTCGCGTATTGATAAAGCCTTATCAGGAGCCGAAATTTTCTCCATTTTATTGTTGGTGAAATGTATTAGTTGGGTTACTTTTCGTTGTCTCACTTGTCGAGAGAGAGAGAGACAACCTGAGTAATCTAAAACTAGATCGCATACGCGCGCCGCTCGACAAACTAGACTTGGCAGTATCCTGTATTTACTCGCACAATAATAAATAATAGTGTGGTGTGAATGTATCTTTATTTGAACAATCAGGTGCAGTCAAAAGACGATGTTGTGAGAGAGAGACAAACGTTATTGATGGACGTTGTTATATTGAACGAATTAAATATAACAACGTCCCATCTGCTGGATAAAATAATGACAATGGCTCCAAAATGAAAAATCATAAAAGTACATAAAAAGACATAAATCTGACAATAAGACTGACAAATGTGCACCTTTCATTGATCTACCCTTTCCCGCCAAACTTACAATATACGCCATATCGCCCCGGCAATGTTGTTCAAGAGGTTAATAATAAAAATAACATTTCCACACCAAAAAATAATACCTACCATAATTGAAAAATGATGCTCGCACATGGATGAAATGTATACCTATCATGGATTTCTCTCTCTCCCCCTTATTGAGACGATACTCATTTTAACGGATCAATAACAGAATAAGAGATCTGGAAATAACTTAAAACAGAAAGCAAAATATTTACTGTTTTTTTTACTCTTCTCTCCATCCAAAAAAATATCGTACCTCCCAAAACAGAAAAGTGACACTGGTAACACTGGGCTAAGTTAGCATCATTCGCGTACGTACTGTACGCGTCCTTCGCCAAGTGACACTGAGTGGTTTTACCGCCAATCCGCCCAAAGAACGAATCGTGGAAGTAAATAAATTGCAATTATGAGAAAATCAAAGCAGGTCAATGTCGCAGCTGACGATAGCGACAACGCGTCTGACGCAGGAGCAGAGAACGGCGGGAAGGAAGGCAGCGACCAAGGCAACGCTACATTCGACGCGGACGGCTATGAGTCGCCATCACCCAAAGATTCTCCGCCGCCAAACAAGGGCTCTCCGCCGCCCAAGGACCCGCCTAAGAAGCGTGGCGCCAAAGCCAAGGCGGCCAAAAAGGCGGCTAAAGCAGCCAAGGCGGCTAATGCGCTCTCCGACGAGGAAGAAGAGTATGAGGTTTGTTGCAATCTACAAACGTCTTCTTCATTTAAAACATATATATATATTTACTCATGTTAATTATTGTCACCTACCACAGCAATACAACAATATATCCGGTTTCAATGCATATTTCAAAAGTTCATACTAAATGCTACTACTAAGGAGTGGTTGTCATAAGAGAACAGCACTTACTTTCGAAAAATATGCACAATAAGACGCTTAGCATTTGTTGAAGGGATTCATGAAAATGATGATTAACTAAATTATTAAATAGATCACTGCCTAATTACTGATAACATAAATTTGTTCATTGAAAATCTATGGGTGAAGCTTGAAAACTTACCAATAACTTTCTTTTACCCATCACAGCAGCTTTTAACTCTGCTCCTCGCCGAGTTATGATTACCATATGCTCCTCAATGGTTATTTTGTCACAAGAGAACATCAACTGAAGTCTTGAAGCTTAAACACCCTAGCTCTCATCATTGTAAAAGATAGTTGAGCACAGAATGAATTCTGCATAGTCATTATGACTGCTTCAGTTTTGTTCACAGATTCAGAGGTTTTTTTTATAAATTAACACTATCCAGTCCGCGTATATTTATTTGTTTATATATATATCTATCCCCCATCGTCGTCGGGAATATCGGACAAAGCATCAGCCTATATGGTCAACTAATTCTAAACAAAAACATATTGCATTAGAATATAAAATAAAAAAACACAGTTTATATTTTAGCAAATACTAATTTTGCCAACAAACATAAAATTTAAATGCATACAATCGAAATATTGATTGAGAAAAACGATCAACGTTTTTCCAATTTAAAAATAATAATTATAACAAGGGAGATAAAGTCTTATCTCACACTTTTTTTAATTTATTTTTTACATAAAGTGCTCATTTAATTTTTTTATCGTCAAGTGTTCAAATAAAATTAAATATGACCCTCGTTGAAAAGCTTTGAGATCTTTGAATTATGGTCGAAAGTAAAAACAACATATATGTTGTGTGATCGGCCACTAACGTTTGAAAAAACAACACAAGCTGTGTATAGTCGGCCACTAAGCGTTGGCGGAACTATCGCACACATGTTGTGTGACCTGCCTTTAACGTTCGGCCTGGCTATTACACACATGTTGTGTAACTGGACTGGATAATGTTGAAGCAAAAATATATGCAAAGAAATGTTGTCTAGTTATCTTACATGTTGCAAACAAGGTTTGACTTTATTCGTCATTCCAATGTTAAGCATTGCCTCTAAAAAGCATGTTAAGCAGCTCGAATGGACTATGTGGCATTTATGGGAAAAATCCCTTGTGTGATAATTTGTTCAAAAGCAGGAACCCCCCACTAAATACCGACTTAATGGGGTATGTATTCTTTCAAGAGATGGAATGTTTTCATGCGGTGATCACTTGGTATATGTAGGACATGTTTGGAGAAAATCTGTGGAATGCCTTAGGAAGACGCAGGCTGTAACTCTGGATATCTCCAAGTTGTTCAGTTGGGTCTGGCATCGTGGTCTGAAGTATAAAAAAAGCTTGTATGCACTCAAAAAGGCACTGGATTGAAAATTTCTTAATAATAATAATGAAATAATCAAAGTATTACTACTGTATGGATGGTTTCTATTGTTCCTGCCACAAGACCATCTCTGGAGTTCCACAAGGCTCTATGTTGTCTCCCACTCTTTTAATTCTATATGTCAATGATTTGCTACAATGTGTAAACACTCATTGCTCTGCCGATAACAGAACTGTCCACCAGAGAATACGTTTTTAAAAACCTCCCAAATATTTGGAAGTCTGCTGCTCAGGAATTTTCGGTGAAGAACATAAACATTTCCCTCGAAAGGGTTTCAAGATTTTATTTGGCAAATAATTCTTCTTCTAAATAAAAATTTACTAAGTATAAATAATAACATACATACTAATTACAACAAGCGTTATGTATAATATCACCTCACAAAAATACAATACATGCTAATTTCTCCACATGTGCGGAAGTTGGCAATGGGCCAGCGCTGAGAAAAAAATTCAACAATGGTTGCAAAAGTTTGTGGTTCAAATACCAGTGACTGCCTTTTATTTTTCTCCGATATTAATGAAAGAAACGTCATAAGAAATGTCTCCTGTGAATTTGTATAAATAACCCAATACTTGTAATAATAACTAAGAAGTATCTTTTCAATGAAACGGATAACATTAGATTAACATATAGATTTTAATTCATATATTTGTCATTTTATTTTGTTAGGTTGAAGAAATCCTCGACTCCAAGTTGATAAAGGGCAAGAATCACTTCCTGATCAGATGGAAGGGCTACCAGCCTGAAAGTGACACCTGGGAACCAGAGAACACAGTGGCCTGCCCTGATCTTGTGGCGAAATTCAAAGCTGCCCATGTAAGTTGTGTAAATCATTGCATTTTTACATCAACTTAAAAAAAAACTATACTTTTGTATATGTATAGAGAGACATTCCTTGACTTAAGTTCAACAACTTAATACCCGTTTGCATAGAATTTTTATTAAGATTGAGGTGAGTAGAGCTGAGACTCACTTAAATCATTCTAAAGGACACCTATAAAAAAAAAATTACCTTAAGAAATGTCTCTGTATACGGACTTCAAGTTGTTTACATGCATAAAAGTGTCGATATCACGCATCTCTTCCTTTCGGTAGCCACAGGAAATACTTTACTGGTTTTCATCTTATTTTTATTTCTTGTTGTGTTTAACCTGTAATTTTTATAACACTTTAAATATGTAATTTGTATGATATGGACAAATTATTAATTAATGATTTGAATTATTTTGCAGCCTAATGGCAAGGCTAAAAAGGGCAGCTCCAAAAGGAAATCCTCGACTCCGGCCAAAAGGGAAAAGAAGAAGAGCAAATTTGATGAAGACTCTGAAGAGGACGAGACCAAAGAGTATGAGGTGATTATCATCACCATGTCCACTCCCCTATCTGGAGCATATGTTCATCACTAACTGCCTCCACAAAGCTCTGTCAACCGCCATGATTCTCACGTCATTCCATGATAGCTCCGCTGAGTACATTCTATGTAGAGTTCCTGACGACACGAGCCGAGGGGCATCGAATAAAAGGCAGTTTTAGTTAATGCTCTCTTGCGACATGAAGTATATATCCCAAAAAGGTTCATTTTTAGATTTAATAAAGTTGTGAGTCCCAGATATTACGTAATGAAATTAAAGGACGCTACATTGTTCCCAAGGAGGGAAGCTAGCTCCTTCTGCAGGCCACCGTGTAAAGTGATATCTGAAACTCTCAACCCTCTCGATGGTCTAACTCTGGCTGGTAAATGCAAATCTGCATCTTCACTTGACTTAAACATCCAACTAGGTGTTTTATATACTTTTTATTTTTCATTCCCATCACAGGTTTTGAACAGTTTGTTGAGACACTGTAGAATCATTCCCCCCCTTGTATAAAAACACAAAACGTCAATCCAACGGGACCATAATAATCTTAATAAATAATAGAGCGGCAGTCGCTTATTTGACATGCAGACAGTGAGGCGGCAACATTCTAATATCAGTGGAAATCAATTTCATTGAAAATATATTCAATTATGTTAGTCTCATATCAGTTTTTCATAAAACTATGAACATTTATTGTTATTATATCAAACTATCAAAAATACAAAGTTTTGTAAATTCATAAATATATATATATATTTGATATCACAGATAAGTATTCATTAGTTCATTGCCGTAATTGTTATTTATAAATTATGTATATTTGTTACATTTTTTTTTTATGTTTTATATTTGATTTTCCCAAGACAGTCAAAACTGAATACTCACATTTTAAAAAAATATATATGTATCAATTTGCATGCCCGTTCGTAGAGAAGTTTTTTGTTTTTATATGTAATCACATATTTTATGATCATTAACCCATTCACTACGTATGATGTCTATAGCGGACATAAGCTTTACAAGGAATTTGTAGCCTCATATCACAGACATATTCTTCTGTTGTAATGTTCAAAAATTAACTTAATCTATAACGGAGTATAAAAACCTTCTTGTCCTCGATAGAATGGAGATGCCGTGGCTTATTCCAAACCACTGGACTAGTCAATTCATGACTGGGCACCGAAATTTTAAGGCTAAACTCTTCAAGTTTAGCCTCGTTGATAGTCCAGACTGCCCATGCGGCAGCCCCTTGCAGGATGCTGAACACGTTCTGTGGCATTGTCCAATATTAGATTTAGGGAGGCAAAGGCTCCTTAGCCTAATCCAACAGAAGTCTGGACCGGTTGGATATAACGATCTCATATCTACGGAGCCCAACTACCATGCATTTTCTGTATTCGCGGCGACCTTCGGCGAAGAAGTCTAAAAGTCCAAATTTTAACGTCTGAACTACTATCTTTTACACCCATGTGTGGTGTTGCTCACCAAAACCCGTTACTTGTACAGGTACAAAGCAACCGGCCCGGGGGCCTAAGGCCCCAAAAAAAAAAAACGGAATATAAAATATATTGAACTCTAGTCAAAAACTATTAGCAATATCTCATATATAGGTTGTCCTCAACGACCGAGATACGTTCCTGGACTTTGGTCGTAATTCGAATTGGTCGTAAGTCGAATTTCATACAAAATATGAATGTACTTACGTATTAAAATAAAACCTTTGTATTTATTTACATAAATTTTTATTGTTATATTTATACTTATTCTTTACGCACATCCCGCGATCGTAATGCAATTTTTTTGGTCGTAATTTTTTTTAAATTTCAATAAAAAAATGTTTTGGTTGTAAGTGCGAATTGTCATAAGTAGAACCGTCGTAAGTCGAGAACTACCTGTAATTGTTTACTAGAAAGTATATTACAGTCCATATATTTTTCCCAAAAATCGCATTCAAAAGATGCAATCTAAGTGGGTACATTTCTATGTTTATATTTATTGATTTACAGTCGTTCATCATTAATCCAAATGACACATTATTTTGTATAGGTTGACAGAATCATGGAAGTTCACCTGAAGAAAAATGGAAAGCGAGAGTTTTTGATCAGATGGAAAGGATGGACTTCCAGCAATGATACCTGGGAGCCGGAAGAAAACTTAAATTGCCAAGACTTGATCAAAAAATTCATGGAAAAGGTAACGCAACTTAATTATTTATTATTATTATTCCTAGCTGCAGTATATGCAAGTTCGTGCAGGCTCTTGCCCTGGAGGCTTCCGGAAATCTTCTATTTTCCCATGTGGACCTCCAGGGAACAGATGTTCAGGGACAAAGCATCAGCAGGGATGACTATCTGAGGTTACAGAACTGTGAAACTGCAATTTGCGGTGTCCTTATGCTCCAAATTAGAGTGAATATGGTATAGTTAAGAAAACTATTTACAATGATTTTGAGTCTATTATCTATTCATGTATTCGCCATACACTTATTATTATGGTTTTAATTTTTAAAATATATTTAACAAGTTTATTTTGTATCTATTTATACGTTTAATTAAAAACTTATTATTTAACGTATTTGCTGCGTATGACATCTATAGGGGTCATGAACTTTACATGGAATTTGTAGCCTCATAGTACAGCTTTAATCTACTGTAATGTTAAAAATTTATTTACTATATAAATGAATATAAAATATATTGGATTGCAGTTAAAAACTATAAGCAATATCAGATATATTTAGTAACTATAAAATATATTACAGTCTATATTGATCGTCCAAAAATCTAATAAAAAATCCACCATAAAGGTGCAGCGTTTAAAAGATTAAAGTGATTTATATTGTAATTTATATTAATAAAAGATAAATTCAACAGTAATATAATTTAATTCACACTTCAAAATCTACTGCAAGATATTTAAATTTTATAAAATTAATTGTTAGCTTAGCGTACTATTAAAACAGATGTTTTTTTTCTTTCTATATTTTTAGGTCAGAGTAAAAAAGGAGGCGAGTCCTCGAGATCTGCGCCTCGCTCCCAGCTCCACCAAGCGCTTCACTCTCTCCAGTAAAGACACTGGCCGCCGCCTCAGCAAACGCGCTAACAACAAGCAAAGGTGAGACTCACGTATCTGGCCCGCCTGGATACGTACACCTCAGATAATAACTTGACGAGCTTTTCATTAGACGCATTCTCTTGAGCAGACAGAAAACCCCACTCCTCTCACTCACTAAGGCCTACCGATCCTCTTCCACCGAGTTATTCATTATCTTTGCGAATGGATGTGCAAGTGAGTGTGTCGCACTATTATTGCTTAGACATGGTTTCTCTTCAGAGGTCAGGGACACTTGTCTTACTCCTCCGCAGGGTAAGATCATTTTTTTTATTTATGAAAAGTAAGGCTTGCGGCGCTCGCAGCATGGCAGAGAAGATGGTCTACCTTGCTCAAGGGTAGACATACATATTCCTTCCTTCCTTTCATCCTCGACAAAATGGAGATGCCATGGCTTATTCCAAACCACTGGACTAGTCATTCATGACTGGTCCCGACAAATTTAAAGTTTAACTCTTCGAACATAGCCTTATTGATAGTCCAGACTTCCCATGTGGGTAACACCTTGAACATGTTCTGTGGCATTGCCCAATGTTAGAGACAAGTAAGGGAAGGCTCTTCACCTTAATCCAACAGAGGCCTGGACCGGTTGAATATGTTGACCTCTTCAAGTCTTACGACCTTCGGCAAAGAACTCAAAAAGTCCAAATTTTAACGTCTAAACTAAAACATTTACACCCACGTTTGGTGTTGCTCAACAAAACCTGTTACTTATAAACACATAAAAACTTCATTACTTAAATATACATACACTATACATAAAATTCTTTTTTCAACGCGTCAATCCAAGCACAAAAATAACGGCAGAAGCGGGATGCGAACCGCGGACCTTGGAATCCACCATATGCCCAGGTATTTCACACCGCTCGGCGAATCACGCCATTACTGTGCCCAGACTGACTGCGGTGAAACTAGTATTATAGCATTGTTAGCATCACCGACAGATGTCGCCATAGTATATATTCAAAGTATGTATATTTTTATTATTATTCTATCAGTCTTCATTTATTCACAAGCTTAATATTATTACTTTCCGGCAGTCTATTTATTTTAGTAAGTACCACTCGGGTCTCGAACCAAACTATAGACTGAATGGATGTGAAACGACTAATTATAGTTCCGACTCGGACTTTATAACCAATCATTTACCTGTGTTACTGATGGATAATTTTTACCTTCTTGATATTGTCTCAAGGAGACATTATTAATTAATTTTTAATTTTTATTAGAATATTATTTTATTATTTCAATATTCTAATCTACTTTTATAGATCATTGACTATATTACAATATTATCATTACTTAAATATACATACACTATACATAAAATTCTTTTTCAACGCGTCAATCCAAGCACAAAAATAACGGCAGAAGCGGGATGCGAACCGCGGACCTTGGAATCCACCATATGCCCAGGTATTTCACACCGCTCGGCGAATCACGCCATTACTGTGCCCAGACTGACTGCGGTGAAACTAGTATTATAGCATTGTTAGCATCGTACGACAGATGTCGCCATAGTATATATTCAAAGTATGTATATTTTTATTATTATTCTATCAGTCTTCATTTATTCACAAGCTTAATATTATTACTTTCCGGCAGTCTATTTATTTTAGTAAGTACCACTCGGGTCTCGAACCAAACTATAGACTGAATGGATGTGAAACGACTAATTATAGTTCCGACTCGGACTTTATAACCAATCATTTACCTGTGTTACTGATGGATAATTTTTACCTTCTTGATATTGTCTCAAGGAGACATTATTAATTAATTTTAATTTTATTAGAATATTATTTTATTATTTCAATATTCTAATCTACTTTTATAGATCATTGACTATATTACAATATTATCATTACTTAAATATACATACACTATACATAAAATTCTTTTTTCAACGCGTCAATCCAAGCACAAAATAACGGCAGAAGCGGGATGCGAACCGTAGACCTTGGAATCCACCATATGCCCAGGTATTTCACACCGAGTGGTACTTACTAAAATAAATAGACTGCCGGAAAGTAATAATATTAAGCTTGTGAATAAATGAAGACTGATAGAATAATAATAAAAATATACATACTTTGAATATATACTATGGCGACATCTGTCGTACGATGCTAACAATGCTATAAATACTAGTTTCACCGCAGTCAGTCTGGGCACAGTAATGGCGTGATTCGCCGAGCGGTGTGAAATACCTGGGCATATGGTGGATTCCAAGGTCCGCGGTTCGCACCCTTCTGCCGTTATTTTTGTGCTTGGATTGACGCGTTGAAAAAAGAATTATGTATAGTGTATGTATATTTAAGTAATGATAATATTGTAATATAGTCAATGATCTATAAAAGTAGATTAGAATATTGAAATAATAAAATAATATTCTAATAAAAATTAAAAAATTAATTAATAATGTCTCCTTGAGACAATATCAAGAAGGTAAAAATTATCCATCAGTAACACAGGTAAATGATTGGTTATAAAGTCCGAGTCGGAACTATAATTAGTCGTTTCACATCCATTCAGTCTATAGTTTGGTTGAGACCAGTGGTACTTACTAAAATAAATAGACTGCCGGAAAGTAATAATATTAAGCTTGTGAATAAATGAAGACTGATAGAATAATAATAAAAATATACATACTTTGAATATATACTATGGCGACATCTGTCGTACGATGCTAACAATGCTATAAATACTAGTTTCACCGCAGTCAGTCTGGGCACAGTAATGGCGTGATTCGCCGAGCGGTGTGAAATACCTGGGCATATGGTGGATTCCAAGGTCCGCGGTTCGCATCCCGCTTCTGCCGTTATTTTTGTGCTTGGATTGACGCGTTGAAAAAAAATTTTATGTATAGTGTATGTATATTTAAGTAATGATAATATTGTAATATAGTCAATGATCTATAAAAGTAGATTAGAATATTGAAATAATAAAATAATATTCTAATAAAAATTAAAAAATTAATTAATAATGTCTCCTTGAGACAATATCAAGAAGGTAAAAATTATCCATCAGTAACACAGGTAAATGATTGGTTATAAAGTCCGAGTCGGAACTATAATTAGTCGTTTCACATCCATTCAGTCTATAGTTTGGTTCGAGACCCGAGTGGTACTTACTAAAATAAATAGACTGCCGGAAAGTAATAATATTAAGCTTGTGAATAAATGAAGACTGATAGAATAATAATAAAAAATATACATACTTTGAATATATACTATGGCGACATCTGTCGTACGATGCTAACAATGCTATAAATACTAGTTTCACCGCAGTCAGTCTGGGCACAGTAATGGCGTGATTCGCCGAGCGGTGTGAAATACCTGGGCATATGGTGGATTCCAAGGTCCGCGGTTCGCATCCCGCTTCTGCCGTTATTTTTGTGCTTGGATTGACGCGTTGAAAAAAGAATTTTATGTATAGTGTATGTATATTTAAGTAATGATAATATTGTAATATAGTCAATGATCTATAAAAAGTAGATTAGAATATTGAAATAATAAAATAATATTCTAATAAAAATTAAAAAATTAATTAATAATGTCTCCTTGAGACAATATCAAGAAGGTAAAAATTATCCATCAGTAACACAGGTAAATGATTGGTTATAAAGTCCGAGTCGGAACTATAATTAGTCGTTTCACATCCATTCAGTCTATAGTTTGGTTCGAGACCCGAGTGGTACTTACTAAAATAAATAGACTGCCGGAAAGTAATAATATTAAGCTTGTGAATAAATGAAGACTGATAGAATAATAATAAAAATATACATACTTTGAATATATACTATGGCGACATCTGTCGTACGATGCTAACAATGCTATAAATACTAGTTTCACCGCAGTCAGTCTGGGCACAGTAATGGCGTGATTCGCCGAGCGGTGAAATACCTGGGCATATGGTGGATTCCAAGGTCGCGGTTCGCATCCCGCTTCTGCCGTTATTTTTGTGCTTGGATTGACGCGTTGAAAAAAGAATTTTATGTATAGTGTATGTATATTTAAGTAATGATAATATTGTAATATAGTCAATGATCTATAAAAGTAGATTAGAATATTGAAATAATAAAATAATATTCTAATAAAAATTAAAAAATTAATTAACATAAAAACTTCTTCAACGCACAGCACCACAGTTGATATCCAATATTGGTATCCTTTATTTTTCACCTTTGACTAGTTATATTATCTGTTGCTTCCGGTTAATATGTAAATAATTCTTTATTTTTGATGCACGTGTAACAGCCTTCCTATAAAACTAACCTTCTTCCATCTCCCGGGCCTCATTTCATTTGTACAACAGTTTTTTCTTTTATTCGCTTGTTTAAAATGAATTAAAGTGTACAAATATGTAATAATGTGTATAAATAGTAATGATTGCTGTGTATGTTTCAGGGTGCGGTACGATGACACCGAATGAATCCTTAATAAAACGCAACCAGCCCTTTACAATGATTGAATGATGTTCAAAAAAGTTAACTTGATTTTTCAATTTTTCCTCAACTCCTGTACGCCGCAATAGCGGTCGCTGCGAATCAAAAAAACTTTCACATTGATCGACAAAAGTAAAGTGGAAAATTAGTTTAATAATTAGCGTAATATTTTAGGGACACGATTACAGTTTTTATTTTGTATTTGACATGTAACTCTATATAGTGTAATTTATACCGTCATACATTATAATACTTTATTAACTTTTAAGTTTAAAAAAAAACCTTTAAATGGCACTCAAGTGAGCTAAATGATTTCTATACTGCAATATTCAATTTTCTCTACAACTAGAAATTATGAAATATATATATTTATATATATATATATATCTGAATTTTATAACAAAATTTTCATGCTTTTATGTACAAGGTTGACTAAGAATTAAAGAAGTGGATAAATGGCAAATGAGGGGAAAAAAACTTTTTGTATTCAGTCAATGAATACCTTGCATAATTTAATATTAAATTTTATTTGCACTTGTGGGTCGATAATTATGATTAAAAAGTTATTACTTTCATTTGTATATACAGTGGTACCCCAACATATGAGTTTAATTCGTTCCGCACCTTGCTCGTATTTCAAATTACTCGTATCTCAAAATGTTATTAAATAGCTCCGATGCACTACCAGTTGCGACTTTTTCTGGGTATTTCATACTAAGCCGATTACACGTATCAAATTTTGCTTGTATTTCAAAGAAAAAAATCGCTCGCTCGAAAGCTTGTATCTCAAAAAACTTGTATGTTGGGGTATTCGTATGCCAAGGTACCACTTAATATATATATAAGTTTTGTTAGTGTCTCACCAGCAGGATTTAAGGAAACTAATTTTGAAGAGACAATATAAACTCATGTAAATATGAGGATATGTTTTTCTTTTTAAAAAAATAAAGATGCCTAAAATTACATCTACAAAAATAATTTTGCATATTTGATTTTTTATTATTGGTATTCAAGTTTCTTCAAATGAACTGCAGCTATGGATTTCTTTGCATTTTGTATTTTTTTCTTTGTATTCGGAACATCACTAGATATGATAAGTTGTTGTTATGTTGGTCCAGAAAAACTGCAGATATTTTAAAGGTTTTAAACTTATTACTTTATTAGCACATATATATATGTTCACTTCCTATAAATATATCAGATTAATTATTAACAAAAAATTTATAAACAAAGATGTGTGCTTTCATTTATTTGTAGATTCTTTATAGTCTGCAACATCTCAGCACAACTATTATTTAAAGAATATTTTATATGGTTAAATATTCTTTTAATTTTTTTATGTGTTTACATGTGCCTATAATTATGAACGTGCTGAAGTCATGTTACTTTCATTTTGAGGTGGAAAACCGATGAAAGTTACAATTCCATGTTGCATAAAATGCTATACTTAGATTCTTTAAATTTCATGTTAGTTTATCATTTTATTAATTAACAACATTATAAACTGAGACTAATGAATAACTATAATTATTTTATCATTTCTTGACGCCACTTTCATAGTTAAGGGCACATTTTAATTTTTTAAAACTCATTTTTAGATGATAAAAAATGACATTTAAAATCATATATATATTTTTAGTTTCTTTTAGCTTTTATTGATTTTAAAAGATTCTTTTTTTTAAATCCAGAGGTAAAAGATCTGTAAGCATTCATTCATATTGTGGTTTTATTTATTGACTAACTTTTTAAAACATCTCACAACTCTGTTCCTTAAAAGGCATCCCCTGTAATTATTTTTGAAAATATTGTTATAATTATTGTTTAACCATGAGGATGGATGAACGATATATATGTTAGTTCTGCTAACTAATCGTCGATGAAAGCAATTTAACGTCAAGATTCTTCGGCGGTTTGTGGCCTTTTGATGTCAAGGACTGTAGCGTGCTGTTAGCCCTCATGCTTTGTGGCGTGTCCGTATAGTGTTGCCACAGATTATTTATTATTTTAAATGCAAATGATTCACTACTTTTTTGTGTTTATATGATTAAGCACACTGACTTCAATGTTGATAGTCATATTTGAAGTTGGGTATTCTCTTCCTTTTGTTTAAAAAATATGATCAATGATTTTTGTTAAGTACATTGCTGAGCTAACAACACCGTGTAAGTCAACATTGTTATTTTTACAGGATAACAAGTAAACTGTTAAATATTTATTTTAAGAATGATTTGCAATTTTAACAGGTGTTATTTTTATGGATCAGTAATTCATATAAATACATTGAAAGGCTTGCTTAATTTCATTAACTCAGGCTTAAATGTGACTTAAAAGATCACTAAAAAATAGACTGTATTACTTGTGCGAATTGTTAGCCAAGTGATAATATGACTCTTTATCCACAATATTGCATTTATGTATAAGTACACACTATTTTATTCCGTATAATTATATTATTAAGAAAGACCAATAGAAAAAGAATTGTGGTGGATTTAAAAGAAACTGTTTTTTTTTATTACTCCTGAACATAAAACCCGATTGGTGTCGTGTCTGATGTGTGTAATATTAATAAAAGATATAAATAATTAAAAAATATTCTAGTTAAGATTGTATGTTATATTGTAAGAATTTTGAAAATAAACACAATATGAACAATTTCATTACAATGTGCGTTATTATTTCTTAACCCTTTCATTACGCCTCGGTTTGAATACAAATGATACTGTGTATTATAAAACTAGTATTTGAAGCATAAATGTACTTAACTGGTCTATTTTCATATATCACAATGGATTTTGTATCCTTTAGCTATCAGATGATGCATAAAATCTATTCTAAGAAAGTAGCAAAACGATATATCACATCAAATGATGTCAATGGTTGGGAAATCTTTTGACAGCATATCTAGGTTAAGCAGGTTTGTCTATTGCTCTCCGATCATCTGAACCTTGTCAGCCATCACCTTCAACTTTACTTCATGCTGGGTTGGCTCGGTGTAAAGTTGCCTCTATGTGCAAATGTTTGAAGTGCCAAGAAGTTTGCAGTTCAAATATAATGTCTTTCACATGATATGATACTTTTAAATATCTTGGCTCTGTAATATTCTTAGACGCTAAAACTGAATCTGACGTGGAGCATAGAATAAACACAGGATGGCTGAAATGGAGCTCTCTCTATGGGGTTTTTTGTGACAGCAAGATTCCAGTTAGGATCAAAGGTAAAATCTACAAAACTGTTGTAAGGCCAGCTATGCTCTACGGATCGGAGTGTTGGACCCCGCTGAAACGTGACTTGGATAAGATTCATGTGGCAGATAAGGGAAAACCGCCTAAAATGGTATGGGCATGTGACACGGAGAGATGAGGACCACATGGTGAAGAGAGCCCTCAACATACCCACGCTAAGAAGAAGACCTGGAAGACCACAGGCAACCTGGACTGCAACTGTAAACAAGGATCCGAAAACTCTGGGTTTGACCGAGAATGCAACGCAGGACAGACAAACATGGCGAATGTTCACAAGGAGAGCCGACCGCTAGGCTAAAGAAAATATAATGTCTTTCTCAAAAGTGATATCACCTGTAGGCTTTGCCCAAAACTTCTGAGCAAACTGTGACCTTTTATCCAGCTTGCGAACAAATCTGAAAAAAAAAACTGAACATTAATTTTAGAAGTGGTACTCTCTTTTTTGCTCGCAATTTTTTTTCAGAATATTTATTTCTGATGTTGGACTGTTTTTTTGCCCTCAAGAAATATTGAGGAGTTACATGTTACAAGCAGCTCACCGATCATTTTAAACATGTAATGCAGCCCATCATTTTAAATTTTTGTCTAGATCTGATTTAACAGAACACAATTGTAGATACTGCATATTATTGTTGACAACTATAAAGTGGATATTTTAGTCGGCGGGTATAGCTCAATGGTCAAAGCATTTGCTTGGCAAGCAAAAGGTCATGGGTTCGATCGGACCCGACGGAGATTAAAAAAAAGGATTTTTAATCGATTTCTGAGTTCTAAAATACCTCTCGCCTGTAAAATACCCCTCGCCCGTAAAATGCCAAACATAGCCTATTAATTAAAATTGGTGGTAGAAGAAATTCGTCCTGTGAAGACCACCCATTGATAGTAAATTCCTGTAATAATAAAGATGATGCATGAATCTCAGGCTGTAGTCTATGACGTTGGCGGATTAAACACTACACATGCAGCGTCATAGAATTCCACATATGAGACTTCTGAATTACTATCAGATAACAAAAGTATATCAATGAATTATTTATTAAATACCATTAAATATTGACTACACTTGTCCGATGCCGGTGGTCATAGCTCAATGGTAAAGCGTTTGCTTTGCAAGCCAAAGGTCGTGGGTTCGATCCCCGACGGAGATGAAAAAAAAAGGATTTTTAATAGATTTCTGAGCTCTAAAATACCCCGGTTGGTGTGAATTTGATCCATTACCCGTAAAATGTCAGTCATAGCCTATCAATTAAAATTGGTGGTAGACGAAAGTCGTCCCGTGAAGACCACCCATTCATAGTAGATTCCTGTAATAATAAAGGATGATGCGTGAATCTCGGGCTGTAGTCTATGACGTTGGCGGATCAACACTCCACATGCAGCGTTTAGCCATATACACCATGGTAAGCGTCATAGAATTCCACAGATGAGACTTCAAAAAATTACTATCACCATCTGTCGGTATTCTCCTGTATGTGTTTACATAAAAAAAAAAAAACACTCATGAAACCAAGTATGTGACAAAACATTTTAAATAAAAAACTTAATACTTTGTAGATATCATCATTTGACTTCAAACCATCAAAATGTAAAATATTCACTTAGGAGACATTCCATATTATCATTTTCTGTTTAAAAGTACATATCCATTTTAAAAATGCTCGTAAATAGATCTTTTTGTTGCTCAAATCCATTGACCAGAGCATCTGTGATGTTATTAAAACATTTTCTGCACTCAACCTGTTTTTTCGCCAAATTTGTAGCTTCACTTGTCATGCAAGATGATAAGACAGTCATTCTATGACAAAATGCACTGAAATCTAATGACTTCTGGTTCATTTAAAACTAAGTCTTTTTATTACTCGGAACCTAATTTAAAAATAATAAGAGAAAACCCTTTTAATATAATTGTTGATCACACCTTTTTATTTATTTCTACATTATACTTAGGTACAAATCATTTATGACTTTTTGTAGTATTCCACTTCTAATATGATGTCTAATAAAAAACCTCATTTACGTACATCATTTATTAGAAAATAAAATTCAGTGCATTTAATAAACTTAAAAATGCATAAGTTACGTAAGTATTTGTTAAAATGTACTCCATTTTAGATCACATAAAATTCTTTGGACTGTTTTATTGACACATAACAGTTGAAAAAAAAACAGGCTTTTGTAATTACAAAATAGACAAAACTTATCAAAAATGCAGGCAATTGTAATGTATGATGAAAAAAAGTAATAAACATTTTTAACAAAACCGATATGAAAAGCAGGACATGGTTATTAGAAGGTTAAAATACTTTATTAAGTGAAAGAGCTTATTCACTTTCGTGATATGAATTTCAACATTGCTAAACATTTGAAGAGGACAGAGTTATACAAACATAATAATAATCTGTATAGTTCCATCTTATTTCTTACAGTAACATAAGGTTATCAACTGACAATACTTTGTGAAACTGCATAATTATCATTTTTAATTAATTTTAATTAAAAAATTTACAAATTTAAAATATTTAGTTTTGATTCACATTTATTTTAAGCGATTACATGTTTCCGGCCTCCCTGGATCTTTAATAATTATTGGAGACCATCAACAGTGTTATCATGAAAAAAAAATGTGTTGAAAAACATTGTTGTCTTAGGATAAATCGAATACACCATAATATGATATGCCATATTTCTAGGTTTGTAAAATGCCAACAAATTAAGAGAAGAAAAAAAATCACATTTATATGATGAATGATAATAGAATGCAAATTCTATCCTCCTTCATTCAGCGTTCACCGATCAAATTTGATTGTTGCAACCAAGCAAAACAAATGGCATTAGTTCACTGAATGTGGCATAATACATTTTTTTAAAAGATGCCAAATGATTAGCCTGACATACCTAATTACATAATAGACATTATTAATTTAATAATACATTTAAGCTGACTAGTAATTTATGAACCAAAAAAGTTAGTTTCTAAACAGTAAATAATATTATATTGAAAGTATATTACAACATGCATGATAAGAAATTTAAGCTTCTGGACACAATTTTTTGATAAATCTCTTGGATTACTAAATGGCAATTTCAATGAATCTGTTAACCATTAAAATAGATAATTTAAGCAATATTTCATTTTTTCTTTTACTTAATTATATATATATATATATGAAATGTTGGACGTTTGTTTTTGTAACAATAATGCCGTGTTATTTGTGTGTTCACCATGATATACTTATAGCATGGTTTTTGTTGTTGCAATTCCAGTAATTTGCATTGAAATATTTCGACACTAGTTCTGACTATGAGATCATGGACACCGAATGTGACAATAATCTTACAACGCTGCACTTATAAATGTTAGTTTGAATTAGAATTTACAAAATATTTTGTAATTTCTTGATAAAAGATCTGATACTATTTCTACTTCTTTAATCATGTTTTATTCATTTGCTAAGTGTATCTTTATAAATTTATGTATATTGTATTGGAGCTTGTGCTCTGTCAAATAAATAAATATGTTTTTCGGCTTTGTGAGTACTGAACTCTTTCATCTATCTATTCATTTTTGTAAGTTATATCTAAATCAGTAGTTATATATTAATTGAGTCTCTAATTGATATTTAAAATAAAACCACTTCATTAAAAATATTTTAGAAAACCGTAAAAAAGTAAGAATAAATTTTTCACAATATTAGTTATTTAAGAATAGGTAGTAAAAACATTTCAAGTATTAACAATTCTATGACTTAACAAAATAACGGCTTTAGTTAGGAATGTAGCAAAAAATATATAAAACGTGAAATTCATGAATAATTATCGGTTTGTTATATATATTCATAATAGTCATAATATTCATTTAATTATTGAGAAACCATACATGAATAATGTTTCTACAACAAACCTATTCGGAAGTCATATCTTTCCATTACAATTGTTTATAAAAGTGTATTAATGATTGTATTAAAATAAAAAAAGATAAATATATTTAAGTACAAGAATATTTTTTTATGTCAAATTCACTTAAGGTGATAAATTAAATAATTGTAAAACATCGTCAAAATACTTAAAACAACAGAATATACATCAGAGACTTAAAATAATACAACATTATCTACAGAATCAAGTGTATCATTTTTAGTTTTCGATAACGTTATATCAAATTCTCGGCTACTAGACAGTCAAACAATATCACATCAATTTATATATTCCTGAACATTTTATGTTTTACATTGCCATTTTAATTTCTTTTGAAAAAAAACACCTTTATTTTCTCAATTTCAAAACAGGCACCAAGTCATAGTCTATAATTTTACATTCCAAAATTTCAGTTATTTATTTTACATGACTGCAGATTTATTTCAATCCATAATTGTTTGTGTATTTGTGGTTTCTCAGCATTAAAATTATAATATTATTAGTAATTGATTCAAAGCATAGATTCAAGGTGAGTCATACGCAGCAAATTGATTTTACTGTAATCATTTCATCCATTTATGCAATAGTAATCTTCATATGTCCAAAAGGAAGCAAAAATACGCCAAGGGGTGAGACAAGGATGCTCTCTGTCGCCTGTACTCTTCAACGTATACATACAAAATGCAATTAATAACATCAGGGAAAAAATGGGCCATAGAGAGGGGGTTAAAATACATGGCCAAAAGATTGATATGATAAGGTTTGCTGACGACATTGCTCTGATTGCTGAAACTGAAGATGAACTCACGGAAGCTCTGACATCCATGGAAAACATATTTAATTCCAACTACAATATGAAGATAAACAGCACAAAAACCAAAGTCATGAGAGTAAGCCGCAATGATCAGCAGAAAATTAACATATCAATGCTAGGAGTACCCCTAAAAGATGCAAAAGAATTTGTATACCTTGGAAGTACAATCACCTGGGATGGCAGAACAAAAAGAGAAGTCAACAGTCGAATACATCAAGCAAGGCTAGCTTTCAATAAAAAAGCCAAAATTCTTGAGTCCAAGAATATTTCTTTAGGGCTCCGTAAGCAACTTGCCAAAACAATTGTTTGGAGCATCTTAATGTACGGCTGTGAGACATGGTGCTTATCTGAAAGTGATAAAAAAAAAAGACTAGAGGCCTTTGAGATGTGGTCGTACAGAAGAATTCTCGGAATTTCCTGGAGAGACCACGTCACGAACAATGAGGTTCTCAGAATAATCAAGGAAGATAGGCAACCAATAAGAACCATCTCAGAGAGGCGAGCCCGATGGATTGGTCACATCATGCGCCACGATGGTCTCCTTCACGATATTGTGGAGGGGATGGTTGAGGGTAGAAACTGTAGAGGGCGCCCTAGACGGGAGTATTTGCAGCAAGTGTTCGAGGACATGAATTGGGTTGAAAAGGGTTGCGGAGGACCGAGAGGAATGGAGATCGAGATGCAAAATTCTGTTGCTGCAAACCAATCCACCGGATTGATACTACGAAGAAGAAGAAATCTTCATATCTGCGTGTGTTGTGTTGATAAAACAATTCCAGCTTAGCGCACCTCAAATATTAATAATATTTAAGTCCCTTACTAGTCTAGCGGTAAGAGACAGACCAAAAGCTTTCATTTCCAAGTTATACTTAAATATCTATGAAAAAATAATAATAGACAACTAACATATATTCGTATGAGAAGATACTAACATCAAACTTACTCATATTATATTAATAGTACATCTTCATAGTTATGGACTCCATTGACGGTGATATTTTCAGTGCTTTTTATACTATCTTACCAAAGGCAGTGAAGGTGTTTAACATTAAGACAAGTAATGTAATCTTCATCAACGGTACAAGCTCATTTGCTGCTCCAGCTCCTTCATGTCGGACACGTGGAACTTTTCTTGCTGCTCTTTCAAAAGGTTGAGAATGGCTGCCAGTTGTGCCTTCTCCACTCTAAAAAGATAATTTTATAAATTGTATTATGAGAATTCGTGGTGATTTATTATATAATCACTTATAAATAAATATAAACAAATTCTGATTTTTAGTTAATATTTAATTATTATCCAGTTATGAGCTATGATACAAGTAGTTATATATTTTTTTAAATTTTAGGAATAATTCTAAAAAACATATATATTTTAAGTTATTGAATACTTGTAGTATTCAGTTTCTAGCTAATGTAAAATTTATTATAAAATCAATTGTAAATTTATACTACAATAAATAGTCAG
This sequence comes from Glossosoma conforme, assembly GCA_022606575.1. Classification (NCBI taxonomy): domain Eukaryota; kingdom Metazoa; phylum Arthropoda; class Insecta; order Trichoptera; family Glossosomatidae; genus Glossosoma; species Glossosoma conforme. The sequence continues at coordinate 108,996 of JAGTXR010000233.1, read as the reverse complement.
ACAAAAAAATTACTTAATAAGAATGTAATGAAAAAGATGGAGGTGCATTTCAAGTTCACTTAGAAGCGCAATAGTTTTTTTTCTGCGGCGGCTACTCGCAATAACTAAAAATAACAAATGTAGAGAAGTGAAAAAGCATTAGTAATAAGAATAACCAATGATCTCTCACTTCTCCACATCAGGCATCAGGTTTATGCGAGGGTCACTGCAGAAATAACAATCGCATTTCTAAATGAGGTTCAATCTTTTTTGATACATTCTTATTAACTCTTTTTTGTCTCATTGGTTATAACCTATGCATCGGTTATTCCTAATGCCCCCTCTACTGAAAGTAAGCCTGTCATATTCTCCTCACTCCTTCTCCTGCATGAGCTGCTCCGCTGTCATGGAGGCGGAGAGCTTGTCGGCCAGTGCTTGTTGTCGGGATGCTTTAAGGCGCGCCTGCAGATTCTCTGTAGTCTCCTCGGACCTCGGTTCCAACAGCTCATCACCACTCTTCTGCTCGTGACTCTCGCCTATATGCTGGTTGTGCTGCATATTGGCGATCTAAAAATAATACAAAGTTTTACCAAACATTAAGCCTCAAACTGCGCCACCCAGATGTATGAGAATCAGTGTGAAGTTTCCATTTTAATTGGAGTAATTGTTTGAAAATAAAGGACTGACAAATCTATCAGTTGCTTAATGAGATCCATCTAACACAAGATATAAATGAACATTTGATGCTAAAAACGATAATTTTAAAGAATAAAATAATAAACTTGTAAAAAACCACAGAGATTTAATTCATTTATTCGTCAGTGGTTTTATACAAAGTTTATTATTTTATTATTTACATATGAAAAACCACAAAATTACTTTGTTCTACGAATATGTATAAATAAATTTATTTATTTAACTAAAATAATATTATAATCTGATGTTTTACTATGAATTGTCAGTTATTAGCCTTAAGACTATATTTTTTATACTTTATCAAAACAATAATATATTTTAATGGGACTGTTTTATACTACTCATTTCTCATTATGTCATTTTATGTTATATATTGTCTATAACAATATAGATAAATTTCAAGTACCTATTAACACATTCGCGCTCATCTGATACTCTAATACGGGCGAGAAATCGATGTCGCGCTTAAAAAATATGTGTCTACATAATGCCATAATTTAAAAAATATCCAGCATCACTACATATTTTTTCAATATGATACTCACCAATTACATCACCACCAGCAAAAACATCGAAAACTTATAGAAATTCTTACACTTATTTTTAATTATATCCACAACTTGAAAATACACATTAAAACTCTTAAGGGTACGTTTTTTAGAGTTATAAATATTTTTAAAGATTTAGAGTATGACATTCATGGTAATAATAACCCTTATAAAGGGCATTATCACAAAAAAATATACATAAAATACGAGCAATTATGTAATAAAATTAAAAATATATGTTGATTTTACAAAATAAGCAAACATTATTTATACCAAAAAATTAAACAATTTTGTAGTAACCCTGTTTCTTAAATATGTGTTTACTTTCGAAAAACTAATAATATTGACCCTCATAAGCAAGAAAAAGTCAAATGCTTGTAAAAAAACAAATATAAATACCCTACCCGACTTTAAAGATCAGAGTGCGTAAAACGTAAAAATACCCTTCCCGTAATTAGCCGTCAGACGAGGTAACAGGTATTAGTACCTTTCCCGATGCGAATGTGTTAACTTATCAACAAAGTTATAGAAATATGAAGGATACACAATAAAAAATGCACATAGAAAAAACATTAACACTTTACTTAAATATTTTAATTTACTTTCTAAAATCAACAGATGCTTATAAATAAATATATTATAAAACTGATGGACAATGTATTGTAAAAATATATTATTTCCCTTATAGATCACTCATATATTTGAATATGATTAATTTTTTTCTAAAACAAAAGGTATCGATAAGAAATAGACGACTATAAATATATATATAAATAAATAAATTTGAGTACCTCCGTTTGGCATTGTCTTCCATACCACCAGGAAAATATAATCGCGAATATTGAGATGGCTATGCTGAAAGCATAGTATGGAGATAGGTTATGGATGTATATGTTGAACTTCTCTTTCCATTGTTCTTCCATGGCGAGGTTGTTATTGCAATTTACAAATGTTTATTTATTTCCAGCAAAACGAATCATCTGTCAATGTCACTTGATCGACGTTTCTTTTTCTGAATTATTTTATGGCTAAAGAGTGTACCTAAAAGTAACATCCCTATTTCATTATATTATTATTAAATATATAATTTTTTTAAACAATAATTAATAGATTTTTGCACATAAGTAGTTAAAACAAATGTGTGCAATTTTTAAAACTGAAAAATATGAAGACCTCTTATTCAGTGCTTGTCAAATAGGGAACTTTAGAATTTCTCGCGGTGGCCGCGAAAATGTTCTTTTTAGGATATCGGCTCCTTATTTGGAGTCTATGGACACCGCAAATTGCCGTTTCACAGATCTGCAATCCCAGTTATTTTGAAATAATAATTGCATAGATGATTGTGACTTGACAGTAGTTTTTAGTGAAACTGTAAAGTAAAATAATATTGAAATATTTGAAATCATGAAAATATAAACTATTTAGTAATAATGTATTTTTTGAATGAATTCGCTTTGTTCTGTATAAAGTTCAAAATATATTCAAATTTTCTTAATAATAGCAAAGCAAGTCCATTAAGAATGTATTTGTATGTTGTAAAACCTTTATACATTTTTAAAATGTTTTATTTGGTGTAAAGTACCATAATTTACATGAGCACTACGAATTGGAATTATTGTAAAATGTAATTATTAATTTTTAATAATCATCTCAATAGCTCTATCTCATTTCTATGAGTATTATTGTAATTTTTTAGATTATGGTAATTTTTTAAATGAAATACATTTAGTGTTAGAGATGACTAAGAATATATATGTATATCTGTATCTTTATAAGTAGAGAAATGTTGCTATTTGTATGGTTCAGTGGTCTTAAGAAGATGAATGGGAACAATGATACAAAATTAACATATAAATTTTATTTTATTTTATATTTTGTGCATAACTTTTTTAATATCTACAAAAGAGACTCCGTTACAGTTTTTATCTCCAGAAAATATGAGCACCACAAGACTGTCTATCGCTGCATTGAGCCAAATATCGTTGATCCAATTGTCGATCTTAGTGAAAGTCTCTGGCTTTTCGAGGTCTTCCTCTTCAATGCGTACATGTGACAGAGTCAAGTCGTTGCTTTCCACTAACTTGCAAGTCTTTTTAACAACTTTTGAGTTACTATCACACGAAAACATTTTAACAAACTTTTTTTTGTCCGAGAGATTTTCGCTGTCTAATTTGAAGTAATCTGAATACTCAGTAGTCGTACTTTCGCACCCTACAATGTTACAAGTCATTTCGTGGCTGCAGACTTTGTTAAACAGACTTGTAGAATATTCTTTGACGTTATCTGTGAGATGGCTGTAATTGTCTTGGAAATCTTTCCGGCCGCTCAAAAACTTATCGCCAAAAATTAAGTCGTTCTTAAGCTTCAACTGAACCAACTCGAGAGACGTTATGGAATCTTCTATAGAGCAATGCCCTTGTGAGCCCCCTTGGATATCTTTGTCCAGGAACATTTTAGCGAGGATTTTCAATTTTGACTTTCTATTTTTTTCGCCGGTGACATTAAAAATGACGCTGGTGTCGATGACGTAAGGGTGAATCATTTTGAGGGCGTGGAGATCAAAGTTTAGGGACTGACCGACGAGAATGGCATTGGCCGGCAAAATCTCCCTCAATGCCTTTTGTACGTCTTCCAAGCGGGTCGTGACATTTTTCAACATGGCGGCATTGATACCGGAGAATCTGGTTACGTAATCCACGATCTTGTTATACGGTAACACCAGTGACTCATAAACTGTTTTATGATTTTCGTCGATCACCGAAACTCTTGTCAACTCGGATCCGAGACGCGTTTGACACATTTCACAATCCAGGCCGAACATGGGCGATGTCGAAGTGACAGGATCGTAGACGTCTTTAGTCATTACGTATTCCGAATAAGCATTTTTTAGTTTTCCCTTTAGCGGCAACGGGAAATTTTCTTCCAGCAGTTGCCAAGCAGATAGAATTAGCTGTGTCCGTGGGAATTTGTCTTCGAGGATCGTATCTGAGGACAGTTTTGGTCTGAGACCTTCGGAAACTGGGAACACTGCTCTCAGCATAACCATGAGATCTTTTCTGTATTCCATAGCGGCATCCATACTCCCATATTCCTTGATGAGATCTTCTTTTTCCATATCTGTTAAAGGAACTGCAGCTAATTCATCTATAATCGATCCGCCGTACAACGAAGGCGTTATAACTTCCATACGATTTTCAAAGCGCTTATTCGTATTGACGAAGAGTGACTCGTGCGAAACGTAATGATACAATGATACTCCTTCTACAACTAAAACGAGAGTGTGTGAAACACGTTTTTGTAAATCTAACTTGCACCATCTAGGGAGTTGATCTGGACTCTGAAGGCCGAGGATCGAAAAGAGAAGAAGATGTTGAATATCTGTCAGCAATAAAGGAATTCTGTCGTCCACGTGCTTGGAGAGAGATGATTGGTTTCAATGAATTTTCAAATAAACTTTGGGATGTTTCTTCCGTTGTCTAATTTCTTTAAACCACTTTTGAAGGATTCTTCCTTCATCCTTGCAACACTACCTATCTCCCTCTCCTTTCCTGATAGACACACCCCACCCCCTCCCTACAAAAGGTGTTACTTTTACAACGATACTAGTTTAAACTAACTTTTCCTGAGATCCATGAAAACTAGTTGAATAAATAAATAAATATTTATAATTTATTATGGATCTCAAAGTGAATGCTCAAAACATTGAAAACAATTAGAACATACAACACAGCATATAACATCTTTAATAAATATTATAAAATGATTTTGTCTTTATCTCTACGCCATATACACTTCAAATTTAGATCACATCACCGTTGTCAAATGTAGCTGATCAACCTCTCATTAAACCCTTTTAGCGCAAATTCTGTATCCTAAATGTCATCTGAAACCATTATGTATAGTCGTTTGTCTTGCAGAATCCAGGTGTCATGATTATGAGAGCTGGATTCATTCAAAACCCCCTGTTTTCGAACTTGCGACATTTTTAGTTACTTCAGGTGAAGAAAGTTAACATACCGTTAGGAATAACGTCTTCATTGCTGTGTTCTGTTTTGAGTTTCTTTCTGGGTAATCTACTGCCATCAGTGTACTCGTTGGACGATACAGAATTTTTCCTTGCGTCTTTCTTAAGGTCGTCTTCGTTGAGTTGGGCTACCGATATCAAAGCTTTCATCTTCTTTTTCTTGTTCTCCTTCCTCTTTGTCTGTTTTGATGATTCGGTTTTCATGATCTTTCCGAGTAAAAAGGAAAAACAACCCTAAAACAATATAAGATATACATAATACATGTTTTTTAAGAGAAGTATATATTTTTAAGTACTTTCCTGTTATCCGGAGACAATTAAGAAAATTGTATTTACAACTAAAGTAACCTAACCTAAGACTAGCCAATTAACTAAAGTAATACTTAAAGACCCCAAGGCAAGAAGCTGTTAATTTACAAAAGTAAGGCAAAATAACTTAAGTTTTTCAAATACATAAATCAAACATTTAAATGGAATATTCCCTGGAATACTTTTTTTATAGTCCATTTACAAGCTCTATTACAATGCTGATAACCATTTTGATGTGAGGTTAAGCCACAAATATGATGAAATTGATGCTAAAATTTTAAAAGTCTTTATTTATATATCTAGCATAAGTATTTTTTTGTGTATGTATTCATTTAAAATGTAATATATATGAGTAAATACTAAAGCTATTATTCCTAAAAAGATACAATTTTCCATGTGAATTCTACCCAGGGACCTCCTTTATTAGAAGCATGAGCAATATTAAGTAAATATGCTCGGTATAATATAAAATTAACCATAATAAGTATAACGTAGAACATGAAATTTTCAACTGCATTCAAAAACTAAGAATTACCAAAATACTAAGATATAATGGACATCTACCAACACACAATATACAAAATATCTCAACTTGTATAGACACTATATGGCGCTAAGGACATTTTAACCAGCAATGAGTAAACACTATTTTGAAAAGAGAACACTTAAAAAGGCATACCTACAAAACCATTTGTTTTTGTTAAAAACTGTGAAAAAATGATGTCATAAATGTGTCTTAATTAAACAAAGAAAATATTTTCATAGATTTACAGAAATTTTCACCAGTATTTTAGAGATATTATGTATATAAAACCACTCATGATTAAAAAAATGTAACTCCAAACACACAACCTCAAAAATTAATGTGACATTTGAAATACATGTGACATACTTTCCAGTATTGCCACTGCACATGACAAAAATGTTCTCAATGTATGTTGCCTTTGATAAAAATAAAAATTAGTGTGTTAATTATTATTTATGTTCGATTAATGTATATATTTTTTCAAAAAAATAATTTAACAAAATAACTACCTTACTTTCATCTGTTCACCGAAATTAAGCACAGATAGAAGAATAGTATACATACAAAATGCAATTAATAACATCAGGGAAAAAATGGGCCATAGAGAGGGGGTTAAAATACATGGCCAAAAGATTGATATGATAAGGTTTGCTGACAACATTGCTCTGATTGCTGAAACTGAAGATGAACTCATGGAAGCGCTGACATCCGTGGAAAACATATTTAATTCCAACTACAATATGAAGATAAACAGCACAAAAACCAAGGTCATGAGAGTAAGCCGCAATGAGCAGCAGAAAATTAACATATCAATGCTAGGAGTACCCCTAAAAGATGCAAAAGAAATTGTATACCTTGGAAGTACAATCACCTGGGATGGCAGAACAAAAAGAGAAGTCAACAGTCGAATACATCAAGCAAGGCTAGCTTTCAATAAAAAAGCCAAAATTCTTGAGTCAAAGAATATTTTTTTAGCGCTCCGCAAGCAACTTGCCAAAACAATTGTTTGGAGCATCTTAATGTACGGCTATGAGACATGGTGATTATCTGAAAGTGATAAAAAAAGACTAGAGGCCTTTGAGATGTGGTCATACAGAAGAATTTTCGGAATTTCCTGGAGAGACCACGTCACGAACAATGAGGTTCTCAGAATAATCAAGGAAGATAGGTAACTAATAAGAACCATCTCAGAGAGGCGAGCCAGATGGATTGGCCACATCATGCGCCTTGATGGTCTCCTTCACGATATTGTGGAGGGGATGGTTGAGGGTAGAAACTGTAGAGGGCGCCCTAGACGGGAGTATTTGCAACAAGTATTCGAGGACATGAATTGTAGCGCTTATGCTGCGCTGAAAAGGGTTGCGGAGGACCGAGAGGAATGGAGATCGAGATGCAAGATTCTGTTGCTGCAAACCAATCCACCGGATTGATACTACGAAGAAGAAGAAGAATAGGTAAGAAAAAATAGGGTTGATTTTTTTGCTCGCAAAAATTTTGAGGAGGAAAGTTTAAGGATCCTAAGAGTTTTTGTTTTGTTAAATAAAATTTTGATTATGAAATTTAGATCACTGGTTTCAACGGCTTGAGAATAAAATATAAAGCTAATAAATACCAGCTCTTGTTAAAAATATTCTGCCATCTGTGAATTAATTTTAGTAACGCTGCTAGTTTAAGTGAAGTGCATAGATTGGCCATCTCCTTTGACCAGTCGCTTTTTACCACAGTGGCCGCGCGGTACTCGCTACTGAGCTCTAGCAATATTGATTTTGCCACCGAATTAAAATAAAAAATACTCGATAAAAACGTCACCGAATCACGCCAAAAATACACAATTAAAGTCTCTGAGAGACCCGACAATGACCAGCCCCGTGATAATCGCCGCCTCGGCTAAGCACACTGCAACGGTATAAATAATATGTGTTAATTATTATTATAGTTTATTAGGAAAATGCTGTGATCGGGAAATCTCCATAATTTTGTAAAATATATTTGCTATATAAATAAATTATATTTAAGCTATCACTAGATTACCGCTGCTATGATGCTTAGTATGTGACACTACAATCAACATCCCAATTGCATAATTTAGTATTATTTGTAATATGTACTAATATATATAGTACTATGTCACACAAACAGCGTTTCAATATATTCTCATTAAACTAACAAGTATGTTTGTTTTGTTTGCAGTTAATATTCCTGCATGGATTGGGAGACACCGGGTATGTAGATCGATAGTTAACCAATACTCGAAATTTTGTTTGTGCCGGTTTTTGTTTGTTGGTTGTATTACGTCTCCACCTTAGAAATCGCAACCATTGTGACAGTTATGTTCTCTAGATATGACAGCTATGTTCTCCAGATAACACACATCTACATACTTCGTTAATTTATTTCGTTTTATATGTAAGAGAGGTTAGTTAAAATCGTGACAGCCCTAGATGGTCCAACATGGAATCAAATATGTCAAAGAAAAAGGGTATTACGCTAATTTATATTTAATTTATTATTGTATTATTTTATATTTATACATATTATTGTATAAATTATTTTACATGCATATTTGAGTAATTTCTTAAGTTTTCTCAGTCAAATTTAGGATCCAGTGTGTGCAGCATGTGTTGCGTACGTCATTAGTATTAAGTTATCGTCTGTCTCTCTATCTTTGTATCTTTTTCATCACTTGCACCGAAATAAATGTGGAGTGTTGATTTGCTTATATCATTAAACCATAGACATTCATTTTTATATCATCCATAAATGAAGTCAATATATTTCTTAAGGAACTCTCTGTGAATGAGTGATGTACACAAGTCATTTTTCTGCCACTAACATTTATTAATAGGCAATTTCAGGAAAACTTATGGTAAAGCAATCAACCCCATACCTATAGCACTATAATTTTGTACTAATATTCATGTTTGCAAATAATTTTAAGTAAATTATGTATGCGAGCGTTCGAATGTCAGTCTAGTGCAGTGGTTCCCAAAGTGGTCCACATGGACCCCCAGGGGTCCATGGGATCATCCAGGGGGTCCATGGAAAATTAAAATTGATTTGGGGGTCCATGAGCATCGTTAGGGGGTCCACGGAGGGTTCAATATAAAATTATTAGAAATTTTGACACATCAGTATTAATTTGGAAGTTACAATAAATAGCAATATATAAATGAGATATGTGTGATGTAAATATTTTAAAGTGCATACAATTAATTTCTTAGCCTGAGACAAAAATAATTAAAATACGGGTTGGAGTCCAACCTCATTTAAATGGGGGTCTACAAAGCGAATCGCATCTCACCGCTGGTTCCGTCTAATTTTGTTATATGGCCAGGATCTCGTTACTGTCGACACCGAAGAACACAAATTACTTAATTATTATTGCTTTATAGTTTTCGCTTCCAGAGCAAAGTTAAATGTTATTGAGCAATTAAATATAAGTAAAGTGCATTTTTTTTTCAAATACTATTAAATTATAATCCGCAGCTTTAATGTTCTGACACGAACTTGAAGTGCGATTTCTTCTGGAGACTTAGAGGAGAACTAATACAATAGGGTACATCTCTCTTTTTAAATAACACCCTCATAAAAATGCAATAAAGTATTATGAGTCTCTAATTACCACACTGCACTATGTGTTCACACGATTATCACGTATGTTTTTTACGAGAAAGCTTGGCTATTGTAAAACAATAAATAAATAAAAGTTGCCCTTTTTCTGAAATTTTATTTAGGACAGGAAACAATAAAAATGTGCCTGTCGCCAAAATCAAGAAAGGCGAGACTGACGTTATTTGGTCCATGGGTATATAAACAAGGGTAGTTTACAATTGGGACACAGAATCTATCTTTGATACCTACTGTTTTGACCTATAACTCGCTCTTGTTATTCTGTTCTTTACAAGTTGATTAATATAAGTATACTTATATTTTGCGATACTAAGCCACAAAGCTTTTCCATTGTACTTTGGGTTATAGGATCGTATATATATAAGATCGATTAATAAGACGTGAACAGCCGCCCCTGCCCCGCCCCCAGTCTTCCATCAACTCTCGTAATGTAAGTTTAATATTCAAATATACACACACTCCTCAATATTTAACTTTTAAACAATCGATATTATAATATTTCCGTATATTTAAAATTATTTTATTATTGCTATGTCTAATTTGTATGTATAATTATTTTGTCAACAGATAACTGATACTAAACATGGCCGAATCTAAAAAGAAATGTAGACAGTACAATGTCGATTATTTGAAGTTTGGCTTCATTCCATCACAGTCGAACAAACAATTGCTTTTGTGCCTTTTATGCAAAAAAGTTTCAAGCAATGAATCTATGAAACCATCCAAGCTGGAGATTCACCTGAAAAGATGTCACCCTGATAAAACAGATAAAGATTTGGAATACTTTCAAACACTCAAAAATAAAGTGATGGTACCTTCGCTAAACAAAATGTTCGGCTCGACGTCAAAAAGAAACGATGATGGTTTGCGGGCGTCGTACAATATATCGTTACTTATAGCAAAATCTGGAAAACCGCACACTATCGGAGAAAAGTTAATTTTGCCAGCAGTCGAAGAGGTTTTAAAAACTGTTTTACACCAACCTGCATCTGATATAATTAGCAAAATTCCTTTAAGCAACAACACAGTTCAAAGACGTTTTGATGAAATGAGTTATGATATTGAAAGTTTCTTGTGCAATTATTTGCAAACGACTCATTTCTCTCTACAGCTGGATGAGTCAACTTTTACCTGATAATGAAGCATTATTATTGGCATATACTCGTTTTATTATGGATCAAGAAATCCACGAAGAACTGCTATTTGCGAGAACTTTGCCAACCGACACTAAAGGCGAATCAATATTTCATGTTTTGAAGGATTACTTCACAGAAAAAAAAAATCCTTTGTCAAATATTATGTCAGTTGCTACAGATGGAGCTCCTGCCATGGTGGGCGTTATCGTGGCTTGATAAGCTATTTAAAACAAAATGTACCCGGGTGTTAGCAATACACTGTGTCATTCATCGACAACATTTAGTTGCTAAAAATCTGAATATTAGATTGCATGAATCTCTTCAATTAGTCATTGATGCTGTAAACCGAATCCGAATCAATGCGTTGCATGCGGCTATTATTTGCGCAGTTGTGTGACGAAAATGATGAGAACTTTCATCATTTACTCCTTCACACCAAAGTACGCTGGCTGTCGAAAGGATTGTGCTTGACAAGATTTTTTGCCCTCTTTGACACTATTTTAGAGTTTCTGGATGATAAAGATAGGATTTTAAAAGAAAACTTAATGATGTGGAAAACGGACATTGCCTATTTAACAGATTTGTTTGCTAAATTTAATGCGGTTAACTTGCAATTACAAGGTGACAGTCTTAATTTGATTCAAACAAAGTCCATCATTTCAGCGTTTTTTGCCAGCTAAGGAAGCAAAATATTGGACGGGGCGAATTTTACCAGTTCCCCAATCTGTCACAGATAAGCTGCCAGGAAGACGATGTTTCAACCTACGTTCAACATTTAAATTCCCTATATTCAGACTTTGAAACAAGGTTTGAGGAAATTTTGACTATGGTAATACCACAGTAATACAATAAATCCATATGGTGGTGACATTGAAGAAACGAATGTCATATTACAAGAGGAAATAATCGGAATATCAACTAACGAAGAACTCAAAGCACAGTTTAATAAAGGATATCAGCAATTCTGGCTTCAAAAAGACATACCTGTCACTTATCCCGCATTGTGAAATATTACGAGAAAGTTTTTACTTGCTTTTCCATCTTCATACCTAGTGGAAAGGGGTTTCAGTGCAGTTGCCAATCTCATAACAAAAAAAAGAAACAAACTGGATATCATCAAACAAGGAGATTTGAGATTAAATCTCACGAAATTGATGCCAAATGTTGAAAAACTATTATTAAATCATCAAGTTCATCCCTCCCATTAAATGCATTTATTTTTCGCCTAGTTGTAACAGATCGTAAATTATGATTGGGTTCGTTACAATTTTAATTTACAAAATTGTTACAAATATAATGGAGTAGTAAACTTCAATAGTCTGCCTCGGGAAATTAAAGCGATCACTGACATAAACAAAAAGTGATAGAAAAGGTAAAAAAGTTCTATAAACTATTAACAAACAGAACTGACGTCGTCACATAACAATGAGAACAAGGATATGTACCTGAAGTGATATTGTGGCTTTTGGGTTGAGCCGTGTGTGGTGAACTTCCTTCGGACGGACACAGGCTGCTGATGATGATGATGATGATGATGATGATCAGGGGTCCACGGATAACCGAAAATCGTGTCAAGGGGTCCACGAGTGAAATAAGTTTGGGAACCTATGGTCTAGTGCATTTTTAAATCTATCAGCTTATTATATGTAATCACCAAACAGTTTTTTTACATATAATTACTGACAATTATATTAAAATATATCATGTTTTACATGTACTAACTGAATATTTAAAAAATACAGACAAGTTACCGGTTTCTTAAATATAATAACCGCAAAACCATATTATTTTTTACGGTATAACTTTTTTGCTAACCCACTACTAGACTACATGACTGGTTAAATTTATGTTATATTTTAATACTCGTATCATTATGATAAGACTAACTTTTTATCTTTTAGTCACAGATAATGTGAATAGTTATGGGTAAATTTGTTGTAATAGTTATCAATATACGAAAAAGCCTTTTTACATTTTGCAAACCATATGTTAATTATTATTCTTTGGTATAATATATGCACCTTGATTTTATAATTTATTGCACAATGCATTCAGAAAGTTGTAAATTACTAGCGACTGCATTTAAAAAAAACTATATCCGAATTACATATAAGCTGACTTCATTTAATGCAGGTAAATAATATATATATGTAGAATCCTTTAGCATAAATTTCTTGACAAATTTGAGTTGATTTATTTTAAAGGAAGGGTAATTTATTACTAAGTCATTATCACCAAGTGAGAATGACACTTGATAATAATTTCTTGCTGAATATTGAAACACATGTTTGTGTTAAAGATTTACAACACTAGTTTTCCAGAGAGCATAAATAAAAGATTGGGGATCATTGGTGGGACTCGGAAGAAGAAATGTTTTACATCGAAATGTGACTTAGGGATTATTTATCTGCAGGAGAATAAGGACAGATGGTGATAGTGATTCTGAAGTCTCATCTGTAGAATCCTATGATGCTTACTAAGCTGTATATATATGGCTAAGCGCTGCATGTGGAGTGTTGATCTGCCAACGTCATAGACTACATAGCATCATCCTTCTTCATTACTGCAGGAATTTACTATGAATGGATGGTCTTCACGGGAAGACTTTCGTCTACCACCAATTTTGATTAAAAAGCTATAACTGCTATTTTATGGTTGAGGGATCAAATTCACACCATCCGGGGGTATTTTAGAGCTTAGAAACTGTTTTTTTTAATCTCTGTTGACGATCTAATCCACGAACTTCAGATTGCCAAGCAAACGCTTTAACCATTAAGCTATATCCGCCGCCATTTTTTTATTAATTACATTTTTCTTAACTTTTCAAAATTGTTATAATATGTATGAAAAACTACACTTTTAATAAAATAATGAATAACCTGATGACGAGGAATGCTACTTAAGAACGGTACGCATCATTTATAGCTCACTTTTATTAAGTGCAGATTTTTTTTATGCGTTACATTGGTTCAGAAATCTTTCTTGGCTTGTAAATAAAAACACGTAATGAAACAAATTTTTTCATATAATTCTATGAATCAGTTTCAAAAATCAAAATATTCCATAAAAAAGTATCAAAAACATACGAAATAACATAATCAGAATCTGAAGTTTGTTTATTTTTTAAATTTAATTTTAAATATCAGTATAAAGTGTTAATATTTTTTATAATGATTTAATACCATCAGATATTTTCTGCAAGAAAATTTTGACTAATCATCAAGTTGTGTTCGTCCACTGTTGAATGTAGGCCTCCCGCATGAGCAACCATCCTCTTGGATCCTTTGCCTTCCGCATCGTTCTCATCCATTAGAATAATACATTGTCATAATGCGACATCTTCGATCATGATTACCCATGACAACAGTTTAAATTTCAAAAAAAAAAAAAAAGGGAGGAACAATGTTCCCTCTGCCATCAGCGTGATATAGCCCTTGCTGACTGGTACCGAAAACCTTGATATACAATCTTTCGTCTCTTATTTCTGTTCGCTTTTCGTACATTTATGTGTCGCCATATTGGCATTTTAGACAAGTCCGGTCACGGGTGTGACGTTCGTTATGTAAAAGTCTGCTGTAATTGGTGCGCCATTGAATCTGTAGATCGCCACTTGTGGCGCTGGGCGACATCCCAATACGAGCGCGCTTATTCGTCAGTCAGTCGTAAAGTAACGTCATGTTATGGTCGAGCGGAGAAACCAAGTCTCTATCAAAATATATGTCAATGTGCTTCGGAAAAAGTCTGTGTTGTTAATCTGCTCCTCATACTTCCAGCACGCGATCCGATAATTATCCCAGCAAAGTCGTTTCTCCCATAGAGAGTAGGATGTCACCTCTTAGCTGTGCTCGTGTAGTTTTACATTCATTAACATTATTTTTTTGTAATTTGTAGAACATATATTGATACCAATGGGTACATCGATTAAAGCCTTGACTTAGATTACTTTTGTTTTGTTTCAAATTTAATTTTAAAAGATACAGAATTAGACTTGATACTAAGGCACGCGTTAATGCTAATGCCTCGTGGGAGTAGTTCTCTCCTTTTGCTGCTGTCTTTGCTGATGGCGCCACCGGGGAACAATGTTGCTTTCATCTACCACAATTGGCGCTCTTCTTCTTCTTCGTGTCAGCGACGTCAAATTATTTTTTCCCAATATCTGGCAACATCGATAGCTCGTGTGTTGCCCAGCATTAGGTCCTGAGATGTGCAACTTGTTGGGCACATGGAGCGGTGTCTCCACAGTCGCACAATAGTGTCTCTCCCTGCCGAAGCATTCCCCACCGCTCGAGGTTGTCCTTTGTTCTACCAACTCCGGTTCTTAATCTGTTTAGGGATTTCCAGGTCGGCCAGTCAAGGCTCTTGCCAGTTGGGAGGCCTTCCTTTGGAGTAAATCCTCTGGTATTTCAGGGCCGGATGTGAGAGGTTGTGTGGATTTCAAGCTTCAATCTTGGTGTTGGGGGTATCTGATTATACAAGCAGTGGGACGGTTGGTTGATTGCCTTACGCATTTCTTCGGCATATGACTTTGCGTCTTATGTTCGGTGGTGCGATACCAGCCAAGGGGTATAGTTTAGAAATGGGTGTTGGTTTGAGGCAGCCTGTGACGACTCTGCATGCATCATTCAGGGCAGTATCCACTTGATTACAGTGGGCTGATCGACCCCACACTGGTGCCGCATATTCTCCGGCTGAGAAACAAAGTGCTAAAGCTGAGGTACGAAGAAGGGGTGGTTGGGCTCCCCAGTGAGTGTTGGTCAGTTTGCGGATGAGGTTGTTCCTTGTTGCAACTTTCTGTTTGGTGTTGGTGCAATGACGCCTGAAGGTGAGGGTGCGATCTAGAGTGACTCCGAGGTATTTTGGATGGTCGCTATGTTCCAGTACTCTACCTTCCCACGTGACACGAAGCTTTCTGTTAGCTTCCCTGTTTCTAAGGTGGAAACAGCAGACTTGTGTCTTTGATGGGTTAGGTTTGAGATGGTTGGTTTCGTAGTAATGGGACATCTCGTTGAGTCCCTGGCTTAGGATGTTCTCAACTTCTTCAAACGTTACTGCTTGTGCTGCCAAACCTAAGTCATCCGCATATATGAAAGACTTTGTGTCTTTAGGGGTGGGTTGGTCGATTGGCGCTACTGATGCTAGATACCAGTCATCGTACAATATGGCGACGTCCGCTGTCAATATATATATATATATATAAATACATGCGCCCAACCAATATTTTATGCTCACACAGCCTTATATAAATTAGAGGAAACATTGCTGAGGAAGCGTATTTAAGATTTTTGTTTTATCATGTTTTCAGGCATGGCTGGGCCAGTGCGATGGTGGGTCTTCGCTCAGCTCACATGAAGGTGATCTGCCCCACAGCGGCCACGATGCCAGTGACGCTCAACGCCGGCTTCCGCATGCCGTCCTGGTTCGATCTGCGCAGCCTCGAGGCCACGGGACCTGAGGACGCCGAGGGCATCGCACGCGCCACTGACCTCGTCCACGATATGATCAACCAGGAGATCAAGGTCAGTCTTATTCTTCTTTTTTTCAGCGCTGTCAAATTGTTTCTGCCCAATATCTGGTAAATTCAATATCCCGTGTGCTGCTCAGCATTAAATTTTGATGTGCAGCTAGTCGGGTACATGCTGCAGGATTATAGGTGTGAACCGTTCTGCGGTGCACAGTCACACAGTAGTGACTCCCCCTGCCAAAGCACTCCCCACTGCTTAAGTTGTCCTCTGTTCTATGGTAAGTGTATAATTCTCTGGATGTCGATTAAGGTCATTTCACTGCACCACAGTTTCAAATTTAAAAATCACTACTTTTAAATTGTCTGCGTAAAACACTAGGAGTGACAAGGTGAGAGAGCGGACAGAGCAGCCTTCCATACCACAGTCAGTCAAGTGTCGAAGGTGAACCTGGTTGGGATATATACTTCGCATGCCGCAAAAGCGCATGAAATACAGTTGCCTTTTTTTAAAGCCCGTGGACTCGCTGTGCTTCAAAAACAAGTTCTTTGTGTTGTTTATCTGCTCCTGCATCCTTCCTCCACCCGGCCACGTGACGATCCCGCAACTTGTCGTCTTTTTTTAAAGACGGGGGATGTCAATATTAATTTAACTAATGGTTGTTTTTGTCTTTCAACGATTGTTTTAAATCTGAAAATTTATAAATATAAAAAATAATATTCATGTTTTTACTTTTTATCCTTTTTTATGTTATTTATAATATTAGAGGATTGCAGTTTCAAGTCCAGAAAACTTTTATTGAAATTTGCATGGATTGGCCATTGAAATTTACAAACAATTGTTGATTATTAATTATGCAATCACCCGTCTAGTTTAACTTTATAACTGGTTTTAAGCAGTAGAAAATATTAAGAGGTTTTTGTTCTTTTATAGTTCATATTTCTTTTTATCAAATTGGTTATTATCATAATTTTATTATCTTCATCGTACTGCATTATTTAATGCACAATGCAGAGATATTAATAATAAGGTAGAGAATTAAAAACACGTGCTTAAAAACCTAATAGTCTAGGCCTCGAGAGCATCGGGCTAATCATTCACCCTCCTTTAAAAATCATGATAAAAAAATATGCCTCGGATACTTTTACTGCCTGAAGGTCATCGGGAATTATATATAGTATTTATTTGGTAGAGATTTGACACAACTTGAAATGTTGATAAATTCATTACATCACTGTAGCGGATATTTAGTGTCAGCGATTATGGAAATAGCATATTATTAAGTAATTCTTAAATATTAACCTCAAAAACAGTGGCGTGGCTTAACATAATCAAAAGCGATCTAAAGTCACCGGCAATGGCAGAATAAATAATGTATGCATAGTTGTATGGCATATGTTCTCGAAGAAAGCTGAATTTAACAGAGGGAAGCAAAAAATAAAGTAATATATAAAAAAGATGTATAAAAAAATGTTTAAATGTAAATGAATCGTGCATCCAACCGTTTATATAAAGGTTGGCTGTTACAAATCTACACGTCTTTAAGATTTGAACCCACGGCATGTCGCTTTGAAAATAAGTACTTTGTCACTTATCCAAGCTTGACTTTGATTTATTGAGAATTGAAGCCTTCAAGTGTACGGGCATACATTAGATCTGTTTAATCTAATTATTGTCAATGTGAAACGTTATTTTCAAGTCAATGAAGTAAAAGTCTCATTTGAATTGAATGACGACGGGACTGAAAAATCACACGCCAATTGATTGATTAAAATTGTATGTGATTATTGACAGAAATAAACTTGACCCCTTCAATGAATGAATCCAAGTAATGGCCCGTGTTGCTTGTAGCTCATAACGTGGAACAGTAATGCATGTGCCAATAAGTATACTCAAAAATATTGTAATCCGGGTTCAAAAATTAAGTTAATTTAAATTAATTCATTCATTATTCGTTTACTAACATAAAGGTTATCAACTGACAATATTTGGTGAAACTGTATAATTATAATTTTACAGTTAACAAGCAAACTTGTTAATTTTAATTTGTCAATTTTTTTATTAAAATTAATTAAAAATTATCATTATTCGTTTGGCTAGTTTTTTTTGCATAAAAATCAATTTGAATATTGTATTATTTCATTCTTTCGATTATGTGGAGAAATGTTTTGAATGTGTCATTAATTGGGAATTGTGGCTTTTGGGTTAAGACGTACACAAAATGCGTCTCCTATTCTCGTGGATGATGCACTCAACAAGAGAGTGTCTCACCGTCAGTTTCAGCTTTCTTATACTTTCCAGGCCACAAAACTGAATGTACGTTTGCCAAAGACCGTGCTAGTGCTCTCGTCAGGGCAAACTGATATTATTTCTGTGCTGTTTGGTTGTAACTGTGCTGTTTCTGTCTGCAGGCCGGTATTCCCAGCAACAGGATCGTGATCGGAGGTTTCTCGCAGGGCGGAGCGCTTGCTCTGTACTCGGCGCTGACCTTCGCTCAGCCGCTGGCCGGCGTTGTGGCGCTCTCCTGTTGGTTACCGCTTCACACCAAGTTCCCCGCGCAGCTCAAGAGTCCCAAGGACATACCGGTTAGTCTCCTTCTGTCCGACCGCCCGCCATCTTCTCAGGATTTGTAATAAACCACCTCCATTACCTAACAAATTGATACCTGCCTACAAATTCACAGCAAAAATCTTCTTTTGACATTTCTCTTATCAATATCGTAGAAAAATATAATATGAAAAATATAAATGTTTTTGGTGGATTTTTTAATATTACATTTGTTTTTTCGATTTAAATATTCTAAATTTATAGATCATTGAAGATCTAAACCAATATTCAATATTTGATACACGCATATAAATTCACTGCAAACATCATCTTATGACATTTCTCTCTTCAATATATCGGATAAAAATAAACGGTGAAACGTCGGGAATTCGAAGCATGATCTTTTGCAAATATTGTTCAATTATTTACTCAGCGCTGGCCCATACCAATTGCTTCCGCACACTGAGTTGAGAATTGAACACATATTATATTATTGATACGCATTTTTATAGATGGCGCTTCTTGTAAATTGTTTGTATGATTTAATTAAGATTCAATCCATTATTATTATTTTATTATTTTTGAAAAATATTAATATTTGTGAATAAAATTAATTGATTGAATCTAAATAATAAATATATATACAATTTACAACAAGCACCATCGGTGTAAAAATAATGCTTTTCAGTAATATAATGTGTTAATTAGTCAGTACGCAGAGAAAATGGCCGTGAGCCTACGCTGACTACAGACTGAACATTGGATTTTTTCTCTGATATTGATGAGAGAAAATTCATAAATATGATATTTGCTGTAGATTTGTATGTAGATATTAATTTATTTAAACAAAAGCAATATTTAATTGAGAATTCAACCCTAAGAAGGTCAAAGCTTGTCTCACTGCACCTGACTGCAGAGTATTTGCTGTGGACTGAAATGCTGCTGCTCTGAACAAGAGGATAGAAGATATACTAAATAGACATTAATTTTAGAACTTGCTGTTACCTACTGAGAGTTGTTGCGCTTCAGATAATCTTTCAATTGGCTTCTTTCACATTACAGATCCTCCAGTTCCACGGTGACTGTGACCCGGTGGTCCCCTACAAATGGGGTCAAATGACGGCCACATTCCTCAAGTCCATCCTCAGCAACACCGAGTTCAAGTCCTACCGGGGGATGATGCACACATCCTCCGAAGACGAACTGAAGGACATGAAGACGTTCGTCAACAAACTCATTGGCTCTTCCCTTTAATCAACACATGATCAATTATTCCACCACAGCAGGCGCGAGGTTCGGTCCTATTGAAACATTATCCATGACGATGGTGATGATGTTCCTTATCTTTATTTAATTGTGCTCCGATTCTTTTGAAATTAAATTGGTTTTAATATATTCTAATTATTCTAACCTGCGTAAGGTTTTTTGTTCTCATAAATAATAATTAAGAACTGCAGAAAAAGTTCATTTGCATTCTTACACTAGCGCTACTTCACTTCATTCCATATTGTATTGTAATTTTTATTATTGTTGTCTCTAATATTATTGCGTAAAGTCTTCTTTTAATGTCAGTTCTGTGGCCGTGAAGTAGTCCTGTTATTTCGCTGAAGAATATTCTTCTCTTATAAAAACTAAAGAAATATAACAAATAAAAATAGGCAAGACAGACTCGACTCAACAGAAATGGTAACACATTAGGCACATGATAAAATATCATTTTACGTCATTAACCACTTCATTGCGAATGACGCCTCATTACAGCAGTGTACTATTGTGGTTATAATTTACTGAATATGTAATCTGTTTAAATGAGGTCGTACTGTAGGTAAAAATTGACATAATTGGTTGCTTAAAAATATATTGCAATCTATATTTTCAGTCTAAAAATCTATTTACAATTCAAACAAAAGGTTAAGTGGTTATGTTTGCTTCAAATAGTACTTTGGTTCTGCATTTATCATTTGAATGATGATATAACAGGTTGCATCAGACTACGAAATTCACTCTTTCATTAAATATTGTAATTACATGTGATATTTATGTTTTTGCAACTAGTATTAGTTTTTTCACTGTAATTTGTAAATTTAAATTACAGGGATATTGATTTCTCACATTACATTGGAATGCTTCAATATTTAATTAATGCAATGATAAAAAATACTCTTTGAAGATGGAATAAGATTTGACACAAGGTGTAGCAACTATGGTAGGCTCATTAGGAACTAGATATTGAATTATAATCTGGTAAGTTTCCAGCCTAGTATGCGGACGACTAATACTAGAACAAAGATGGGTGAAATCGTGGTCTCTCCAGTACGCATGGTTTAACAAAAAGATTAAAAATGAAATTGTATAAAAAATGAATATATTTATTTTGTAAATGAGTGATGCGTTTTTTTTTATTTTTGAATGTGTAAAAATTTATGAGCGTCTGGTTGACAAACTGGCATTCTTTAATAAAATGATGTCTTCGCTACAACAGCCTCCGAGTCCCTGGGACACTAACCAAGTGTAGAAATATTGTCATTCCTCACAGTTCTCATCATCCACGATTACTTAACTACTGACAATAGACATATTCGGCAGAGTTTTGTAATGCACAATTGAATTTGTTAGAAGATGATCAATGTAACAGCTGCCGGGGCTGCTTGGTGGTGATTTGTGGCATATTCTTTAAATTTGGATCGGATGCGGCAAAACAAACATGTCTGCATGCAACTTGCCAAAGATTGAAATATTTAGCGTCGAAATTAGGCTAGGTGAATGAGATTTTAGGGTAAATTGCTATAAATTTTGAATTACTTTATGGTGAGATTTAGAAGGAATGTTTTACTATGATACAATGATTCAGTAATGATTCAATAGTGATTCTTAACTTGAGGACTTGTGATTCATACAGTCAGTTTGCGGAGTATCAAAATCATTAAATTTAGTATTAATTAAATAATCCGATGCAAACATAACACATTGGGTGCAATTATGTACTTCCAAAGTCTTGCTCAAGTGTTCAGCAGATCACTAAGAATTACTACTGATGTTAAATATTATATATGAGGGCGATCCGATAAGAACTTAGCTTCACCTCTTAATGGCGCAACTATTGCATGAGAAATTTACTGTCGTGTAGTACACTTTCATGGAAGGCTCCTTTCAGCCGAATCGGACTTGTAGTTTTGTTTTGACCGCATGTGGAAGTGGGCGTGTCGCAGATTTTAGAAAAATGGAAAAAGAGTTATATCAGTCAGTGATGCAATTCTTGTTTTTGGAAGGGAAATCACGCAGCGAAATCATCTCCGTCGATGGTGACTGTCAAAAATTGGTTTATCAAGAGTCGAATTGGGCTACGAACTGCTGCCCCATCCACCATATTCTCCAGATTTGACCCCGTGCGAATTCTTTTTGTTTCCAAACTTAAAAAAGTAAATCGCCGGGCAGAAATTTGAGTCGATTGAGGTCATTGGCGCCACGGAGGCCTACTTTGCAGACCTCAAGAAAACATATTTTTCAGACGGGTTGAAGAACTTTGAGCATTGCTGGGTTAAATGTATCGAGCTAAAAGGAGACTACGTTGAGAAATAAATTGCTACTTTTCCAAAATTTTCATTTCACTTTAGTGGGCTAAGTACTTATTGGTCCACTGTCGTACGTCAGAGGCATTCTCTTTTTGATAATAATATTTGTAACATTGAGTTCATTAATACAGTTATTAAATTTTAATTTGTTATTTATGAGTTTGTCTCAGTACTTTTTTGGATTGATTTCATTATTATTGATTCCATTATT
Source organism: Glossosoma conforme (assembly GCA_022606575.1). Classification (NCBI taxonomy): domain Eukaryota; kingdom Metazoa; phylum Arthropoda; class Insecta; order Trichoptera; family Glossosomatidae; genus Glossosoma; species Glossosoma conforme. The sequence goes on along the minus strand of JAGTXR010000233.1, from coordinate 86,359 downwards.
TTTACTTAATAATCAGTCTATTTTTAATTCACTTTTATTTAGGAAAGTCGTTTCTCTATATTTATGGACAGTATTTGTTGGAACTTCAGGATGCTGAGATGACTTGCATCATACCTAAAGTTATCTATGCATAGATAATCGCTTCAAAGAATGGGTGCTTAGTCTTTGACAAAGCTCTATTGCTATTTTCAAAGATAATAATATGTTGTTTACGATTGATTTAATAAATAACATCCAGTCAACAATCAATGAAAATATTGCCAGTTTGCAATATTTTCTATATCTTTAGAATATTAATATAAAAATAAGACAAATATTCTCACTTATTTCAATAACACCATTTTTGCATTATGGGGATATATTTTTCCTTCTGTTCATTGTTATGGCAATTCTCCTAAATATGTAGAAATAATACAATTAATAAATGTATTGGCAAATTAATGATTCTTACACTAAAAAACCAATATATTTTGAACCCAAAATACCTAAACATTCTAGAATACCTACTTTTAGAGAATATCTACTTTTTTATTTCGTATCCTAATTAAAAACCCATTTGTTTATAGGCTGTTCAAAAAATGAAACTATTTTTGACTCTGAAAATTAAATTAAGTTGAAGCAAGTCCTTTATTTTTATACTTAGATTAATAAATGTAGTACTCTTAAAGGTCTGGATATTTTATGCTACCTTAAAAAAATTGCAGTGTCTATTTTGGGTTTAGGGTAAGAACGCTAATAAATAAATGTATACAAAATATATTTTTTAAAACAATAGTAAATTTTACCTACTTGGTCTGTGTAAAAGATTAGAATTTTTCAAAATACTTCAATTTTGTGTCATTTACCAGGACTTAGATTTTAAACTTAACTTATTTATTTTTTATTTAAAGATTTGACAATAATCAAAAGTTTCAAACAATTACGATACAACATTCATAGTACTTGAAATTATACTATAATCAATTGAAGGTTAAAGTAAAATTATAGCAATAACATAAATTGAAAAAAGATATTTGAAAAATAATTTTACTACTGTACCTACCGAAATTGGAATTTTTAAATTTACAACTATTTATATGTATATCATCTTCAAATACCATCATACTGCAAAATTAAGTACAGTGGTACCTTGAAATACGAGTTTAATTCTTAGTATCTCAAAGCAAATTAAAAAAAGGTCACAAAACGCGAGCACAACTTATCAAAGATGCTTTGACAGCTAGAGCACACTGATAACTGATTCTCTGACGGTGGCCGCGGAAAAGCGTGACGCACGGTTCATGTGGAACCGGCCGACCCGCTAAGCTGATTGCTCGTACCTCAAATTTTGCTCGTATTTCAAAGCGAAAAATCGCTCGCTTGACGACTCGTATCTCAAAAAAATCGTATGTTGGGACACTCGTATGTCAAGGTACCACTGTAATCAGAAAAATTAATCGATCCAGATAGAATAAATTAAATAAATTGGTTGATTTAAATCTTATTTGCAGATGAAGTCTACGAATGGCCTGGAATAGTGCAAACTATTATTTGTAACTAAATATTGGCAGAGGCAATGATAGCAGAGTTGCTTGTCGCATATGAACACTGACTTGGTACTCAATATCGCAAGTTCAAATCCCTGCCTGCCATTCTTTTTTTCTCTAACTAATTGAAAATAATAATAAATGATGTTATTTGTTGAAGATCTGCTAAAGGTCATATACATATATATATTATAATGACTGTAAATCTCCATGGTTTATGAAGTAAATAATATATATATATTTAATTTTTACTTTAATTTAAATAATAATATTATTTAATTCCTTCCACACATCAAATTAGAACAAAAATATTAATACTATTTTATTATGGCACTATTAAAAAGCTATTCAAAGTCTCTTTAGATAGTAAATCCAAGGGATTATGTAAATTGAAACATCTTTTTCAATTATGGATTATAGAATTGTAAATACTAGAGTACACCTTTGACGTCTTATGGTATATAAATAAATTAATTGAAACATTTAAATCATTTGTTTTCTTTTTATTCAAAATAACATTCCATTTTTAACAGCGCCACACCACAAGCACAAAAAGCACCTCAAATAATATAGGTTCCAGCAAAGTCATGCCAAAAATTTGTTGTAAATAATTCAATGATTATTTTGAGATCCATTTCAAATATTAAATAGATAAAAGTATAACCTAGTTTTAATATGGATCACATTGAGTACTGGTTATTCATATTCTTGAAGACTGGTTTCACTTTCATTAAAAGCTTTCTATATATATAAACATATTATTAAAAAATATTAAATTGTAGAAAAGCATTACAAAATCATAAAATAAGCTTTAGTCAGTTGATATGACCGACTTAGCAAACGTACATTACAGCAATCAATGATAAGCCATATAAGTTTCTAATAATTTAATAATATAGGTAACGTAAGGCTGTTAAATATATTCAATTAGTATTTGTTGTAATGTTAAAATATAAACTTAACTTATATCAAACCGAACGGAAACATGCAGATTTTGGAGGTTTTCGTTTTGACTTCCTTTTGTGTGTGTAATGTAGGTATGCTTAAATACATTTTTACATATATTTTTTAGTCTTTTAGAAGAGAAAGAAAAGCAAGAAAACATAAATAAAATACTTTTATATGTATATTTTTTCAAGTACAGTATAAAATCAATCATTGGAGCTTCAGGTTAATGTGTATACCATAGCATCCTCTGACATCATGGGTCTGAAAGTTTTTTTTTTCTCGGTAGCGTTAACCATGAGTAAGAGTGTTTGTCACAAGAAAACAAATTACTTTTTTCTCAGTAGACACCCAGGTTTTCATACTAAATATCCAACAACTACAGAATAATACTCATGGTAGAACTTTGAGATGCTATTCAAAAGACAAGGCAGCTGATGTCAACAATTGTTACTGTGGCTATATATTTTTTATATTATAGTCCATCCAATATAGGAAGAACCCTATGACACATTTATTGCCCTGTGCTAAATATCGTCCGATATAACGTTGTAAAAACGTTCGCTACCTATACTAATTTTATCAACATAAACAAAAGCCTCTCTTCTTATATATAATAAGTTATTTAGGTAAATATATCACAATAAAAACAAAATAATAAAAAATATTTGCATATTGTTACAAATTAGAAAAAATACGGCAATTTGTAACTATAATACTATAATATCTGACGCACGTAGAAGGCCATGTCACATTACTGCGAAAACCAGTGTTGGGGTATAAATAATCGTATTTTCGATTGTTTTTGTAAATACCTACTAAAATTAAATATTAGAATTATTATCAATTATAAGTGAATATTAACAGGTTTTAAGAGACATGTAAAACAAACTATAAATAATAATATTAGTAATATGAAAATTATGAAGAAAAGCAAGTGTAGAGATAAATATTAGCACATAACCTTAAAAACACATACAGTGGTACCTCGCATAACGAACGCCTCGCACAGCGAACGCTGCACACAACGAACTTCCTTTTCGTTCATTTCACGATTCATACAACGAACTTCGCTTCACACAACGAACTTCGCTTCACACAACGAAGTCGCCCACTTCACACGATCACTGCCGATTTATTGCATCCTTCCGCGCAGGCAGTCGTTAGTCACTGAGCAGTACGCTTAACTTACGCACGTATCGCAGCAATCGTTCATCATTACAACGAAGTCGCCCGATCTTCTACGATCACTGCCGATTAATTGCATCCTCCCGCGCAGGCAGTCGTTAGACTCGTTAGTCACTGCGTAGTACGCTTAACTTACGCACGTATCGCAGCAATCGTTCTTCATTACGAATTAAATCGCACACGTATCACGGCAGTCATCCTTTTAAGATAAACTCAACATTTTTTTTATATGATGGGTTCTAAAAAAAGCAGGAAGGTGATTTCTCTTGAAATGAAACAGGAAATAATTAGAAGGAGTGAATGTGGGGTAAAACAGTGTGACCTCGTCAAAGAGTTTGGCCTCAACAAGACCACCATTTTCACCATTTTGACAAACAAAGATGCAATAAAATCAGCCAAAGTAGCCAAAGGAGTATCAAAACTATTTAATGAAAAACATAGATCTTCAATCCACGAGGAAATGGAGAGGCTATTAGCGATTTGGATTAAGGACAGGCAGGTCAAAGGTGACGTAACAACCCAAGATATTATCTGTCACAAGGCCAAGATAATTTATGAAGATCTAAAGAAAAACATCCCTGGAAGTAGCAGCAATCAAGATAATATAGATAATAAAGAAGATTTCAAAGCCAGCAGGGGGTGGTTTTTTAGATTTAAGACACCACATCCATTCTCCAGCCAATGGATCAGCAAGTTATTGCGAACTTTAAAAAACTCTACACTAGAGCCCTCTTTAATAAGATGTTTGAAGAATGCGAGTTTGGTGGAGACAATATGACTATCCGAATGTTTTGGAAGGAGAAATTTGATATCCTTTTGGCAATACGACTTATACAGAAGGCCTGGGAAGAAGTGTCACAAAGGACCCTCATTTCTGCTTGGAAGATGCTTGTGCCTTCGTGGATTCAGGAAGAAGCAGTAGTTGATGACACAGAAGTTGTGAAGGACATCATCACAGTGGCCCAAAGGTTGGAATTAGAGGTAGAGGAAGAGGATGTAGAGGAGCTTATTGAGGAACACAAAGAAGAGCTGACAACTGAAGAGCTCCAAACACTTCTGGCCCAACAACAGGACAATGCTCAAAGGGAAGCTTCATCTGATAACGAGGAGCAACAATCAAACAATCAACCAATTCCAACTGCTGACATCAAGAACATCCTGGTCAAATGGAAAGCAGTTCAGGAGTTTACCAATGCCCACTATCCGGATTCCGCTGAAGCAAACAGGATCAACGACCTGTACTCCGATACTCTTGTCCGTTATTTCCGGCAGATGTTGAAGAAAAGAGAGAAACAAACGACTTTGGACAGGTTTTTCACTGCACCATCGGCCAAAAAGCGGAAAAATGGATGAAGATGTGCAAGATTCGATTATTTCTTAAAATTAAAAAATGTGTGTTTTTTCATTATGTTTTTAGATGTATCTAAATAAAAATAATAACAAAAAGTTTATCTTTTTTTTATGTCATCTTACCATATTTTATGCTACAGAACGAATTATTTTTTTTAACATGTATTGTTATGGGAAAACGCGTTTCACATAACGAACTTTTCGCATAACGAACTTGCTCCTGGAACGAATTAAGTTCGTTGTGTGAGGCACCACTGTATTTTAGTCGGAATCCGATAAAGCAGTACATTCTAAATTGTCTTCGTCACTATCGGAATCAGAACTACAACTTTCACACACATTTATAATCAGGTTCTGTTCACTTAAATTGTCAAAGCGTACATCGCGATCCCAATCTGCATAATATTCTCTTTTTGTTTTGTCCACCACTTTTTTCCAATCTTCTGCCGTGACATTGTCACATGCCTCGTTCAATAGAGTCAACATCTTGTTCGCTGTGAATGGTGGAGACGTGTTATTTCTAGCCTAATGTAAAAAAGGATATTCATTACATAAATAATGATTAAAATGGCGTGAGGTAGAAGTGATAAATTATATTAATATACCTTTTATTTGAGCCCATATCATTTCAATAGCATTATATTGGCAATGGTATGGCGGTAATCTGATTACCGTGTGGCCTTTTGTTTTGGCCAGTTCGTCCAATACATATGTTGGTGTTGGAGGTTTATACAAATTAACCAATCGGAGCAGCTCATTTTTTAACATTGCCTCATTACTTGGCACTCCTGTGTCACGAAGCCAACTTATAATTTCATTTTTATTGTTTGCCGTAGTAGGAGCTTTGTTGATTTGGACAGAATGGTCGAAGCGTTGTCCATTACTATGGCGTGAGGCTCATGTAATACAATAAGGTCATAAACCATTGTCTGAAATTATCAAAATTCATCTCTTCGTGATATTCTGTCGTTTTTGACACAATTGGGCACAAAACCTTTTGACGTTCCGGCATGACAAATAATGAGGCGCTGGCCTTTTCCTTCAGGAGTTTTCGTCCTGGATTTAGCCGTGTCGTCGGTCCATATTTTACCAACAGTATGATTAGCATTGAGCCAAGTTTCGTCGAGAAAAACGACTTTCTCCCAATTCCTAATGCTCTTCATTTGCCTCAAAAAATCGCATCTTTTCAGGGAAATATCCGTGCGCTCCATTATAAACTTTCTTTTTTCACATTTTTTATATTTGAAGCCAATGTTTTTCAATACCTTACTAAGAGACGTCGCACTGCCTTGAAATAATCCGACTGACTTTAGAGAACCTACCAGTTTAAGAAGTGTAGGTATTTCGTTGCGGTCATAGTATGCATACACGTGATTCCGAATTGCCGCCAAATCAAAGCTATCGGGTTTTGTTATTGAGCATTTCTTCTGTCGTTTCTTATTTGGTGTTAATAATTTTTTCTCTTCTAATGAAGATTCACCGTATTTCTCCTCTGTGATCCGAGATACTGTAGATTTACTGATTCCTAGGGAATCCAGCGACCCGATCTCGAATGTTTTCAACAGACAGCAATGGTCCACCATTTTGTTTTTCTTGATGAAAATAATCACTCAAGGCATTCTGACAAATTCACGTGATTCACTGCTGAGAATAGTTCTTTTCTGTCTCTTCGGTATTGTAAAATCACAAAAATATGATTCAATGAAACAACTTTAACAATACTAACAATAAATATAATAATTACAACAACAAAAACACGAATCGATCGAAGAACAACACGCTACTGAAAGTGAAACATTTGTACTGATCCGCCATGAAGCCGCCATGCGGAAATAGAGATGTTTATATACGATTCACTTCGAATTCAAATTCGATTTTTTTTCGAAGAAGAAGAGAAAAAAAATCGACCTAATCGAAATAAATATTTTTGCCCCATCCCTTTTACAAGGGGCAATAAATGTGTCATAGGGTTCTTCATATATTGGATGGACTATAGGAATGAGTATGATTGATACAAATATAGAATCATCTCTCAGCTATTTCAAGAGTAGCAAATCTGTATTGTCGTGATAGTGTGGTCCTGGTCAGAACGAAGCACTTTTTATTTTTGCTGTTGGATTGTATCACAGATAAAATGCTGGATAGCGCCACGTAGCCGACGCCCATTGTCTGTGCTTCAGTGAAGCAGAACCCACCCTTGGTGACATATCCCAAGACTTGCCTTGTGCATTGATTCCTAACATTATCCACTTTTGAAGGTAACCAAAGATCCTTCATTGTTTCAGCGTGTTCCTTGATGATGGTTGAATTGTCTTGCTTGGGAACGTGGACGTATTTTTTAGCTTCCTCCTGAAAAATTAAATGGTGGAATAGAATGTAAATACTTTTTAATTTTTTAAAAAATAAAATGATGAAATTACACCGAAAATTATAGATTAAAAAAAATGTAAAAAATTAAAACTGATAGATTGAAATATACAACAATGCTTATTTATGTATTAAAAGTTATATTATTCAAAGTTTATCTATTTTGTGAAAAAAACTTAAGAAGATTATTATTATTATATCAGTATTTATTTATTCCAAAAGAACTTTTTTGCTTCTTTAAGGAAAAGGGTGGGTCTTGAGTTTGCCTCTGAAATATGCCTCCGTTTTTACTTGTCTTATACTTTCCGGCAGCGAGTTCTAGGCCGCAAAACTGAAAGTACAATTGCTTAAGATCGTGCTAGAACATCTTTTCGTCAGCTGCAGGATGCCTTTACTTGCTCTGGCTGATCTGAGTGTCTCTCCACTTGCACTTATCTTTGATGGCTTGATAAGCACTGATAGAAGATACTCAAGTCAATTCTTGTCTATTCCTTAGTGGTATTATATCAGTTTTTTATTGACATTGATAAATAATAAAAGGCTTTCTTACCAATATTTTAGTTTTAGATTGAATGCATCTTCTTCTCAATTTTTTTAGGATTTGTTTGTGTGTTTTTCTTAACTGATTCCTTTGACTTTGATTCGAGTCTTTATTTAGAGGCTCCACTAGTTCCGCACATTTATTAGAAAGGTTATCTCCCTCATTGGGCAGACAAATGAGACTGAAATTCCCAATCTTTGCTCTTTTGACAGAAAGCACTCGGACAGGGACTAGACAGTTTATATTCCAGGTAAAATCTGGTACAGTCTTTTTAGTTTGGACCATATTCTGGAAATTCAATAAAAGTTTTTTTTAAATAGTTGGATATATGTTGTATATAGAACAAAATTGGCAGATCAAAACAAGTAAAATTATTATTAAAATCATTAAAAGCTCTGTAAGTTCAATGAAAAAAAAAAGGATACATTGACCGCCAACTTCGTTTTTTTGTAATGTGATGAAAAATGGTTTTGTGGTTTTAGGTATTAGCGCTGCATCAGACATTCTGAATAGCAGTTTGTCGGAGTATTAAATAAATAAAAATGTTCATAATATCTTACATTTAGCTGAGAGAGGACGATCTTATCACGCAGAACAAAATATTCCTCAGCGGGATCAGCACTCATTTTCCAATCGTTGATTAAAGTCTGCCACCGACAAATGAAGGGGCTGTTTATGGAGAGCTTCAAAAAGTTCACTCTCCGGTTCGGGGGCAGTCGGAAATATCTGTCTCGTAGAAGATCTAACTGTCTGGAAGCTTCCGTTCCCGCTGCCAAGGTGTCAGGCTGCAGGTGACAGGTGCCGCTCTCAAAAGCGAGGTTATCGGACTCTCTCAGGCCTCCAGCGCGAGCTCCTCGGAGAATGAGCGACATCCAAAATGGGCATAGCGTAACCGTTGGGGACTATCACATCCCATCCTGAGTTATAGCCTGGAATGTTGCAAATTGTCAATTTAATGTTGAACACAGTTCTTGTATATTTTTTTACATAACTAATGACATACAGGAGAATATAATCAGATATTGATGGAAAGATTTTATCTTCCTATTCTTCGCTACCCGCTATTTTTCAGGAGGGCTATGTATTGTATGTGGAGTGTATCTAGTGTTTAAGCATCATCAATAATTGGTTCAATAATAGGTACACTACGTCACAATGGTGTTCACAGAATGACTTTCGTCTGTCACATTTTTTATATGCTATGAAATCTTACAGGTGACAGATCATTCTTACGCAAAATATGATTTTTTATACATATTCTTTAAAGTTCAGAGATTATATTTTCAAGTGTCACTAGCTTTTGAACCTGCAACCACTTGTTTTAGTGTTAACTTTCTGCTACATCCCTTAGCCAGCACAGTGAAATCATCATGACAATGATCTAATGACAAAATGTTGATTTTTATCAATAAAATAATTATTTATTGCACAAAATATGCAATTGCACAAATAAAATTTATGCATTTAAGTTTAATACTTTTGTATATACAGATTCGGTGCAAAGTTTAATACAACATAAAAAATATTTTAAATCAGCTAAGAACAGTTTTTGAGATAGTTACCGAGTCGTTTCTGTTGTGACATTTGACTTCCCGGTCTTTGAATTAGAAGCAACGGGACTCCGGGAACATCATAAAAGTTGCTGTTATCGTATCCAGGAACAAGACTAAACTTCTCAGCCATCTGATTCAGTTCCCGGTTTGCCATCTTTTGCTCGGAGACTTGCTTCCTAACATCACTATCCCACAATGCGCTGTGGTTTATACCGACAGGCATGACGACAAAATCTGTTGAGCTTAGATCATTTACATCATTAGGAATAGCCTTGAATCTTTTACGCTGTAAATTAACCCGTGGATCTTTTACATTTAATCCGACGATTAAATGACACGGCAGTTCACCCGGTGATGTCAAATTTTTAAATTTATTCCAAAAAATTGTTTGCATTTCATGCGATTTGAAATTAAAGCTTTCCTTCAAAAAACTGTTAAACCAACTTAATTTTTTTTCCGATGCGGTCTTGGATGTTGACAAAGGACTCAAAGCCTCACTTAAGATTGCATGTGATAGTGGACCTGTTAGTCTGAATCTGTTGATTGTGTCTTGGATGTCTTGCATTTTAATGGATGTATCATTTTTATATTTCAATTGCGGCAAGTGATCTTTGCTGAACGCCATTTTGTGATCTAATTTGATGCGCTTAGGGTCTTTCGATGAATTTAAATTGTTTTCCATTTTTTCACTGATTTTTGATAAATTAAAACATTTTGTTAATGCATCGATGAGTTCGTTATAAAATGAAGGATGCGCAAACATCCACAGGCATCTCTCCGATTGCTTGTTGTTGTTGCACGGTTTCCAAAAGAATGTTATTTTCCCAATACATTCAAAAGGGTATTTATCTACATGAAATATGTATGCAGTACCTTCTCTTTCTGAATTCAAATAAGCATTAGCTGTAATACTTAATCCACATTTTGGACTTGTTATTTTTTTGAACCCCGCTACGAGTTCGTCTATCTTTCCAGATATTTGAAGAGAGTTGTAATACGAAATATCTTGTAATAGGCAATGTTTTGAGCTCGCTCTGTAACAAGCTCTAAAAGCTTTATCGCAAGGAGCCTCTGCTAGTTTGTATCCCCATCGTGCGGTCATATGAAAACGTTTAGCGTGCCAAATATGAGTTTCTAGCCAAGTGTGGATTCTCTGTCTTCTGTTGTATTCTGTTAAAAGTTTCTCAGGTCTTCGTCTGAATTTCCGCGAAGGCCTTTTTTGTCTGAGAGGCTGTCCGCTTTTGTTGAGTTGGGATTCGTGCGCGATGCGTAATCTTCGCGGCAGTCGTTTGGAATTGTGGCTCATGATGCGGCGCCTCATGTGCACCGGAAGACTCTGGAAGACGAGCTTCGTGGAGCAAGGATTCGTGATGCATTCGGTCATCGCGGAGATCTCTCTACTTCGCGCGGCGGCGAACTTCAGGACGTGCACTTCGTGAGGTAGGTCCTCGTAACCGCCGAGGGCTGAATCAAACTGCATTTTCTCTTCCATTTTTTATTGTTTTTTTGTTATATTAGAGTTGAAAGGCTTCAAATTGTGTTGACACTTTGAAAGTGATCAGTTCATAACCCAACTTTGCGAGTTGTCAAATTATGTTTTGAATTTAGCTCACATGGCAAAGTTTTATGGCTAATAGATGATATTTGCTTCTTGACGTGTTCTTGTATTTTCGTCGTCGGTATTTTTATCCTTTTGGATCAGTATATAAATATTAATAGCCCATATTTAAAAACAACACCTGTGTTAATACTGTATTTTTATTATAGTATAGAGAAGAAAATAATATTCGTATAAACAAAAGTTAAAATATCAATTCAATGAGTTATGCATTCCAGCAGGACGGATGTGTAAATTATTAAGACGTATTTCAATAAATGGTAGTAATAAAAAATATTTAAATATATGTCAAACGTATAAAAAATACATTGCCATTCTCATATGATTACCTATAGTCCATCCAATATAGGAAGAACCCTATGACACATTTATTGCCCTGTGCTAAATATTGTCCGATATAACGTTGTAAAAACGTTCGCTACCTATACTAATTTTATCAACATAAACAAAAGCCTCTCTTCTTATATATAATAAGTTATTTAGGTAAATATATCATAATAAAAACAAAATAATAAAAAATATATGCATATTGTTACAAATTAGAAAAAATACGCCAATTTGTAACTATAATACTATAATATCTGACGCACGTAGAAGGCCATGTCACATTACTGCGAAAACCAGTGTTGGGGTATAAATAATCGTATTTTCGATTGTTTTTGTAAATACCTACTAAAATTAAATATTAGAATTATTATCAATTATAAGTGAATATTAACAGGTTTTAAGAGACATGTAAAACAAACTATAAATAATAATATTAGTAATATGAAAATTATGAAGAAAAGCAAGTGTAGAGATAAATATTAGCACATAACCTTAAAAACACATATTTTAGTCGGAATCCGATAAAGCAGTACATTCTAAATTGTCTTCGTCACTATCGGAATCAGAACTACAACTTTCACACACATTTATAATCAGGTTCTGTTCACTTAAATTGTCAAAGCGTACATCGCGATCCCAATCTGCATAATATTCTCTTTTTGTTTTGTCCACCACTTTTTCCAATCTTCTGCCGTGACATTGTCACATGCCTCGTTCAATAGAGTCAACATCTTGTTCGCTGTGAATGGTGGAGACGTGTTATTTCTAGCCGCATAACCTAAATGTAAAAAAGGAGTAGGAACTTTGTTGATTTGGACAGAATGGTACGAAGCGTTGTCCATTACTATGGCGTGAGGCTCATGTAAATTTGACAATAAGGTCATAAACCATTGTCTGAAATTATCAAAATTCATCTCTTCATGATATTCTGTCGTTTTAACTGACTTAAACGCCAGAAGACAATTGGGCACAAAACTTTTTGACGTTCCGGCATGACAAATAATGAGGCGCTGGCTTTTTCCTTCAGGAGTTTTCGTCCTGGATTTAGCCGTGTCGTCGGTCCATATTTTACCAACAGTATGATTACCATTGAGCCAAGTTTCGTCGAGAAAAACGACTCTCTCCCAATTCCTAATGCTCTTCATTTGCCTCAAAAAATCGCATCTTTTCAGGGAAATATCCGTGCGCTCCATTATAAACTTTCTTTTTTCACATTTTTTATATTTGAAGCCAATGTTTTTCAATACCTTACGAAGAGATGTCGCACTGCTTTGAAATAATCCGACTGACTTTAGAGAACCTACCAGTTTAAGAAGTGTTGGTATTTCGTTGCGGTCATAGTATGCACACACGTGATTCCGAATTGCTGCCAAATCAAAGCTATCGGGTTTTCACTGCTGAGAATAGTTCTTTTCTGTCTCTTCGGCATTGTAAAAACACAAATATGATTCAATGAAACAATTTTAACAATACTAACAATAAATATAATAATTACAACAACAAAAAACACGAATCGATCGAAGAACAACACGCTACTGAAAGTCAAACATTTGTTCTGATCCGCCATGAAGCCGCCATGCGGAAATAGAGATGTTTATATACGATTCACTTCGAATTCAAATTCGATTTTTTTTCGAAGAAGAAGAGAAAAAAAATCGACCTAATCGAAATAAATATTTTTGCCCCATCCCTTTTACAAGGGGCAATAAATGTGTCATAGGGTGCTTCGTATATTGGATGGACTATACATATATTTTTCAATGAACTGTAACACTGATATTTTGTTATCACGAATATGTAATGTAAATACATACATAGGTTGGTTGTTATTGATAACATTTTTTATCATCATTGAAAAATATTGTTAACTCTATTCTTCAATTTCAAATCAAAAAATCGTACTAGATTATTTATAGCGCATAAACAAATTGAAACGATAAAAATATTTCCTAACTCTACGATTATAATAATGGTACACATACACCAATGCAGCTATATTGCTATTATTATCAAATAAAAATACGAGTATGTACGATTGTACTGTTAGTGTGTTGTGCCTACCGATAATAATCACTCCATCTTTGACCTTTAGAGTAAATTTATACACAGCCATATTTTATTTACATTAGTTTATCGTCGCGTTATGAAGTGGCAACATTATCATCAGTTATAATTTGTTTTTACAGTTGTCCGCATCGATTGTTTAACCGGCGTTGCTGAATTATTCTAACATGTCTACTATTATCAGAAAAATCATCAATTCGGTCAACACTTACAAACCAGTTGGCCCATACAGGTAACAATAAAATGAACATCAAAATTGTACAAAAGTTAATATTATTCTTTCATTAAAATCTTATTTTGGAATAATTTATAAACTTTTAATTATAAAGAATAAACACTTTAAATAATATAATAACATGCAATTACCCATTTTCCCATGCCTCAACCATTTAATATAGCAGTTAGTAACTTGGTTATTTCATTGTATGTTTATATATCATCATTATCACACTATGTCCGCTGCCTAACTGGTGCATATGGTCGCCATGAAATTCCACCACAAAACTCTGTCAGTCGCCATAGTCCTCGTCTCATTCCATGGCAGCTCTGCCTGCCACAGCTCCGCCAAGTACATTATATGTATAGTTTCCGACGGCTTTCCAGGATTGAACGGCATGGGGAAAAGACACCGTAGCTTATGCTCTTCTGCGGAATCCGAAGCATGTGTTCCAACTGTATTATGGAAGACTGCCTTGTCTGCTTCCTCACCTCGTAAATTCTTACAAATTCTAGGCAACTTTTTTTCAGAACTCATTGTCATTCGTCTATTTTTCAAATCAATCTAAGTAGGTATTTTTTTAAAAATTAACAGACAGAAAAGTCTCATTACCTAAAGCCTTTTGATCCTCTACATCTGGAAACTGCGCGTGGGATTTTTTTGAGTTATTTAACCAAAGCATAAAGGGGTGAGACAAGGATGCTCTCTGTCGCCAGTACTCTTCAACGTATACATACAAAATGCAATTAATAACATCAGGGAAAAAATGGGCCATAGAGAGGGGGTTAAAATACATGGCCAAAAGATTGATATGATAAGGTTTGCTGATGACATTGCTCTGATTGCTGAAACTGAAGATGAACTCACGGAAGCGCTGACATCTATGGAAAACATATTTAATTCCAACTAAAATATGAAGATAAACAGCACAAAAACCAAAGTCATGAGAGTAAGCCGCAATGAGCAGCAGAAAATTAACATATCAATGCTAGGAGTACCCCTAAAAGATGCAAAAGAATTTGTATACCTTGGAAGTACAATCACCTGGGATGGCAGAACAAAAAGAGAAGTCAACAGTCGAATACATCAAGCAAGGCTAGCTTTCAATAAAAAAGCCCAAATTCTTGAGTCAAAGAATATTTCTTTAGGGCTCCGCAAGCAACTTGCCAAAACACTTGTTTGGAGCATCTTAATATACGGCTGTGGTGCTTATCTGAAAGTGATAAAAAAAGACTAGAGGCCTTTGAGATGTGGTCGTACAGAAGAATTCTCGGAATTTCCTGGAGAGACAACGTCACGAACAATGAGGTTCTCAGAATAATCAAGGAAGATAGGCAACTAATAAGAACCATCTCAGAGAGCCGAGCCCGATGGATTGGTCACATCATGCGCCACGATGGTCTTCTTCACGATATGGTGGAGGGGATGGTTGAGGGTGGAAACTGTAGAGGGCGCCCTAGACGGGAGTATTTACAGCAAGTATTCGAGGACATGAATTGTAGCGCTTATGCTGAGCTGAAAAGGGTTGCGGAAGACCGAGAGGAATGGAGATCGAGATGCAAGATTCTGTTGCTGCAAACCAATCCACCGGATTGATACTACGAAGAAGAACTAAAGAATTTAAATTAATCTTGAATTATAAATATTTCCATAAAATATCTGTAAAATTTAATAATAAATCCAAAAGCCATTTACATTTTTTTTTAATCTATAACCATAATAACAAAAGTTTTACCAAGGAGCACTTTTTGGAAGTAAAGCAAAAGACGACACAAGCTCCTAAACGAGGACACATATGCATTTCCTGTAGATTAGAGAATCGACATGAATGATTTGTGTTACTCATTTTTTCCCTCATCCTATACATATATCTACTGTTTATGGACTAAAACCATAACCTGTTTTTTGTACACTGTTTTGTTTGAGCATATTCATCAGTTTGTGTGCTTTGTATTTACTTCAAATTACTTGTGTAATGTCATTTATTTATCCTTGGTTTTAGTCCATAATATAATTCATCAATTGTTATAAAATAACTTTATATATTTTTCAGCCAAGCTGTTTTGGCTGACCGTACACTGTACGTGTCAGGATGCTTAGGCATCGATAAGAACACGATGCAAATGGTGGCTGGGGGCGCTGCGGCCGAGGCTCGACAAGCGCTCATCAATCTGGGCGCCATCTTGAAGGAAGCCGACTCGAGCTATGGCAACATAGTCAAGACGACTATCATGCTCAACGACATCGCTGACTTCGATGCGGTCAACAGTGTATACCAAGAATGTAAGATCGTTTTCCATGACATATCCTACTACTAGACACGCAGATCGGCTAGAGCAAGTAAAAACACCCTGCAGCTGACGAGAGGTAGTCCTAGAGCGGTCTTTGGCAATCGTGATTTCAGCTTAGTGGCACCAACGTCCTGGAACATGCTGCCGGAAAGTATTAGAGTTGAAAACAGAGGCGTCCTTCAGAGGCAGACTCAAGATACATCTTTTTACTTAAAGAGGCAAAGAAGCACTTTTGGAATGATAATTTGGTCATAAGAAAGCGCTACGTAAATACTGATATAATAATTATTTCAAGTCCAAGCTGGAAAGACATTTGACCGCCAGAAACTGCCGCCATTACCCGGGACTTAAAAATACAGTCAACCCTCCTATAACGCTCGCTGTTTTTGATTTGTAACAGATTTTTCCTGTAGTGTTTGGTGCATTTTTTTTATAATGGTACTTTCTATGCTGTTGTTTTGGCTTGGACCGCTTCTTACAACAAAATGTTCCGGACTTCGGGAGCATCGAAGTTATCATTCGATCTTAAGAAAACGTTTTAGGAGGGTTTACTGTTATGAATATTTTTATTTGCGTTGTGGTGCGTCATTTTCTCAATTGAAGTTAAAGCAATCTGAACATTTTTTGAAGTAATGTTAGTAATAAAATCAGATTAATTCATTGTTGGAAGTAAACCTCAGTATGAGGTAAATAAAAAATAAAACTAGCTAATATTCCATAATCAATTTTGATTGTAATCTATAATATAGTTTGATAGTTTTACTAGACATCACAATGTAATAATATTTTTTACGGGGAAAGAAGAATTCGACAGGTCAAATAAAAAACTTATTATTTGGTGTTAAAAAGTTACTCATTTAATTCAAATGAAGGATTTGAATATTATATTGCACTGATTTATTTTTAGTGTTATTTATTAAAATTTATTTTTACTTTGTATATAATTTTTGAATCCTCGAACTAACGATCGACTCCTTATTTAACTAATGTAAAAGGGTCGTACTAGAAAAATATAATAATCAACAAAATATTGTACGAATTCACGACTCCAGAATATTTCATCTGAAACATAACCTTTTTAACAGTCTAAAATAAGTAAACTTCTTTATCCCTTTCACGCAACAAAATTATAAATTTCAGATAACTTAAAAACAACAATATAATTTAAATAATCCGCTATTATAAAAGTTTCATTTTTATTTAACGGGTAATTTTAAATATCGTATCGTTTGTTAAAACATATGTAATTGAACGGAAAATTATTATATTTACGAAATATTCGTTTATGAAACTCGCCAATAAGTAAATATTGTAACGTGTTTTTATTAGTTTTCATGAATAACTTAACATTGTAATGTGTTTTTTTTTCAGTTTTCACGAAGGACTACCCCGCAAGGTCCACTTATCAGGTTGGTAAGCTGCCCAAGTCGGCTCTGGTCGAAATTGAAGTTGTCGCCCTGGTAGGAGACGTCAAAACTGTTTCCGCGTGACTCCATGACGGAGACGTGGCACTTCCGGTGTCGCCAGCCTCGAAATATTGAAAACAATACTCTTTCAAATATCCAAATACCTTATCGATAAAGCCGCCATTAATTTTTGTTAATTATTTTTATAATCTCGTTTTAAATATATTTTTGAACTGTAATGTTTTTTTTTATTATTTATTATTTAAGATATATGTTTTTTTACCGCTTTATCTTAAAAAACATTGTGTTTGTTTAACAAAAATTAAACAATTTATAATGATCTCTTTTTATCTGTTAGCAATAATGATTGTTATTTTAATAGTAAATTTAAAAAAACTACAAAAAATGTGTGATTACAGTTGTACTGCTTGATTTTTCCTACGTTTTTTCACGAGTTTCGTTTTTTTCAAGTCTGCTTGGAAATTTGTTTGGAGTTTTTTCAACGAAAACACTATTTATTGAAATCCTGGCATATTTTACATTCATACTTCAAACGAGATTTTTACAAATCTAACTTAAAGTAAATAAAACATAAAAATACAATAATATCAATAAATTTGGCATTCAATTCAAAAGCCATATTCAATAAGTAGTTGTGAAAAAAGTATCAAAGAGAATTTATGTAGCCTAGGTATAGTTAAAAGCAATTTAATACGTATTTATGTAGTTAGAAACCTGTTGGAATCTAAATGAAATAACATCAATTGAGAATTTCGTCATCAACATTATAAACTAATTATTTTTAACACAATTTGCGAGAAAGAATATCAATTAATTAGACGGATCATTTATGAAACTGATTTTGCAAAACAAAGATGGAAAATATTAATATATAATAGAAGAAATAATGAACTGTGTGAAAGAATGTGTATGCGGTATGTATTCAGTATTGCTGGTTGCAGCTAGAATGATTTAAAATCCATAAAAAAGGCAATAACTTGTTATCTTTTTAACTTACTGACGCTTTTTTATCATTTGAAAAGTGAGACATAAATTTATGCTGTGAAAAAGTATTCAACAAAAAATAATGTTGTCTGGCCGTAAGTTATATATTTACGTGAAAATAATTGATCATTTCGAGGCTTTTAAAAGATTATATTTCTGTCGCACAATGTATGGTTATTTACTTTGTGTAACAAATGTATCAATCTTCGGTGAGGGCGATATCGATCTAACTAATCACGGCCATTAAAAAAACTGTGAATGTGTGACGTAAGAATTTTAAAGCAAACCTTGAGACCTCCGCATTAATTGCCAGTTGTGAAAATTATGGTTCCAACAACCCAAGGATTTCGCTTAAAACGCGAATAAAAATGTATTTTTTCACGGTTATTCAATGGGAGGGTAGTGAAAAGTAGGAGGGGCAGCGATATTATTACGCACTGGTAGTCCCCAGACTATGGTACATACTTGAAAAGTTATTTATGTTGCTTTTGTTCTGTGTTTGTTAAGTTTTCGTCACGCTGACTTTTGACACACGCTAAATGACTTAACACTTTATTTTTAATAATATTTGATAGTACTGAGAGTAATATCACTAGTTTTTATATTTTATTTGTATACTTGAAAATAAAACTAGTTTAATTAAAAAAATACATTTAAAATTATTATCACGTAATATAAATAACTTCAACACAAGCAAGGCAATGTTTTAAGTAAAAATACACAGTTAACCTTCCTTTAACATTTGTTAATTTTGATTTTGTAACAGAGATTTTTCCAAAGTGTTTGCGGGAAATGATCAAACAACGTTCCTTTCTTTGTGGTTATTTTGGGATGAACTTTCTCTTAGAACGAAATAGTTCAGATCTCGGTAGCATTGGTCTAATCATCTGACCGTATGAATACGTGACAGGAGAGTTGACCGTACAATATTTATAAATGTAATGCTATTTAGCTTTATTTTAAAATTAATCGTGTTTTTTTTTTATTATTTATGGTTGATCCATATTTTGTTTTTGAAACATAAAATTCCATTGAGTAACTGTTTTAAAAAATATGAGACCATAATTTCGTGAACACAACGCATCTCCTCAGTCATTTTTTTATAAACGATAGATGATCCACTTTGAAACAACGTAAAGTAACGGCATCTCAAAAAATAAAATTAACAACTTATTAAATATGAGGTAAAAAAAAAACGGAAAATTATTTCACGTAACACTACTACGCATAAACTATCGTATATCTTTGGCAATGGCAGTTGATTAATAAAACATAACACTCTGCTAAATTATAAATTTTTTCTTAGAGATCGCCTCTTTTTTAAGTTGGTAATAACGAAAAAATGGCGTCCAGACGCGTGGGCAACACTGGCCTACGTCAGGGAGGCACGCGAGCCGCCCCCTTACCAACTTGAGACTTACATATAGGAATGCATAATTCATTTCTTCTTTGTTCGTAACTTTGTTTGCATGGGTTAGGATTAAAAGAGCAGTGCTTTTAGTTTAATTTATTATTGAGCGGCAGTGTTCAAGAAAAGTACGGCATCGAAATCGAAACTGTTATCGATAAACTAATAACGGTTTATCATTTTTTTGAGGTCTCATGCTGACAAATCACGTATTTTTGTTTTTGTGTTGATTCATCCCTATGAACAAATGTATTAGTCCTTGAGGGCGTTGAACTAATCACCATCTGCTTAAATAGTTTATGAACGTATAAATGCGCTTCGGCTTAGCCATGATTTTTGAACACCCAAATATTTCTCTGGTACTACAGCGGCAGTCTACGCACGTTCATGGGATCTGACCCTGAGTCTCCTGTGAATCATCAATGTTCTCATGTGGACCTCTGGGATACAGGTGTTCTGGTAAAAGGCATAAAACAATTTGAGCTTACAGGACTGTGAAATGGCTATTTGCGGTGTCTTTATACACCAAATATGTAGCAAATATAGTAAAAAAAATCTTTAAGAGAGGCATACCGTACATGCTAGTTTAATTCTCTCGTTTTATGGCGTACCGGCTGAAAACACTGTTCGTGTAATCGCCATTTATGGCGCCCTATAAATAGGTTTCGCGCCCCATTGTCCAGTTCGCGGGTGTGAAGTCGAAGCGAACTAAGCTAATTATTATTATGCCGGCCCCTCCCCCTCCCGCTCTAGACGCGGCGGATTTATTTTTAAATCTTAAATTATTTGCACGCTGAAAGAGGAGCCATGAATAATTTAAGCACCTACCTCTTTATTATGGCTAAACAATGTGTCTATTAATAACCAGCCGGGCACATACCAAACACCTGCTTACCTATATTAATTAGATTGTAAAATAAGTAATTTACAATTTGTTATAAAATTATAATGTCAAATGTAATGAGAGTACTGTTTATGTAAAAACAGTAATGGAAGGATATAATTTTGGAGCCCCAAAATACCTTCTAAACTTAATTGACTCAGTTCAAAGAAGAGCGTTTTCGTTTGTAATCAGTGGAACACAGGCGTAAGATTGGTTCTCTTAGTCTTTTCTACCGTTATTACCACGGTCGCTGCTCTTCGGAACTTAAAGAACTAATTCCTCCTGCACCCACCCACAACCGACAAACTCGTCTTACACTTGCTGAACATCCATACAGGTTAATATATGTCGACCAAGAACTGGCAGCTTCCAAAGCTCCTTCCTTAATGCCACCGGTAAGCTATGGAATGCTCTTCCAGCGTCTGTGTTTCCTCCTTCCCACAATCTGGATCTCTTCAAGAAACAGATAAATATACACTTGCAATCTCCCCAACCCACACACAAACACGAACACACACGTTTCCCGCATGCAGCGTCCAGCCTCCCTGGCTGAGCGCCATAGAGTGCACTGGTTTTGACCGGCTGTGCTCTCCTGCATGCCTTTACATAAAAAATATACATTAGATTGATCATTTTATTTAAAATACTTTCACGTTTAAGATGCTCCATGAAAAGCTTAAGTACATACCTATTTATGTTGTTTAAATAATGTGTCCATTAATAAAGGAATCTTATATTATATTATTATATTTTATCAAGAGTTTTTTTATTTAAATTTAAATTGAAATTTACTAAAGCGTCGGGCTATTCATACGGCATCTTAAAAACTATATTTATATCAATTCCCCACCAGAAAGACTGTGAACCAAAAAATCCTTTACGTTTTACTTTCTCTCAATGTTAAATATGTTTGTTCAATTGCCTAAAATGATATTTTAGTTTTAAAATTTATTTATTTTTTCGCATACCATATACGTAATAAATGTTCCACTTCTTCTTCGTAGTATCAATCCGGTGGATTGGTTTGCAGCAACAAAATCTTGCATCTCGATCTCCACTCTTCTCGATCCTCTGCAATCCTCTTTAGCTTAGCATAAGAGGTACAACTCATGTCCTCAAACACTTGCTGCAAATACTCCCGTCTAGGGCGCCCTATGCAGTTTCTACACTCAACCATCCCTTCCACAATGTCGTGAAGAAGACCACCGTGGCGCATGATGTGACCTATCGCCTCTCTGAGATGGTTTTTACTAGGTGCCTATCTTCCTTGATTATGTTGAGTACCTCATTGTTCGTGACGTGGTCTCTCCAGAAAATTCCGAGAATACTTCTGTATGACCACATCTCAAAAGCCTCTAGTTTTTGTTCCACTATAACAATTAATAATGCATGAAAAACGTAAAAGTATGACAAGAAAACATAGAGAAAGCGATTAAACTGTTTACATGTGTCAAAAATCTCAGAGATTCATGAAAACAATGCTAACGGCAAAAGAGATAAAGTATGTAACATGTATATATTTATTATTGATTTGGCAGTTTTTTTTTTAAATTTATTTGGTGGTGTATTACGCCAGAGTGTTAAGCATCATTACGACCAAACATTACATATAATGTTATTTAATTCAATGGATTTCAACGGTCATTATTTATTCCCAAAATGTTTATATTTTAGCCCACGCATAATGGTAATAATTGCCAAATAAGATTACGCAGTATTTCAAGCTCAAAACAAGGTCTCCGATGTAACTGATAAAATAATATAATTCGCGAATAGTATTGTGCCTAAAAATAATCGCTTTCTAAAAATAACACAAAAGAGACCCCCTCTTAACCAAAAATAAACATGTAAGCAAACCGCTTCTGGGGATTACCTCCCCAACTCCGACAAGAATTATTGTTTATTTTCGACATTGTTTTTTTTTAACGCTGGCAAAGTTACGACGACGCCTCTTGAAGCTATCGGCCGCACGCCAAAAACTAATCGCATTTAAGCACGTTATGTTTTGAGTATAATACTTTATATTGGAAATACAGCTTTTTTTTCTCGGGGTTTCAACTCGTTATGGTCGCTGGTCGGTTGGGTAATGGACGGGTTGAGGGAACAACGAAACAAAACGCTTTGCCAGTCTAGTGTTTGCAGGTATTATGGAAATTGAGGTTCGATACGGGCTTGTTGAGTGAATTTTGTGAAAAATTGATCCGTGTACTCGAAGCGGCCATCATATATGAGAAATAATAAGCTTTTTACGGTATTTTTATTTAATCTTAACATAAACAATATTTGGTAACATTATATAGCACTAAATAGCCTTAATTTAAAACATTAAATATATAACTTGTATTTCAAAATTATAATGAAATTCACGATAACGAAATAATGCCGAAATTTTCACATTAGTTTATTGATTTCTTTTCTTTTTATTCCAATATCCGTTCCAAACCTGAAACATGTGGTCACCACAAACTGCCGTCACTGTCCATTCCTCGATCTAGGACAGTTATTTCCAAAGTGGTCTATATAGACCCCCAGGGGTCTATCAGGACCTCCAAGGGGTTTATGGCAACAGAAAAAAAGGGGGTTTATATTTACACATTATCTTCAAAAAATAAAAATAAAAATTATGTACTTTAAAACTCAAATTATAGTTTTTGATGTACACGGCATGTTCATTTTTTATAGCCATTTTAAATATTAAGAGGTTAATGGTCCACCCCTTAAAAATGTTACAGTGATTCTTTAGTGTTTTTGATGCGACCCGCCGGCGTACTCAAACTAACTTATGCGGCCATTGATGCCTTTTGAGTTTGACACCACTAAACTAATGTTTTTTATTTGAAAAAAAAAATTCACAGTCAGTAGGTCTACCGTAAGCCGAAAATCATGGCAAGGGGTCTACGAGCGAACTTAGTTTGGGAACCTATGATCTAGGATATATCTGCACATGAAGGACCACTTGGAAACAT
Source organism: Glossosoma conforme (assembly GCA_022606575.1). NCBI lineage: Eukaryota > Metazoa > Arthropoda > Insecta > Trichoptera > Glossosomatidae > Glossosoma > Glossosoma conforme. The sequence goes on along the minus strand of JAGTXR010000233.1, from coordinate 62,704 downwards.
ATATGATTCCCGACAACCTCCAGAGCAGAAGTCCGAGTACTTGAAGAGACAGCGGTTGTAGTATCTGAGGCAACCAGAAGTAACGCCATCGACGTCGCCCACTTCTGGGCAGACAGGATCTGACCCTGTTGTTTCCGACACGATTATATATATCTGAGGCATATTATGGATGATTTGTTAATAATTTATTAAAGTAAATCGGATGATTAATCCGACGTTCCCGAGGCCTGGAAAATTTTGTCTTAAGGGGGCTAAACTTGTTTAATTTTACTACAATATTATATGTAGTGTCATATTATTTATTTACTTAAAAATACATTAAAATAAAATATGATTAATGACGTTATATATTTTATCAAACATTTGAAGAAATTTGAAAACATTAAACATTAAGATTTAATTATAATGTATATATTTTATAAAGAAAGATAGAGAAACTAAAATTTAATTTTACAAATTTTATTGAAATGAAAGTAAGCGTTTTCGCTTACGCTCATTTCAATGTTTTTTTATACTTATATCACCAGAATATTCAAGATTTCTCATAAATGTTTTTAGTAACCTAAAGGTTTTAATAAATAATTGCATCAATAACGAGACCTTCAACTAAAACGCTTCCATAAAGCCGATGGCTTAAATAAACGATTATTCATTTATGAGCACCTAACTCTTACTCGCACTAGACTCTCACGTGAAAGTATTTCCGCTGAAAACTCAGTGTGTTTTTCTTCAGGAATCCATTTCCTCAAATTGGTATTGATGTAACTGATGTTTAATCGGGAAAATATTACCTTGAACCTCACATTCAGGGAAAATCCAAACCACATGACGTACATCTTCAGGCGGTGGTTTTGGGTGAAAAAAACGATCATATGATGTGATAAGGCTATTTTTTGATTAATTCACATACTAGTACTTTGCGAGAGAAATTTTTCGCTCGCCTTTCGCCTCAAACATTGATTTTATTATTTATTACAGCAACAAAGAAAGCCGCTAATTTTATGGCTATTTTTATTACCGTTTTAGAATACCTACTTAAACATAATGCTTCAAGGATGAAAGTAGAAAATATTTCATTTAGACGTGGCGAAATTGCGAGTACATTAAAAAAGATTTATAGATATTTTCTTTATTACTTACGTTATCATGAATTGTTATTGCTTTAATTATAACTAAATATATTGTTCCGGAACCGATGTCTCGGTCCCGAAATGATGGCGTCAGCTATCTGGTGACGTCGGAGTGCCATGGGTACGTCCAAAGACCGGACAATTAACTCTTTAAAGACTTTTAAATGTTTTATATAAAATAATTATGTTCAAATAACGTTTTGAACATATATTATAAAAGTATTGAATCTAATGAAAACCTCCAAAATCAGGCAAAAATCTTGCTTCATAAATCGGATACATATCATAACCGAAAAATTATTTTTTTCTACAACAAAGACAGGAAATAAATAGTGCGCTTGCACAGTATTTCATTGACCACAAGAAGGTATTTGATTGTCCTCATAAATCGTCTCTGTAGACAATGCTTGTTAGAATCTCTGTGAAGTATGTATCCTATATAAATCCTTTGATCAGGAAAACACGTTTATTTTCAACGTTTCTTTTTACCTATAATATACCTGTATACAAAAAGGTTAGTGTATCCTTGTAACTAATTTTCAGAAATAGTTTCTACGGTGATAGCTGGAGGTCTAACAATTTTACTATGTGAGGAATACAGGTGTTAAGGAGCGGACATGACAGCCTTTTAATCTACGGTCACTATATGATGATAGAGCTATTAGTACATGCTTTCCGGATGCCATAGACGTGTTTATGCTACAGCTGCCTCTTTTGGGGGCTGTAGCTCTCCCGGAATGTTTTTGGAAACTATAAATATAATGTTCTCGGCGGAGCTCTAAGAGACAGGTTTAAAAAGAAACAAAGCGAATGTATTGGCTGCTGAAAAAAAAACATGACTGCGGCAAGCAAAAGCTTAGTTTTTTATATAAACAGACAGCCAGTAGATAGTTTTGACCGACTGGTAGATTTTATAATGCTCAACCGGGTTATCTGGACGCTACGTACGGAGAAGATGTTTAGTAGTTTTATGGGTGTAGAGTTTGAGGAGATTGCAGAAGTTTATTATATGCATCTTACCAAGATTCCTAATGTATGATGAAGCCTTCCAATGGTAATCAAGAAGAATCTGCAGATACTTGTAATGTTCATTCCGAGTCTAAGTCATATATTTAAGTCAATAGAAGAGGGATGCCCAAAAAGATTTGACTATTTTGATGTTAATATGTATGTGCAGACGGTATCAATTGTGAGTGTTCTTAAAAGCAGTCTCCGTGAAAGCTACGTTACAGGACAACTTATCTTTATTCCTTTTATTGGAAATCGGACGTTACGGAGGCTTTGTCGTACGCCATATCAGGCGTGCAGCTTAGTAATAGTTTTACGTTATTCGTGACCATAGAGATTCTGTAATATTACACGCCATCTCGGTTGAGCTAGAAAGTTGGCGTTAGTAAAGGAAGGAGGGCGCAAAAATTGAGGTTCAGGCCGTGGAGGGAAGTTTAATGTCCGCTTTAGAGGACACAAGTGAGAGTGTAAGTACACGGAATATTACCGTTTGGCATTGTTACAGTTGCGTGAGCCGAAAATCGCCACGCCTCCCAATCCCTGTGGTAATGTTATGTTAATGATAATATATTCGCTTTAAACCAGCGTTAGTTAAGCATTTTGACACCCGCGGACCGCTGCGCTAAGCATTTACAATATTTTCAAAATCTCAATTTGTAATAATTTAATTTTAAGCTTTTTAAAGCTATGGATGGATCGGCCATATTATGCACCACGATGGTCTTCTTCACGACATTGTGGAAGGGATGTCCTACGCCATAGTCCTCACCTCATCTCAAGTCAGCTCTGCCTCCCGTAACTCCACCGAGTACATTTTATATATATAATATTGTAGTTTCCAAATCATGTGTTTGAAAAAGCAAACGTAGTTTATGCTCTCTTGCGGCATCATTTACCAATAATTCTACAATAGCCTCTTGTATGACTGTATATGAAAGGCTACATTTCCGCTCTATAGCTTTGTCATTTGTCACTAAGTCAAACCATCGTACCCCCAATATACTATCCAGACGACTGTTCTCAAAACCCATTTTATGGCTATTATTTTTTGTTACAAAATACACTTAGCCTCCCCCTAATATACGCTTGTTCCATTTGTAACGATATTTTTTTATAAAAGGTTTGCGTGATTTTTCATACGAGGGTACCCCCTTTGTTGTTATTTTGGGTTGAACCGCCTCTTTATACTAAATGGTCCACGCCTTAAGAGCATCAGGCTTATCATCCGATCCTATGAAAAATTTACAAGGGGTCGATTGTAATTATAAAATTAAAACAAATGTCGGTCCGTGAGTCAAGTTTCCGCGGATCAGAATTCAATTTTCTTGAAACAGTTCCAGTTTGCGGACCACAATTTGAAGGCTTCTGCTTTAAACCACGGCGGCGCACACTGAAGATTGTGGCATTAATAACCAAAGCACAAACCCAAAATGTGTACACAAAGCTCCGCAGAGTTCACATGAGCGAATATATCAGAAAATTTGCTATGGTTTCCAAATTCAGGGTCTACTGGACTGGACTTTACCCGCCGCAATCAGATTATGATCAGTTAGCAACTGATAAGTCCAGTGGGAGTCCCCTCTGAACAATTGTGGCTACTGCACATGAGTGCTAAAAGTAAGAACCCGTGAAACAGATTAGAATCGCATTCACGGGTTTTAAAGAGATGTTGATGGAAGATTGATTCTCTCACCGAAAATACGAGCGAAAATGGTAATGTATGGATATGCGTGGAATTTTTTTAGTGGCCACAAAGTCTGCATGACTGATATGGCTGAGGCAATGCCCTCAGGATCCCATTCAGGGTCTACTATGAAAGTAATTTGAATTTTATGTAAAAGTAGATAAATTGATGGGACTTGTACAAATACTTAATATTCTAAGAAAAATGGCGACCAGCTGCGTAAAACAGGAAAATCTTCCACTGCATTTCCTAACCGGTTTTACTGCGCTGCCATGGATAGTAGTGTCACAATAAAATCACGAGCTTAATCATATCATAATGGAACGTGTATATGAATGGGGATTTTTTTTTTGTGAAGATTTGGTGATTAGGCCGTCATTTGGTATTAATTGATCCAAGCTCATCAATGACACGCAATGTATTCAGGCGGTCACCGATCCAAGTACCATCCGCTCTCAATGTTTTGCTTAACATCTGTGATTGGGTGAGAATCGGTCTTCCAGCACAAAAATGTATTTATAAGCATTTTTTTTCAGTAAGTAAAACAGTTAATCTATAGAATATAAACATAAGCTACACTTACTAATAGACATACCATTTATTTTCAATAATTATGGCAACTATTCGTATCGCTCGTGTTAACAAGTCTTAACACGTTCATCGCCAACACCGTTTTTTGTCTAGTGAAGGAAAATGTTTTTGTTATTTTCGATGTTAAGGCCGCGTCGGACATTCTGAATAGCAGTTTGTATGGAGAGAATGGCCGACAGCGCAAAATGAAAAGCCAAATGTATGTTTGTTGCGTCAGTCACCGGTGGCCCACGCGGCGTGATTGTAATGACTCAGTGTCGGCCACCGGTGGCTGACATGGCGATAAACGTGATAATATATATAAATATATATTTATTTTCGAAAGTAGTCAACGAGGTTAATAAAATATGAAATATTATTTTACCATATTTAAACATAGATCATGTTGCTTAACTAATAATCACACAAATACGGGTATGTGTATGGTTTTCTATAATCAGCACACTTCTCAAGTGATTTATTTTGTAAATTATCACGAAAGTGAACAGACTATACAAAAAACCATAGTTTTATTTCTGTAAACAAAATTTACTCTCTCTCAAAGTGAATGCTAAAAATATAGGTAACACAAATTAAGAACTATTTTGAAATTCATATTATATAATCAATGCGAAATTTGTTTCGTATTAATACAAACGATGTAATCTTTAAGGCTATACATAATATTATAATTCAGTAATTTAGTGAACCCGTACATTATTTTACGTGAAAATTTGCACGTAGTCGCAAAAGTGCTAGAAAAACAACGTTTCAGTTTGCATTCATCGAATTATATTTTTAGAGATTTCGGCGAATTCATAAATATTTTTTACATTCACTATTAATTTTCATTATATTAGTCGTAGATTTTGAGATTTTGTCACCTTTCAAAGGAAAAGTTTCAGATTTTATACACGATTCTGGAAAAAGTATGAAATACAATTCAGTAAGTAGTTTTTATCCATGGAGGGCTGTTTATCTGAGTCATAGATACTGAGAAATCACTTAAAAACAATCGTTTTATTGTGAATAATTGATCGTTTTTTTAAAGTTAGTCTTAAAATCAGTCACAATTTGGATATTTATCTTACATATTATATATTCAAAAAAAAAATACCGTGATCTCTAAGTATATAACTAAATAAATTAAATTTACTAGAATTTGAGCCAATAGAAAAATAACAACACATCGTACTTACAAGGTTTTACTTATTTGGGACAAGGATGTGAAACACCACAAATTATAATAAATAACAATTAATTGGGTTAATACTTGGATCGTGCTGTATTTTCTTGACTTTATGGAAGTTAGTACACTTTGCTCGAGTTCGTTGTAATAATGTTTACTTACGATACAAATACGCATCCAAATTATAACTGGTCTTATAATTAAAAACATGGCATAAAATATGTTTTATTTAAAAAAAACCTAAACCATAAATGAAACAATGTACATATTTGATGTGTTTTATACTTAACAATAAGTACAAACAACCATAATTTATATTTATTTCATTGTAAATATGTTAAAAATACATCGAGTCGAAAATATATTTAAAATATTCCTTTTATAATGTTACACTCAGTGTTTCCACCCGTAAAAAATCCTAAGTATTTTGCTAGGCGGCTATGAGTGACATTCCCAAAAAAACTGTTAGGCGCCGCGATCGTTAACTTGAGATTTCTAGATTATTGTTATGAGTGTTGCCCTGTAAATTGTTCCCCAGATTTGGGTTGATAGCGATTTAGCACCGAGTGTGGCGATCACAAAAGGCGGGAGCTCCCGCTTGGGACACGAACACGCAGGGTTAATATGCTTACGCGCACTGGCAACACTATAATTATAAAACATTAAATTTGCAATTTTATAAAATTCATGAATTCTTAATATAATAAATTATTAAATTTGTAGAAAACATATTTTTATTTTTTAAGTCTTATTTCGAAATGTAATTGATTTTAATTATCAACCGATGAGTTTCAATAGTTATATATCTTTGTTATATTCTGGAAACCGAGCATTTGATATATTTATAAATATTATAATATAAGTATATTAGGTTATATGTAATCGATTTCTTTCTTCTTCCCAGTGCCTTCTATATCTGGAACATATAATCACCACAAATTGATACCATTTAGTTATTTTAGCTTCCACTGTCCATTCTTCGTTCTATGCCATATCTACACCTGAAGGTCCACTTAGGAACATCTCATATATAACTCCCGACAACCTCCAGAGCATAAGTCCAAGGGTTTGAAGAGGAGGTAGCTATAGTAGACCCATATTTTTGGATGATTTTTCAATCGCATTTTTCAAAGAAATCGGATGGTTAGACTACGCTCTCGAGGCCTGACAATTTGTCTCAATCAAAATACTATATTTACTACTTCAATATTATTGCTTCATATAATGTACAGGAGTGATAAAAATACATTATTTCTTTGAATTGTTTTAAAAGTACGCGAAACCCACCGTTAATGCATAATAATTCAAATTACTACTATTAATCTCGTTATCTTGCTTACCTTCATTACATCTCATGTTTACTCGACTGTATTGTATAATTTTCCATAGAAAATATTTACCATTAGATACGCTGTCTGTAAACGCTTACTCTATAGTCAATAATTATACTGTCAATAGCCGACAAATAAAAAAAAAACAAAGACTTTTACACGCACGCCAACCCGCGTGGTTACCTCGCGACACGGAGCTTATAGGTGCGTAAGGGTAAAGGTTGAAGTTCAATTTCTCGTTGGTCAATATTATTATGCCTTGGTCAATTACATTGAACTGATGGCTCACTAAGCCCACAATTGTTGTGACGTAACAAGGTTTTTTTTTCAACGTCGATTTTGAGTCACCTGGCAACAAAAGAAAATCCACAAAAACAAGCCATACAAAGAGAACAAAAACGGGATAATTCGGTGCAAAGATGATTTAGGCTTGGACAATGATCATGGCAGAAATTTATAGTAACCATCCTCCAGATTGGGAAAAATTGAAAGGAAATCAGCAATTAAAATCAGTTTCGGAATATAAAAGAACAACTATTTTTTTATAATACAATTTTATTTAAAATTTAAATGCTTTTCACTTATCATACAATATAATTTTACAGCTCAAAGACGATAGTATATTAACACTTGTAAAAACAACCTTTTCTAAGTATTTATTTCAAAAACAATAAAAGATGAACAGTTATAAATAGAATACAGAACAATATATCATTTCATTTATTTTGTTAAGCACATAATTCATTACAAAAAAACAAGTTAGAAATTATGTTTATCCATTGTTAAAAATATTTAATAAAACATTTTTTAGAATTTAGTTCATTTAAATAACATTAAATATTATAGCTTTATATATTGATATATTTTTTATGTACAATTGTAACTTTCTAAAAATCATACTCATTAAAAAACATATTCTATGGACTAAAATTTATTAATATAAACGTAATTTTTTATGATAAAAAGGAGTAATAGAACGTTTAAATAGAAGTTTATAATAGATACATTAATTAAAATATTGTTGACATGTTACATTTATAATACATTAGATTTTTATTTGTTGAATTTTGTAAAATTGAAAAAATATAAATTAACAGTTTAAGAAAAGGTTTTCTGATTTATTTGTCCATCAATAAACATTTATTTATAGAAAAAAATACAAAATAATAAACAAAAAAGGAATTTACATATATCATTGTAACTTTAAAGATAGAAAAACACACACGGTAGCTCGACTAAGAAGAGAAGAAGAAGAATTGAGAATTTAAATTACAAAGTGCTTAAAACTTTACAGTGTTTCCATTGCAAAATAAATTAACAGAGTGTGGCAATAATGTTGCAGGTTTCTTTTATAACCCGAATTACGCTGTGTCCGAAAACAATTTACATAATTTTAGCATGTCTGATGGGGTTTTTAAAAGATTTATTAAGAACATTTTTTCTTCCTTATCTAGCAGCGCAATGAGGCAATACTCTGATAAAATTTAATAATAGTATGATATCTTTTATCTTAACATAAGACTGTAACAATTTCTCTTTAGTTTAATTTAGATATTGTTAATGATGTATACTATTTTAATTGATAATTGATCATTGACGATGGCTTCAGAAAAACGTTACATAGCTAAAAATGCATTTGTATGATAAATATAAACACATTTTTTTAAAACATAATTTTGTAGCGTGTTACTGCCGCATAGATTAGCGAAATCATACTGGATTTCGGAAATCATTCACTGAAAATAAATGTTGTATTTTGAACAACTGCCACACATACAAATTCAGAGCAAATATCATCTTATATATTGGCCTGGACAGTGTATTTCTTAGAGGCGGTTCAACCCAATATAAAAACAAAAAAAAAACGTTGTATGAAAAATCAGCGCAAACACTATAGGAAAAATCTGTATTTCAAATAAAATAAAAGCGCATGTAACATGAGGAATGCTTAAGTTATTCATGAGAAACGATTTTCAAAAAATCAACGGTGCTAGTAAAAAGTGCATTACAAGGTATATAAATAAATTTGTTCCATATTTTTTTATTATCATGGAATATATATACATTAAGAGCGTTCTAGTTTATATGTTTAACATGTACAGCGTTTGGGTTTTGAAATACATGAAGGTTTCATAATAAAATCGATATTTCGACCGACTAATTGCGATGCCTTCAAGTTTATTAGGGCCCGCTCACAATCGCTAAAGCTGATTTTTATCATTTTACCATTCGCACCGCGGCATGAATTTTAAATTAGAATAAGATAATTATCTCCAATTCGAATACATAATTCCATAATTCATTATTATTTAAATAAATAACAGAAAGTATTATATTAATGATATTATAATTTTGTATAAATGTAATGAAGCTTGTAAAAAGTAGTTTTTTTTTACATATACACATACAGGAGAATACCGACAGATTATGATAGTAATTCTGAATTCTCATCTGTGGAATTCTATGATGCTTACCATTGTGCATATGGCTAAGCGCTGCATGAGGAGTTTTTATCCGCCAACGTCATAGACCACAGCCCGAGATTCACGCATCACCCTTTATTATTAAAGGAATCTACTATGAATGGGTGGTCTTCACGGGACGACTTTCGTCTACCACCAATTTTAATTAATAGGCCATGACTGGCATTTTACGGGTGGGGATCAAATTCACGCCAACCGGGGGTATTTTAAAGCTCAGAAATCGATTAAATTTTTTTTTTCAATCTCTCTTAGGAACCCACGACCTTTGGCTTGCAAAGCAAACGCTTTGACCATTGAGCTATACTCGCCGGCAAGTGATGAGTACTAAGTAGATAAAAATTATGTTTTTGAATAGACTGGAGCAACGTGTTGTTACATGTGCTTAAAGAATCTAGATATATATTTGAAAAACATTCGAAAATTCTGAAACAATGAAATGTTTTATGGATTTTTTTAATTTTTATTAGAATATTATTTTATTATTTCAATATTCTAATCTACTTTTATAGATCATTTTACTATATTATAATATTATTAATAATTAAATATACATATACTAGTATATGTATAGTTATAAGTATATGTATATTTAATTATTAATAATATTCGAAAATGATCTAAAAAGTAGATTAGAAATTGAAATAATAAAATATTCTAATAAAAATTAAAAAATTATAATAATGTCTCCTTGAGACAATATCAAGAAGGTAAATTATTAATCAGTAACACAGGTAAATGATTGGTTATAAAGTCCAAGTCGGAACTATAAGTAGTCGTTTCTCATCCATTCAGTCTATAGTTTGGTTCGAGACCCGAGTGGTACTTACTAAAATAAATAGACTGTCGGAAAGTAATAATATTAAGCTTGTGAATAAATGAAGACTGATTGAATAATAAAAAAATAAAATATACATACTTTGAATATATACTATAGCGACATCTATCATACGATGATAACAATGACATGAATACTAGTTTCAACGTGAGTCGGTCCAGGCACAGTAATAGCCCAGTCGGCTGAGCGGTATGAATACCTGGGCATAGTTGGTTTCCAAGGTCCGCGGTTCGCATCCCGCTTCTGCCGTTATTTTTGTGTTTGGATTGACGCGTTGAAAAAAGAATTTTATGTATAGTATATGTATATTTAATTATTAATAATGAAATGTTTGCTTCCTTTACGAGTCCACAAATGAAAGAAGAGAATGTTCGAAAAAAATCAGTTTCTACAATTTTAAAGTGTCAAAAGAATTCATGAATTGTACACTTATATAAGAAACTAAAAATAAAAAAGTCTTTGACGTAATGTCAATTAAAATAATACTGCTGACTTGAAGTTTCAATAAAAGTGCGGATTGTGGTTGTCAAAAAAAGGTTGGTGAAAAACAATATTAAAATGTTAAAAAGTGGGTGTAAAGCAGGAGCTGGGGTATAACTATGTGGAACATTAAATTAATAGCATATATTAAAAATAGATAAGAAAACGTGTGGCTTATAATTTTGATTTTGAGGTTATGTTATGACGTCGTTGAAGTTTGGACGTCTAATGACTTAATTCAAGCTGACAGTGAATGAAGTAATGGCTGTCAATGTCAAACTCAACTTCGACAAGTTAAGAAAGCAATAATTGATTCGACTACTACTTCAGCTTAATGGTCATGCGATGTTTAGTTTTCACTGTGGAAAATTTAAATTCAATACATATTTTTGCCGATCAGTTTTATTATTTTAAGTCCGTGGTACTGTTTGTGCCACCATTTTTTTGACATAAACTGTCTCACCATATTTTGAGGGGTATGCCTTATTCTTTTGCCGTTCCTTTGATGCGCTATCACTGGATTTTTTTTATTCTTATCCAGTTGATATATGTTCATTACAGTAATATTATCTTTGCCTTCTGTATTGTTTATGTTTTTTTTTAGTATTTCCGATGCGTTCTACAGCATGTTTCAATCTCTTTGCTAAGAAGTAATCGGCATACAGAAAATACTACTCCACAGAAACGGGCCTAGTGCGACTTCTTTCAGACCTGATAACAACTATAGAAAAGGGAAATATCGCAATGATGACTCTTCTAGACATGAGTGCAGCGTTCGACACTGTAGACCATGCTATCCTTCTAAGGAAACTAAGAATACATTACGGTATATCTGGAAAGGCCCTAGACTGGTTTCAGTCATACCTAAAAAACCGTAAGCAAACCATCTGTCTACAGAATAAAATGTCGAGACCATCTACTCTATCATGTGGTGTCCCACAAGGCTCAGTTCTCGGCCCATTATTTTTTATTCTATACACCAAAGAAATTGAGGAGATTGCTGAGAGATGGGAAATAAAAGTACACTGCTACGCAGATGACTGCCAGCTCTACTCTTCTTGTGGACCCGAGGAAATTGGCAACATGAAAAAAGGATGGTCGGCTGTATAGAGGATCGGACAGTGGATGTCAGCAAATAGGCTCGCTCTTAATCCGGAAAAGACGGAAATACTCTTTATGGCCACAGCTCGAAGACATCATCTATTGGACTTACAACCCTTGGCCATTTGTGGTAATGATGTCATCCCTTCTACAAGCGTCAAGCTGCTGGGAGTAGAAATTGACCAGTTCCTCAATCTTAGCGGTAATATTACAAAAACGGTGAAATCTGGATTTTTTAACCTGCGGCAGATACGGTCGGTAAAAAGATGCTTACCCAGAGACGCTACAAAGAGTTTGGTAAATGCGTTTATAGTCTCCAAAATGGACTACTGCAACGCACTGCACGCAGGCCAGCCAGCCAAACAATTAAATCGATTGCAGTCGTTACAACACGCAGCGGCACGACTAGTCTACAACGCACCCAAATTCTGTCACATTACTCCAATACTACACCGACTTCACTGGTTGAGAGTTTCGGCTAGAATCCAGTATAAATTTTGCCTCTTAGCTTACAAGGCACTCAACGGAACTGCACCGGGATATCTGACAAAACTTATTAAGCCTTCAGAAATAAGCGCGCGTGGAGAGATACTCAGATCGGCTAGAGCAAATAGAAGCACCCTGCAGCTGACGGGAGGTAGTCCTAGCACGGTCTTTGGCAATCGGGCTTTCAGCTACGCTGCGCCAATGGCCTGGAACTCACTACCAGAAAGCATAAGAGAGCTTAAAGCGGAGGCATCCTTCAGAAGCAGACTCAAGACCCACCTTTTTACTCAGGGAGGCAAAGAAGCGCTTTTGGAATGACCATTCGGTCGTAAAAGAGCGCTATACAAGTACTAATATAATAATAATAATAATAAGGAATTAATTAATTAAATTTAACAAACGTAACACATTATATAAAATAAAGTGATAATGCTAACCAATTCATCAATTTATAATACATACTTTTTATCAACTTTCGATAAAAAAATTATCGATATCTGCTTTCTGTAATTTTTTCAATTGACCATACTTTTTGTAGATGTTAAATAATTTTGTGAAACATCATAACTATAATTTTAAATTAATTTTAATTAAAAAATGACAAATTAAAAGATTTAATTTTGATTCACATTTATTTTAAACGATTACATGTTTCAGCCTCCCTGGAGACCATCTTCAATAATTATTGAAGATGGTCTCCAGGGAGGCGGATACATGTAATCGTTTTAAACAAATGTGAATCAAAACTAAATCTTTTTAATTTCTTAATTTCGTAATTAAATTAATTTAAAATTATAATTATGCAGTTTCACCAAGCCTGGAACGCACTACCGGAAAGCATAAGAGAGCTTAAAGCGGAGGCATCCTTCAGAAGCAGACTCAAGACCCACCTTTTTACTCAGAGAGGCAAAGAAGCGCTTTTGGAATGATCATTCGGTCATAAAAGAGCGCTATACAAATACTAATATAATAATAATAATGTTTCCGGTTATGTATCGGTGAATTTGTTCTCAATTTGATATAAATATAGTATTTTAAAATTTCATAAATCAAGCACATTCAAAGTTTTTAGTAATTTTGTTTTACATATATTATATTTATTATATTCATTCCAAAAACTGTAGTCAAACAAAAATATGAATTTTAAATGCAAGTCTAACATGTAGACCGCTATATTTGTGTTAAATAATGGAAATTAGAAAAATAATTCTTGCCATATAGTCAAATACAAAAGATTATTTTTCCATTTAATTTTTTTAACATCGATGGACAAGAATTTCTAGATATATATTTTAAAATAGTTATTTTTGTACTAAATTAAAAACTGAAAAATATATCTTTTAGGCTTAGTAAAGCTTTAAAATGTATCGTTTACAAGGACTTTCAAATTATTTCAATGTACCATACATACAATTCTAATAAAATAATTAATCGAATGAATGCTTGATGAATTTGCCCATTAAATGTCATATTTTGTATCTCGTATTTTTCTTGTTATGAATATATGTAAATATAAACACATGTTTGTGGTATTTTTAGTGATACTTTAAAAAAATTAGATAATTAATGACGTTATGAATGTGCATAATGCGTGCAAATAATACATAATTCGTCTAGCCATATAAAATGTGCAGAACAGTTGAACAAACAAATAAAAGCGATTTAACAAAGATAGAGTGCATAATCATACAATATTACATGTCTTTGACATAACAATGACAATGACAATGACATCTCAATGTTGAGCAATAAATTAAATTTGAAAAAATGTGATCGTACTAAAAGTAATGTGGAAAAGACATACCCAATGAGAAAAACAAGAGACACATATCTCAATTTGTATAGCGATAGAAGATATATGTACATGTATACTATATAATCGTTAGTTGCCTGAAAAATTTCCATTGAGCTGCAATTCTTTTTTACCAGTTATTGTAATTTTATGTGACAAAAACAATTGTCTATATACGTCACTAACGTGTATAGACGCGGTCATTTTGTCTCTATTTATCCAGCAACTTAGCCATTTTATTCCCGTTAATTAATTTAATGACTTTTTTCTTGACTTTATATTATAAGGATTCAATTATGTTTCATAACGATCTCAGATATTATCATTATATTTTTCATGTCGTCGATTATGACGATAGTTTGGACATACCAAAAAAAATGAGATATAATATTTTATAAAAATAATACAATACATAAAACACTTATAATATTGAATGTACGAGATTTTTTTGTATTATTTTTAAATCTAAATTATTTTTTAAACATGTAATAGCTTACGCCTCTTATGTGCGAAAAATTTGATGGCTTGATTGGTATTTTTTTACTTTTATTAAAGCAGAAAGATGTTAACAAAAATAGGCTCTTCCTCTTTACTCATTTTCGTTGTTAATTTAGAGCATATAAATACAATACACAATACAACTGTGGGGTTAACTGCTGAGATTGTCTACAATCCAACACAGTTCCACATCCCAAAATTTTCCCGATTATTTTATGTAGTCCATGGCGATTTAAATGAAATGGCAACATTCATTTTATACTGTAGCGTGTGATGTAACCATAAGTACAAGATCTAAATAGATAAAAAAATAAACTACAATGGATAAATGGAACAGTCCGAAGTAATGTATCGTTACTTGTGTTACAAGTGTAGTATAAATAAATAATTATCGAGAATCATCCGAAAGTTCTGGAACAAGAAGTTGCATGGGGTAGTTGGGTGCTCTGGTAGGAATTTATTCTGTGTTAAAAAGGGAAAATGACGCACTTAAAGCCTATTTATTTAAGGTACTCGTACAATTTAGAGGAAAACATTGAAATGCAAAAATAAATAATGACAAACGTAGAACAATTTACGTTTGTAATGTTTTTTTTTACGTTAAACTCACGGTTAAAGGCGTTAGTGAATGTTAAGTTTTAAAAATGTGATATTTTTGTAACTTGAAACTACTGTAATAGGAAATTACTATTAAATGGATTTTTGTCATCCAATAAGAAAGCATTTTTATTTGATATAGTTGCAGTATATAATTATATAATGCATATTTATATTACTAGTGTATATCTAAATGCTTAAAATCACAATGTTTAATTTTATAGATTAAAATATTTACAAAAAGAATATTATTATCTACCTTCTAGGAAGTGATTTATAGAAACAGTTTCTACTTTAAATTTAATTAATAAGGTAACTTTTGATTATCACAGTCAAAATATAATTATGAAAAATAGTTATTTTCTTCTTGAAAACAATTTATAAATTTATTTCAACATAACAGTTAAATAATTAGATGTTTGATATTTTTTAAATAATTACATATTATTTTTTTATTAAAGGTTTAGATATTATTTAAGATTCATTACATAAACATAAAAAAAACAAGTTTGTAATATTTTAAATCGTCGTACATCAAGCTAAGCCATTTAATCGAAAATAAATAAAATATTTAGGTGATAGGAAAACCTTTTTTTATAGAATACTAGATTTTAATCAAAATTGAAAAAAAACATGAACTTTTAGGAGCAATGTAAGTAAATATGTACAATATACAAACGGCCTTCGAATTTGGTTTTTATAACCACGATTATTAGACAAATGTCAATTTTTCGTTATTATAAAGAAGGCCATTTGCGGAGAAAATACTTACGAATACGTATGCCATTTAAAATATATGTATATATCATATACCTGATGTACATGACGAAAAACTATAGAATCTTACAATTAAACGATTTGAATAAATTATCCTACCTATTTTTGATACCAAAAAACATCAATTTATATAAACTTTTTAATTACTAAGATAGACATTCCATTAGGTTAAACATTGATTCACATATAAATTCATGGACAAAGTTGATATCTCAAAAAATACATTACAAACCATTAAAATTTATAATATAAAATTATTACCATACACAAAATAATGTACAACAAATACCTTATGGCATTAGTATATATTTGAGCATATTATTTTCGGATTTTTTTTATTCGCACTTTAATTTCTTTTTTTATTAATTCAAGATTAAATAATCGAGGATAATATATTTGTAAAAAAGGCTTATTCCTCACCTCGCCATTGAAATAACATGAAATTTGAATGACCTGGAACAATAAGTTTCAACAAAAATCATGCCGGATTGAAACTTACGAGTATATTTAAATTTTCATACACATTGTATTTTATTCAAAACCAATCGAAGTTTTCGATAAGCTTTAAAAAGTACTAGGATGAGCCGTGTTTGAAAATACTACCCTTAATTATATTATATTATGATATTTGTTGAAGATTACATGCATATTGATAATTTGTTATATATATATTTAAAGCAATCACTTTGACATTTATTTATAATATTAAATAGATAAATACTTCTTAAGTTGTTCTAACAAGAATCACACCCAGGACTGTTTGTTTATTCACTTGGTGGAATATCGCGATTTTTTCTTCAATGAAACCTTCTTAACCAACATACTAGTATGATATATCTATACAAGAATAAGAATTATTGAAGCTTTTATTGAAGGTGAAACCGCAGTATTCCAGCAAGCATATAAATAGTGCTCAGTGAGATCCATGTCAAAACAAAATATCAAGTAGATTTTCTTAAACAATACGTTTCAAATGTAAGCATTTTTTGAGATACCCTTACATCATTACCCAATCAACACGATGTATAATATAATCTTAACACTTCCAAGTCCAACTGTCTTTTCTTGATGGCATCAACAACACCATCATCAGGGTCCGGGGGCGCGCGCTCCTGAGCGCCGCTCCTACGTGTGAGAGTGGTCGACGACTTCCTTCACGACAGCCACCCTCGAGTGGTGGCCCTTCCTCGGGGGCGGAGGCTCGTCGTCCACTACGGCGTACAGCTGGCCGGTTCCCAGGTCGATGGACATCCTAGGGGGCAGCTCAACGATCGCATCTGCGAGGGCCTCCCATTTTGTGGGGCGAAGGTCGGATCTAAAGGGGCAGATGCATCGCTTGGTGTTAGAAAGGCGTCAAAAAAGGCTGAGCTAAATGACACGTGACTACGGAGGAATGCGGCTGTGATTTCAACGCTTATTTACATTAAAAAGCTAAACATAGCGCGGCGTTTCCCACCTCAATGACACAAAAAATAAAATTGTATTTATTATTATTTTTGATGATTCTGAGTTAAATATACATCCGTATGCAGAGTCACTCCTTGGCTTAAGGTAATCAACTTAAGATCCGCATACATAGACATACCATAAGGTAACCAACCTTTAATAGCTACTTTCCTTTAGAATGATGTAGTTTACCCTTTATAAGAAGCTGCATCCTTTGACTCACCTCAAATCTTTATAAACGTCTCTGTAAACGGGTGTTAAGTTGACTAATTTAAGTTTAGGAATGTCTCTACATACCGGTAATACACTACTTGTTTTGAAGTAGGTTATGACATATAAATAATTAAACATTGTATATAAATATGATATGGTTGACTAGTGAAATTTATAAAAAAAATGTAGTATTAATAAACGTGGTTTGAATTTAAACTTGTATTCGGAAACACCGATGTATAAATATTCTATGAGAGTTTTTAAGTGTATTTAGTGTATTTGAATTTGACTTTTTCATAATGTCTTACACAAACTATTTCATATTGTGTGACAGTATGAAATCAAAACTAACAATAATTTTCTAAAATATGAAAACATTTTTTTCAGTATTATAGTTCGATTATGCATGTGTTGCAAGTAATATCACAAGCTATATTTTACTTTTTTTTATCAAGTTATTTTAACTAATAAATTCTGGATATCGTACACAATTTTATTATAAAAAATTCGTTTGTTATTATTGTAATATTTCAATAAATAATGCGTGTTTTAAGTGCAGTAGAAAACTGCGACTCAATGCACATAAAAGGTTAAACAAAACAATATACAAACATTATACAAATCAAACACTTTTGGTAAAGGTTTTATTATAAGATAAGTGCATGCAGTTAGTATAAAGTATGAAGCATTTATTAGGTTAAGAAGAAGAAAATCCATTTGAAAGATCGACAGTTTAATAGTGTGTAGGTACAAAGTTGACTGTAAAACGTAAAGAAAACAGTGAAAGAAAACGAAAATACAAGAAAATCACCGGTCGGCGGCAGTGGCAAGCGTGGGAAACGCCGTCATAGCGGGTTTTACTTCGAAAGTAACAAGAAATACTTTGTTTACTTTAGTAGTAACAAATCAAAAATACTTTTACTTTAATAACAGAACAAAACACAACGCGCGGCTCGGCGCCTTGACCAAAACTAGATCTACGATCGTACCTACAAAGCGTAATTAATGATCAACTTACATCAAACGGTCGAAGTCTCAGCTGCATTGAAATTACATAACATGAATAATTATAACAAGCATTCCTTTTAAATGATTCTTTTGCATTTTCTGCACTTGTCATCTTTAAATACTCACTCGAGATCAGCGGGATCTCCGTCTTTAGCAGCTTCTGCAGATTCAGCCATCACTGCAGCTGTTTCTTTCATCAGATCGTCTGTTAGTTCATCAATAGAGAAGCCGGCTCCTAGTTCTTCGATTTTTTCCATAGGAGCTTCTAAAATGTCTGATAAAGATGTGACAGTTGCGTTTGGAGTTGGCGGTTTGTCGAAGCTCGGTACTGGGGTGGGTTTGAAACGTTCTGAAGGTGAGATTGTTGTTTCTAGTGATGGGGATCTTGTTGGTATGAGGTCGTCTAGAAGGTCTTCGGATGGCGGTTTGAGAGGGATGTGAAGGGCAGGATCTGGTGCTGGTAGTGGTGGGGGTAAAGCTGGGGCACTGAGGGTGTCTGCTCCTTGCTTCGCTCCCCCTGTTAAGGAGTGGACAGCTTCTCCTGCTGCTGTGCCCACGTGGGCCGCTGCACCTTGTAGGCCGTGGGCGGCGTTGTTGACTGCACCCTTTACGTGGTCCATGGCATCGTGGACGGTCTTGTTGGCGGCCTCGCCCATGTCTGAAAAAAAAATTAACGACAGTCGTAACAATTCATGATACCAAACAAATATTTAATAATTTAGATTGTAAAGGTTACTCACACGAGTTATACAAACAATTATCTCTTTAAGGCTGAATAATGACAACATTTTACATTAAAAATGAAGATTTCAAAGTTGCATTGTTCTTAACCATTTCATTACGGCTCGGTTTGAATACAAATTATACTGTCAATTATAAAACTAGTATTTGAAGCATAAATGTACTTATCTGGTCTATTTTCATATATCACATTGGTTCTTGTATCCTTTAGCTAACAGATGATGCATAAAAATTATTCTAAAAAAGAGATTCTAAGATAAATCACGTCAACCGACGGCAATGGTCGGGGAATCTTATGACGGCATACGCCGACAAGCGATGCGAAAGGGTTAACAAACTATTACACACATATAAATGTACATAAAATCTCATATTTTTTGACATTTATTGTCAATTTTGAAGAAACAGAAATGGCAGACACTGGAATTCGAACCGCTAACTTTGCACTTTTGTTCTGTTCTATACACATCGCCAGGACACTTAGAGCTTAGTTCTACCTAATGACTTGAGAATTTAAATGTATTTGTAGTATAGATTCCTATTATTGTGTTTATGTAGATTTCTATGCGTTTATCAATTTGTTCAAAAATATTGATATAGATCTTCAATTATCTATCAAGTATTAGAGTATTGAAATACGACTATATTAAAAAAAGTGAATTACGTGTTTTTTTATTTTCGTTCAGTACCATGTTTTGTTTTTCATCTAGATGAAGGCTTATTAATGGTGTTACTAATGTGATGGAACAGAGCGTTCTGCAGATTTTGTAAATTCACATCTTCCAGGAAGATATGAATACCAATAGTTAAATTACAATTAAACTACAGGACCCAAATAACTCTTCTTTATTTGAAATGAAAGAAAATACCTCAATGAACATAAACTACGACATGTGTTAGTGAAATGCCTCTTCTATTCTATGGAAAAGAAGGACGATCCAAGAGGATCAATCTTAGTCCCGACCGCTTTTGAGTGAGGTCGGCGTCACACTTGAAAGTACCCGAAGAACAAACGTTGGAAGGCAATCGAACACAACTGAAAAAACAACTCTTACGAAGTATGATGCTGGTAACATAATTAACTACTCATTTGTGAGATACACAGATGTATAAGTATTTGAAAATCCTAACAATAGGAAAATATTTTTTTTAATTTTTTTCTTTCGGGCTTTCGTTCATACTGTTCGTTAACAATACGAACGGTAAAATAGTGCTCAATTTTTACGTGACTTTTTTCTACATTTATTAATCGTAAAATAAAAGAAATAAAAAAGTTAGAACCGGAATAAAAATTAAACTTTACCATTATATAACGATAAAGCCATTTTAATTTCTAAAGTAAGTACAGAAGTGAATGCTCAACATTAAAATCTTAATCGGTTAATGCTACCTGTGGTATTTTATTTCATTTTTACCAATACTGTTTGTTGTTTGTTTGGCTTTGCCAACCTTGAACCACCACAACTAATAAACATTATAATCTTTTGATATTGATTAAGCATTTTTTTTTCATTTTTACGACGCATAACATGGTTACTTATAGCTACGATGTTTGCCCAGAATAGATTTAATATTATTACGTTTTTAATTATTTCACACATATGTAAAAGAATGGGGATTTTCATTATTATTAGTGTGCTTAATATAATGTAAGCATTGAAATGATAATTCGA
Source organism: Glossosoma conforme (assembly GCA_022606575.1). Classification (NCBI taxonomy): domain Eukaryota; kingdom Metazoa; phylum Arthropoda; class Insecta; order Trichoptera; family Glossosomatidae; genus Glossosoma; species Glossosoma conforme. The sequence continues at coordinate 41,662 of JAGTXR010000233.1, read as the reverse complement.
TAATCTCTTGACATCAACACGATATAGCCCTTGCTTACCGGTACCGAAAACCTCGATATACAATCGTTCGTCTCTTATTCTGTTCGCTCGATGTACATTTATGTGTCGCCATTTTGGCATTTTGGACAAGTCCGGTCACGGGTGTGACGATAGTTATATAGATTGTCACTTGCGGCGCTGGTGATCGACCACGGCGCCGCATGGGTCAGTCGTGTGCCGACGTCAGCGAGATCATATTGTATTATGGCCCGGCCTGAATGCTGTGACTAAGGTCGGGCCACAAGTTTGTAAAGTTATAGAAATATTTATGTCAATGTGTTTCAGAAAAATTATGCGTGTTATTAATCTGCTCCTCATCCTGCCACCACGCGACTGAATAACAACCATATTAAGGAGGGGAGGATGTTACTATTTTCACACAATTAACAATGGTAACTATTTTGACACTAAAATAAAAAAGAAAAGCGTTTTACTGCTAAGGGTGAAATTATACCTGAAATTATTTCCTTGCAAGGCAAGTGTACTATCTGATGGCGTAAATAAGGGGTCGTTAATAGCTCCGTTGTGTTCTCAGATCATTACGCGAGGACATTGATTGTTCCTCAGGTGCATGTCGCAGGTAACACGCCACGCTTTCACAGCTGATACTATCCAATCATAATCTCATTACTATTAAACGGGATACAATTCTCTTAGCAAACAAACGTGATTTTTTCATTTAATTGTCCATACAGGAGGATATGTAACCCTTTGATTACGGCTCGGTGGAATACACATACAAATTACACGGCATATATCGGGTACCGATGCGAATAGGTTAATTCTGTTTTTTTGTCAGATCATCATCATCATCAGCCTGTCCGTCCAAAACGTGAATTTTTTTAATATTTTTAAATGCAATGATTTTTTACAAATTTTGATTATTGAAAATATCTCACTTAATGACGGTTGAAATATATTACGTAGTTCACTTGTCCTATAAATATATTAAATATTTATTATTTGTAAATAATATGATATACAATATAATGTTTAAGGAGAGTGGTATTATTCATTTTTGGAGTACAACTCTTGGGTACTTTCCTACTATGGTCGTGTCTAGTGTAGTTCTATAATACCCGTGTAGAAAAACACCACAACCTTTTTATAAAATATAAAGTGAACTTTATAAGTCACAAGTTGACCATAGTTTTTGAAACCCTATTTCGTAGCAATCTGAAATTCCAAATTTTTGAATTACCAGGTGTAAAATCCAAAATCGAAATATTGGGACTAATAAATTAATGAAACGTCGTGTATATTATTTCCTACGACTCAAAAAACTTTTATCATATATTTATAGTCAAGATATTTTGAGTACACCGACTGCATTGGTTGAGAGTTTCGGCTAGAATCCAGTACAAATTATGCCTCTTAGCTTAAAAGGCACTCAACGGAACTACACCGGGTTATTTGACAGAACTTATCAAGCCTTCAGAAATAAGCGCGCGTGGAGAGACAGTCAGATCAGCTAGAGCAAATAGAAGCACCCTGCAGCTGACGGGAAGTAGTCCTAGCAAATCTTTGGCAATCGGGCTTTCAGCTACGCGGCACAAATGGCCTGAAACTCGCTACCAGAAAGCATAAGAGATCTTAAAGCGGAGGCATCCTTCAGAAGCAGACTCAAGACCCACCTTTTTACTCAGAGAGGCAAAGAAGCGCTTTTGGAATGACCATTCGGTCGTAAAAGAGCGCTATACAAGTACTAATATAATAATAATAAGGAATTAATTATTTAAATTTAACAAACGTAACACATTATATAAAATAAAGTGATAATGCTAACCAATTCATCAATTTATAATACATACTTTATATCAACTTTCGATAATTTTTTTATCGATATCTGCTTTCTGTAATTTTTTCAATTCACCATAATTATAATTTTAAATTAATTTTAATTAAAAAATGACAAATTAAAAATATTTCATTTTGATTCACATTTATTTTAAGCGATTACATGTTTCAGCCTCCCTGGAGACCATCTTCAATAATGAATCAACAATTATTGAAGATGGTCTCCAGGGAGGCCGATACATGTAATGGTTTTAAGCAAATGTGAATCAAAACTAAATGTTTTTAATTTCTTAATTTCGTAATTAAATTAATTTAAAATTAAAATTATGCAGTTTCACCAAGCATTGTAAGTTGATAACCTTAATGTTATTGCAACATCATAACAGTACATTGTTTACGTTACAATGTTAACCATAAAGATCCTTTATAAATAATTTCATTAAAAACTATCTATTATGTATTTCGAGTTCATTCAGGTTAAAAAAAAATGCATAACAAAAGATTGTTTTGAAATACCTGCAAAAAATTACTCTTGGCATTTTGAATTGCTTTCCATAAAGATATTTTACTGTAGTATGTTTGCAATCTGGGGTGCTTTTACAAGCAAACTTATGTCCCGAGCTTTAAAAGCACACCTCGTGAAATAATCTGCACACTGTAGCGTGTTTTGCCTCTTTTGAAAAGCCACTTGTTCACTATCAGGACCGCATAACTCCTTGCGGGTGATAAGCAATGAATAATTTACACTTTCGTCTGAATTCTATAATGGAACCTTTGATTTATGTTTGGAATGAGTTGCTCCGCGTTACTGAACCTAGTTGCATTTCCGTTTCCGTTTAGAATCCTTTGAAAATTAAGCGATCAAACTTAACTATAGGAATGTTTTGTTGCACCTTATAAGGGTATTATATTTTATAATTATAAATTCTCAACTAGGGACTCAACGAGATGTCCCATTACTACGAAACCAACCATCTCAAACCTAACCCATCAAAGACACAAGTCTGCTGTTTCCACCTTAGAAACAGGGAAGCTAACAGAAAGCTTCGTGTCACGTGGGAAGGTAGAGTACTGGAACATAGCGACCATCCAAAATACCTCGGAGTCACTCTAGATCGCACCCTCACCTTCAGGCGTCATTGCAGCAACACCAAACAGAAAGTTGCAACAAGGAACAACCTCATCCGCAAACTGACCAACACTCACTGGGGAGCCCAACCACCCCTTCTTCGTACCTCAGCTTTAGCACTTTGTTTCTCAGCCGGAGAATATGCGGCACCAGTGTGGGGTCGATCAGCCCACTGTAATCAAGTGGATACTGCCCTGAATGATGCATGCAGAGTCGTCACAGGCTGCCTCAAGCCAACACCCATTTCTAAACTATACCCCTTGGCTGGTATCGCACCACCGAACATAAGACGCAAAGTCATATGCGCCGAAGAAATGCGTAAGGCAATCAACCAACCGTCTCACTTCTTGTATAATCAGATACCCCCAACATCAAAATTGAAGTCTCGAAGCAGCTTTCTGAAATCCACACAACCTCTCACATCCGGCCCTGAAAATGAGAGACTCCAACTCTGGCAACAAATCGCACCAGAGGATTTCATTACTCCAAAGGAAGGCCTCCCAACTGGCAAGAGCCTTGACTGGCCGACCTGGAAATCCCTAAACAGATTAAGAACCGGAGTTGGTAGAACAAAGGACAAACTCGAGCGGTGGGGAATGCTTCGGCAGGGAGAGACACTATTGTGCGACTGTGGAGACCTGCAGACCGCCTCACACCTACGATGCTGCTCCATGTGCCCAACAAGTTGCACATCTCAGGACCTAATGCTGGGCAACACATGAGCTATCGATGTTGCCAGATATTGGAAAAAATAATTTGATGTCGCTGACACGAAGAAGAATTATAAATTAATTTTAATTAAGCAATTAACAAATTTAAAATATTTCCTTTTGATTCACATTTATTTTAAGCGATTACATATTTCGGCCTCCCTGGAGACTATCTTCAGTAACAGTATTGACATGACATGGAACAATACTTTTATTTACTCAAAGGAACAGCTTTTCAGTTTATGTTTGTAAATATATTCTGTACATATATTCACGAACAAAAAATAGCAAAACTCGTAAAATATCCAACCACAAATAAAACGAACACTAAAAAACCTTCAGAATTAACTACCCCCAATAAATATATCTTGCGTATCAAAGAAAATTCCAGAATCTACAACATTGCAACATTATACAAAAGGTCTGAATAAATAATATTGTTTCACTAGTAATTACATTCAAGTATGCGTATAAATAGTTGATATATTAATATTTATGTAAGAAATACACGACACAATTTTATTATTACTAATAAAACAAAGAAACGACTTTGTGTAAGAAAACAAAGAAACATTTCTTTGTGTAAGAAAATTCCATGTACGAACGATTTAAATTTAAAATATGTTTTAATATATTCATGCCTATTGCCACATTGTTCTGGATTTTTCACGGTGCAGTTGACAATTTAAAAAAGCAATTGCGAATTTACATTTCCAATTGTTTCGGATTCGAGAAAAATGTTAAATTACTGGTCAGTGTGCTTTTGTTCAAAATGTCATTTGTTCTGTGAGTAAAAATGGACGGGTGACATTTGATTTTTTTATTCCATTTCGCCAAAGTGGCCAATTCAAATTTGCAAAATTGTTGCTTTGTTGATATGCGAAATGTCAAGAGGCCAATGTCAAATTTAATTTCAAATAATTGATGCACAAAATAAGTGATTTATGATATTAATGTTGATAATTTAATAAATAGTATATCCCTAACGTTTTTTAATACTTTTAACAAAGAAAAATATTTTACAGATAATTTAGTAATTACTGCTCTTCTGAACTCACACAGTAAAAACTCCCCTTGAACCTTTCAACAATTATCAGACTTACAGCACTCTTGTTGAAAATTCATATGAGATTAATATAGTATATATCAATAACGAAAAACAAATACTTTGTAAAATTCTTTCCAAAATGATAAGGTTTTGCAATAGTATTACAAAAAAAAAAATACTTAACAAAAAAGTTATCAACGTAAATTTAAGATTGTAGTACTTTTTAGAAACGTAATTACAATTTACATTTTTACGTTTCCAGAAAATAATGTGTGGCGAAAATTCGTGAATGTTTTAACACAATTTGGAGGTCTTGATTTTTGTTCAGATAAAGCTTCACGGAACTAATGAGTCGGTTAAAATGCAAATTAATTTATGCTCAGCTGTGATATCTCATTGACTGATCACAGCCTTACCACCAACTGGACAAGAAACTAATCAAACAACCTTGTTTTAAATGTTAAGGCCATTTATAGAATACGTCACTGTGAACACGACATAAAGGAAAATGGAGGGTTACAAAAATATCCCAATTATTTATTTACTTTTTTCTACCATTGAGTACAAATATAAATAGTTTTTATTTAACTACTCATACATTCTTGAGTATAGGAATTGTTTATGATAACTACGAGTATATCATCAATTACAGTAGAATACACTGACTTATTTAGTACCAAATTATTTGATAAGCCAATTATTTAGCAATATTTGATCACTTAGAGATTTGGATTAAGTTGCTTCTCAGGATCAAAATGTAAAAGTCTCTAAAGCATCAGGAATCATCATTTTTACTTAAATATATATCGTAATACTCGTAATACAGAAGCAAAAAAAATGAATGCATAAAAAGCCTGTTTGCAGGCTTTGGTAAGACTGGAAGAAATGTGTATGAAACGTTAAATTTTACACTTCATATCACGAGTAAAGCTAAAAAAAGGTTCTTCGAGAAATTATGAGACGCTTATATGTTTTTATTAGCTGCCTTATAACGTTGTAAATACTGTAACATGACGTGTTTATGTTAGATTTATACTAACAACAAAGTAGCGTTGTTACCAACATTATAGAAAATAAAAATAAAATATGGAACGTGACTAGCCGCAGAGGTACGCAATAAATTCACTAATGCACCTGTGCACTTTTTAAATGCAGCAAAATGCAGGTCTGATTAGGCAGGCCCACCCTCAGATAGTGTGCAATGTGTGAAATGCACATGGGCGGCTGAGATTAAAGGCGGCATATTAAAAAACACATTAATTGTTTACCAATTATATTTCAACTCCACTCACTCATCTGTGGTGGGGAAGAGAACACATTCCTTGTTAAAGGCACTTTTTTGAGTAAACACAAGCAGGAGGGCGTCAAAATTAGATTTAAGCGTTCTTCTACGATATCCAACTAAGATAATGCATGCGGAAAGAATATGTAGTGTTTATATTAGGGTTGACAAAATCTTGTATGAAGAGTGTACATCTGTGTTTTATGGTGTTCCATTTAAAATTATAAATAAAGAAGCTAGATAACGTTAGGTTAGGTTGCATTTGTTAGCTAGGTTAGGTTAGGTCAGTTCAGCATTAGATGGTGTTCAGTAGCGTTTAGAAAGTGATTTTTAAATCAGGTAATTTCGTAAATTTTCATGACCAGATTTGTAATTGTGATTTTTGAGTTGAGTTGTGTGCCGTTACAGGATTCACCGTCAGGGTTGATAATTTTGAAATTTCACGAACAACACTAATTAATTGTAAGTAGCTTTTCAGCGCAACGATTATTTTAGTTATAGAATAATGCAAGACGACATAAAAGTGGTAAATTAGAAGGCAAACCTCCGCAGTAATCGCAGTAAAAAAGCCAGAGAAAATACATGCGTTTTTTTATGAGATTCTGATTATATGATGCAATTCACAAATGTAGCATGGACATAATAGTAACATATTCAATACAATTTGATTTATTATATCCATAGAATACGAGCATATGTATGTACTTTTATTATATGTATACATAATACTTTTCTAATTTTTATAATAATATTGAAAAGAACATCTAAATAGGATTGTTAATAAAATAAAAACTGCTAGATTTCAACATACGGTGCTTTACAAAATGACACAGAAAACTAAATGAATGATTCTTAAAATGGTCCCTGAAGGGCCTCAAAAAATATTTTCCACACGGGGTCCCCGATTCTCTCGTGGCGGCTCTGCAAATAGTAACTAAGGAGAGTAGCAAACTATTGGTCTACCTGTATGCAGAATTGCAGAATTTCAGGCGCATCAACCGATAACAATCTACCAAGGATGCTCAAACACGCGATACATACAGATGATTCAAGACAGTGCCTTCAAAGTTTTTAAATGTTATTATGAAAACGATTGTGAATTATAACGTGATATAACCTTTACTTGAATGAAGTTTTATTGATTGTACTATTGCACTGTGTAACTAAATTGTGAGACACTACTGAGTAAACTATTATGTTGAAAAAACAATTCAAGGGTTAAGTGTAAAAACTATTTATTTCACTAATAAATGTATATTATATGAAAACATTTTTTATGCTAATGTATCAATGAAGCTCTTGTCATTATTTAAATCGTTGATAAATAATTATACGTTATGACTATTGTAACTAATTAACGCACTAATGTGCCTATAAAATATTGAAGAAAGAAAACCTTGAATATTGCATATTTAAATATAAGTTATATTATGGAATACACTACTTAAAAAATTATCATGTTTCTTTTGGGAACATAAAATTAGGATAAAATTCTTTCAGCACATTAACTCTGTAAGAGAATGTCTATCGGGAAACTTCAGGAAAACTGATGATTCATTATATATATTAAAGTTTTGTTTACTTTTTAATCATCTTCATCCTCAGCCTGTGTCCATCCACTGTTGAACTTAGGCCTCCCGCATGAGTCTCCATCCTCTTCGATCCTCCGCCTTCCGCATCCAGGTCACTCCCGCTATTCTTCTTATATCGTCAGTCCATCTTGTAGGGGTTCAGCCAATGCTTCGTTTGCCATTTCTTGGGCGCTATTCCAATACTTTTTCCCCCATCTACCGTTGTCTCTTCGACAGATATGTCTCTATTGTGTTTATCTATGTGCCTATTTGTTGGGTGGCATCCACTACTTGAGTTCTTCTGCGTATTTCCTCGTTTCGGATTCTATCTTTTAGCGACACTCCGCGCATGGATCTCTCTATAGCACGCTGGGTGACTTTTATTTTATGGGTAAGACTTGCTGTCAGATTCCACGTCTCTGCGCCATAAGTTAATATACAGGGAAGATGATTTTTTTATATAAATAAAAATATACATATTAACTAAAACGTCATTTTGAATTGTGCTCATTCGGTACTCTAGCTTTTACCAAAAAATTTTTTAGGTGAGTTTTTACATTGTATACATATTTTCACAATTTCATATTTAATTATTATAATTATATCAGCATTTATGTAGCGCTTTTTAATGAACAAATAGTCGTCCAAAAATGCTTCTTTGCCTTTCTATGTAAAATGGTGTATCTAGAGTCTGACTCTGAAAGGATGCCTCCGTTTTCAGCTCTTTGATGTAAAAAACTTTTCGACAGCGAGTTTTGGTGCCGCGAAACTGTAAGTGGGATTGTCATAGACCGTGCTAGGACTAATTCTCGTCAAATACCTTAACTTGTAGAATAGTTTTTGAAGATGAAGTATATTATCTGTGAAGACATCGCTTTAAAACTACAATATATGGAGAAAGATACATAAGTAAGGGTCTAAATACTCACAAAATAACTAAAGTTACAGGATTGATATATGTTTGATGGACCGTTGAAGGGGTTACTATTATAAGCAGCCTAGGTACGATGATACACTGTATTTTGATGAACATTTTTGTTATGTAATGCGAGAATTACAACTGTCATCGCTGACATGACAGTCGTGCATGTCCGGTAATGGGATATTGATCACAAAGAAGAACAAACCATTATTGATCGAAAACGAAATGTGACCTACAACATAGACAATATGTTTTGCTGTTACATATTTGAAGTATGAGGCCAAACACCTTAAATAACTACAAAAACTAAACTCACCACCACAAAAACGTAGCAAAAAAGGACGTTCATATAATGTTTTATTCAGATACTAAACTATAAAACCAATATTCATTGTTGAGTATAAGTAATGGTTTCATATTTTTATAATAACTGGACTATTTTCGATGACAGAAGAAAGGATAGAAATTTAAAGCTTAAAGACATTTCTGGATGGTATAGTATTTTGGTTATGGTTCTTTACGTGTATTCGTCTGAGTCCTTCCACTGTTGAACGTAGGCCTCTTGCACGAGTCTCCATCCTTCTCGATGCTCTGCCCTCCGCATTTAGGCTATTCTTCTGATGTCGTCAGTCCATATTGCAGGGGGTCGACCAACGCTCTTTTTGCCGGTCCTTGGACGCCACTCCAACACATTTCTTCCCCATTGACCGTCGTTTCTTTGACAGGTATTTTCTGCCTATTTCCACTTTAGTGTGCTTGTTCTTTGGGTGGCCTCCACTACTTGAGTTCTATTTTCTTCTCTATCTTTTAGAGACACTCCGAGCATGTTGGGTGACCATTATTTGATGTATTAAATAAAAAAAAACTTGCTGTTAGATGTATGTATATTACGAGTAGTAAATAAAACTCTCGTTAATATACCTTCCCTGGAATATATAGTCACCACAAATTGCTACAGCTCAATTGTATCTGTTTCCATTGTCTATACCTCATCGCAAGACATCTACGCACCTAAAGGCTTACATGAGGTCTTATATGGTTATCAAAAAACCCCAGGCAAAAGCCCGAATACTTGAAGAGACGGCACTGTTGTATCCGAGACAATATTGAATGAGTTGTTAATGGTTTTTTTAAAGCAATCGGATGGTTAGACCAAAGCTCCCGAGCCCTGAAAAATGGTCTTAAGCAGTTCCAACCAGGTACACGCTGTAAACAACAGATAGTGATCCATGCAAGTTGTGGTCCGCGCCCAATGTCGTTAACTTTGATGTGTCATTGTCGTTGTATATCGGTTGATATCTTCCTGATTCGAAAGTCTTAACTAATCGAAGAAGAGTATATCCTTCATTTGTGTTGCGATCCTTAGTGATCAAAGACCCAACTAGGCAGAAGAACAAACTGCCCAATAGTTTGAAAAGCATTGCCGAGTCTTGGCACAGTTCTTTTCATTCGTAAAAGAAAGTTAGCGATTTACTTGAAAGTGAGGTCAGATGTTGGGATGTAATTTATGTTGATGAGGTGAGCACGGATGGTATTAATGGCGCGAAGCTACCTTGGCTGTCCACTCCTCTGCCCTCTGCCCAGAAGCCAATGCCAGTCCACGATGAATTACATTTTTCAGAGTGATATTGATCTCATCGAATAGCTATGAGAATAAAAACGCTAATTCTGTTACATATTATTTTCACGATAGTGATCAGATTTTATATGAAGCCTTGGTATATAATACGTTAAGGAAAACCATTGTTTATCCGATTTATAAGCAATTAAGCTTGAATGTTAATTTTTTGTTTTGTATTTTTTTTCTGTATTGTTCTCATTAAACATTTCAATACTAATGCTTAGTTTAAGTCACTGAATATGTATACAAAATATTTAAAAAATTGATACACATATAAATTCCCAGCAAAAGTTATCTTGTATGACATTTCTCTCATCAAAAGTCGAAGAAAAATAGAGGACAGACATTCGAATTTGAACCACCATTCTTTGCAACCATGTTTACTTGATTAATCACAGTAGCTAGCGAAATGTTTGGTGTAAATTTGTTTGTCTATCAGTTGTTCAAATTAGTTTATTTTATTTTATTTTATTTATAAGTAAAGAATTATAAAAATTTCAGGATGTTTTGTGCGATTTTGAAATGTATACATAAAAGATACAATTCTATGTATACAAATTATATATTACTTATATATTGTTGATGTTTTAGGATAAAAATAAAAGTAAAAAAATTCTCAAATCACGAACACGACTAAAAATTCGTTTAAACCCATTTTCGATATAAAATTAATTTCTAACATACCTGTATATCATTTATTTGTTTTTCATTACGAAATATATTTAGTTGATTAAAAACCATACAAATTGTAAGCGTCGTTTGATTACAAAATCAAATTTTAATGAAATTATTCTGCATTGAAATGCCTTATAAATTCTTGATATTAATAGCTAGACCAAACTACCGGATCGCAATCTTCGCAACATCTATGAAGTTGCAGACCATTTGCAATCTTGTTCGCGAATCGCACACTATTCAAATGAATAGCTTAAGTTTCATTGCTTCCACGCTGGAAAACTCGATTTTATTTCCAAACAGAGCCCACCGCTGTTGCATATTTTTACATGCTAATTCAAATTATAAGCTTGCATATTTGGTTGCTTTTCATTTTGAATATAAATTAGATATATTCCTAGATATGTTTGTGATTATATCAGACTGTCTTCGTATCCCAAAAGCAAAATTTACCTAAATATATACTACAGTTGACTATACCCTCTTTACACCCCCTTCACACGGAGGACAATTAAATCACTTTAATGATTCGCTCATTCAGATTATAATTAGTTAGCAATGAGTCTAATCTGAATAATTGAGGCCACTGCACAGAAATGCAAAAAGAGAAAGAACCCGTGAAAGAGATTAGAATCGCAGTTAAAAGGAGATGAAATTATATAGATGGATAGATTCTCTCACCGAAAATACGAACAAAAAAGATAAAAACGTGTTTTTTTTTGTAGCCACAAGGTTTTCATACCCGATAAAGCTGAGACGCTTTTCTCGAATTGCATCAAAAATGACTCATCTTTCTAACAAAATGAATTAAATGTAATTTATTTTTATATTCTAAACCATATTTCTAGATTCTCTTAAAATGTATGGTGTTTCAACATAAATTATTGCAATGGATTTTGCTTATAGCTGCATCGAGTTATAAAAACAATTAAAATTTTAATTTTGGAAGTTTTCAGGACCAAATTTGAGATTCATGGCTTTTAGGTTTAGTGTTGTAAAGCGTTGTTTTACTCAGATATTTTGACTATCGTTGCAGGCGTTATCGTACTCGCAAGTGTGTGATATAGCTTAATGGAAACACTGAATAAATACATCGATCTCTCATTGCAACTCCTACAACGGTAAACTAAACATCGGAGAAAAAACTAAAAATTCGCCACATCTAGCTCAAATCAACAAACACACAAAATTTGTATTATTTTCCTAATCAAGATTTGTGTGCTTTTTCTCTTTTATTTCGTAACAATGAAGTGAAAATGATTTATTCAAACTAAATTTGCGAAGATAAATTCTCTTCACTAAGTCACTCTCCTTTCTGTAACAAAAAGAAACCTTGGCAAATCATATTGTAACATAATGTTACTTTAAAGTGGTTGGCAACGTGTGATTCTAGGAACGATTGAACTCTGCAACAATGTTATTGGTTAAATAATTTGTTAGGTTCTCACGGCCAGATTTGATATTGCGGCTTTTGGGTTTAGCCTTGTGTGGCGAATTTCTTCTCTTCTTCAGGGTTGATGACTTTGTGTCAACAAAGTCATCAACCCTGAAGAAGACCCCTGCAATGGCGGTCAAAATATCGGAGAGAAGAAATTCGCCACACACGGCTAAACCCAAAAGCCACAATATGTGTTATTGGTTCTTTACGAAACGTCAAATTAAGAGTTTAATAACAATATATTTTATTAAAAATATTTTTTTACTGTGAAATAGCAATTGAGACTAGAACTATTCTTTAGGCAATTAAAAAATAAACAATATACAATGTATAACTAGGGTGTAAGTAAAAACATTAAATAAATATGTGCTTTTGTGAACAATATTTAAATTCAAGTGCTACGATAAGAACAGCAACAGACAGAACTGTGTAACGAAAATTTGTGGTGACCAGGGAGTGGTTAAAAGTAATAAATTATCTTAAAAACAAAAGGACTACATTGCTTCCAAAGGTTATGAGTCACTGAGTTACGTTTTAGTATTCTTAGTTACAACTAAAGTATAAAGGCTATAATTTGACTTATTTTATTTCACAAGTTGACCCTTGGTGAAAGCTGCAGGTCAGCATTATTTCATGAAATATTTCAAAGCTGAAGAAAGCCGTCGAGCCTTATGTTTAATTCGGCCTGAAAACCACTTTACATTATTATTACTGTTTTTGAAAAAGGGGTCACAATGTACTGGAGGCATTGTACGAACGAATATAGAAGAATGTTTTTTTTGTATTTGAATTAAAATACTTTTGAACACGATTTGTTCTTAATACAAAAATAAAATTGTAGCTTTTAAATAAATGTTCACAAATATTTGTAATTTAACAAAGTACGTATGAGACTAATCTGTCACCCCTAACAAATATTTTTATAATTTAAAAGTGGTGGAAAAAGATACATGTCATGCGGACACCACTCATTGATATAAGGGTATATTAATAAAAAACAATATGTAGCTGTAGACTAACGAAATTTACTGATCAAATAGAAATAGATATACATTTAAATAAATCTACATCAAATATAATATTTTATGATATTTTTCTCGTCAATATTGAAGAAAAAGAAACTGCAGATGCTGGAATTCGAACTTTGAAATTTTGTTCTATTCTATACACAACGCTGGCATACTAAGCCAATTGCTTCTCTCACTGACTTGTGAAATATAATGTATTTGTATTATTGATACGTTTTATTGCAGATGCCACTTGATCGTATCAATTTGTTAAAATAATTGTTAAAGATCTTCAATTATCTATCAAGTATATATTAAAATATATTCTAAAAAATCTAAAAACAATTAACTGATTAATACTCTATGTACAGAGATTATTAAGCTTGAATTAACAAGCAACATTTAATCCACAGATGAGATCACTCAATCTCCATTTAGAAATATTCTATTGTATTGTTATGTGTTGTGTGTTTACATATAAAAATATGCCCAAGAATGTTGTCATCTAAGTTTGCTTTCAAAGCTCTTTCAAAGTAACTTTGTACAACCTTTTATTTGAACTCACGCACTATAAACGCTTTGAAAATTTCTCGGTAACAATGTTTATAATGTATTTGGAAGAACTCTGAGATACTGAAATCGGTCGACACTTAACATGGCTGCTAACTGTGGCCGTAAATTTTAATAACGATATGCTTACAACTAGATGAATGATGATGATGAGAATGAATGTGGAAGACGAGGAAGAAAAAAATGTGAACAGAATTCTACATTATTTGAGTTATTGAAAACATGCAATTAACTAGCCATTAACAGCACATTAAAATTGCGACGTTTATAAAAAGAATCTTGTACTTTCCTTTGGTAAAATATGCAATTACTTTTAAGACTTGGTGTAAGTAAATATGCTAAGTATATTTGCTTTTTTGACCGCGTATTTAAATATGAAGCACGAAAGTGTTATTAGAGCAATTGCATTTGCATTTTTGTGTACTGGAACTGGTACAAAGTGGGTTTTAGGTGCATAAAAACGTAATGGGCTTTTTATATCCTCTGCAATGTTTTATTCACGAGTATGGGAAAATTGCTCCTGCATCTTGATTATAATTTTATTGATTCGGTTTAGTTGTTTTATATTTTTATTGCATACTTTACCGTATGTTGGAATACCTTTGTTCTAGTCTGATCACCAAAGCAATATTGAAAGTATAGTCGAACAATGAATCAGAAAATGAAATAAATACTGAATGCTGAATCACTGAAACGGATCTACTGTTATAAAAAACAAAATATTTGTTCTTATTAGGACATAATGTATCATTTTTAGTAAATGAGACTTTAATTTTAGACATTTTAAATAATTAACAAACTACTCAATTCTTTATAGAACCACTATTACAAATATTGCTGCTTCAATGAATTTTCAGTATTCATAACCCACTCACAATCTACATACTCATTGTACACAAGCTGAAAACCCATGAACATTTTCACATATTAAATTGTTTTTAGTATGTTTTTCTTTATATTTCATTTATTTCAAAAACTATAAGCCACTGAAGAGATGCATATCAATAATTAAAAATTGATACACACCTTTAAAATCACAGCAAACATTATCTTTTTTTACATAAATGTATCATGATGTTGCCTCAGAAAGAAAAAAAATCTTCGGAAATGCCAATGTTATGTCTATATTTTGTCTCTCAACAATTTGGACAATTCTTCAAGTAACATATCAATTTACACATCAAATTTTTATAATCGTATACAAACATAGCATATCTTCTATCAGTCATTCTGTTTGAAGAACGATAGTGCATTAAAATTTTACATTACTGTAGTACGTTTATTGTAATTAAGCAAGCAATTACATGTAAGAATGCACAACTCTTTTAGAATCAAATCATCAAATATATATAAAGGAATTAACTAAGTGTACATATTTATAGGAAATTCTATCAGAAGTGATGCCTATTACATAAATTACGTGTTGTTAACCATTTATCATTAGAAAAAATAACTCCAGACCAAAAACGATCGATGAAGAGGGGAATAACCTCAAAAGCCGACGCGTTTAAAAATAAATTACAACACCCACGTCTTATTGGACATTTACTGAAAAAAGTGTGGTTTCCGGTGCCTGAGGGGTGCTGGCTCATAAGGCCTTTCGTGCGTCAGATTTTTGCCGGTCAGTGTTATTTCTGTATGAATAATGAAACACCTTTGATCGATCGAATCAGCTGTCAGTTCATGAAATGCGTAACAACCAAAAACTAACAACTTGCCGGAGCAGGGCCGGCAAGAGCTTCTGCGGGGCCCTGTTAAAAATATTTTATGGAGCCTTAAATCAAACACATTAATTTAATTAATTTTCCACACAATCTGCTCTTTTGCAGAATCAATTTTTACCTGATTCCCAATCCTTTCCCACACCAAGGAAGGCAATTCGAGATACGCTGTAGCATACTAACTTCGTAACTAACCAATACACTGAGGTTTTATTGACAGTTATGCGCCTCATTTAGAATCATGGGAAGACATTTTCATTCAGTCACTTTCAAACAAGTACCTTTTTGCTAGCGTCCAGTGGTAGGTCCCCGTCAAGGACTCCAAATACAGGACGGGAAAGTGAGAGTATTTCCAAAGCAAATCTTCATCATAATATTACACTCTCATGCTATCTGAAGTCATGAAGGGAATACCTGAACTTTTCTTTACATATCTGTTCCATGTCTGGAACATATGGTCACTACATTTAGTCACCGATCAGTTCTGTCAGTTAGCATTGTTAATGTCTCACACCATAACATTTCTGCGCCCAAAATTCCAACTGAGAACATATTTAGTTCCCGATTTACTCCAAGGCTGGAAGAAGTTGGAAGACTTGAAGAGACGGCTGCTGTAGTATTCTAAGCAAATTTTTGTATTATTTGTCAATCAGATTTTGTAAGAAGTAAATCTGATGATCATCCCGATGAGCCCGAGACTTGGATCATTTTATTTTAAAGAATGTATCAATCCAAGAATAAACTTGAATTATTTTTTCTGTGGTGTTATACATAATGTTGGATTTTATTAATGATTCTGTAATTACGTTTCAGATTATTAGTTTTGTATTGTATTCCAGCCAGTGATGTTTGATGCTATTCAATTTCCGCTTAATGTAAATAATAATTCCAAAATATTCAACAAAAATTTCCCGCACATAGTCAGCCAACAGAAAAATCATGTTTTAGATTTGTACTATTTGGTAACTCCTTGGCATAAACTGTACTCGGCGGAGCTTCTAAAATCGTTCAGAGATGACTTAGTTCATGTTGTAAATTTGTATCAACCACACGATCGAGTAAAAGGCACTGATATAATTTACATGGAAAATAAGAAACTTATGGATACAAAATTCAGTTTTCTACTGGGGCCTTTGATAAACGTGGGGCCCGTGTTTCTATGTAAAAAGTTGTGTCTGCCCACGCCGGCCCTGGACATAACCGACGTTTACTTAAGTTCGGGCTCATGAAGTTTTTCTTTAATGTCACCCATTAATTTTAAAAGAGAACGAGTAATTACGTTATTATATTGTCACGTCCAGTTCTGAGAATGCTTAACCGCCATAAATACAATACAAATGGTTAAGCTTTAAAAGCAAATTTGCATTGTTGCTCACGCATGTCTTTTGTTTCTCGCTTCAAGTTTTTTTTTCGTTATTAAGATGCCAAATTTAAGATCTTCAAAATGATGGAAAGAATGTTAATTTACACTGAGATTAACTTACAAAAAAAACAGGGTCAAATAATAATACAAAGGAAAGAATAAAAATATGGTAATACAATTTGGAAAATGAACATAACAAACAATTGTAACTTATGAAACTTAAGGATTTAATCTTTGATGATATATTAAATATTAAGGTCATTTAAACATTTTTTTTTGTTTAAATTCAAATGGCAAGCGTCTTAGAATCCGCAGATAAGATTTATTTATCACGGTTTGTGGGTATTATTCTTTATAGTATTAACATAAAAAATGTTGACTTTTGAAATATAAAAACAACCTTTATTTTTTTTAATTTTTTTTAAGCTTTACAATAAATGAGCTTATGCAAAGCGATAAGAAAAGTAATCCCTTTTATTTTTATACTCTCTGCAAATAACCGTTTTAATTTACAGTGCCAAATGTAGTAGGCAAATGTTAAATTTGTCACCTAAATTAAATCCTACTAAATGCTAATAATAAGCTTAAATCTTATTTGGTAATTTTGTACGAACAATTCTTAGTAGCGGCGCAACCAGAATGTATCATGATTATTTGTAATTTGAAATTTGAAATTTTATTGGAATATATGTATTTATTTTTTAGATCCACGCATACAGAAAATGACTAACAGAGCGTTTTGGATCTCTTTTTGATTCAAGTAACTTAACTATGTAGGCTCTGTGAATTGATTTCATAAAAAAATTACACATGACATCATTAACATTAAGGTTATCAACTGACAATACTTGAAACTGCATAATTATAAATTTAGATTACTTTTAATTAATAAATAATTTTTTTTTCATTTTTTTATTAATTGATTTGGTTTTGGCAACGTATTTGTATTATTAAACATTATATATAATCTTTTTTGTATACCTACAAGTGTATATGTTAAGGTCAAATAAGATTTACATAATTGTACATTTAGAAAAGTATTTACCATAAAATTTAAAACACCAACAATCATCGGATCACCGAAATTAAGCAACGTTTTGTGAGAACCTACTTGTTACTTAGATCAGAGCTCCGCAACCTTTTCTCATCTACGGTACACCAAAGTACTTCTTTGGATTCTACGGCACACCAAAGTTCTCACCTTGAATACCGAGGCACACCTAAAGCCAAAAATAGATATTAATTTGATCAATTTCACTTTTTTTAAGTTAACTTAAAACTTAATAAAGCAAGTACCTCGTTGTGTGTCTACATAAATAGGCGATAGGCGCTGGGAGCTTGAGGACCATTGTAAAATTATTGATTTATAATATTGCCTTATTTGATGGCGGCACACCTGTATCGGCCTTACGGCACACCAGTGAGCCGCGGCACACCGGTTGCGGAACACTGACTTAGATGATGACCGTATGGAAAAATCGCATAATATTAGTTGGGCTTTCTCGCCCCTTAGGAACCAATTTTCCAGACTTTGTGAGCATCGACCAGATTGTCCGATCTACTTAAAAATGCTGACTAACAAACGTTCAAAAATACATTACAGTATTTTTTTATTAAAGTCCCGGGCAGCCTTAGAAGCTTTATAAAGCTTGTTTGGAAGCGAATATGGAAAAATGATGTGTTTTTTTTAATAACCTTCTTTGCTTTGTTACAACCTTTTTTATATATCATGATATACATAAACAATTATAATGTTCTGACATTAAAAAAATATTAACTCTAAAATACGAGCGGCGGTAATCTGATAAGCATTTTAACGTAAGCCTTTTTGGCGAAAACAAAACTACCTTACTGGTCAAGATAGTTCACATTATTAGCACGCAAACTTACCTAACTCGGTACAAAAGAACCTCGATACTAATGTTATCGTATGTTTTCACGGTTAAATTCGGAAGTCATGGCTTTTGATTTTAAAATTCCTTAAAAATCTTTGCATTTTTCTACAGCTGCATAATACGACTCAAGCTTGCAACAGATGATACAATAATATACAAATTAACGCTTTTTAAGAATTATGCATAAAAATATATTGAAGTAACGACTTTTACCACAAAGTAAAGCAAATAGTACAAAAGCCGTCATTGTAGTTGGACTACTGAGAAAAGATGTATGTGTAGAGAAACACTGTTGAAGACTAGATTGTATACAAAATAAGAGCATATTCAAACATCTAAATTTATCAGATTAAGTCAAATACAGAATCTATTCATCTCCTCCAATATTATATGCAACCACCTGTTCTTAAAACACTCTAAAAGCTCTATAATTTTTTGTAAGATAATAATAAGACGTTTAAATGTTTGCCAGGTGGCATAGTTCAGTGGTAAAAGTGTTTATTTGTCATTCAGGCGCCGTCGGTTCAAGACCGACTAAGCTTGATTTTGACTTAAATTTGATTGAAGGATAAAAAAATGTCCAACATGTCTAATCATCCATTATCCTTATTAAAAAAACTGATTATTGAACTGCCAAAATATTTCTCTACTACAACCACAGTCTATGCAAGTTTTTGGGCTTGCACTGTAGGCTCCCGGGAACCGTCTATATTCTCATGTGGACCTCTGGGATACATGTGTTCTGGGACAAGGCATGATATGAGATTACACAAATGTGAAACAGAAATTTGTGGTGAACATATGCTCCAAATATTGATCGGATATGGTTAAACAAAAAAATGTCTATGTTCGCAGTCGCATAAAATAATGAAGCTAATAGTTTTTGGGTTATAAAATGGTATTACCTAAGTAACGATATTTAAATATTATTTTTATAAATAGCCAACTTTACAATAGCAATTTATACATTTTATTGAAATTTTATGGTTGCGTTTTGAAGGGCCCAAGAAGCATAAAAGCCGGATATCATTAAAAACTTTAATTTTGCGTGATTAGAATTGTTTCAATGGAGTTTTCACTTGGAATGTAGAACTATTCGTGCTCTATTGTTACAGTAAAGTGCACGATGGATTAAAATGTGAAGGATCCCTTTGTTTTAAAAATAACTTGACACGATAAGGAATTCGAAATAAATTCGTTTTTTATGCAAGCGCACGCAGAAAAGCACCAGTAGAATGAATGCAAAAATCTAAATAAAAACGAGTAAATACCTAAATATTGTTTTCTACTAAAAACACGTTTTTTTTTACAAAAAAAAAAGTATATTATGACTGTAACTAAAATTACGTGGGGAAATATTAAAACATATTTGATATAATATTTTATAAATGTCTGAATACATTATTTCATTTATTTTTCCTTAAAGTACATCATAGTAATATGGTTCTTAATATTTCAACCACAAATATTATCAATTCAGAATATGTATACTAAAATTTTATTTTTTAAATATTTTATAAAAGAAGCTAGAAAACGTTAATATCATATATAAATTAAAAAAAAAACTCTATATCTAGAGTTCTACATTCGAAATTACCATAATAAAAAAATACCCATTTGCTTAAATGAGGTTATGTTAAAATAAAAACAATGTAAAGTCTTAAATTTTGTTGACCATTCATACGATTTACTGATAACATTGAATAAGA
The DNA here is from genome assembly GCA_022606575.1 of Glossosoma conforme. Taxonomy (NCBI): domain Eukaryota; kingdom Metazoa; phylum Arthropoda; class Insecta; order Trichoptera; family Glossosomatidae; genus Glossosoma; species Glossosoma conforme. The sequence goes on along the minus strand of JAGTXR010000233.1, from coordinate 21,165 downwards.
ACCTTATTATACCCAAGAAAATTTAGCATGATACCTGACTATATAAATAAATAAAAAATAAAAACGTGAAATTCGAGATTAAATAAAAAAGTAGCTACCAGTCATTAGTTTTTTTAGCAAGTATAATACGTGAATATTTTCAAATCATAATAAATATTAAATATATCTTTAAGTATTCAGGAGTCATGGTGATTTTTTTAAGTAAAGTTCAAACATATAAAAACAATAAAAAAATCGTAAGATATAGATAAAATATTGTAATCAAATAAGGTAAACTGTGATAATTTTTATTATTTTCAATTACGCATAATTTAAAATAAATATGTAAATCTTACCATGAAACGCATGTTCCCCCGTCTCGATCATGTCATGAGCGGCCCCTTTAATCTCTCCCAAAGGCCCCCCATCCCCCATAAAAGGGGCACTGCTTGCACATCCCATATTCGAATAAAAATAAATTAAAAACGATATTAATAAAATTTATAAAAAATGTTGTCAGCGTCGCACGGCGAGACTGATTTTTTTCAAGCCCATAATGTTTTTTTTTTTAATTTTAATTATGGTTTTTTGTTAGTGTCGACCGTCACGGTTGGTGGTCCGAGGGACACTGATGGTCGTTTGCTGACCGTTCGCAGCAACGACCTCTGACCACTGGATTTCCACCCCCACCACCCACAGGTGAAGTAATAGTTAGCGGAGAGGAACCCCCTGCGTGTTATGGTGGTGCTGAACTACTATCGATGAATTTTATCATCACTTTAATGAGTTTTTTTATGTTGACGTAGTTGATCGAAAATTTACGACGGTAAAGATTAGATAAATTTGATTGCCCACTAATTTCTACGCCCAATCAATGAAACGAAATTGTATGAAAATATTATCATATTCTATTTATATAGCATATAAAAATGTTTTAATACACATGTTTTTGTGATAAATTTATATTTTAGGAATATACTTTGTTATCCATTTTGAATGAATAACAAAGTAAGGAATGAAAATTTTCAAACATTATTTTCAGCAATTTTGTTTCAGAGAAATGTGACGCATTTGTTTGAATGCTGTTCTGCAGTCTAGTGTTATTGGCAAATCAAAATTCCTCACATAAAATACTTAAAAATAACATGCGTCATAGAATCCACAATATGGTATTTCAATGGTTCAAAATTCACCATCTAATGGCTTACTTCATTATGTGTTTACATAAATATGATGACTTGTGGGATCAGTACATACGATGACCATAATATTTTGCTAGTTATAAAGCTTAAATAGGTCAAAGCACCTGCCAGCTGACTGTATAGTGACTTTATGTTTTCAATAAACACGTGAATAAGACAAAAAAAGATAAGCAACAAGTTTTGTTGAAACATTTTCTGTAAAAATATGTTGTCAATGGGAAAAAAAATTGCAAATAACTCTGCAAATAAACGATTTTAATGTTATTAAATATCGCCTGTAATAAATATAAGAAATAAATAATATAATTATTTTCAAATATATTGTTAACGCAATAATAATTATTGGTTAGGTACCTAAGTAGGTATTTAACAAAAATACTGGTATTTGATTAATATATTATTTCCTACTTACCACACCGAGCGCGAGTTTCAATTCCCATGGCAACCAAAATACAATTGTTTAATCAATGTAAAGCGAGCCATCTCAACATTGTTGTAATAAATTATAACCTTAAATATTTGCTTTAGATTTACATTTTAAATAGTATTTAATTTTATTATAATAATGCCTATTTTGGTAAAGGACTTTACGTGGAGACAATCCGAAGACTTAGTATCAATTAGAGTTCCTCTGAAAGGAATTCACTATAGTAAAGTTGACGTCATATTATCACAGAAATATATCAAGCTTCATTATCCCCCATTTCTTTTTGAAGCGTTTCTTTTTGCGAGCGTCAAAGAATCAGAAGGCGAATGCAGTTTTACAAAAACGGAGGCCATTATTGAACTGGTCAAAGATGAACACGTTAATTGGGAGTCTTTTGAATGTGAAATTGACAAAAAGGAAAGGATAGCAGAAAAAGAGAAAATAATTTCTCAAATACAGACGAAAAAAAGAAAAGAATTGGACGATAAGATTCAAACTAGGATAGATTTGGACAGATTTGCTGTGCAAGAAGCTATCGATCATGATACAAAGGTTAGAGAGAAGATCGACAATTTGAGGAATACAGAGCGTGAAATTGCGATGGGCGAGTTTCAAGATTGGAAAGAAAAAACGGAAAATGTTAAGTTGATAAGAAATGGTTTATTAAAAAATGTGCAAAAGAGGCAAAGCGGTGTTAAGATAACTGAATTAACTGACGACGAAGTTATTGAAATTAATAAAGATGTTGTTTTAAAGAAAAATCAAGGGGTTGTCAATTCATCAAATAATTTCAAATCTAAATCTCATGTCAATGAAGTTAAAAATATTTGTGCGATTGTTGAAAAACCTAAGCATTCTGAGTTTTATACAAAAGTGATGTCCAATATTGAGTCTCGAATAATGCCATCACCGCGCGAAACAAGGGTTTTGAATGTGTCTTTTACGGAAAGAATTTTTCCTACACCAAAACGTGAGTCGTCGAGCAAAGAGGAAGAGATTTGGCTGAAGAAAATCAACGAAGCAAGAAGGGCAAGTGGTAAGTGTGTTTTTTTTAATTACGAGTTTGTCTTTCAATACATTTAGTAGGTATTACATGTACACATTTGGTTGGTACTATTACCATTATGCGAAAAATCGTACTTATTTATCTTCCAACAATCGGCATACAAAAACAACAATTAATATCTCTGTATATATTATATAAAAGAATGTTGTGTTAGTTACACCATTTATAAATCGTGAGCTAGACATTATCTAAACTTTTTCATCATAATATCAAAACCATCGAATAAAAAATAGGTTATAGTGAGAAAAAACAATATTTAATGCATTATTTGTTCAATGTCACCGTTTATTTCATTCGGGTTGTTATTAAATGTCGGATTCTAATTATTATATCATTTGAAACAATGAAATAAATTTTTCTAACCTATTTTTTTAGCAATAAGAAATTTCAAATATGACAATCTTCGCACTTGGAAAAACAAATACTATTAATATAAATAATATGAGTAAACATACTAAAGAAATATTGAACACTCTGTATTTTTAGTAATATTTACAAGTCAATACTTACCTATATACCTCTCTTTTAACTTTAATATTGATCATATTTAAGGTTTTGTATCTGAGGACCTACGTCCAGAAGAGCAAGACCCTCAGTGGTGCAAAGACAAAGGAGATGAGTTTTTCAAAATGGGCAACTTCTTTGGAGCAATAAGCGCCTATTCTCACGGAATCAAGCTTTCAGACCAACTTCCGAGTTTGTACTCCAACAGGGCGGCCAGTCAATTCGCTTTGGGGAATTTCAACAAATGCGTGAGTTAAAGCAATAATATATTTTACATAACATACTATTAAAGTTTTTAGAGATAATATTAATTTATCGATACATTATCTATCAGCAAAAAGTGCTACCATATACGAGTATAATAATTTAATAGTGGAAGAAATGCAGACTACCTTACGAATAGGTACACTCAAGTGGCAATGAACAGGACATATACTTGTATGTCGAAAAGACGCCGGTCTATAGGGAATAAAAGTGTTGGAGTGGCATTCGACGCCCTGGAAGATGGACTGGTGACATCAGAAGTATAGCGGGAATAGCCTAGATTCGGAGAGCGGAAGGTCGAGAAGTATGGAGACTCATGTGGGAGGCCTACATTCAACAGTGAACGGACACAGATGATGGTGATAACAATTTTCATTAATCAATGAGAGAAAAGGAAACGGTGAAATAATAAATTGAGACGTTGACAGTATACAAAAGTCTTTTTAAACACACTGTGTTGGCTTCTAGTATTGGTTTGATTGTCTTAAATATCAGGTAGTTTTAAATGCCGAAAAAATAAAAATAATCGAACGAATTAGACCAGTCGTTAAAATTAACATAACTGTTGACGAATCGGTAAATCAACGATTTCCGTTGATCCAAAGTTATTAGTGTTTTTAGCGCTTTTAGGAAATAAAAATGGTCAAAGGACATCATCAATTTTTATTCAAGGCTTCTTCTGGGACAGAGAATATTCAATACATTTGGTGTTTTTTGGAAACTTCTTAGTTTTTACGCTCTCTCGATTTTTCCTATACGTGAGTATCATTCTTTATAGGTGGAGGACTGCTCCACTGCGCTGGATCTTCTGAAACCTCATTGCGATGCGAACTTATCCAGTAGGGTTCGCTGCATCACCAGAAGAGCAGCGGCACTCACCAGGCTAGGATTGCTCACCAAGGCCATCGGTGAGATGAAATCGGCCATAAAACTGCAGCCCGACGATCAAGTGCTGAAAGAAGATCTTTACAACATGGAACGTGCCTGGGAGCAAGACCCTGACTCTGACTAAGCATTTGGGTACAAGTGTATCTGGAATCTCGTTGTCTATGTTAAAACCACAGACCTTATTACACTCGATATGCAATGACCCTATAACTCCATACTTCAGCCAGCCAATGTTTCCAGGATTTATACGAACGGTACACGCACTGCCGCACACAAAAAACGTTGTGCGTCTATAAACACAACTACAAACATAATGAATAAAAAAACAAAATATAATGATATAATAAGCTACGGGGTGATTTTACAAAAGTAGTTATTTTTCTCTATGGGAAGTTTATTAAATAACTTCTTAGGTTTTCACGGCCAGATTTGATATTGTGGCTTTTGGGTTTAGCCGTGTGTGGCGAATTTCTTCTCTCCGATATTTCGACCGCCATTGGAGGGGTCTTCTTCAGGGTTGATGACTTTGTTGTGAGTTGGTGTCAGGAGGTAGTTTAGCCGTCAGCCTAACGTACCTCCCCGAGCGTCATCAGAAATCAAAAGACATCCCATCAACATCAACAGGGATGACGGCTTGATTCTCAAAGCAGCATGGCTTCCGCCTCTAGCACATACTCAAAAGCATAGACAGACAAGAAAGGACAACCACAGTCCGACATGACGTTCGTGGAGGTACTCTTCTTAGAACATATCCACCGTACACGATTACCCGACATGACGCTCGGGGAGGTAGGTTAGGCTGACGTCTAAACTACCTCTTGACACCAACTCACAACAAAGTCATCAACCTTGAGGAAGTTTATTACTTTTCACAAATTTATATACATTACGAAGGAGATGAGTTTTTCAAAATGGGCAACTACTTTGGAATAATAAGCGCCTATTCTCACAGAATCAAGCTTTCAGACCAACTTCCGAGTTAATATTAATATATGTTAACATTAAGGTATCAACTGACAATACTTGGTGAAACTGTATAATTATAATTTTAAAATTAATTTTAATTAAAAAAAAAAAAAAAAAAATGTTTAGTTTTGATTCACAATTTATTTTAAGCGATTACATGTTTCGGCCTTACTGAAGACCATCCTCAAAATTGAATTAATATTCCATTGTCAATAATCAATTATTGAAGATGGTCTTCAGGAAGGCCGAAACATGTAATCGCTTAAAATAAATTGTGAATCAAAACTAATTATTTTTTAATTATTAATTTTTTAATTAAAATTAATTTTAAAATTATGATTTATTACTTTTGTACATCAAATTACAGGAATTTCGTGCTAAATGTATGCATGTGTATAAATCATGTAAGAATGTCATTGTGGTAAATAATTCCAATCAAAATTTTAAAATGGATATAAAATATTTGCAAACACACCCATGGTATATATTTTTTGCTTTCAAATGTGTCAAAAAGTATTTTCTTCGTATTTTTTTGAGTCGTTAGATCTTAAAAAACGAGCCTTAAGGCGCCATTTCGTACCAAATACATTTTGTGGCCGATTCCATAACTATAGTTGTTGAAGATCTATGGTCAAAGCAGTTTACTTCACCACAGATTTGGCTATACATATATAAAAAAGTTGTATTAATATGTACTGGTTCAAAATAAATGTCACTACTAACAAACATTTACAAAAACAGTAAAGTCTATGCCTATAATATGCATGAGATAAAACTAGTAAAAAAGTCCTCCTACATGTGAGTGATACTTGCACCTAGAGGGGACAAGATAATAATATTAAAAAAAAAAAAAAAGGATTCGTGAACCAAAAAGTTGTGCGTTCCTATAACCAAATTTCACATTTGACTTTTATAGTATTATATAAATCATTGTATTAATATTAATTGAAATTTAATTGCACTCATACTTGATTAATTATAGCATGATCCTGAGATTATATTTTTTTCCCAAAAGAATTTTGTAGGTTGAAATTAGTGTTTTCATTAATTTTATCAACGTTCATATAGGAATAAACCGTGCTTCTAATAAAAATCAAATTATTTGGGCAAATATAACTAATAATAATATGGGGAATGTACCTATTTTTTATCATACTAAAATTCAGAGGCAATTATATTTTTGTTTTATTTATATTTATATTTATTACAGGTATTTATATTTTTAATAATATTATTTTAGTAAAATTATTTTTGGAAAAAAAGTTTTCCTCGACTTACGACCGATATATATATATTACATTCCTGACTTTGGTCATAAGTTGATTTTCATACAAAATATATAAATTGTACTAGAATAAAATAATATTTTGAATTAACATTTTGTTTTAGAAAGCGACTTTTCCATATTCTATATATGCACAAGGTGATGTGGCCTCTTGCCATCCTTTTCCAATATTTTAAATTGCCCTTTGGTTAAATAACTTCTTAGGCTTACACGGCCAGATTTAACAAGTCATCAACCCTGCAGAAGACCCCTGCAATGGCGGTCGAAATATTGGAAAGGAGTAATTTGCCCTTTGGTTATTAACATTCTAAAAAAACAAAAAAAATACTTGATTTTAAGTTTGATCGTTGTAGACTGAGGACTACCTGTAGTGTTTTGCTTAATTAATTTACCTTATTAATCGAAGTCTTATTATATTTGATATTGGGCAATTGAAATAAAACGAAATATAATATTCAAATATAAATATAATATATTAATAAACATCTTAAAATAAGTAAATCTTATTTTATTGTATTTTTTTACATAAAAAAATTACAAAATATTTTGATAAAAAAATTGCAGCTTTAAAAGTAAGTCAATGTAAGCATTGTGTATAATTTTAAAGAAATTATATTTAGGACGTCATTCTACGATTATCTTTTCCCTCTCTTCTTCTTCCGTTGATTCTTGCATCCACCATGGTAGTCTCAAGACAATCCAGATAACTTCTTGCTGTAAAATCAACCAACTGCAGTATTGATATATTTCACATGCTGTAGCGCCACACTTTTATGTGAAGTTCATCAAGTTGATAATGTTTGATCATATAATTAATATATATAAAATGTCGGAAACATCAAGGTCAGATCCTGTCTGCCCAGAAGTGGGTGAAGTCGATGGCATTACTCCAGGCCATCATCAGGTTCTCCTGGGTGCAGCTACTCGGACACAGCATACACTCCAGAAGGTGGGACAGGGTCTGCTCCACGCCGCAGTCACATTCAGTCGGCCCGCTGTAAAACTGCCAGGCTTTAATTTGTGTCCTCGTCTTGCATAATCCGGTCCAAAGTCTGCTAAAGCACCTCCATATATTCTACAAACCACAAAGATACTTACTACGAATAGAGAAAATAGTAAATCGTAGTTGTACTGATTGCGGACTCACCGAGCAACACGTAGAGTCATCTTCTTGTGTGTTGATAGATCTTTAGCAGTGCATAGCCAGGCCTCTAGCAGCCAGGTAGTCCAGCACGGCCGGTGAGTGATGGAAGTCCTGGAAGAAGGCCATGGCCGTCTTGGTGATGGAAACGCTGCGCCACTTGAACGCCGGGAACCAGTCCTGCAGTGAGCACGGGTATTGCAAGAGGTAGCGGTGCTAAAAAAAACAAACAAAAAAAACTTATTTGCATATTAGTTACCTAACTGGATATAGACATGTTGGCAGGTATGGTTTAGCTTTACACTTCAGAGCAAACATACTCAAGCCGCAGGACTATCTACAAAAAAATGTCTTTATGTGACCGGAGAAGAAAAAGGCTGAGTATTATTGGTTAAGAGATAAATCACCAGTTACCATACCATAAGTCATAGTATCAATACTCAACTGAAAGGTAAATATATAAAAAAAACCATTGCAACCTTCCACTTCTGACTGAGAGAAAAAAAAACGAGCAAAGCAGATAGTCGACCAAACAATGTCATGGTTAGTGCGCAGGTACAAGACAACCGGTCCGAAGGGCCTTAGGCCCCAAAAAAATATATATATATATTGATATCAGCTTGATATAGCTCTTTTAGGGTGATGCCGAAAAGTCTCAATAAACAATATTTTGTCTCTTATTTTTGTTCACTCGCCTGACATGCACATCTAATAATGTTAGTCTTAATTTTATATAAAAATACATGGAGCTTGCATACGCCATTTTATTACTTTTGACAGTTGCTCCATATTATGTTGATTCAACTGTCAATTTTTGTTTATTTTGTAGCCGCGATAATCTTTGGGGCGCTGACTGTTATGGTGCCATTTAGTCAGCCCGTGTCCAAGGAGAGTCTCCGTCCAAATGATGCCCACGATACAGCATGTTGCGGTCGGGCGGGGAAACCAAAGTATTATATTGGAAATAAACATGAATTTTGCTTCTAAGCAAGTTCTTTGCTTTGCGACCTGCTCTTGCATCCTTCCTCCACGCGTCCTGAGATGTCATTTTATATAACCATTATAAACATGTACGAGTTTATTTTCACCGTACAAGTTTCATAAATATCCTAGTTGGCATCAAATTAATAAATCACTTGTAAAATACCAGTCATAGCCTAATAATGAAAGTGGTAAACTTAAGTAGTCTCATAAGCACCACGTATTCATACTGAGCCCCCGTTTTTACAGGGATTTATTAGACGATGCGTAATTGCCGGGCTGTGGAATAATAACATTGGTGGATTAACACTCCACATAATGTGCTTAGCCATCTTTAAAGTGGCAAGCTTTAAGAATTCACTGATGATATTTTTCCACTACCATTCTTCTGTACGCGTTATAAATATAAAAAAGAATATACAGTTACCACATTTGTTGGGTCAGGCCCTCAGTCTAGCGTACGTAGCAAGAGTAGTTCTGCAGCAGCAAGTACCTGCAGTATTCCTCGCCCAGCTCTAGAGGTCCAGCTCCCCGATGCAGGGCGCCGTGAGAGACAGTCAGCACGTCATTGGCACCAAAATGTCCTTAGAATACAAAAAATGTATTGAAATTAGTAGTTTTCAAACACTTTGGTGTGTATGGACATTTGTCAGCATATCAGTGAGTCACTATCAAAAAGTACTTAAGTAGGAAAGGCTGCTGTATTTGCTCCTTGGCTGTGTGAGTCCCATTTTAATGCAGTCATTCTACATTGTAGATAATAAATATGTCAGGAACATTAACCAAGTTAACTAAGACTTATTGAGCGACTATACATTGTCTTTAACCCTTTCGTTACGGCTCGGTGGAATACAAATTATACTGTCAATACAGCGTGAATTTTTCAAACCATTTTTTTTGCTTAAAACTAGTATTTGAAGCATAAATGTAATTATCTGACCTATTTTCATATATCGCATTGGTTCTTCTATTCTTTAGCTATCAGATGATGCATAAAAAACAATTATATTTAACAAATGTTCATTATGAAACTCCATACATGTGGTGTCATTGACACATGGGGTTTACAGAAAAATCGCTCCCCTGACGAAACCTAACGATATTTATTTACATGCTTCACAGATTCCTGTAAAGAATACATGTAGGTTGATAAATGGAATGACTGCAGTTCCAAGTTCCTACCGTAGATGTCACAATGAGTACTGAAAGTAGCAAAACAATACATCACGTCAACCGTGGTCAACGGTCAGGGAATCTTTGACGGCATATGCCGACAACCGATGCGAAAGGGTTAACACATTCACTGTGTATGACGTCTATAGCAGTCATGAGCTTTATGTGGTTTTTGTAGCCTCATATAACAGCTTCCCAACGGAAAATTAAATATAACATTTGATATCTTTGTTAGACTAGACCAGTGGTTCCCAAAGTGGTCCACATGGACCCCCAGGGGTCCACGGGATCATCCAGGGGGTCCATGGAAAATTAAAATTGATTTGGGGGTCCATGAACATCGTTAGGGGGTCCACGGAGGGTTCAATATAAAATTATTAGAAATTTTGACACATCAGTATTAATTTGGAAGTTACAATAAATAGCAATATATAAATGAGATATGTGTGATGTAAATATTTTAAAGTGCATACAATTAATTTCTTAGCCTAAGACAAAAATAATTAAAATACGGGTTGGAGTCCAACCCTCATTTAAATGGGGGTCTACAAAGCGAATCGCATCTCACCGCTGGTTCCGTCTAATTTTGTTATCTGGCCAGGATCTCGTTACTCGTCGACACCGAAGAACACAAATTACTTAATTATTATTGCTTTATAGTTTTCGCTTCCAGAGAAAAGTTAAATGTTATTGAGCAATTAAATATAAGTAAAGTGCATTTTTTTCAAATACTATTAAATTATAATCCGCAGCTTTAATGTTCTGACACGAACTTGAAGTGCGATTTCTTCTGAGCCTTAGAGGAGAACTAATACAATAGGGTACATCTCTCTTTTTAAATAACACCCTCATAAAAATGCAATAAAGTATTATGAGTATCTCCAATTACCACACTGCACTATGTGTTCACACGATTATCACGTATGTTTTTACGAGAAAGCTTGGCTATTGTAAAACAATAAATAAATAAAAGTTGTCCTTTTTCTGAAATTCTATTTTGGACAGGAAACAATAAAAATGTGCCTGTCGCCAAAATCAAGAAAGGCGATACTGACGTTATTTGGTCCATGGGTATATAAACAAGGGTAGTTTACAATTGGGACACATAATCTATCTTTGATACCTACTGTATTGACCTATAACTCGCTCTTGTTATTCTGTTCTTTACAAGTTGATTAATATAAGTATACTTATATTTTGCGATACTAAGCCACAAAGCTTTTCCATTGTACTTTGGGTTATAGGATCGTATATATATAAGATCGACTAATAAGACGTGAGCAGCCGCCCCTGCCCCGCCTCCAGTCTTCCATCAACTCTCGTAATGTACGTTTAATATTCAAATATACACACACTCCTCAATAGGTAACTTTTAAACAATCGATATTATAATATTTCCGTATTTTTAAAATGATTTTATTATTGCTATGTCTAATTTGTATATATAATTATTTTGTCAACAGATAACTGATACTAAACATGGCCGAATCTAAAAAGAAATGTAGACAGTACAATGTCGATTATTTGAAGTTCGACTTCATTCCATCAAAGTCGAACAAACAATTGCCTTTGTGCCTTTTATGCAAAAAAGTTTTAAGCAATGAATCTATGAAACCATCCAAGCTGGAGATTCACCTGAAAAGATGTCACCCTGATAAAACAGATAAAGATTTGGAATACTTTCAAACACTCAAAAATAAAGTGATGGTACCTTCGCTAAACGAAATGTTCGGCTCGACGTCAAAAAGAAACGATGATGGTTTGCGGGCGTCGTACAATATATCGTTACTTATAGCAAAATCTGGAAAACCGCATACTATCGGAGAAAAGTTAATTTTGCCAGCAGTCGAAGAGGTTTCAAAAACTGTTTTACACCAACCTGCATCTGATATAATTAAAAAAATCCTTTAAGCAACAACACAGTTCAAAGACGTATTGATGAAATGAGTTATGATATTGAAAGTTTCTTGTGCAATTATTTGCAAACGACTCATTTCTCTCTACAGCTGGATGAGTCAACTTTACCTGATAATGAAGCATTATTATTGGCATATACTCGTTTTATCGTGGATCAAAAAATCCACGAAGAACTGTTATTTGCGAGAACTTTGCCAACCGACACTAAAGGCGAATCAATATTTCATGTTTTGAAGGATTACTTCACAGAAAAAGAAATTCCTTTGTCAAATATTATGTCAGTTGCTACAGATGGAGCTTCTGCCATGGTTGGGCGTTATCGTGGCTTTATAAGCTATTTAAAACAAAATGTACCCGGGGTGTTAGCAATACACTGTGTCATTCATCGACAACAATTAGTTGCTAAAAATCTGAATATTAGATTGCATGAATCTCTTCAATTAGTCATTGATGCTGTAAACCGAATCCGAATCAATGCGTTGCATACGCGGCTATTTGCGCAGTTGTGTGACGAAAATGATGAGAACTTTCATCATTTACTCCTTCACACCAAAGTGCGCTGACTGTCGAAAGGATTGTGCTTGACAAGATTTTTTGCTCTCTTTGACATTATTTTAGAGTTTCTGGATGATAAAGATAGAATTTTAAAAGAAAACTTAATGATGTGGAAAACGGACATTGCCTATTTAACAGATTTGTTTGCTAAATTTAATGCGGTTAACTTGCAATTACAAGGTGACAGTCTTAATTTGATTCAAACAAAGTCCATCATTTCAGCGTTTTTTGCCAGAATAAAGCTAAGGAAGCAAAATATTGGACGGGGCGAATTTTCCCAGTTCCCCAATCTGTTACAGATAAGCTGCCAGGAAGACGATGTTTCAACCTACGTTCAACATTTAAATGCCCTATATTCAGACTTTGGAAACAAGGTTTGAGGATATTTTGACTATGGTAATACCACAGTGGATAATAAATCCATATGGTGGTGATATTGAAGAAACGAATGTCATATTACAAGAGGAAATAATCGGAATATCAACTAACGAAGAACTCAAAGCACAGTTTAATAAAGGATATCAGCAATTCTGGCTTCAAAAAGACATACCTGTCACTTATCCCGCATTGTGGAATATTACGAGAAAGTTTTTACTTGCTTTTCCATCTTCATACCTAGTGGAAAGGGGGTTTCAGTGCAGTTGCCAATCTCATAACAAAAAAAGAAACAAACTGGATATCATCAAACGAGGAGATTTGAGATTAAATCTCACGAAATTGATGCCAAATGTTGAAAAACTATTATTAAATCATCAAGTTCATCCCTCCCATTAAATGCATTTATTTTTCGCCTAGTTGTAACAGATCGTAAATTATGATTGGGTTCGTTAAAATTTTAATTTATAAAAATGTTACAAATGTAATGGAGTAGTAAACTTCAAAAGTCTGCCTCGGGAAATTAAAGCGGTGATGATGAACTTCCTTCGGACGGACACAGGCTGATGATGATGATGATGATCAGGGGGTCCACGGATAACCGAAAATCGTGTCAAGGGGTCCACGAGTGAAATAAGTTTGGGAACCTATGGACTAGACAATGTAGTACTAGACAATATATTAAAAACTAAATAATAGGTTCCTATATAATCTTGTCAGGGTCAAATCCTGTCTGCTCAGAAGTGGGCGACGTCGATGGTGTTACTCCCGGCCATTATCAGGTTTTCCTGGGTGCAGCTACTCCGACAGGGATGTGTGACAGGGATTGCTCCACGCCGCAATCACATTCAGTCGGTCTGCTGTAAAACTGCCAGGCTTTCATTTGTATCCTTGTCTTGCACACCACTCTGGTACGAAGTCTGTTAAGGGACATCCAAATATTCCACCCCTGGTCGAGTCCAGGGGCTAGGTCTTCTCTGGGGGAACAAAGAAGGAACCTCCGCGTAGTGCCCCCAATCCTTCTACTACGGAAACAACAACACACGCAAAAATAGGTTCCTTAACTTAAAGGACGCATGGTCCCCCATTCGGATAAATAATTACACACTAAGAAATTTACTTGGAAATTTAACTTTTTAAAATAAATAAACAAAAAAATAATGTGAACTAATTTTTTAATATACTTAGATTTGCTGATACTTCAATTGTTAAAAAACATACCTTACTGCGCAAAGTGATAAAAGGTTAAGTGATATTGGTGAATAGTTACATAGCAGTCATAGGTGTTCTTGTTGGCCTCTAGAAAGAACTTGTGGAAGAGAGTGGCCGCGGTTGCTGTGGTGGCAGGTTGGGCTCCCAACTTCTTTCCACACTAAAAGGTGTAATGAGCGGCCGTGGCCCAGCGCCAGATAGTCTGCCTGACCGCACTCAGCGTCCCGCTGCAGCGCCATCGCATCTATCACATCCTTCATCACGTTGGTTCTTGAGCAGTCACAACTGAAAAAAAAAACATATTACATGAAAACACATTTAGAAGAAATATTTTGTAGGTTTTCACGTCAGATTTGGAATTGGGTTGGAGGAAACAGTTTTGCCGTGTGAGGCGAATTTCTTATCCCCAGTATTTCAACCGCAATTGCAGTGGTCATCATTAATATATAATAGTCATATAAGCGGTCACTGTGCTAATAATATTAGCTACGCTGATGACATGGTCATTCTATCGCCATCAATAAATGCACTGCGCCTTAGTGAAAAATATGCTGAATCCCATGATCTCAAATATAACTCCACAAAATCAGTCGTTTGTGTCTTCAAACACAATAACCAATCACTGATCATACCCACAGTGATTCTTGAGGGCAGGGATCTAGCGACAGTGTCTTCAATAAAATACTTGGGCCACATCCTCACAGATGACCTACGTGACATTGAAGACATAGAGCGGCAAAGAAGAGCAATAAGCGTTCGGAGCGGAATGCTTTCTCGGAGGTTCTACCATTGCACTAATGCTGTCAGGAAAGTGCTATTTAAACCACACTGTATGGCATAATATACCTCAGAACTCTAGTCTAGCTATCCTAAACGAGAGTGGGAGAGGCTCAAAGTTGCGTATAATAATTCATATCGACAACTTATACAACTCCCTAGATTCTGTAGCGCATCTGACATGTTTGCGGAGGGCAGGTTCCATTTATTCCCAGCATTATTGCATCACCGTGTTGCCGGCTTCTGGAGCAGGATAAGGAAGTCTAACAACACCAACATCCTAGCTGCTTCTGAATGGCTCAACTCCTCCCTGAGCCATCGCTGGATGGAGATGATGCAGCGACCACCATGAATTATTATGTTTATATATAATTATTATTTTGTATGTACTATATAAATATATATGTATCTAAAAATATGGCAGATTGGGTATTGCACAACCCACCCAATCATGCTGGAAAAAAGCTATTATTATTATTTATTATAATATTAAAGTTCATGATTCGTTAAATTATTTTTATTTCTTTCTTTTTTTGGTCATTCAAATCGTCAACCCTGACAATCGTACAATGGCGGATATATCGGAGAGAATATATTTGCCACACATGACTCAACCTTATTGCCACAATTCCACACCTAGAAAGACTTTATTATTTAGCTACTTTATTAATAGGCTATGACATGCAATACAGGTGAGGGAGCACTTTCACATCAACTGGGATTGTTTATAAAAGTGTCTTTATAAATCAATTAAAAACATTTTTATTATAAACTTCGACGTGAACCGAACCCGAGATGTTTTACATAGTAGGCTAAAGTTTTACTATAAGCTAGGCGATATCCCATGGCTAAATAAAGCAAAATATATTTACACAACAAAATATCAGACTTACCAGGCAATGGTATTATTGTTTAATTTTATCTATATTAACTAGTATAATTAAGAGAGGTCTTGAATGTTAATTCGTGACTATGAAATATTTAATTGGTTATAAAAAATGTCGAAACATTCGTAGATTGCGACCAAGCGTTGATAAAAACTAACCACGTCCAAAGTTGTTAGAAGAAATACCAAGGTACAATGGACATCGAACAAATATAGTTTACGCGTGAAATGATTGCTATCAATGTAATGTTTGCTATTGTTTCAATGAAGATTAATTTGTTTTATTGACGAAAATAAGACAATATTATTTCGTTATTACCTTCACTGATTCAAATAATTGTGGGTTAACCTCAAAACACCGGCCGATCAATCTGACGTTTGAGATACAAGCAACAAACCAAACATAAATACAATCATGGAATCTTCTTCTTCTTTTGCGTATATGGCCATTTATCATTTGTTTAACTCTTTCACTACGGCTCGTTTTGATTACAAATTATACTGTTAATTATAAAACTAGTATTTGAAGCATAACTGTACTTATCTGGTCTATTTTCATATATCACATTGGTTCTTGTATCCTTTAGCTATTAGATGATGCATAAAACACTATTCTAAGAAAGTAGCAAAACGATATATCACGTCAACCGATGTCAACGGTTGGGTAATCTTATAACGGCATCTACCAACAACCGATGCGAAAGGCTTAATAGTCTTTATTCCACATTTCATTCCACAATGTATCTTCCATCTCCATCTCCTTACAACCCGTGAATGGGATTTTAATATCTTTCACGGATTCTTTCTTTTAAGCACTTCTTTGCAGTAGCCACAATTGTTCAGAGGGGACTCCCCTGGACTTATCTGTTGCTAACTGATCATAATCCAAATGAGCGTATCATCAAGGAGACTTAACTGTCCTTCGGTGTAATGTGGGTGTGAGGCGGATAAAGTCCAGTCCAGTCAAGTCTTTATTCCATAATAAAATAATAAAACTTTAGTTTATTTTGGTATTACTGGCTTAAATCCTGGTTTAGACATTCACCATTGGCCTCTCGCACTACTAATAGTAAAGAAAAAGAATTTCTCATGGTTCAGTCTTAAAGCTGCCGTAACTGATCATCATGAGCATCATCAAGGAGACTTAATTGTCCTCCAGTGTGATGTGGGCTTGAGGCAATTCCAGTTGCTATTCAGTCTTAAAGTAGCGAATACGTGAAATTTAATGTTTTTTGGAGAAGTTATATTATAAAGATCAAAAAATGTAACGCCCACGATACTAATAAATAATAATTACTAACGTTTTTTGTACGCTTAATATATTTTGGTTGATAGGTATGTTCATAATTCTATTACGTGTAGGTAATTTTAAAATTGATTTAAAACGATACGAAAACAAAACATTATAAGCAATTTGTTTTATATTTCAAAACCGTTACACACAATCATCACTCCCATAAAGTGAAAAATTCGTATCTTTGTACACGTTTAAAATAAAATCCGACGCGTCACGAAAAATGTCGTCGGATTTTCAAAGCCGGAGCACCTTCATAGTCGACAACTGCAACAGTCCTTACCTCCCATCGAGATGTGCAGACAAACTGAAGACGCACGCATCGTGCACGGACCTGCGCGCATGGTCGCTGCACGCGCAGGACAGGACGGACTACCTGATGGATCTTGTGCGCAGGGATGAGCAACCGTGCAGGAAGATCCTGTCTGTGACATCTGTGGCGGCTGCCGTCAACAGGTTGAGGGGCAGCGTCTGGAGGATGCTCGCTGGGAGTGGTGATGATGATGACGATGTCACGGTTGGAGAATCCGAGGCATGTATCAAGAGCACTTCTTTCACGAGTCTACTCTAGACCACGTGTCGTCAACCTGGTCCGTACCGCCCACTAGTGGGCGGTACGGGATTCCGTGGTGGGCGGTGGGCGATTTTTGCAGATTTTCATATCTCCTACATTCCTTCTATAATTTTTTCTATCCATATACTGAATTGAAATATAGCGAGGTTGGTGGGCGGTAAGGAAATTTTGCCATGAAATGTAGGAAAAGTGGGCGCTAGGTATAAAAAGGTTGACGACCCCTGGTCACGACGATCTATATTGTTCAGATTATTTGGTGTACTATATGCTTGATGTTTGGTATGATAAGCTTAACACCTGAATGCAGACATTCCTTGACATAAGGTAACCAACACAGTGCCGGCTTTAGGGGGTGGCGAAGTGGGTCGGTGCTCCAGGGCGTCGAATAAGGGCGCTGAGGGCAACCAATCTGTCTTAGATTTTTTAAATATAAACAGACGATAGAAAAAGAATGTCCTAGGGCGCCGCAGGGTCTAAAGCCGGTACTGAACCAATATAACACATATTTGCAGAGATATTTCTTAATTTTTGAGGCGAGTCAAGGGCTGAGGCTTTCGCAATTTAACAATTTTAAAATAAAGTAGCTATAATTGGTTGGTAAACTAAGGAAATAACTATTTTTATGGGTCTTACGTTGGTACTATAAGCTAAAGAATGACTGCATACGGATGTAAAACTAGCCATAATTTTTGGGTTGACCCACTGCTTAAGACGAAATAATCCAGGCTTCGGGAGCGTCGGATTTATCATTCGATTTCCCTAAAAAAATATGTTTAAAAAACACTAAAAATATGCCTACGATACTACACCTACCCCTTCTACAAGTACTCGGACTTTGCTCTGTAAGTTGACGGGAAGCATACTTGTTCCTAAATACACCTTCAGGTATGATAATAAATATATAAATAATAAATATACCTACACTTGCCGAACATCCATACACGGTTAATATATGTCGACCAAGAACTGGCAGCTTCCAAAGTTCCTTCCTTAATGCCACCGGTAAGCTATGGAATGCTCTTCCAGCGTCTGTGTTTCCTCCTTCCTACAATCTGGATCTCTTCAAGAAACAGATAAATATACACTTGCAATCTCCCCAACCCACACACAAACACGAACACAACACACGTTTCCCGCATGCAGCGTCCAGCCTCCCTGGCTGAGCGTCATAGAGTGCACTGGTCTTGACCGGTTGTGCTCTCCTGCATGCGTTTTACATAAAAAAAAAAAAAAAGGTGCAGATACGTCCTAGAATGATGAATGGACAGTAGAAACTGACAGAACTAATTGGCGGTTATTTGTGGTAACCCTATGTTTCAGATATAGAACGGATATGGAAAGATATAATTTATTAATTATTATTCAAGGTGTGTTCTTGTAATCAGCTACTGAAAAGCGTCAATTACTCAAATATTTCGGATTAGAAAAAAATCTAGGGTAGTTTCAAATGGCATTTAGACAAAACACAGATGATAGAAGAGCATTCCAAAGGTTGCTTGTGTGTTGAATAAAAGCTAGGGAAACAGTTTGTCTTGATTTGAAAAAGATTGTGTGACTTTAGTATGTGATCTACCTTCACATGCTATAAAAGGAGAGACTACTTTTCATCAGTTGGGAACCACTGAACCATACGTTTTAGCTTACAGTTACCATTCTTAGCATTAAGAAGAATGTAAAGATAATATTATTTTTTATAATTTATACACTAAAGCGAGAAGAAATAAATATTATTGCTCATCGCAACTTAAATTTGGAAAATGAAGAGGAAATAATTTCAATCAACACCAATAAGACCACTCCGTTCATGACTCCACGCTCACATGATGATGATGGTGTATCAAGGGGCAAGTATAAATAATGTTATTTTATCCTATGTTACTGTTTTAAGTTGTCAATAATACAACCTGCTAAAAAATTAATCAATCATTCATTGATTTATTTGCTGAGATATATGGGATAGAGTAAAGCGTCTCCTGCCAAGCGAGAGACCGTGAATTCGATGTCCACGAAACTCAAAATAAAAATGTTCTCCCAAAAATGATTTAACAACTTATGAACCCTAAAAATGTTATCTGCTTAGTAATCTGTGCTATAAGTCCGCCAATATCATTTGAGTATGCCCAAGTGGCATCTTTCACCCACCATTCTCGAGCGCAATTCTAACATTATCTAAACAAACTATGATTTTATAATTAACAACGTTTTGTGATTTTCAGATCGTGATGCTTGGAAAGAAAAAGAAATAGAATTGAATCAAATTATTCAGGAGAGAGATTTGAAAATTGATTCGTTGGTGAATAAAATTGTATGTATTGCTGAATGTTTTATTCTACTATTTTCTTTTCGATTCGTTTTTCACTAAGATGATTATAGTCCATTCCATCAGCTTGTTACTAAAGAGCTAGCGAAATAAAATAAAAAGTTAATGTATATTGTATGATATCACTAAAATAATAAAGCCATTTGGAAAAAAGCAAATTAACAAAAATATAAACATTTACAAATTTACAACGATTTATAATTAAAATATGTCATTAAAAATATTCTTATATTTCATCCAATATAAAAGCGTTTTGGTGAACAAGATCACTTCACATTAACCCTTTCGCATCGTTGTCGATATATGCCGTCAAAGAATCCCCGACCGTTGACATCGGTTGACGTGATACAATATATCGTTTTGCTACTTTCAGTACTCATTGTGATATCTACGGTAGGAAATTGGAAGTGCAGTCATTCCCTTTATCAACCTACGTTTATTATTTACAGGAATATATAAAGCATGTAAATAAATATCGTAAGGTTTCGCCACAGGAGCGATTTTTCTGTAAACCACGTGTCAATGCCGCCATATATATGCAGTTACATAATGAACTTTTGTTAAATATAATAGTTTTTTGTACATCATCTGATAGCTAAAAGATAGAAGAACCAATGTGATATATGAAAATAGGTCAGATAAGTACATTTATGCTTCAAATACCAGTTTTAAGCAAAAAAATGGTTTTAAAAATTCACGCTGTATTGACAGTATAATTTGTATTGCACCAAGCCGTAACGAAAGGGTTAAATTACTATTGTTTAAAATAACTATTTTAATAATGAGGTTTCATAAGAAATAACTGTCAGTTAATAATATACTTTTTTTGATTTTTCAGTTATAATAATATATATTTCATAATTGTACTTTTTCTATCGTTAGATAAAATGTTGATTGTAATTGCCGAAATATCCATGGGAATTTAGTCGTAAAATGTATTAAATACGGAATTTTAAAGTGTTCCTTAGCTCTAAAGCTAGTTCTACTTTTACATTTCTGCTTACGGTGAAATATGACATGTTTAAATAGATAAAAACTGAATACCTTAAGAATATAATAAACCACATGTATATAAATAACACGTCATCTTTAGGTTATTTATGTTTGGATCTGTTTTTACTGAAACTGAAAATAAAAATAAACCTAACCTAAGGAAACTCAAATTTTATAACAATGCTAAAGTAACGCCAGTTTTATAAAAAATCACGCTTTATTTTCGTTTCAGTCGGAGTTAAATAAAAGGATCGAATTTGAAGAAAATCTAAGCCTTATAGAAACTGCTGGTTCTAGCAGGCATTTAACGCAAGAGAGTTCGCATCAAAATGCTTCTGAAAATCAAGAATTCAGGTACCTTGGCAACACTGCCATTTACTATTACA